>CM042838.1:43221113-44421113 GCA_023653725.1 Bungarus multicinctus | reverse complement strand
CATGCTGAACTCAATCTCTTCATACAAATTCTCATTATTGCATCCATAGAAAGCAGAGGATTTGTGAAAGATATAGCTGTATAGTTCTATATGAAAAAAAATCAATGAATAAACTCTTCCAAATATTTTCTAGTTAACATTCTCATTAAAACTATAGACATTTTTTTTTAAAGGAGAGTACTGGGGTGTATTTACAGTATAAATAAGTTACTGTCTTTTTTGGGGGTATAAGACACACTTTTCCCCTCACAAAAAGTGGTGGAAATGTCTGTGCATCTTATACAGCAAATATGGGTCCATTTTTGGCCTCCTAAAGCCTCCGTGCGTCCCGTTTTTGCCCACCCCGGCGTCCAGAAGATCACAAATGTACCTGTTTGCCCCAGGGAGGGCAAAAATGGGACCCGCAGAGGCCTCTGGAGGCCAAAAACGGGCATGTTTTTGGTTGCAGAGTGCTTCTGGACGTCAGAGAGGGCAAAGACGGGATGCGTGGAGGCAAAAAACTATTTTTTCTTGTTTTCCTCCTCTAAGCCAAGGTGCGTCTTATAGTCTGGTGTGTCTTATATTCTGAAAAATACAGTACTACAGCTTATTCATACATTGCTCTAAACCAGTGTTCTTAACAGGTTTAACAGATGTGTGGACTTCAATTCCCAGAGTTCTCCAGCGAGAAAAGACCATTCCTGAAAATTCTGGGATTTGAAGTCCATGTATCTGGAAATTTTACCTCTTTTGGGAAACACTACTTCAAACCATAACCGAACAGACCATTTATGGCTGAATGCAAGACATGAAAAATGTCCCAGAGCATACTGTTGGGGAACAGCTGCTGTTTCCTGGGCTGAGGAATTGACCTACTTTCTGCCCTGCTTCTGGAGAGCTTGTGGGGTTTCTTTGTTGTCAGCTGCAACTGCGATCACTAACCTCTACGAATCAGGTCACAAGCAGTGAAACTGCCATTATCCAAGTCTCTGAGGTGGCTTTTTGATAAATGTTCCATATCGAGTGAACCGACCTAAACCCAAGCTTTATATATTTGTACTTACTGTATGTATTTTGAATCTGTGATTTTATTTAATGACAGCTTCATCTGAACTGGATGATTTCTGAATACTTTGAACATCCTCTGATATATCTTATGTTAAATTATTCAGCATACAATGCTAATGAAAAAGAACTGTAAAGGGTAAAGAGTTAGCCCAGCCATTTCCAACTTCAGAAGTTGCCTTCCGGAAGTTTTCAGTTGCAGTTTCCAAACTGACCCTGTTGTCTAGATAGAATGGGAGATCTAGTCCAATTAGATAGGTGCTAGATCAGATTGGGGATGGCAGGGACAATAATTCTTTTTCATCCTATTACTAAACAGGATTCAGAGCATTTGGTGCCAATGTTAGATAAAATACTTAATGTCACATTCATCAATGAAACATATTGTTTAGTTAAGTGGTGACCTCCTTTTTGCTAATTATATTTAAGTGGAAGGTAGTCAAGCATCTGCCATAAATATGAAAAGGCAAAACTGAACAATACACAGTTCATTGAAAACTAGGATTTTAGAAATGTAGTCTATACATTTTAAAAAACAATTCATTATGCAAACACCAGCATTTTTAGACATTGCTTCGCATGGTATCGTACAGTAATTATGGTAGTTTTGTTTCAGAAATATGTTGTGCTTTACAAATTCATGATGTCTGTTTGTTTGGTTATATTTTATTTATCTGAAATTTAGTAAATATTGTCAGTATCATTTTTTTTCTTTTTTATGTATATTTCCTTTGTTTTGGAGTTGTCTGTTTAAAAACTGATTATGACATCTCAAACACACAAGCTGGCAGTTTTAAAATACATATTATTTTAAAATTCATATTCTCATTTTTATTATAACTACCTATAAAAACTGGCAATGAGAAGCATTATCATCTATTTCTCACATATTCATTGCAAAAAATATCTTTGCCAATATAGGTGTTCATCTCAAGACAGCAAACATTCTGCTTTCCAATTTTTTTTAATAGCAAAGATTTGATAATCAATCTTATGAATTTTAAGCCATTAATCAAAATTAATCCTGAGCAAATAAAAACAAAAAACTTTGTTCAGGCATGAACAGAAATCTATTTAGAAGCTAATTCAATTATTTTTCGGTATAATAATTGTGTACAGTATGTGAACCAAATAATCAAAACTGACCTCAATGTAGTATCTTCAAGCTCATTGTTCCACAAGCAAAGTGATGAACAGAGAAAGCTCTTTCCCCATTTTTCATACAGCTTGAATTGATTTGAAGAGCCTTCAAAGGCGACTTCAACATACAGAAGCTTGATATGGATAATTATTCCAGTTGATAAATACCATAATTTTCAACTGGTCCTAGATATAGAATTATTAAAAGCTTTGTGGGCTAAAACATATTCCAACAACCAGTTCTGGTAACACCTGTAACAACTTTGTGTTGGAAAGTATTTCTGTCCAAATATCACTGTTTAGTAAACATCACTTTTTAAATCCTTTCCCATCAGATTTTAGAATTCTGGGAGGCTCAAAAAAGTATATTTATTTGTTTGCTTACTTATATCCCACTTTTATTTT
Source organism: Bungarus multicinctus (assembly GCA_023653725.1). Taxonomy (NCBI): domain Eukaryota; kingdom Metazoa; phylum Chordata; class Lepidosauria; order Squamata; family Elapidae; genus Bungarus; species Bungarus multicinctus. The sequence goes on along the minus strand of CM042838.1, from coordinate 44,418,524 downwards.
TTTTTAATAACTCAAGGAGGCAAACATAACCAATACATCTTCCTCCTCCTATTTTCCCCACAGCAACACTATGACGTGGGTTGGGCTGAAAGAGATGACTGGCTCAAAGTCGCCCAGCTGGCTTTCATGGCTAACGAGGAAGTTGAAATCATGGTCTTTGGCTTTCTAGCCTAGTGCCTTAACCTCTAGTCAAAGCCATCTCAGTAAGTTGTTATTGCAAGGGAAGCATCATGGGTAGGATCAGATGCCTTTGAATTGCTTTGAGGGCAATTGAGAGATTTGATCAAATTTTCTGCGGCTTTTTGGCTTATGGCATCTCAAAGCACTATTGCTACTTTCTTTCCATGTATGGACCCAGCTGGGTAGGATGGAGTTAGAAAGAAGGAATGAGGTAACGGTATCTGATATAGACAGCAGTTGCTGGCCAATGAGCTTGCTGCTCTGCTATCTGTTAGAATTCAATTAGGCAGGTGCCCTAGGAAGTGTCTATAGAGATTCTCAGTCATCCAGGTCATGGTTGTTCCAAAGGTGCTTTTTTCAAGACGCAACTGGACTTTCTGGTTTTTCTTTGAAGACGTTTTGATTCTCATCCAAGAAGCTTCTTCAGCTCTGACTGGATGGTGGGGGACTGGAAGGAATCCAATCAGAGCTGAAGAAGTTTCTTGGGTGAGAAGTGAAACGTTTTCAAATAAAAACCAAAAAGTCCAGTTGCCTCTTGAAAAAGCATCTTTGGGTTCTCTAGGAAGGCAGTTTCAAATCCATTCAGAGCTTTTTGAAAATAGAAATCTGTTGCTTTTTCTTCCAAGATCATCTACCTGTATGTCAGGGGTGTCAAATTCAAGGCTCAGGGGTGTCATACTCAAGGCCCAGGGGCTGGATCCAGCCCGTGGGGTGTTTATATCTGGCCCATGGGGCCTCCCTGGAAACAGCAAAGGACCTGCCTATGGTGCCTCTGCCAGCAAAAACAGAGCTGGGGAGGGCTGTGTGAGGCTCTCCCAGGCTCCATTTTCACTGCCAGAGGGTTGCAGGAGGCTGTTGCAGCCAAAAATGGAGCCCAGGAGTCTGTTTTCTTTGGCAGAATGCTCGAGCCACCACTGGCATCCCAACACGAGTGACATTGAGCTGGCCATGCCCACCCCTGTCTGATGCAGCCCTCAATGAAATGAAGTTTGACACCCCTGATCTATGTTCTGCAAATCCTTTCTGTTTTATCTTTACCATAACCTTTTAACCCTGACCCTTTCTTATGCCTCAATTTGTCCCACTTTGTTTCTGTACCCAGTCTGCCATTACTTTGTCATCTTGTTCAGTCCTCTCTTCATTCTTCTACTCCCCTAAAATTTGAACAAAAATAAATCATCTGTTGTCTTTGGAGCAATTTAAATCTGTCTTGTCTTGTACTGAGTGACTGAAATGTCACTGAAACTTCCTTCTATTGGCAAGTCTGAGGTAGCATGATTATTGTTTGGATATTAAGTTTAATATAGATTCATGTCACAATGCATTGTATATTAAGGCAGATACACAATCCTGGGAAAAGATGTAACTATTTTTAAGTTTTTCAAAAATTTCAAATTTTAAGAAATTTCTGAAAGAATATCAGGACCCCTATATTTCTGAAGCAATTTTTCCTTTTCAAATCCAAGACACCATATCGCCATATTGATAGTTCAAAACACATCTCACAACAAAAACATTTGTTTTACTAACAACACATAGCAGTTGTAGCACATAATTCCTAGACACTACTGTAGTAGCCTTGCCCATAATCTTATTCACAAACCCTTGCATTTTAATGGAATGGGGTCAAGAACAGTATTTTTATACCTGTCAGATACTGATTGTTGGCTTATCCTTTTTCTGGCTACATTCCTTCTCCTTAATTCAGCACCACATACAAATAGAAAGGGTTGGATTTATGTGAAATCAAGGAATTAGGCACAATGGCACCCTACCTGTACTGATTGATTAGTAGCCCTTCTAATTAAATGTATTATTAAGATGGAAATGGCCACGGAGTCCATCAACTATAAGAGGACAGGTTGCTAAATTCTGCTCTATTGACATAGGTTTCAGCAGAAATCTTAGCATTACAAACTTGACTTTTGCTAATGTTTGAATGTTGATGTGTAATGCTTTTTACATTGATCCATGTGAACAAGATTGCTGTCAAAAAAACCCCCAACAAATTATCACAATGTGATGGACTTTCCTCTTTGTTATGAGAGCCTACTTTTAAAATATTCCTTGTTACTCAAAGCCAGAACTGAATATTTTGTACATTGGTTCTCTATGCAGATACAGCTTCTCAAGTCAGCTCTTTGCTGGACAATTTGAAGGCTTCTGCGCTTCCTTTTCTCATCACATCTAGTTCGGCCTTAACAGCATCCCTTATAGTAAAACTGCATTTAGCCATCTGAACTTGGTTTGATAAATGATTTCTATCCTATTCTGTCCCGCCAAATGAAATGGTTCCATGCATTTTTGTGCTTCTCCATGATAGCATATTCTTGAGTCTAAGATTTTATTCTTTAATTTTATTTGTATGCCTTTCTTATTTTTACAAATAACTCAAGGCGGCGAACATATCCAATATCCCTTCCTTCTCCTGTTTTCTCCACAACAACCTTGTGACATGGGCTGGGCTGAGGGAGAGTGGCTGTCCCAAGGTCACCCAATGACTTTCACGGCTAAGGTGGGACTTAAGCTCATGATTTCCCACTTTCTACTCTGCTGCATTAACCTCTAGAGAAAACTGGCTCTAGTCCGTTTAAAACAAATTTTATTTTTCTATCCTGAAAAGCTATGTAAACAAGACAGTATCCTGAATTCCCCTCTGAAGCTAATTGGCAGTATTTTACTTTGAAAGGGTAGATGTGACCAATGTATATGTGTTTGTACTTTGTGCTAGCTGTAACTTTCATATAAAGCTTTTTTTTTTTTTTTGGTTGGGGCAGGTTCCATACAGGTTGGATTACTATAGACCTCCAAATGTGTAAACTGTACAAGAGTGACTAAACTCCTTCATAGAAGGCCAGGAATCTAGTGTGACTCAGCCAATGCTAAATAATAAGCAACTACATCCAGCTATTCTAGGTAATAAGGGATCTCAGAAGTAATTCTGAAAATATTTCTTTGAGGAGAGCAGGCAAGGGTCAAATTATACTTTGAACACACATTCATATAATAAAGCCCCTACCTTTTTTAAATGCAAAGTAGATGCAGAAGCTAGAGATGTTTAATGGAGTAGCAGTAGCAACAATACACAGACTAGATATTTGATGGATTAATTACAGTTCTATATTTAACTTTGCAAATAAGTATCTGAAAACATTCATAGAAAAACCATCTCAGGTTCAAGGATGATCTTAAGTAGAAAATTGGTTTCACATATGCAAATAACAGTAAATTACATTCAATATCTACTCAAGAGAAGGAAAAGACAACAATGTAATTGTGTAGAAGAAATCATCCATACAAATTAGCATGCTTAAGTTAATGTATTTGTCCTAGGTTAATGTCCTAGGAGCATTTTATTTGGATTATCCTGCTTCAGTAATACTGATTACTATTCCAAATTCAAGCAAATTCAAGCAGGCATCATTACTTCAATACTACAGTATTGAGCGGAAAACGTAGCCAGCCAACCATTTCACTACACAGCAAGCACAATTTTTTTTTCTTTTAAATGCACATACATTGTCTCTCAAAGACCGTTATTATCAAATTTCAAAAATATTTGAAAACATTTGCACTGTAAAGTATTTATTATAAAATTACAATTGTATTGTTCACAACATTAAAAAATTACAAAAGACTACAATTTCTATCAAATTCTATTACAGGAATATGGATTAAAAATCCAGTTGTATATCAATAATAAACATGTTACTTGAAGCATAACAATTTTATAAACTGGCCTACACATACATGCTCCAAATCTTTCCTGCCAAATTAAATGAAATCATTATGATTATTTATCATAATCAATAGAGATGAAATCGCCATCTGTAAATTCAGTGTAAGATGCAAACTAGATATCCTGTTTATACTATCACTATATACATCACAAAAATTATCCCAACATAAGCACATGGCTTCTGCTGCAGCCTTAATATACATGCAGGAGAAAAATTAATAAAATATATGAAGAATATCCCAGACTATCGTACAGAAGGAAAATCCTCCTAACAGAATCCCATAAATAATTCACTAAAATACACTTCAAAAGACAAAATTCAACAATTTCAAAAATTACAACTCAAACAAACTTAATTTCTGATGATTGAGAAAGTAATATTGAATTTGCGATATGGTTGAAATAAAATGTATTTTAATAAAGCAACATTGCAGCTTAATCCAGATTCTAAAGATTGTCTTTACAAGAATTGAAAAATAAGGCAAATTTGTCTTGAAATCAAGTCATCTTAACAGCCATCTGGTAAATGGAAATAGTACAAAGGTATTAGATAAGGATATTTAACACTCAATAAATTCTCATTTGGGATACATTAACCTTGCGTGCAGTTATATGTGTATATTTGGATCTGGTAATCACCATTGCTTTTTTTCTTCAAGGAAGCATGCATCATATAGACAATTAACCTAATTAACTCTTCCTTCACAAAGACAATGTGCCTAACCTTAACCCTCCACCAAGTATTATGTGTGTAGTTGGTTGCCGTTTACATTAATGAGCATAGTGCCCATGCACAGCACTAATGATTGAAGAATTAATATTGCATTAATTGATCAACTAAGCAAGAGCAGATCAGTTCAGCCTTCTCCAGCTACTGGGACAGCAACTCTAAGCAGTCCAACCACAACTCTTCCAGAAATTTAATTGAAAGTCTTGCTTACTGCATTGTTGTATCTTAAATAAATAGTATTGAAGGCACTGATACACTGTTTTTGCCTTAGCTCACTAAGTAAATCATTCAAGTCCTAATAGCAAGTCTGTAATGGAAACCAATGGTACATAATTCAATGCATTTTCCTCCTTAGTGATGTTCTTCAACAACCTAGCAGTTGTCATTGCTGTGGCATGAGAAACATCAAGTTAAAAAGCAGTGAGTGTTTAAATGTACATAATCCATGGATTTAAGAGCTGGCTATAGGTTAAATACAGAACTCATGCAAAGGTCTCTTTCTTTCAACACGAAGAGGCTCAAAGGTTCCAAATATTTTTGATACAAGAAGAGAAAAATTAACATCTCCTTCCCCCATCTGCTTTCCCCCTCCACATGGGTACCCATAACTCTTATGCTTCAAGGGGAAAATGCTTGAAGTAGCAAAATAACCTACAGCATGGACCTCAACTGTGATTTGGAGCACTGGCAGGTTCAGGAGTTTCTCAGAAGAGAGTCCCACTTTAAAAAAAATGGAAGTCCAACTCAAATTTTTGAGTATTACTAACACAGAATTGAAACCATCAATTGCACTAACTCGTTTAACATATTAGAGAGTCATGTATCCCAATTTGTAATCACTGACATACCCAGTAAATGTTAACAACTCTACTACACCATTCCTCCTATTCTAGTAGCTGCCTTCAGAGAGTGGTTTCCTTACACATACAATTAACACTATTGTACATATTGTATCTGCTTCAAACGTATTTTGGCAGTGTGATGAAATGTTGAGCAGGAAGTTTTACAATAAAACAAGGTTTGCTGATTTTTGAACAGCCTTAGTAACAATTCAGCTTTATACAATACCACAGCTGGCAGCATTTATTCATTAATTACTGGAACGCATGGAGCTAATGTATAGGAACTTCAAAAGTCAACTTCTAAATAATTGGTCCTAGAAATCCATTTTCCAGTCTTAAAGAGATTTTATTTCCTTTTACATCCTAGTCTGGCTTCTACCAAGCTTTGGTATTTGCCAAGTGAAAAAGTCATTCTAACTGACCTAATGGGTGGACTAATTTCCTCTAATCACAAGTTAGATGCTGCCTCTCCCTTTTTTCCTATCTATCTCTTTATGGTAAAATCCATCTGAAGAGCCTGAACACTAGTCTATCAGAAGGAAAAATGAATCTAAATGTAAGTGAATTAACTGCTTGATATCCTTCTCTCCCAGGAGAAACTTCCCATAGCAGTGCCCTAAGGTAATAAGTTTGGTTAGGTGGAAGTAAATAATGCAGAGCAGGAATATAAAATATATAATTCAAATTAAAATGACATTTCTAATCTTAGGCTAAGGCAGACAAACACAATTTCTATCTTTTCTGCTTTAGAATTATGCCCAGATTAATGCTGTTTATGAAGGTAGGTGCTTATTAGAATTACCTTGAGGTAAGATGGGCGACCAATCAATTTTACAAATGAATATATTATGGAAAATACAAAGCCAGCCATCTTACTATGGCCTATTTTTATGGCCATTATAATATGCCATTCAGGTGTTCTAGAAGAGCCTCTTTGATGCCACATTTAAAGGATAAGCATAATCTATATGGGTCATTCAGATACGTAATTCCTTATGTCCTGATTATATTGATTAGGTAAAGGTCTGAAAGAGAGGCTCTTTAGTCTAAACTGGTAACATAAGAGCAATACTTTATACAAAAATGGATTTGCTTCTCAATAGCTGTTATTAACAGCAATTAACAGCTGTTTTACTCTTTTACGAGTTTTCCATATACAGTATTGGTCAATGTATTTTTTACCTAGCTGGGATCAAATGACCTTCAGGATTGGTCTTTTCATCTGAGAATTCACAATAGAAGGGTATTGAAGAACATTAGTAAGAATCAGATGGGGTGGGGTATAAAAACTCAAAGGTGCATAAAACAAATAGAATTAAGAGTTTGAAATCCAGTGCTTCTTCAGGCACAATTCCTAGACCAAAATTATTTTAGAACATGATTCTACAAAACTTTACAGAAACCTTAAGTCAGACGTGGCCACTTCTTCACAATTTCAAAAATTGTTCTACATTTATTAGAAGTTCAAAAGGTTTCATTTATTAGAAGTTCAAATTGCTTCTGAACTGGTTTTGTTTCCTAAGGATGGATATGTTTCTTTACTCCATCAAGGGCTTCAGAAGCAATAAATCTGGACTAGAAAAGGGAACAATTGAATTTGGCATGTTTTACCAACTGCTACAAAAATATCTTATTAGATTCTAAAACCAAACGTGTTTACATTTCCCTTTTTATTACAGGGTGGACAACTCACAGCCAACCTCCATTGCAGTTTTCGGAATCCAAAATACCCTAAAATTACATATGCCCATCTTTTATTTAAAAGGATTCCTATTCCACCAAAATGGAAAAGAAATCGATAAAATCCTGTCCTTTGTTCAGTGGCATTATTCACAGTATAAGTCATTTCCCTTATGGCTCTTAATTGCAAAGCAAATGAATACAGAATAGCTCTCAACAATAAAGAAATTACCATTCTCTGCTGTAAACTATTAGGGCAATTTTCAAGCAGCTTACAAAATATCCTTACTGAGCCTATGCAAGCAAAGGAATAGCAGTAGCAGATTAAAGAAAGGACTGTTCATGATAAAAGTAAAATCAATCACATCAATACAATGTGTGTGCTGCCATATAAAACTAGGTAAATCTGTTTAGGGGATAGAACTAACCCATCAGAAATAAAACATTGAGCTGTTGTCTTGGATCCAGTTTGGAAGAATTATGGAATATGTAGAAACATTTGATGCACAGTGCTTCTCTGTAGTTCAACAGCTACGTCAATTTCCAAGCTCCCAGAGTGTAAGGATTGGAAAGATAATCCTGGAGATTATTTAGTCCAATCTCAGTCTGATGCAGAAATCCATCAAGCAGCAGCTATGCAATCCAGGGGCAGATGTAACTATTTTCATGAGCTGCACAGTAGCTACACCTGCATTCTGGTGCGCTGAGATTTTTCCCAAACCAAATCTAAAATACTACATACATCAACTGCTGCCCCATATCATGCAAAGCAGCCTTTAAAACAGCAACAGGGATTTAGAATTATTTGTGCCAATAGAAAGTACTTGACCAGCAGCTACAATTAACGGAGGTAGTAAAGTATTCCATGCCCTTTTTTCCTGCTGAATAGATGTACGATGAGCTGAAAGGAGAGGTTATGCAATGTTTGCCAGGTTCCTAAAGCCCTTATAAAGGGGGCTAGCAGTGAAAAGCATTTTCGTAATTCAGAGGGACTCAAATTTTATTGAATTGTTTTATGTACAAGTTGGCAAGAACATACCATTCTAAAATTAATCACATAAGCCATGGTTTTCATAAGATAACCTGAGCTTATGCACAATCACAAGGATAAAACTGAACCAGAGTCTGGTAGACTATTTTTTTCTAGTTATAAACATAAAATGGCTAAGTGCTGAATCTGGAAATCAATCCCCTGAATCTGTGGATATGGCTGCTTTGTTAATGGCCAGCTATCAAAAATTCCAAGAAAATGCACACTCTATTTTAATGATCCTGCCAAAAGTGGGGATGACAACATTACCCTTTTCAGTATAGAACTGATGTGCTAAGCTGGTAGCATGCAAAGGGAAGGAATAGAATGAACTTTGCTGCAGGCTTAGAATGATTCAGATGGCACAACTTGTTCTCAATAAGCCACCATATTCCCAAAGGAAAGGCTGTCTCATCCGCACACCAAATGGATAACTGAGGAATGAGCTAAGTGTTGTTCTTCTTCCAACCTTCACACAAATGTATGCTTATGTTTGCTGTATAAATTTGGCTATGAACCATTTAATACAAACCACTATTGATGAAAAATTGTTACAGACAAACCATTAAGGCATACTATTTAACATGTTGCACTATGTATCTGGCTTGGAGGAAATAATGGGACCAAAAAAAAAATATTTTTACAGAATGATCAACAAGAATGCCAAAGGTTTCTGTAAGGCATTCCCAGCACCACCAGCACCTCCATGGTAGAACGAAGTAAAAAGTGGCAATGAGATACAAAGTAAGTTACTGCGATGGAGTAAAGGATATGCTTCTTAGACCAGGAGTCTCCAACCTTGGCAACTTTAAGACATGTGAACTTCAACTCCCAGAATTCCTCAGCCAGCAAAGCTTAAAGTTGCCAAGATTGGAGACGCTTGTCTTAGACTATAAGATAATGTATATAAATTTAGTAATAGGGAGGATGAGCAATACCAGCATCATTTTTAGCAATAATAAAGCTTATTCCCTTACCATGATTGCTTCTAATTTAAAAATATAAATGACAATTTGCATTTTTTTTCAAGACTATCAAAGCAGTTATTTAATAAAAAGTATTCAAAGATTCCTCAATAATTTTCCATATAAAATGTCAATTTTCCAAATGAGTTAGCTTTGAAACACATTAAACTTTCATGCAATAGCATCAACTTTAAGCCCAAAATTAATGGAGCCTTAAAATGTTTTGAATTTTACATGAAGATTTTAAGAAAAGTATCTTCAATTTCTCTAAATGCTTATTTTACTAAAAGTATCAACATTTCCTTGACAGATTGCAATTGGATGAATTTGACAGCAATTTTAAAGCCGTAACGAAAGTTGTTTTTTTTATCAATATCAATCACAAATTACTTAAAGCTACTAGTGTAGTAGTTAGGAATACAAAGGAAAGAAAGGAGGAAGATGTATCACTAAAAAGTAATTTACTTTTTCTATTTTTCACTGTTTTTTTAATGTAGCAACAGCAGTTTTTATCGTTTTCCTATCTTTGTATATTTTCTTTGTATTTATTCTCTTTGTACTTCAACAATTAAATACAGATTATAAAAATTAATTACCTATAATGTGTACATTTCAATAGAACAGGGTTTTGGTGGAGAGAAGCATTCAAGAATAGCAAGAAAACATCCAAGTTTGAGGTATTAAGATTACGTTGCATGTTTAAAACACTCATTCACTCTTGTGCAACAATGCAGTATTTTAAGGCCCAACTACATAAAAAAAAATCAGTTGTGCAGATTATGCAACTGGTTACAGCTACTATCATGGTAACACTGTCTCTTTGTTTAGGCTTGTTGGATATGAATATGATCTTCTCTAAGATCAGGATCAGCAATCTTTAGGAAGCTGATGGCAGTTTAGGCAAATGTTTAAAAGCATTCCAGGTAATATTGTTATGATGCAATGTCAGACATGCAAATTTTGAAATAATTCTAATCCTAATCCAAGTATAATGCTTACTTATCTATGACCTTAATTATCAAGGATGTGATGGTAGATTTAATCAACAGATTCACAAAAATAAAAACAGTTTCACTATAACAAGACATGCTGAAAATGCAATTTCATAGAGTAAATGACTTTACCCAAAATTACTACTGTTGATAACTTTAGTAATATTCGAGCAGTTGATCAAGTATTTATTTTGAGTTTCTCAAAATACTACTTTTCTGTATTATTTATAATTTGGATTGAGTGTTCATATTTGGGTAGGTTCCTGTTTGCACAAATATTTGGGCACAACTCTAAATAGAAGTTGGAATTATTCAGATTTCTTGTGTTCTTCAGTAACAGAAAGTACTTTTCTTCTCTGATGTAACATGTGAAAATACAGCTGAGGGAAGCCTGAAAAACAACAGAATTGGGTAATTAAAAGTCAGGAGTTTTATCTGTGCACGTTTTGATTTGTTTCATATATTCAAAGACTCTCACAAAAAGACATTGGTGCCTCAAAACACGCATTTTTGGTCTTTTTCAATATAGCAAGGTAAAAAACTACTCATGATATACTAATCGGCAAAACAGTTTTTCTTTGGACACCTTTCATTTCAATATTCAACTTACTGTATTTTTTTCTCTGTGGCAGACTGTATGCTTAAAGTAAAGGCAAACTTAAGTTAGTTTTAGTATATCCTGCAGAAGTTCTTTAATTAATAAAACAAGTCAAAGCAAAAAGAAAATGATAGCTACTAGCTTCAATATTCAGAAATTAAACTGTCCTTTCCTCTACTTCCCGTTCTTTCTATTAGTCACTTTTATTTGGGCACTGTAAATCTGACCTTCTTTCAAACAAATTAGTATCTCACACAACAATTATTTCATTCTTGATGTAACTGCTGCAGAAAGTTTTTGTTCAAATAGTTTCTGGTTCTCCCCATGAAAAAGCACTGGTTTGATAAGATTTATGCTTCAATTACAGCACAATATAATAAAAATGCTGGCTGTCTAATATCATATCTTCTTCTTTTATGCCTTCGAGGCAGTGCTGACTCCTTAGAAAGATTTTCAGAGATAGTATCATCTAGTAATAGCAAAATGAAATTTGCAATGTCCGTTGTTCAATCAGTGCACCAACTATTACTTTCTAGTTCTAGAAAAACAGATGACAATGGGCTCATCCACCTAACCCTGATTCTGAGATGGACTGCTTACTGTTTGCTAAGGGCACATCTTCATGGTGCAGGTCCCATCTTGTTGCCAGTTGCTTCTGAAGAAGAATGAAGTGGAATCGAGTGATCCAGCAGAAAAGTGATGTTCTGCTAGGAACAAGAATGTGGAGCTACCCTTGAGGACTATTTGGAAGCTACAATTGGTCCAGAATACAGCAGTGCAGACAGTTTGGGAGAATTCTACACATGTACACATAACTCTTAAGTGAGCTGCACCAGCTACTGATCTGGGTGCAATTCAATGTGTTGGTTATTGCCTTTAAAGCCCTTTGTAGTATGGATCCAGCATATCTGCGGAATTGACTTTTCCTGATGGGATTGGTCCACCCCACTTGTACTGGCAGAAGAGGCTACTACAGATCCCATCAGCCAAAGCATTTCAGTTGGTGAGAGCCAAGAAAAGAATTTTTTCTGCCATGGCTCCTGCTCTTTGGAACATCTTGCCACAGGAGGTAAGACCTGCCCCTCTCTTTTACCCTTCAGAAAGGTCCTTAAAAGCTGGCTCTGTAGACTGATCTCTCTAAAAACTGGTGGCGTTTTTTTGCACAAGGTGCTTTTCTTGATAAGTGCTACACAGCCCACTGCTACATTCCACTCTGCCAATCTCAAGCACTGTGTAGCCTGTCCCGACCTTCCACAAAGCCTGTTCCCTTCATTTTCCACAAAGGAAAGCCACCCTCATGCTCCTTTGATGGTGGCTTTCCTTTGCCACTCTCAAAGAAGCATGTGATTGGATGGGGAGTGGGGTCTCCAATAAAACTATAGGGAGAACAGCCTTGGAAACCTGTTGTTTCTGGTGAACAAGGGAAAAGCAAAAACATCATCCCAAACAGTTCAATAGTTATAGTCGTGTAACATTATAAGTTGATATTTTTTTTTATTTAACTTGTTATTTATTCTATCACACCAGGATGGCCATGATGGAAGGAGGGTGAGAGACATTCTTGATGTCATCCAGAAATAGGTAGTAAGAAACTCCTGCTGGACAGCACCGCCTTTAATAGCCAACAGCGCGAGATGCTGTTTACTCACCCTTGAGGCATGAGGTAAAAATAATGCTGGGGAGGGGGGGGCAGCAGTTTTGAAAATGAGATGCTTTCCTGGCTTTTCAATGATGGAAGGAAAAAACATGTGAGGAAGACCCCAATGTGAAATCTGCATATTCCAGCTAATGTGGAAAGTTACTAGAACAAAATGCAGGAAAGAGGTTTAGGAAGAGTTTTGAATATTTAACACGTGTAGATTTTCCATGCAGGGCTGACAGTTCTGAGCTTCAGCAGATGACCATCATAACAATTGTTGCAGAAACCCCCTTCATAGATACAGGAACTGTACATTTATGTTCACTGGGTAATCTTAAGCATACACATATAGGTTGGTGTAATGGTTAAGGGGCAGAACTAGGTTGTTGATTACTAGTTGATTTTCAGCCAGAGAACCTTACTAGATAACTGGGGTGTATTTTCCACATAGAATTCCATTATGGAACAACTCCTGGAATACTGGTATGAAAATAATCCTGCCAGGTTTTTTGCAAGATTATTCTAGAATACCAACACACAAAATCTTTAACTGCAACAGATCACAAATATTTTCCAATTGTTTTAGATACATATAAGGCAAGAAAATATGAACTGAGTCTGCACTTACTTGGAATGTAAGTTAGCATAACCAGGATCAGAAATGTGTAGTAGTCAAATGAAAAATTATATTTGTTAGGTAAACTAATAGAAAATAATCCTGATCGTTTGACAAAGGGCAGAGCAGCATACATTGTGAGCATTTCTCCAGTAACTCCCATTGGATATAGTATGATGAATAAAGTATACCTACAAAACCAAAATAAATATTCACATAGGGGATAAAAGTCAGAGAGGCAATTCTAGATATTGAAGTTTCAATGACTTAAAGATAGACACATTTTATAACCAAATCAATATAAAATTTGTTATAACTGATTAGTTATACCTTGTTTGAGGGTAAAATATTCAAAGTTAAATAAACTGCAAATTTTTCATTTCTTAGGAACTCAGGATATAATCCAATACACATGTACGCGGATACAATTTCATTAAAAACACTGGGAACTTCTAGACACAAAAACAGAACTGCTTCATAAGTATAGGTTGTTGCTTCAGTAGGATTCTGCAAAGGATTTCCTGAGCATTTCCTTAATCAAAAATAGCAAGACAGTTGAAAGAGGGGACAAACAAAGAAAAGGGGGAGAGGGAGAAGTATGAAGACAAATTAAAGAGTCATTTGACAGGTTAAAAATAAATGAAAGGAAAAGGAGTCCAGTAAGGGATACTTTTAAATAGAAACAGGTTATAAACTACAGTACACCAACTGGCTATATGCTTATGTGCTATACCAACTGTTACTGCAAAATAAAAATGCAACTGTTCATCAATTAGTTCTCTGAATATTAAAAAGAAATAAAATAATGCCCCCTCCATGCATGGGTATAATCTAAATTAGGAAGCAACTGATTCCAATAACCAGTTGCAACTTCTCTTCTCCTTCCAAGCATTCCTGCACATGCTTAATTAAGCAAAATGGATCCAAATTTATTGACTTTCTTCCTTTCCAAGCACAAAAAAACAGCAACAATCCTAATCCCCCTTCTCCTATCTTATAATTGTACGAAACTGAAAGGGAAGCAAAGGGTATTTTGCAACTCAATCAAAACACAACTTCTCCAAGTTGTACAGCACCCAGATGTCCTTAATGATCTTCAAAGTCAGAGCAATTCTAAGGCAGTCAACACATTCCCTATGCAAAGGGCTTTAGATGTCAACCATTTTAACTTCAAAACTCCTTATTTGAAATGCGAAATAGGCTGTTCAAATCTTTTAGGAAATATTTCAAATTGGACCAGACCTGTTTTGAATAGAGGTAGTCCTTAAGTTATGATGGCCATTGGGACTGATCTTGCTAAGTGACATAATTATAAAGTGCAACGACACATAATCATATGACTTAGCAACAGTATTTTTGGCTGTACTGGTTGTCATTGTTAAGTGAGGCCCTCACGTGACTGAGTCTTCTGATTTCCTGCTGGCTTTCTCACTGACTTTACTTGTAGAAAAGCAGCAGGGAATGTCAGAAATCACAATCACATGACTGTGGCTCACTGCAATCTTGTAAATCACAAACCAGGTACTGAGGGTACCAAATCATAATCATGTGAGCATGGGGATGCTATAATAGCCAGTACTCCAAGAATTGGTTGTTAAGTCCTTGTTCAGTATTGTGGCAAGTTTAAATGATTGTTGGGTGAGTGACTGCAGTCTGAGGATCACCTATAGAAGACGCTCTGTTTCTGAGCTTGAAATATTACATTACAAAATATTCAAAACATTTCACGTCTGAAACAGTATTTCCATGCTCAAAATAAGTGCTTCAAATCCAAATGCTTTTCATGCCCCCATTAAACTCTTTCCTTACATAAAATGCCTAGTGCATTGAAGATGGTGTTTGGTTTCGTTGTACGAGGTACAATGACAATAAAGTAAACTAAACTAATGTTTGTTCGTTTCTCTTCTGTTTCATTGAGCTACTGTTTCTTAAACTGATAATTATTAAGTATTTAATCACTTTACCTGGCCCACTTGATAAAATAAGGAAGGTGACTTAGTAAACTAAATGTGTAGAAAGAGTAACGGATGATCTCTGTGATCGTCCAGGCAACCACAAAAAGAAGGATGCTGTCTTCACTTTGCACCTATAAAAGATAAATGCAGCTATTGAAAGTGGAAAATAAATTACATATATAATCTAAAATATTAAACTGTGCTTATATTCTTTGACCCCAAGCAGGTGAATCATACCATACAAATCAGGCAACATGAGGCTTCGGGATAACCATCCTTCCAATGATTTCAAGCTTTGCATATATAATCACACTAATTCATTCTTGTTTTTCAAAAGCCATCTCAATTCTCCCTCCAGAACAGACTACAGGAAAATAGTTTTAAAATGATTTTTGCCTCCCCCATCAATAAGCACTGAAATGGAGTCTTTTACAAAATTAAAAATGTTGCACCAATGAATCTTCATTTTTTTAAAGTATCAACTTCTAATTTGTATTATTATTCTAAAGTGAAATAATTGAAAGACAGAAAATGCAGCAGAAAGAAGGAGTCTATGTAATGCATTGTTGTAAAGAATGCTGGTTGACTTCAGATCAACACAGCTCCTAGCTCTACCAGTCAAAAGATACTGGATGGTTATTCTGTTTTTACTTAACAGATTTTCTATAATAAGACAAGAAAGAAATTGTGTGAATAAAAGGAGGGGTTCAAGTGGAAAACATTCTTAATAATCCCTGTAAAACTTTGTATTAGAGGCAACTGCATAATAAAAGCTTCATCTGGAAACTATTTCTGTCGTATTACAGAAAAGGATAAAGATTAGAAGAAAATTACATCTTTGGACCAGAGGACAGTAACATTTGTTATCTTTTGGGAATTGCTGCACACTCGGATGCAATGGCTCGGGTGTACAAAAAAAGGAAGGAAGGAAGGAAGGAAGGGAGGGAGGGAGGGAGGGAGGGAGAGAGAGAGAGAGAGAGAGAGAGAGAGAGAAAGACCTGGTTATTTATTTCTAAGTTTGATTTTTGTAAGTTATTATCTTTGACTTTACATACAATAAATTGTATCTGTGTCTGGTTAATAACCTATCCAGAATGTTCTACAGTCTAGAAAATCAGGAAAATAATTGGATTCTGTCCCTCGATATTTAAGTAAAGGTAGAACTGCTGCCATTTCTCTCAATCTCTCTGAAGACTGCCATTGCATACTGAAATATACTGCATATAGGTAATCCTCAATCGACCACTATTCATTTAGTGACTGTTTTGCCCTGAAAAATGGACTTAAAATTGATACTCACACTGCTGACCATTACAGCATCCCCATAGTTATGAGATCAAAATTCAGGGACTTGGCCAACTGGCATGTCTATACAACAATTGCAGCATTTCACAGTCATTTGATGGCCATTTGCAACTTTCCAAGCCAGCTCTTGACAAGCAAAATTAATAGAGGAAGCCAATTCACTTCACAAATACATGATTCACTTAACTGTAGTGATTCGCTTAACAATCATGGCAAAATGAAGAACACGGGGGCAGAATCTCAGACAGGAGTAAAGTTCAAATATCAGAAAGCATTACTTCATAGAAAGAGTAGTGGAATCTTGGAACCAACTTCCAGCAGAGGTAGTTGGGTCAGTCACTAGTAACTGAGTTTAAACATGCTTGCGATAAACATGTCCATCATCTGGCAAAAATTAAAAATAAAACATTAAAAATAATAATTAATTAAAAAGGAAATAAAAAATTCAAAGGGAAGACTTGATAGCCTGCTAGGTCTTTTTCTGCCATCAGTTTTATATGTTTCTAAAAAAAAGGTTGCAAAATGAGGCTTGACTCACTTAACAACTGCCTTGCTTAGTAATTGAAATTCTGGTCCCAATTGTAGTTATACAGGTTGACTACCTATACTGAAACTCTTCTGCAGAGAAAGAAGAGAGGACGGTAACCTTAACCTTAGCCCTAATTCTCATCCCTATTCTTCATTGTGGTGTCTGTGACATACATATGGGAAATCAGCCAGCTAATCTATCAGAAAGAAGGGGACAGTTAAAATAATAACTTTAAAAATGTGAGCCTTGCCAATCCTACCTTGTTGAAATGAAAGCTCAACTAATACTGCCAAATTAATTAGGCAGGCTGAAACTAGGAGACCGACAGATCTTGGATAAAAGAGTACTCCCCCAAAAAGCTGTTAAGATGACCCAAACCTATGTTATATAAGTGAAGTCTCTTGAACTGTTTGAATGTTCAATATTTCTACATAAATATGACCTATAAAACATGAATATTGAAAATTCAAATAAGTTCTTAAACTTTTAAGCGCTCCTGTAAGTGGCCTTGAACTTTCATAGTCACTTAACAGAGATCAAAGAAAGGATTAAGAGCTGCCATCACTGCCAACACTGAAATGAAACTGAAGTATCTTGCTTTGTGCTAACATAGGAAATGAACAAATATGGGATTCTTTTAGAAAGGATATGTTTCTGCTGAAGCAAAATGCAACAGACTTCCTAGTGTCAAGGGCATTGAAATATTACTGAAGGAGAGCTGTAGATCTATGAAAAAAAATCAGTTATTCAGTAGTAGTAGATGAAATCCTGACACACGTTTATGCAAAAAGGGAAACAATTGGTCATTTAGTCCATATTAAAAAAAATCAAAATTACAGTTGTATGATCAGAAGGAAAAAGGTTCACTGGTACTATATGTCACTCCAACATGGAGAGAAGACAAAGTACAATCAAGCTTGCAAATTTATTATGTCTCAATAAAGTATCATTCTAGTCTTCCTGAGGAGTCTGTTTCCTGATCATGTAGGGTTGACACAAATTTTGTAGACCTGATTATGTTTTACTTGAGAAGCCTGCTTATGTATCTTCTCATATGATCTTGTTTCCCAGGGATTTAGGGAATCTTTTAGCCCTCTTTGTTTATATAATTGTTGTCTATTTCTCTCAAGGTTCCCTCACTGACTCTCCAACAGAAACATGCTTATTCTAGGAACTTGGACAGCTCTCCCTCTGAAATAGATTCAATACGGAAGATATTTGGGGAGCGGATTTTACAGCTGGTTATCTCACCAAAACATTCTGATAGTACAGAATAAGAGGAATGGGGGAAAGAATTGAGGGAGGAACCATATCACTTGGTACCATTAAAATTGGATTGATGAGGAGTGTTCTAAGGTAAAAATTGGCTGATGAAGACAAAACAATATGGACTTTACCAAGGCAGAGAAGATAAGATAGATGGGACAGTTCTCTCTATAAAAGAATAGCTCAAACAACATCATCCAGGTAACCAAGTGATAATGTTTGAATAAAGAACAATGCTTTATGATTGGTTTCTGTGCTAGAAAAGAAGTAATACTCTGCCTAAAGTAATCAATGCTTTATATCAATGACATTGCTATTAACAATACAAAAAGAAACTTCAGTTTAAGGAGACACCTGCATTTTCAGAAACAATATATAAATTAACAAATTACAGGCTCTAATTTCTTGCAGTATTAAATACATCAATTGTAGTATCATTGCATTAACTGCATTGTGCAGTGAGAAGAGACTGATATCCCTCACGTTGCTAATAATTACTGAAAAAGCTTTTATTTGCACTTAAAACTTTCCTCTGTGCTATTTTTTTTAAAAAAGAAAAACTTTAGACAAGACTGCAAACAGTACATTTCATATCATATTAGTCTTTCATTATAAATATTTTGTTAAAGGAGTAATCTTATGTCACCTACTACCATCTACTGGGCATATGATAAACACTGTTTTACATTCGTCTCTTCCAATGATAAGAGTAATGAACTAAACAATGGCTACTCACAATCAGCTAATGATTGGAAAACAATTTTTACCATCATTCAAAACTAATAGAGTTTTGAATTAATTATAAATAATTAATTCATATAAATAAATAATTCATAGCTTAAAATGAAACACAGCTATCCCTCCATCCACAACCAATATCTGGTTTAATTTTCTCTCCAAGGTACATAAATATTCTTTCTTTTAAAAATAGTCCTCAGTAAGGAATTCATTTTTTACTGTTGCACAAATAAAAAACTTGGTGGCTTACACAAACCAGTTAAAACTTTCATCGCATAAACTTCTCACTAAGAACAATAAAACAGTACCCACCAAATATAAGAATGAAAATAATAAAAATAGTAGTTTCCAATTGTGTGATAAAATCAGGGGAAGGCTCTCCAAAACAATTCTGTCTTTAGTAGCTTCCAAAATGTCAACTGGGAGGGGGTTAGAGCCTAATCTCTACTGCGAAGAGTTGGTGATGTCACAGAAAGGCAGAGCTCTCCCATTCTCAAAAATATGTGATAAATAACAATCTCTCTCTTTTTATTTGATCAGTTGGGCCAGTACTGGTTGGAGTAGGTGATCATATAGATATTGGATACTAATAAAGAGCTTCATAGGTTAAAACTAGCACCTTTAATTGTACCTGGAAAACTATTGGAAAAACTGTTCTATTTGCTGATGATATTGGAAGACAGGAAGTATACAGCTTACTTGTTTTGGACCAACTTAAAGTAGTCTTTGAGGCCCAAGAGTCCGTTATAGTCATCCAATTCAACTAGATGGTGATGATAAGCTCTATTTAGACATTCCTGCTACAGGTAAGGTCACAAATGGTACATTAGCTAGAGCCATGAGTCCAGAAGGATCTCAAGTCATGAACTTGCTCCCTCCGTAACAGATTGTGTTCGCTCATCAAGGCACAATTCTGATGGTGACAGAAAACCTTAATGAATGAATGAATGAATATTTATTTATATACCGCTGTTCTCCCGAAGGACTCGGAGCGGTGTACAGCCATGCAATTAAAACATTAAATATACAAAAATTAAAACTAAATTAAATACTCTGGCTGCAAAACAGTTAAAACCTCAACCTTAAACCCTAAAATTAGCATAAAATTAAAATACCCAAATCTAAAATCAGCTCAAGCCGGCCTGGTCAAAGAGCCAGGTTTTCAAGGCATGCCTGAAGGTCCCCAGGTCTGTGGCTGTACGTAACTCCGGAGGCAACCCATTCCAGAGGGTAGACGCCCCCACAGAGAAGACCCTATTCCTCGGGGTCACCAGCCGGCACATAGATGCCGACGGGACCCGCAAGAGACCTTCTCTGTGGGAGCGCACCGGACGGTGAGAGGAAACTGGCAGAATGCGGTCTTGTAAATACCCTGGTCCGATGCCATGGAGCGCTTTAAAAGTTAACACTGCAATCTTAAAGCGCACCCGAGAGGCCACTGGCAAACAATGCAGCTCGTGCAGGAGGGGCGTCACATGAGTGAACCTTGACGCCCCCATAACCACCCGCGCAGCCGCATCTGTACCAGTTGAAGCCTCTGGATGCTCCCGCTCGGGAGCCCCATGTAGAGGGCGTTACAATAGTCCAGTCGGGAGGTGACCAGGGCATGAGTGACCGTGCGTAAGGCATCCTGATCCAGAAAGGGCCGCATCTGGCGGATCAGGCGAACCTGATAAAACGCCCCCCTGGAGACGGCCGTAATGTGATCTTCCAGGGACAGCCGTACATCCAGGAGGACACCCAGATTGTATCAACACCAACTCTGACTTACCAGGATTCAACTTCAGTCTATTCTCTCTCATCCCAGATTCCCACAGCCTGCAGGAACTGGTAAGTAATATTAACAGTATCTCTTTCTCAATTGATACCAAACTCCAAACCATCAGATGATCTCTCTCTCCCAGCAGCTTCTAATAGATGTTAAATAGCAGGGGACAGAGGAGTGACCTCTAGAGAATCTACACATCAAAGGCCACTCAGCCAACCACTGCTCCCACACCATCACAGATTGGAACTGTCCACTGAGGAAGAAAAAGAACCATTACAAACAACACATCCTATCCCAAATATTTGCAGACAGTCCAATAAGGAATCATGATTGATGGCATCAAAAACTGCTGCTGGGTCCAATAAATCATGAAGTATAGATTATTCAAGTCCTGATAAAGATCTTCTAAGAGAGTGGCCAATGTTGCTTCAATGCTGAACCTGAATGCTCAGGTGATCTCCTTCATCAAGAGAGCTGCAAACTTGTTCTGCTACCATCAGCTCAACAACTCCCACAAAAATATCTCATCAATTGTTCATATTATTATTAGAAACAATAATCTTAACATTGCAAACTATCAACATGGGTAGCCATGACTGGAAGTTTTGTTCAATAACATCTAAAGGGAGATTCACTTGCTTTTTGAGTCTTTCAGCAATACCAAGTGATTTTTTTTTTGCTAAGCAGGTTAATTGTCAAGATGTGGATTAAGCTAGATTAAATTGGTGAAATCTCTAAATTCAGTTTTTTAAAATCATAAGATCTGCTGGGTTCATTCTGCCACATGAAACATAAATTGTTTATCAAAATAATATGCAGAAAGCTAATAACATATCAGTGTTCTGAATAAGAGCTTTACACTACTGGACCCTAAGCTTTTCCCCACCAACTGAAGATTATGAGAATAATATAAAGATATTAAAGTTAAGCAATGCCTGACACATTAAGAAAATAAAATATAATCAAGTCTGATTAACTCCTGGTTTGCAATACCCTTGAATGCTGGCACATTGTCTTCAATCTGGCATTACATCAAGTTTTGGCTTTAATTCACATTTGCTTGCCATACTGATTTAAAGGGAAATCACACAAGGCACTCCTATCTTTGAATCACTTATCTTCCCTAATGAAAAGTAAGAAAGCAGGATTTAAATTTAAGATTTGGCAGTTTTTTTTTCTTGAATTCAACTTTTAAAAGAGAGGGAGAAAAGACAGAACAAGTTAACAATGTTATCATCTTAGTAGAACAAGCACATTCCTCAAGCATCACTGGACTCATGCAATTAATATTAGGTACTAAAACATCAGAAAGCATCCAAGAAAACATTAGAAGAACAATCTGCTATCATATATTTGATACCAAAACAAATAATTCCTTCATTAGACTGGTAAATAAATTAAGATAGCTTTATCCTGGTTTGAGAGAAAATTATATTCAAGAGAAATCTGATTAAAATTATTAAAGAGTCTCTCACTAAAAGACTTGAAAAAGACACGAAAGATTTATGCAAGAGATGAAACACATGCACCTTACAATATCCTCAATAGTTGAACTTGTTCAAAGAATTCAGGTATGTAGACAGCCTTTCAAAAAAGAAATGTAGAACGCTTTCATAACAATGCAAGTAACTATTACATCTTTTCAACTAGCCTGGGCTACCTAAGTAATCAATTAATAAAATTACACTCTATTACAGCTACAATTTTAATTTTGGATGTTTGTGTTCTACAATCCAGTTCTTACTATGCTGTAGTTAAGATATTGGAATCATTTCTAATCGTATGTTTAAATTATATTAATACAATTGTGTATTCCAATGGAATCTACATCAAAGCTGCTTAGTTTTGAAAAATAGATCCTCTCTCAATTCTTCTTGCAGACTTGCTAGAAATCATCATCATTGTCTTTTAACAACCTCATAATCCCTTGCGGGGTGAAGTCTGGCCAACCGAATGGAGCTACTGCACCACCCCAGCAGTTACTTAAAAAAATTTTTTTTCTTTATATAGATTTTTTTATTGGGAGCTGCTCAAAGTCACTTAGAAAGCTATTTGGCCATACAATCTGAATAAATAATGATGTTTGGTTTATGGAAAATTGAATGCAGTAAATGAAACCAATGAAGTAAAAGATGAAACTGTTCATGGGAATGTTGATTGTCCTTTCCAGAGTTGGATTATGACCCCTAGTTCTCTTCAAGCCTACTGAATCTCACTTGAGATATATTAATGGCAACAAAATAAAGTCTACCAAAAAGCATTCTCAATTACATGTCCAAGGTGTTGAAATATGACATTAAAACTAATAGTACTGAAAAGGTTATTTGTTTACCACATGTCTAACATACACATCCGATATCAGCAAAAGAGATTATATAGTGGTGTCCATAGTGAACAGAGATAGGAGCTTCATGATAAAGGATGAATAAAATAGTTCAATCTCAACTCACCTCTTTTACACTGTGGACTATACCCCATGTCAGAAAAACTCTTGACATGATTTGGAAAGCAGTCAAGACAACAGAAGAAGGAACAATCCCTGTAAAGACAATTTAGATTTACTATATTTTTGAGCTCCTAAACTACCCACCCACCCTTTAGTAGTAATCTAATTTGGAAAGAGACAGTGTTATGAAAATTAATTTTAATGTTTTAATATTAAAATATTGTTAAATATTCTTTTCTTGGTTTCAAAATTTCTCTCATGGCTGAATTTTGGATCAGAGATAGGGTTTGCTATGATTTTTAAGTAATAAATTTGATAAATATATGACTAGTTTCCCTTCTGATTATCAGATGCCAGAGCTAAAAGAACAACAGATATTATGTCCCATGTAACATACTTGACTGAGATTCCTAGATGCTAGTGCCAAGCACAGAAGGAAACAAACACCCAGTAAGGCAATTACAACAATAGCATTTTCAAATGACTTTTTTTGCTGAACAGCAAACTTTAGTCATATATGTTAAGTTATGAAACAATACTTATCTCTGATAGTAAAGGGACAATGTCAAATCTGAATATATGACTTATGAATATTCAACTGCCTGTGACAGATGAAGGAAATATATATTTTCCCAGTATTTTATTTTCATGACATAAATGATTGTTTAGGGACAATAATTAAAATTCAAACATTTATACTGAAATGTCTGAATAGCATTAACTAATTAATAACTCTGGAAGAGGCAATACATGAAAGATTTTTCATGTGTAAAACTCATGTCTTTCTATAAATTAATTCAATTTAACATTAGTAAAGTGATATCAGTTCTCACTTGTAAACATTTGTGCATACATAAAGCACTATTTCTAATTAATTTCTCACAATCAAATTTTAGATTTTGTCACTGAATTATTAGATGCATACATGTAGAAAGTTTGTTTTTGTATAACAAATAACAACAACAACCATTGACCCTGCTAAGGAACAGATCTTAAATACAGGATAGGGAAAATACATCAATGGCAGCAATCCCTTTGCTAAAGATTCTAGGAGTACTGGAGTCAGCAAGCCCACTTGTTCTGATAGACTCTGCTGACTGACTGATAGACAGTCTCCTCAACTGTTTTCTGATAACAAGAGACTCAGATACTACATTCAGTCCCTTAGCCTGAAGCAGAGGTCCTTCATGAAGATCCAGTCAAGAGTTGCACAAATCTGAGACTGGCCAAAAGGTATTGGAGCTGGGGGCAAGAGGAGAGCAGACTACTATCCTATGAGTCTCAGCTGTGGACTAGGCAGAGGTTCAGCATTACTTATTAATGGCCATCCTTCTCTTTGGACAATGCTGAGGACAACTTAATTAAAACCCATCTCTTGCCTGTGACTGTCCTGATCTTATTAACTCTTCCTTCTCCTTTGGATTCCCCTTCTGACTGGTCTCCATCCCTGTTTGTCTGTTTGTCCCAGGACAGTGATCTCTTCTCAGAGATCCTGCAAAAGGACTTTTTCCACCTAGTTACAATAAAAACTAAGCTTGATTATTTCTAACCTGGCACTTGAAAGAGAGAGAGAGAGAGAGGGAGAGGGAGAGGGAGAGAGGGAGAGAGAGAGAGGGAGAGGGGGAGAGAGAGAGAGAGAGATACTTTCTTGTGATGAGGCTAGAAGAACTGAAAATTGGATCACATTTTCAACTTGTAAGTAAATTGCTTTAAAATGCTGAATTTTATTTTGGCAAACTTTAATGTTTATACCTAACAGTTCTATAAGCAGTATGAAACAGAAATAGACCAATTTTTATTATTAAATAATTAACACCATAACAAAAACTATATTCAATACAAGCAATAAATATAAAATGTTGAAATAACTTCTGTTAGTCTGAACATGTAATTCTTACTTTTGAAAAAAATATTATATTTGCATATTCAAATGCATGTTCAAACAAAAATATAGAAAATCAAATGCTGAGAAACTGGATGTATGTCATGCTATATATAGTTGCAATTCTTTTAAATGGCTAAGCAGAGAATATGAGTAGAATTCCCTCCTTCCCTTCCAAAATAGAGATATTAAATATTTAATTTAAAAACTTACCTACTGCACAGTGCACGATCTAAAAAAAAAGTCAGAATTAAGACTTTTCACATTTGTAGCATATTTTGCTTTACCACAACAGCATCATGATTATGACCAAGAACACTGTTCTTAAATAGTATCTCCACCAGTCTTTTTTATCATAACATATATCTTTTATTTGTTCAATAATAATTTTGTGCAATTTTAATCTCACCAATGACTAAATTCTTCATTTACAATTCTGCTGTGCTAAAAAGCCACCTTTTAGAAAACTATATTATTAGAAAAAGATTGACTTTTATCTCTTTTAAAAGAGATTCTGAGGTTCTCAAACATACTTTCTTGAGTATGTTCATGAGACAATGATCTTTGTCAGATCAGAACTTCTTCCATGAAATAAAGCAGTCCCTCCTTTATATGCATTATTGGGAAGAGAAGTAAATGACAAGTTGGGCTACTGTTGAGATATCAGAACCATCTTTAAAAAGTATTTAATTTTCTCTGATGAACTCTCTATCAATAGAATATTTCTTCTTTATACTGTGATAAAAAAGCATGAAAAGTCTCTAATTTGACATTTTTACCAAGTATGTCAAATGTCTAAATTTTAATTTCAAAGGAAAACACATTCACTTCAAAGTAATAATTTTATCATGTCAGTCTTTCTTTGTTGCACCTGATATCATTGTGCTTCCTATTATCCTTATGTTTTATCAAATAAATGTTCATTTGACAGAATAAACCTTGCAAAAAGATAATGCATTAAAAAGGGATAGTAATTAATCCAGCATTACAATAAAGGAATAAGTTGAAATGCTTAGGGAAGTGATGGCGAATCTTTTAGGCTTGGCGTGACAAAAAAAAAAATCAGAAATTGCCTATCTTGACTCTGCTGGCATCCTGGAGAAAACAAAAGGTCTTCTGGACCTCTTCTTCAAACTGTCCTTTCCTCTCTGGACGCTCTGAAAATTGCACAATTTTTGGACACCTCAGAGCTGTGTGAGTTCCAGAGGATTCAAAGGTCTTTTCAGACCCTTTGAAAGTCATGGGAGAGGGTTCTGCTTTTGCGAGGCCTCTGGTGCCTCAGGAAATTGTATGAAAATGAGAATGTGCAATTTTTGGATGTTTCGGGCTACACAAGAACAAGGCCTTTTTGCACAACTTTCAAAGGGCTCCTGGCATGTCACCAAAAATGGCATGTCATGTCATCTCTGACATACATTTCATAGATTTGCCATCACTGGCCTAGGGTTTGAAGACTGTAATAAACCTACCTCAAGCAAAGCTCCAGTCTGGAAGAATTTCAAAGGCTTTTCTATTGAATGATAGAGTTTATGATAGCTACCTGTTGCAAGGTATGCTCTGACTAAACCAACTGCTATAACAAGCCACCTAGAAGAAAAAGAGAGAAAAACACGGTGATGTTTTTCTTGAAATAGCAATTAGGTTTATATACCACTTTACAGTGCTTTATAGCCCTCTGTAAGCTGTTTACAGGGTCAGAATATTGCCCCCAACAATTTGGATCCATGCAACAGATACTATGAAATATTTTGAGAGTAATATAATAAGTAATTCAGCATTATAATCCATCAAGAGAGAAATATATTTTACCAGTCTGATTGCTGAAAAAACTGTGAATTATAGTCAACAGTTACAACTGCAAAGCTAAAATGAGTTTCTTTTAAACATTTTAAATAGAAGCAAATAGCACCTGTATTAATTGAAGATTAGGAATAAAACTGAGTCTAAATCCATTAGGTTTTGATCACTTCACTCATTTCTCCAACAGAGCTCTCCTATGAAGTTTAACAATGTCATGCAATGTTATATGAAGAGCAGAATTCAATATTAAATGTCTCCAAGAAAACAAAGTACAAGCATACATCATCAATAAATTGTGTTCTAGTGCGACTACTTTACTAGTACTTGTTACTAGGATCCAGTAGATCCAATAAGACTTGCCAAGTAATTATATACATTTCAAAAACTTATTTTCTTAGAAAGTTGGTGACATACATTGTTTGGTGTTGGTGTTATGCGTGTCAGCCTTTTATAAAAAAAATCTGGTAGGACCTGGAAATAAGTGAGTACCTGCAGGCTTAACATCAATGGGAAGGAACTAGACTGGGAATTATCTTAATTTAAAATTACTATGTGAATTATTTAGCAAACTCATAATGAACCAACTTAGTCACCTTCATCGTTATGTATGGCTAAGCACCCATAGGGGAAATTCAGGAGGCACAGTGTTGTGCTGGCTTTAGATTTCTGCACTTGAATTCTTTAAAACGATAAGGTTAAAGGCATAAGGTTCCTGCCTTGAGCAGGGGCTTGACCAGAAAACTTCCAAGGTCCCTTCCAGCCTTATGATTCTGTTTCTAAAAGCAGAATGTGTTCAGCTGACGTTTGAGATAACATTGGTAGAGAAATCTATTCTTCCCAATTTAAAGTGTCACAAAATTATTACTGAAACACATCTTTATCTTTAAGAAACATCCACTAATCCCTGGGAAAGTAGAGAGCTCTAGAGATTTAGAGACAGTTTTGGAATGAATGAAAATGATTTGCAACTTAATACAGACAAGACAGAAACTGATGATGGGAAAATATATTTTAGCTAGAGCTGTTCATCCAGTTCTGAATGGAATTGCATACTCTCTGGAAGCTCCAGATCATCATTTGTGGCTTGCAGAAATTACAAGATTACATGAAAGCTGTGATAATGACTATACTTGTAGAGTTAGGCTCACTAACATGCTTGCAGACATTTCCCATTTAATACCTTCTGACCTACAGTTATAAACTGTCCATGAAGTTTTGTATCCTATCTTTTTTTACTTTTTACTTAAATAAACTGAATGGAAAACTGGCACGCTAAAAAGTAAAGTACTGGCTTGTAGATTTACCTTTACTACAGTTCTTGTATTGGTATTTTTACAAAAAAAAAATTTTTTTTTTTAAAAAGGAGTGACTATAGTTTCAAATTTTGTTTGGAAATATATCCACCTACCCAGAAAATAAGGCAAAGAAAATCAGATAATTGATGCAAGGAAAAATTCTTATAAGAAGCATTGTTCATAATCAATTTTTCTGCTTCTTCAAAAAATCCCACTTATTACTCTCAAATTTATTTGCTGCCCATCTTGCAGTTCAAAGCAACTCTGAGCAGCTTAGTGATTTAATTTTTTACATGCATGGATTTGAGGTGCATCAGCATCGAGAAACAGCACCTATTTCTCATCCTATGCAAATACATCCAAAGCAAATGATACTTTAGTTCAAGGGTCTTCAAACTTGGCAAGTTTGAGACTTGTGGACTTCAACTCCCAGAATTCCTGAGCTAACATGACTGGAGGAGGAATTCTGGGTGTTGAAACCCACAAGTCTTAAAGCTGTCAAGTTTGAAGAGCCCTGGTTTAGTCAACAAGCAATTCTATAGTGACAGTGATCACTGAGCACTGATCTCTTGGCTGTTCTCTTTTTTTTTAGATAGTGATAAGGTGATAGTAAAAGTGATATAATCCAAAAGTGGTTGCAAATGATGCTGATTATACTGAAAGACAACCTGCTGACATTTAGAATTGACACACAAGTTCAAAAATCAACCAACACATACCTCCTATATTCTGAGTATGTTCTTACCACATGTATGCTCAATCCTGGAACCTTAATGTTGTACGTACTGTTGTAACACAGAAATTTGTAATGCACCCCAAACATATCAGATTCAAATTATTGCTTTATTATGATTAAAGTCTAACAATTATTTCTACACTGCAATTCTATAAGCAAACAGAAAGAACAAATGCATTTTAACAAACATGGCACATGGCTATCTTACAATATTAAAGTGATAGTTTCAGAAAGTGATGATCAAATAGCCCCAATCAATTTAAGGAGTAAAGAAAAAATTATTCTGCAGATAATCCAAAACATTACCAGAATTTTAGAAAATGCCAAATGTCCAATGTTAATCAGCATAATACTATATTTTAGACTTCAAATGCTTTAAAAAAAATCAAGGGCACTTCTTACAATTATTTCCAGCTTTTGTTACTGTAAAATCCTAATCCCTCTACCCACACCCACCAAAGGTGTGTTTTACCTATGATGTCTCCATCCCTAAGAGCTAAACCTGATATTTCTAAAGAGAATTGCTTAAGGATTGTCATGGGTGCAAGCTTTGATGAGCACAGCATTCAAAAATCAAGGGCACTACTTACAATTATTTCCAGCTTTTGTTACTGTAAAATCCTAATCCCTCTATTTTCCCCCACCCACCAAAGGTGTGTTTTACCTGTGATGTCTCCATCCCTAAGAGCTGAACCTAATATTTCTAAAGAGAATTGCTTAAGGCTTGTCACGGGTGCAAGCTTTGATGGCCACAGCATTTCCCAGAGCCTAAACTGAACACTTCAGCCTCCATAATCGCCTCCCAGCACTAAGTGTACACGTCAAGCCTTGAACATTATTATCACATATAAAAAGCATGATAAAGAAAGCTCTTTGGGGAAGGAAACGCTCGCATATTATACAATGACTTCCGACTTAGAAATAAAAATATTTCTTATTAAATCATCAAGCTGGGGTCCTCGGTAAGGATCCCCAAGAGAAGAGGCACCTGCTTACGTGCATCTCCAACCTTTGCCAGGGGTAAAGGCAAAGAGAGGCACGTTCAAAGGAGCAAAGGCCATTACGCCCAGGGGAGGGAAAGGAGAAATGTCAGGAGAGGCAGAAGGCCGCCGGGTTCCCCCGAGAAGAACGGCCCCAACACACGCCCTCCTTCCCGACGCCCGGAAGGCGAGCCCACCCACCCGCCAAGAGTGCGCCGGCGCTCGCTCACCCGGCGGTCATGACCACGTTGTAAAGGACTAGGTATGCCGTCGCTAAGGCGCCGGGGCCTTTCCGCCGCCGGCCGCCGGCCTGCTGAAGCTGCGGGCTTTTGCTTTCGGAACCGCTCTCTGGCCGGCGGCCGCTCCCGCTGCAGCTCCCGGACGTCGCCATGGCGCCGCTTCAACTGCTTCCTCTGTGCCGGCAGAGCGCGAGGCTAGGCGCGTGAGGCGGAGCTTGAGCGAGGGCGGCCGCCCAGGAGGGCCTCGCCTCCCGCGGCGTCACGAGGGCTCGTTCTGGGGAAGTGAGGAGACAGAACGAGGCCGCACGGTCAGGTGGGAAAGAGCAGCGGGTGGGGCTGCTTAGCTGTGACTGGAGGTTGAGCGGGTGCATCGGGAGCCTGTACCAATGCGCTGTAAATCCGCGGCGTGCATTTTGGCTGGCTTATTCTTCAACCCGCCTTGACTCGGATCCCTCCTTTCTTACGATCTTTCCGGCGTCTGTTATTTGGACCCTATCTAGTGGACCAATAAATAACAGAAGGGTTGGAAGGGACCTTGGAGGTCTT
The DNA here is from genome assembly GCA_023653725.1 of Bungarus multicinctus. Lineage (NCBI taxonomy): Eukaryota > Metazoa > Chordata > Lepidosauria > Squamata > Elapidae > Bungarus > Bungarus multicinctus. Next base: position 44,388,028 of record CM042838.1, on the reverse strand, counting down.
CTAGTCCAACCCCTGCTCAGGCAGGAAACCCTATACCTTCTGAGACAAATAGTTGTTTATTTATTTTTATTTATTTATTTGTTATTTATTTATATTATAAGATAACAGATATAAGTATATACATAGTTATGAATACATGAAATGGGTACATATAAGAAAAATAAAAGAAACACTAGGACAGGGACGGTAGGCACGTTGGTGCGCTTATGCATGCCCCCTACAGACCTCTTAGGAAACGGGTGAGTCAATAGTAGACAGTCAAAGGTTAAAGTTTTTGGGGTTTGGGGAAGAAACCACTGAGTCATGTAGAGTATTCCAGACATTGACTACTCTGTTGCTGAACTCGTATTTCCTGTAATCAAGTTTGGTGCGGTTAACCTTGAGTTTGTATCTATTGTTTGCTCTAATGTTGTGGTTGAAGCTGAAGTATTCATTGATAGGATATTGCAATGTATAATTTTATATACCGGGGTCGCCAACCTTTTGGATCTTAGGGACCACCAAATTCATACTTTTAAATCCCAAGGACCACTAATACGAATTTTTAAAAAAAGCTAATGTATTTAATATAAAAATTTTTATATTAAATATAAATTTAATTATATATATATATAAAAATTTATATTTAATATAAAAATTATTCACGCACACACACTTATTTAATTATAACAAAAATGTAAATGCTTAATGATAACAAAATAAAACATTCCAGGCTGGAAGCCTCCCCCCACCTGCACCTTCCAAAGGGACAGAAGAGCCTTTGAGATGCCAGGTGGAAGATTGAGAGACCTCAGATCTGCAGCCGAGGAAAAGCTGGGGGGGAGGTGGCTCTTCCAGCCTCACCTGAAGAGAGGCAAGGAAAGGTGTCCCTAGGGGCACTTCACTCGCTTTAGCACTTCTTTGCCAAACCCAGCCACAGCCAGTGATTATTTGGGGGAGGGGGAGAGAGAGAGAGAGTCTTTTGCATTACCAGGGGAGGAAAGGAGGTGAAACAAAACTCACTTTTTCACTGAGACCTACAAAACGCCAATCTACCATGTTCCATGAGTTCTTAAAAATCACCAAACGCTCCCACTTGCAGTTCCCGTGCCTCCCAGCTCAGGTCCCTGAGATGCACGCTTCCATACATGGTGGCGGCAACAACAGTCCCCTCCCCAGTGCCCGCTGTAAGCTTTCCCCATTAGTTCTCTAGCTTTGAATTCCTCCCGGCTCTCTCTCTTTCCTCCCCACCCACACCCACCTGCAGGCAAGAAAGGAAAGGGAGACAGAGCTGTGTGCAGCTCTCCGCTTTTCCAGCCCTCACTGCCTCTCCCAACATCGAAGCCTCAGAAACGCAGGCAAAACCGCCACAGCAATAGTGCCCTGAGTTGCTTGCTTCTCCACTACTGCCTCCAGTATCCCCTTCTCTGGGTAGGTCAATTCTTAACTAACTGAGCATGGTAAGGCAACTCAGGATGCTACCGCTGTGGCAGCTTTGCCTGCGTCTCCAAGGCTTCGATGTTGGGAGAGGCAGCGAGGGCTGGAAAAGCGGAGAGCTGCGCGCGGCTCTGTCTCCCTTTCCTTGCCTGCCTGCAGTGGGGCGGGAGGGGGAAGGAAAGAGGCGGGAGCAATTCAAAGCTAGAGAACTAATGGGGAGAGCTAATGGGCACTGGGGGTGGGGACTGTTGTTGCTGCTGCCGTGTGTGGGACCTGGTTGGTGCGTGCATCTCAGGGACCTGACTCGGGGGTCCCTTGAAGAGCCGGGAGGTGAGAGTAACGTGCAGCCCAGATCAATTCCTTTTGAGGGCCATTTCTTCTGCGGCCCACCAAAATTTTTCCACGGCCCATCAGTGGGCTGTGGCCCACCGGTTGGCGACCGCTGTTATATACTATACTTAGATTGGACCGAAGGCAGCATAGTTCTAGGTTTTCTAGGTCTAGAATTTCAAGTCTGATGGCATAAGATATTCTGCAATGAGAAGAGGAGTGGAGAACTCTTCTTGTGAAATATTTCTGGGCTTTCTCAACTGTGTTAATATTAATATAATTAATATAATTATATATATAAATATATAATTAATATAATTGTTTGGTCTCTTCTTGGAAACTTCCAAGAAGTGTTGGAGCACCCACAACTTCTGGAAGCAAGCCTCACCAGATCCGACATTTAAAAAAAAAGAAATAATGTTTTATTTATTGATGTCTTTGTTTATTTATTAAATTGTATGCCGTCCCCCTTTGCAAAGCAGCACTTAGTGGCAATCGTAAATATTAAAATATTAAAAACATTTGTAGTAGACTTTGCCTGTCTTCCAGGTTTCCCTGATAAGGAAGAAAAACGTAACCACCAATTTATTGCAAAGCTGGCTGTTAGGAATGGTTTCTCTTGGGTGAGAGCCAGAGAGCCTGAGAGGTAGTAAAGCTATAATGCCACAAGACTCCTGGCTTCTCCCAGGGATGCTTGGTGAGGACAATAGGAAGATCCCTGTTATCTTTGGGGATCTGGTTTTGGGGATCAAGCTTCAGGGGGCCTTGAATAAAGTGAATTATCTGGATCTTTTTCAGTCAGAACTCAGACCCAGGTATGGGATAGAACCAGCATTGATCATGTTTTTGGATGGTCTCTGGCATAGGCAGGATGGAGGTTGCCTATTAACCTCTCAACAGCTTTCTGTGCCATCAAATGTGGTATCCTGGACTGACTCAGAGGATTGGGGGCAGGCAGCCTGGTTACCTGCCTCCTTTATTTGTGGTCAGTTAAGAAAAGTGGCAACTTTTTTCTTTTATTTATTTTTTCTTATATGTATCCATGCATTCATAGCTAACTTTTTACTTATACCTATTATCTTGTAAGTAATTGACAAACCAAATAAATAAATAAACTAGGAAGGAGAGGCACACCCTTGGCCACTACTACATTGGGTGTCATATGGTTGAGTGATCTTCCCTTTCTTATTGAACATTTACTTACATGAGGCTATTTGGTGAGCTTGTCTTCTGCCATGGGCTGAGGTATCATGAGCATGCTGATACATCCCTGGTGAATTAAATGAGGCCATGAATGTCTTCTCCCAATATCTGGAGACTCTGATGGCGGACAAAGGCTTCAGCTGAACTCTGGCAAGAATGAATGGGCCTACTGGTTCTAGGACTATGCCATACCTGATGTTCATTATGGATGACCTTGGGGATTGAAGAGATGCTGCTGAGGAAACAATCAGATAAGAGAAGGAGGAACCCCCAGTGGTTTAGCAGTCAGAGAAAGAAACTTAGAAAGGATCTTCCCTAATAGATTGAGCAGTTAAAAGTGGAGGCAGGTAGTTTGTACTTTCAGAATTGCAAGATTCTGTTCACATAACTTTACACAATAAAGTAGAATTAATTCATTCAGTCCTGTTTCCTGTCTGGTTTATCTGAGAGGGTTGACATCCAGACAGACCCAGTGCATAATTTGGGGGGTCCTAGTCCCACAATTCCTACTCAAAAAAAACAAATGGCAGTTGTGGCCTTTGCACTGCCTTGTAATTGTGCACCAATTGTGCTCCTTCCTGAGTCAGTTGTGCTCACAATCGCTCATGCCCGGGTCACCTCCAGATTGGACTACTGTAATGCACTGTACTTGGAGCTCCCCTTATCCCAAAGCTTCCAACAACAGAATACAGTGACCCAGGCAATTATGTGTGCTCCCAGGAAAGAAGATACTACCCTCTGCTCTGCAAGCTGCATTGGCTGTCAGTCTGCTTCTGGGTCTAATTTGAGGTACTGATTTTAACCTTTAAAGCAGAGCTCTCCAAACTTGGCAATTTTAAGACTTGTAGACTTCAACTCCCAGAATTCCTCAGCCAGCTATGCTGGGTGAGAAATTCTGGGAGTTGAAGTCCACAAGTCTTAAAAGTTGCCAAGTTTGGAGACCTCTGTTTTAAAGCCTCAGGTTATCTAAAGGACTGCCTCTCCATGACTACATCAGCCTGTCCTATCAGAATGGGCAGAGAAGGCATGTTGTGGTTATCATCTGCCAGAAATCTACATTTGGTGGGTCACAGGAGATGCGTCTTCTCTGCTATGCAATCCTCCCTATTCTCACCTCCAAAGTGAAGTTACCTCCATCCCTGTTATTATTTCAAAAGCCCCTCGAGATCCGGTTGTATTATCAGGTCTGGGGGTCCCAGGGAACCAGAGATAGTCTTAGGTAGCTTCACTGTGATCAATCTTTTTACTGTCCCAGTGTAGTTTGTATACTTTATAATGCTTTAAAATTTTATATGAATTTTTATATTTCTATAATGATTTTTATATTGTTTTATTGACAATTGAATGCCATCCAGAGTAGTTTCTTATGAGATGAGCAGGCATATAAATGGGATTAATAGATAAATAACTTTGTGTAGCAATAGAGAAAGAGAAAGGAAATCCTCAAAGATTTCCACAGGGAAGTCTTGGGATCTTCCTTTCTCTGCTTGGGAAAAGTCACAGATTCTCTTCCATGCTGCATCAAGAGCCCAGGATTGGGTAGACTGCTTCCTATGATGTCATTAAGCTGGGTCTGTACTAGTATATAAAAGCCAGCCCCCAGGAGAAACCCAGCTTTGACTCAGCTTCTTAGTAGTCACAAGCTGTCTCTGAAAGCATGTTAGTATTAGCCTCAGTGAATTGAAAGAGAAACTACTTTTGTTTCTTCAGCTCCTGGGGACCCGGGCAGCTGCAACTTCAGGAGAGTGGGGATCTGTTCTCCTGCAACGCTGGGATATTGTTCCCAATGCTGCTAGGTGAGCAGGTAAGCGTCGGAGGACCTTCCCCAGTGCCTCAGTTTGCTAGATCGTAAAACTGATCGGCAAACTGATAGCAGCAGCCAGCCAGTTGATCGCTTGGGCGGCTATTTCCCCCTTTCTCGGCTGACAAGGTTGCTCGGGGCTCTTAATAGCCTAAAGAGCAAAAAACCACCTTTCTGGAGCCTGGGCAGCAGCAGCCATCAAGAAAGCATCATGCACGAGGTGAGCGGCCATTTTAAGTGACCTGGAGGCCATTTTGGGGCCCATTCCACCCTCTGCCATCCCAGCATAGAAGTTTAGCAACTCAAGCCTTGATCATTAAGATGAATCAGGACAGAATTCTTGCTGAGCTTTCCCCTCCAGTTGAACAAGCTCTTCAGCCCAACAAAAGAAAAAGGTGCAGACAACGTACTGTTCAGAGGGAGGTGGCTGATAAAATCAGAGCCAAGGCTCTAGCCCCTAAGAAGACAACTCAGCCTGAGTTGAGAGCAGAAAAACGCAGACATGCTGCTCTAGAGAGACAATTTGACAAAAATATTCAACAAGAGAGAGGGCAACTGCAACAGGCTTCCCAGTCAGGTGAACATCATGGTTCCCAGAGAAGCCCTCCCAGGGGAGGGGAATCTGTTCATGGAGCCTTTGGACCCCGCCCCCTCCGGCCTGGTCCCCTCAGCCATTGGAGGAGCAACTAAATTCTCAGGATTTGAGCAGGTCTGGGCCATATTTCAAGCAAGGTTCTGCATTGCATGCTCTTCTTCCATCTGGAGTTCAGGCCTCCCACAGCAGGCCGGAAGCCACCTTCACACCCACTGCAGCTGGCCTTAGGCCCTCTACCACTATTGTGGAGCGACGGAAATTACTTGAGGCAGACAACCAAGGCAAAAGGTTCAGCTCTAACTTTATTAACAAATAAAGGGTTACTGCAACTGCCGCTCTAACACGGCAGCCAGCTGGAGCGGCAACAGCTGATGCTGTTTGACAACTCCTTTTATAGCCGGCTGTCAAACGGCATCAACCAATGGGAGAGGTCCGTGCTTCCCGCTTAAAGCACGGATCTGAGTGAAAACTGCAGTCAATACACAACAACCACCTTTGACAACAGGCCCAGAGAGATCCAAGATGTTGTCTCCATGGCCATTAGGCAGGGGTTGGCTGAAGGTTTTCAATAAATTCTGCGGCCTCTGGAAAGGGTTCAGGCCTTTCTCCCTTCTCAGCCAATTGATCCATTGCCTCACCATCGAGATCCTCACAGACCACAAGACCTTAGAGTCCACTCTTCACGGGCAGAATGGGATGATTATGAAGGGGAAGAGGGTGCCTCTCCTTCTGATCACAGTGGCTCCCCTCATTCAGAGTGTGAGGAAGACGAAATTTGCGATCGCAATCTTTCAGAGGAAGAAGATTCTTACCCGGATCAACCCTCCTCAGCATTGGTCTTCAAACCAGCCCTCTTCAAACCCTTGCTTAGCAAGGGGCTGCCCAGATTCCCAAGGGGAACCTTCCAGGCAAGGAGACTCCCTCTTCTCCAAGCCAGTGGTTTACACAGAAGTTTTGCATTCTCCCATCTTGTAATTCCCCTTCTGCAGGTCCATGCCCATCATCCCTGGACAAGCGCTTCTACAATGTCAGCTCATCTCTAGCCAATGCCCTTGCAGTGCCCTCAGTAGACACCCCAGTGGTGGAATCATTTTCGTCTTCTGGCACTCCCACCGAGCCTGAAGATGTACTTAAAGCAGAAGATAAGCATTCTGAACAGACCCTCAAACGCAACCACCAAGCAGCGGCTTGGGCTGTCAGGGCTTCTACCGCTGCATCCTTTTTTACAAGGGCATCTCTACGATGGCTGCATCAACTGCAGGACCGGTGGCCTGTCTCTGATCTTAGGTCCCACCAAGACCTCAACAAGATCATAGCAGCGGCGGAATTCACCATGGATGCCACCCTCAATTCTGCCAAGTTTGCATCAAGAACACCTCCCGCTTTGCTCGGCCTCAGAGGGCGTATTCCTAACGACAAGACCAATGCCCAGATGCCCCTGGCAGACAACAATCTTCTGCAGGTAAACGGCCCTTTTGAGGGGGAGGGGGTCGTTCCTTCCATCACTCTAAGTAACTCCTTGTTCTCCCCACCCATTGTAGGTCGGCTAGCTTTCTTTGCCTCCAAATAGGAGGAATCAACGACGGACGCCTGAGTGCTCAACACAGTTTGGTCAGGGCTAAAATTGGAGTTCTTATCGTCACTCCCAGAAAAATTTCTAATTTGTCCCGTCTCACGGGATGGGTCAAAAAGAGCCCTTATGAATTCGGCCATCCAACACCTACTTGACAAAAGGCTATCCAACCATTCCCTGCGCTCCACCAGGGTCAGGGATTTTATTCTAGGCTTTTCGTTGTTCCCAAAGCATCAGGGGGGTGGCGTGCTATTCTGGATCTCAAATTTCTCAATAAATTCGTCAAATACAGGCGTTTCAAAATGCAGACTCTGCATTCTATTTTAGAGAGCATTCGGGAGGGCGACTCCTCTCTTCCATTGATCTCACGGAGGCTTACCTTCACATTCCCATCTGGCCCCATCATCGCCAGTTTCTCTGTTTCTGTTACCAGAAGGTCCACTACCAGTACCGGGCACTTCCATTTGGCCTCTCATCAGCTCCAAGGGTCTTCACAAAGGTTCTTGCAGCATTGGTAGCTTCGCTTCGTTCTGTTCCAGTGAGGATCCAATGCTACTTGCACAACATGCTGATCCTGTCCTCCAGCCTCCACTCTTCCCATCGGGACTTACAAATTACCCTAGCCTGCCTCCAAAGTCATGGATTTTCAATCAACATCAAGAAGAGCCATCTTTCTCCCATGACCAGGTTGCTCCATTTGGGAGCAGTCATCGATACAACTTTGGGTCAGGTTTTCCTGTCTCCAGACCGTGGGAAAAGGCTTGCAGAGATCATCAGTCACATCCAGCAACAACAGACTGTTCCCCTATCTCTGCTATCCAAGCTCCTGGGGAAGATGGTCTCCTGCATTGGCATTGTCCTGTGGGCGAGGCTTCACTCCCAATCGCTCCAATGATTCCTGCTCCCCCTTCAACAAGCAGGAACCAGTCACTCCTCGATCAGGGTCCTTCTCTCCCCTCAAGCCCGAAGGTCCCTCAATTGGTGGATCTCCCCATCCCTATGGAAGAGTCTCAACTTCAGGGAACCACACAGGTTGGTTGTCACTACGGATGCCAGCCTCCTGGGTTGGGGCTCCCATATGGAGGGCCAGATAGCCCAAGGAGTGTGGTCCAGGTCAGACAGCATCCGTCCCATAAACTGGTTAGAACTCAGGGCTATCCTTCTGGCTCTCAAGCAGTACAGAATATTGATAACCGGTTCCCATGTTCTCGTGTTGACAGACAACATGGTTGCAAAAGCCCACGTCAACCAACGGGGAGACGAGATCCAGGGCTCTCGTGAGGGAGGCGGAACGTTTGGGGTTATGGGCAGAGAAACACATGCTGTCGATCTCAGCAGATCACATCTCCGGAGTCGACAACTCCCAAGCCGACTGACTGAGCCGGAGTTCAGTCGACCAGGTGGAATGGTCCATTCCCCCTTCCCTGTTCCAGGATCTCTCCCTCAGATTCGGCTCTCCGGTGGTGGATCTCTTCTCCACTCCTCAAAACGCCCAAGTCAACAGATTCTTCACCAGGTTTCCTTGCCAGGGAGCGGAGGGGACCAATGCTCTTCGGTGCAGATGGCCCACAGACTTCCTCTACGCCTTTCCCCCTCTTCCCATCATTCCGGCACTCATATGGAAGCTGTTGGAGGAACGAGCAGAGCTAATTCTCCTGGCACCATATTGGCCACGGAGGCCCTGGTTTGCAGACCTAGTTAACCTGTCAGTGGCCCCACCCTGGAGGATACCAGCCCATTTGATCTCCCTGCACCAAGGAGCCCTGATCCATCTGGAGCCCCAGTGGCTCAAGCTGACCATGTGGCGCTTGAGCGGCTGCGACTAAGGGAGGCTAATCTTCCAGAGAAGGTTATCCTCACCATCCAGGCTTCTCGCAAACCTTCCACAAGTCGCATCTATGATGCCACTTGGAAAGTTTTCTCACAGTGGTGTCTCAAGGAAGATCTCTCTCCTACCTCCACCCAATTGGCTGAGGTTCTTGGGTTCCTTCAGGATGGATTAGAGAAAGGTTTGGCCCCATACCTTACGTCGCCAGGTCGCGGCTCTCTCCTCGGTCCTTTCATGGGAGTCATTCCCTACCCTGGCCCATCATCCCTGTCAAGAGATTTTTGAAAAGGGCTTCTAACCTTCGCCCCTCTGTAGTGCACAGGTATCCCTCGTGGGACCTTCACCTGGTCCTTGATGCCCTTACGAAGTCCCCCTTTGAGCCCCTCAGAACTGTCTCTCTCCAATTCCTAACGTTTAAGGTAGTGTTCCTAGTTTCTATCACTTCGGCCAGGAGGGTGTTGGAAATAGCTGCCCTGTCTATCAGGCAGGATTTCTGCACCTTTCACGAGGATAGGGTAGTTCACCGTTTGGATCAGAGGTGCTATTCAACCGGTTCTCACCTACTTGGGTGAACCGGTAGTGGTTATTTGGCGTGGGTCACCGAACCAGTGGAAACACCTGGCTGGCCACGCCCCCAACCCGGTCGCCCAGTTGCTCACTTGTGATCGCTCTCTTGGCTTTCCATTCTCCACATTCTTTCTCCCTGGGGGAAAGGAAGAAAGGCTTGGACGCTGCAAGTATCACTTTCCCCTGTGAGCTAAAATGTCTGGAGTGAGAAGGAGTGCGGTCTGACAGAGGGGGTGGGGGTGAATCGAGCCTTGGAGCACTTTTGCAATGTAAAAGAAATGCATTTTGAAAGCAGCAAGTCCTTTAAAAACTTCTCCAAGGATTCCCCATGGATGCTGCAAGTATCGCTTTCCCCTTGTGAGTTAAAGTGCTGGAATGAGAAGACATGCGGTCTGACAGAGGGGGTGTGGCAATCCACTCCAGCCTTGGAGAAATTTAAAGGAGCTGCTTCCAAAATGCTTGTCTGTGTGTGTGTGTGTGTGTGTGTGTAAGAGAGAGAGAGAGAGAGAGAGAGGAAGGAAGGGAAGAGAAAGAAAGAAAGAGAAAGAAAGAAAGAAAGAAAGAAAGAAAGAAAGAAAGAAAGAAAGAAAGAAAGAAAGAAAGAAAATAGGAAGAGAGAGAGAGAGAGAGATAAAACTGTGCTATTATTTTTAATTGTTCCATTATTTATCATGTGTTAATATTTTACACTGTCCCTACCCATAGAGTGATTTTTCTGCCTTTCTTTTGCCCAGGGCTACCAAATATTTCTCAGGGTTTACATGCATTCAATGTCAATAGTTCAGAGCATAAAATACACATGTGTTTAACAAGAGTTGAAAAGGGACCTTGGAGGTCTTCTAGTCCAACCCCCAGCTCAGGCAAGAAGACTGAGAATGCCAAACTCAGTAGAAATCTTGGGAAAGGTGTCAGAATAATACTTAGAAGGAATCTTGGGGTGAACCCTATACCATTTCTGAGAAATGACTGTCCAGTCTTTTCTTAAAAACTTCCAGTGATTGAGCATCCAGAACTTCTGGAGACATTCAGTTACACTGGCTAATTGTTCTCACTGACAGGAAGTTTCTCCTTAGTTTTAGGTTGCTTCTCTCTGTTCAGTTTCCATCTATTGCTTTTTGTTTGGATTCTGCTTCTTTGGAAAATACATTGTCCCCCTTTCTTTGTGGCAGCCCCTTAAAAGCCTGTTGCCTATTACACTCTTGGGTAAAGCATGTCAGACATTTCCTCCTTTCAGTGGTCCATGAAAGTATGCAGATAAAAAAGTCAAAAAAGGTGAACAACATTTTTACAGAGCTATAGATAAGTTGAGGCTGGGTATCAAGGAATGGCTGGGAGGGGAGGGGCCAGGTGAGGCACGCCTTGATGTGAGTGACATTGAGTAGACCATGCCCACCAAGCACGCCCACCCAGTCACATGACCACTAAGCCACGCCCACCAAATAAGCCACGCCCACAGAACCGGTAGTAAAAAAATTTGAATTCCACCACTGGTTTGGATCCCTCCTTTCTCCCAAAAGTGAACACCTTATTCCACAGATCCTAGGACATTGTCTTGCCTGACTTCTGTCCTGCCCCAAGCCATGACTTAGAGCGCAAGTGGCACTCTCTAGACGTTTGAAGGGCCCTTAGAATCTACATCAAGCACACGTCCCCTTTTAGACAGACAGAAGCCATGTTTATTTCCTTTTCCCCTTCCCATTTGGGGAATAAGGCCTCTTCCCCTACTATTAGGTGGGTATGTATCACACAGGCCTATAAGGCAGTATCTCTCCTGGTTCCACAGGGTCTAACGGCACACTCTACTAGAAGTGCGGCCATTTCAGCCGCCTGGACTACTCAGCCGTCCTTTGAAGAGATTTGCAGGGCCGCTACATGGACTTCCCCGTCTCCCTTCATCAGGCATTACCGGCTGGACTCCTTTGCCTCAGCGATGGTGGCCTTCGGCAGACGGGTTCTTCAGTAAGTGGTTCCACCATCAGGGTGATTGGCTGGATGAGGACCTGCCTGCGGACATGTAAGCTTTGGTATGTCCCAATCCTGGGCTCTCAATGCAGCATGGAGGAGAATGGGCGTTGGTAAATTTACCTGTGAATGCCCTTTCTATCTATGCTGCGAGAGAGCCCAGCCCTTCCCTTGGTTCGTCCAGAGATGGTAAGGCTTATATGGTATCAGAGGTTTGCTTTCAGAGACACATCTCAGTCTGACAAGTATCTTTGCCAAAGCTGGGGTTTCTCCCGGGGGCTGGCTTTTATATATTAGTACAGACCCAGCTTAATGACATCATAGGAAGCAGTCTACCCAATCCTGGGCTCTTTCGCAGCATAGATAGAAAGGGCGTTCACAGGTAAATTTACCAACGCCCATTTTATTTTCGAGCTTCCTTTTAAAGGCAATCAAGGGAGTGTGTTTTTCAACTCTTACAAGAATAACTGGTTTCTCTATGTTAAAATTTTAGCTTTGAAGCTGTACTTCTTTTTTCCAGAAGGAAGCCCTGTTCAACAAGGCTGTGAATAATTATGGGGCTGTGTGTGTGTGCTGTGGATAATTTTGTGTGTGAGTGCAGGTGTGGTTGCATATGTTTAGAAAAGCTCTTAGTTTTATTAAAATTCTATACAGGTTTACTGAGAAGCAAAGAACTTAGTTTTGCATTGGAATTACGGGATTGCATACCAAGCTTCTTAGTTCCTCCCAGAATTATATGCTGAAGAAGATAGTCAGGATTCCATGATTTACAAAAAAATCCAACACTACAATTGTACCTATTATATGAGTGTGTATGTGAGAAACTTTAATGCTTTTTCAAAACGTTGACTTAGAAGGACTACTAGTGGAAAAGTTAGGCCTCTGGAATGTCAGCTTATTGTGCTAATAGCTAATATCAAATCACATTTCTTTTGGAAAATGTTGACACTAAATACATATGCCTCACAATTCTTGATTCACTCCAGTGCATGAATGGAAATATGAAGCACTTGAGCATTCTGTCTTCCAAAGAGCACATCTTTCCAGACCTTATGCATTAAGAATTGTTGAAACTAAACAGAAGCTTTCAAACTTTTCCAAACTTTAGATCATACATAAATCCTCTCTGAACTAGTTGTTTTGGTGAAATTTTGCTATTATTCATTTATATTCCCTTTATTATTTTTATAAAGTGGAAAATGAATTGACTCGAGGCAGAATGACTGATCCAAAGTCATCCAGCCAGCTGTCATGCCCAAAGTGGGACTAGAACTCATCACCTCCTGGTTTCTAAATGCTGAATGGACTTTCGATTTGTATTTCATATATGTTCAAAAAGTGACATTTGCAACTATAGTTTAAATCTTGGAATTCCAGTGTTGAGCCGAAGAAAGAAGAAGAAAGGTGTCCATGCAGTAGAAATCAATTTAAGTCTCTGTGCATGTATAAGTTTGTATGGAAGTTCAAACTGCAATCTAAATTGCAATTAAAAATCAGCTTTGCAGAAGAATGCCCATAGATGGCTAATTTAACTATAGTTTATTCAGCTTGCCTTTAATTCAGAATATGCACAGCATTGACTGCTCTGTAAGCAGGGTGAATTATCATATCGGTTTATAATAGTCTGTCTCCTGAAAAGAACTTTTCTCTCTTCCCCCACTTAGCACAACCTGGAGGGATATTGTGTATAGGAATTACACAAGTAGTTCTGTGCTTTTTGAAGACAGAACAGTGGAATGGAGAAAAACTTCATAACATAATTCTTAAGGAAGAACCATCAGAAATCAAATTCATGTGGAATCGTTCTTCCTGCCTTTTCGACCCTACCTCATCCAGATTGAACACTGCAAATATTAGCTATTTTGCAACATGCTCACAACTGTTAAACTAATGGATGACAAGGGGAAGTTTGGGGAAGAGATTAAGCATTCTCATCCATTTATATTGGGTTTTTTAATAACTTCAGAAAATACATTGATTTACCCAGTGAAAAATGACATTTTAAAAGCAGTCCAGCAATAACAATATGACTTCATAGTGCTTTACAGCCCTAAGTGGTTCACAATGTCAATGTAATTGCTTCCAACAGTCTGGATCCTCATTTTACCAATCTCAGAAGGATGGAAGACTGAGTCAACCTTGAGCTGGTCAGGATCAAACTCCTGGCAGTGAGCTGAATTAGCCTGCAATACTGCATTCTAACCACCACAACTCTTTAACACAGCATGGGGAGACAAAACTGCAAACTTAATTCTTAAAAATGTTTCTTTTTCCTCCTCCTTGGCACTTGCTCATTCCTTCACAATGCTGGATACCAGGAAATAGCAGCCATGAAAGAAAAAGTAGCACACCCTCACACATCACAAAAGCTAGTAGATGGTTCCTGTCATACTCCAATATGTAGTAATGCTACATGGAAGGGAAAAGAAGGAAAAAAAGGATAAAATGCCTAGGAGGTGGAGAGGGAAAAAAAGAGGTGCTGAAGTGAGTTAGAAGGCAGTGGGCAAAGAAAGAAACCACAAAAGACCAAGGCAGAAGACAGGAGAGCAGGTCACCATTTTCAGCCTACAATATTTCCTCCAGCGGGTTGTGTCGGGTGCAAGAGATCAGAAACTAGAATGGAGTTTAAAAGTCTACAAGTTTATTTCATGCTACCTATGCAAAACAATCTGATCTAAGTCAAGATTTCCGGGAAAAGATGGCGGACGGCTGCTTTCGCCGGAGTTCTCTCCGGCCCGGGTGCTCTTCGGTGCGGGTCCCCATGCCCCCTGGCCCCCCTCGCCGGTGGCAGAGGTGGGGGAGGGCCCGGGGAGACCAGCGGTTTCCAACGAGAGCTGGTTGGGGGCTCGCCGGAGCTAAGGGAGCCGATGGGAGCGACGGCGTTGGCGCGGCGGCCCTGGCGGCCCCGGAGTGGCCTCGGGACGGTCTTGCTGGCCTTGGCGGCCTCGGAGCGGCCTCGGAGGGGCTTCGGAGGCCCCGTTCTGGATGTAGCAGTCCCGGAGTGGTTTTCCAGCTCGCCGGAGCCGCGGCGCCGAGAGAAGAGACAGCGTTGCCGCGGCAGTCCTGACGGCCTCGAAGCGGCCTCGGGGTGGCCTCGTTGGCCTTGGAGTGGCCTCGGAGTGGCGTCGGAGGCCGCGCCCCAGGTGCGGCGGCCCCGGAGCGGTTTTTGAGCGGCCTCGGAGGCCTTGGGAGTGGTGTGGAGCGGCCTCGGTGGATTTGTGGCGATGGATCCGGTGCGTGCGCTGCGGAGCTCCGCCGCGGCCCTCTCCGGCCTGGACGGCCTCAGCGGTGGCCCCCCCTGTCCCCTGGGCCCCCCCGCCGGTGGCAGAGGCGGGGGAGGATCGAGGGAGACCAGCCGAGACACCTGGAAGCTGGTCGGGGGTCGGCTGGAGCCGCGGGACCGATGTGGAGGGCGGCGTGGTCACGGCGGCCCCGACGGCCTTGGGTCGATTGCGGAGGCCTCCTCCAGCGGTCGGCGGAGCGGGGCGGCTGCGGACGGGCAGCGAGCGGACCTGGGGCATTTTCGATAGCCCCGAAGATGACGCGGCGGCTGGGAGATCCACGGAAGGGCTCGGCGGGGGAGCGATGGTGCCGATGCCCCCGTGGGCCGCTTAGGTGGAGCTGTGGTGTCCCTTCTTTCCCTGGGGCCCCCACCGGTGGCAGAGGTGGTGGGCCTAGGGGGGGGACTGGCTCTGCCTGTGACTCTTTCCCCCCCGGGGGTCTCACCGGTGGCAGAGGTGGGACGACCGGGGGGAGGCGGAATATACCCCAGCTGGACTGGATTCCATTTTCTATGGCCGGAGGACGGCAGACGTTGCGGACACTCTGGGAATGCCGAGATAGGGCGGCCGGGTCCACGGAAGTACCTACGGACAGAGCTTTGGGCCTTGAGGGATGCCCCCCTCTCCCTTAGGTGGCCTTCGAAGCTCTCTAAGACCTTCCGCAATGAGGGATCCTGGGATCCGGAGCGATGGTGGGGTCGGGGAAACCGGGGAGGGCGTGGTAAATCCGGGCTTGAAAAATTTTTAAGGGGATTTTTTAAAGGGGAAAAGTCCAGGGCGGGCGGGGGAGACAGCCCGCATGGAATTGGGGGCAGCCGGGCCGGCGTGCGCGCCTGTGGGGCCTCGGGGGTTCCTGTGTCGGGGTGGCAGACAGGGGGTGGGCAGCCGGGGGCCAGTTTTATCGGCACGGTAACTGGGAGAGGTAGGTATGCTAGGGGTGGAGGGCCATATCCGGTTAGGGGATCGCGCTCCCGATGTTTACAAGCGGTAGCGCGCTCCGACCCTCCCTACCCATCCTGTAGTCCTGGTTGTCCGGAATCTCAGGCCCTGAATACCCGGCTGCTGTTGTGCAATGCCAGGTCCGTGGTTAATAAGGCTCCCCTGATCTGGGAGTTGGCTCAGGAGGAGGCCGCGGACCTGGTGGGTGTCACCGAAACCTGGTTGGGCCCAGAGGGAGGTGTCCCTCTGGTTGAGATGTGCCCACCAGGTTTCCTTGCATTTCACCAGCCTAGGGCTCAGGGAAGGGGCGGTGGGGTGGCGGTGCTTATAAAGGAAGTCCTTTGTCCTAGGGAGGCCACTGTCCCTCAGACGGCTGGCTGTGAATCTCTTTTTGTGAAGTGGGGGCAAGGGGTTCAGATGGGCCTTTTGTTGACGTACCTGGCTCCCTGCCACGTCTCATCGGCCCTACCCGGACTCCTAGAGGTAATAGCCGGGCTGGCGGTTGAGACCCCAAGGCTCTTAGTCATGGGGGATTTCAACCTGCCATCGCTCGGTGAAACCTCGGGGTTGGTCCGGGAGTTCTTGGCTTCCATGACGGCCATGGACCTGACCCAGTTAGTTTCTGCCCCCACTCACATGGGAGGTCACATGCTGGACCTGATTTTTGTCTCTGGGCAGTGGTTGAATGACTGTAATTGGGGGGATTTAGTTATTACACCCTTGTCATGGACAGATCATTCCCTCCTGAGGCTGGATTTCTGTTCCGCTACCCCCCACCGCAGGGAGGCGGAGCCACTTAGATGGTTCCGCCCCAGGCGCCTAATGGATCCGGATCGGTTCCAGAGGGAGCTTGGGCCATTTCCTGAATCTCTGGCTCTCAGCTCGCCTGGAGACCTGGTGGCCACCTGGGAGGGGTCGGCCGCCGGGGCCCTAGAGCGAGTTGTGCCTATGCGACCTCTGACTCGGCACAGATCCCATTTGGCTCCGTGGTATACGGAGGAGCTACGGGAGATGAAGTGCCGAAAAAGACGTCTTGAGGGCATTTGGAGGGCGAGCCGTTCTGAGTCTGACCGAACACAGGTGAGATCTCATATTAAGACTTACCTTGTGGCGATAGGGGCGGCGAAATCTTCGTATTTCTCCGCCCTTATTGCATCAGCTGAAAATCGGCCTGCCGCCCTGTTTAGAGTGACCCGCTCTCTACTTGAACCGAGAGCGCGGGATGACCTCTTGCAGGGTAGAGCAGAGGAGTTTTCCCGATTTCTGCATGATAAAATCGCTCAGATTCGGGAAGGGCTCGACTCCAATTGGGTGGTCCCGGGGGAGGTGTCCGGGGCAGGTCTTGAGAGTGTTATCTGGGGGGAGTTCGATCCTGTGACCGCTGAGGGTGTGGACAGGTTGCTGGGGGGTCTGAATGCCACCACCTGTTTATTGGACCCGTGTCCTTCCTGGTTGGTTTCGGCCGCCAGGGAGACGACACGAGGCTGGCTCCAGGGGATTGTCAACGCTTCTTTGAGAGAGGGGGTGCTCCCTACCGCCTTGAAGGCGGCGGTGGTGCGCCCCCTCCTCAAGAAGCCTTCCCTGGACCCAGCTATTTTAAACAACTATCGTCCAGTCTCCAACCTTCCCTTCGTGGCGAAGGTTGTTGAGAGTGTGGTGGCACGTCAGCTCCCCCAGTACCTGGAGGAAGCAACTTACCTCGATCCGTTCCAATCGGGCTTCAGGCCTGGACATAGCACTGAGACGGCATTGGTCGCGTTGGTTGATGATCTCTGGAGGGCTCGTGACAGAGGGTTCTCCTCTGTCCTGGTCCTATTAGATCTCTCGGCGGCTTTCGATACTATCGACCATAGTATCCTATTGCGACGGTTGGAGGGGTTGGGGATTGGTGGAACCGTCTTCCGATGGTTCTCCTCCTTCCTCTCTGACCGTTCGCAATTCGTGTTGGCGGGGGGGGAGAGGTCCACCTCTAGGCCCCTGGTTTGTGGGGTGCCTCAGGGGTCGGTCCTTTCTCCCCTCCTGTTCAACATTTACATGAAGCCGCTGGGCGAGATCATCCGTGGTCTTGGAGTGAGGTGTCATCTGTATGCAGATGACACCCAGCTGTATATCTCCACTCCGGACCACCCCAACGATGCTGTGGGGACTATGTCTAGGTGCCTGGAGGCCGTGCGGGACTGGATGGGCGGGAACAGGCTTCGGCTCAACCCATCCAAGACCGAGTGGCTGTGGTTTCCGGCGCCCCGATATAGCCAGCTGACACCTTCGCTGGCTATTGGGGGGGAAGTTCTGCCCCCCACAGAGAGGGCTCGCAATCTGGGAGTCCTCCTGGATGTACGGCTGTCGCTCGAACATCACATCGCGGCCGTCTCCAGGGGGGCGTTTCATCAGATCCGTCGGATCTACCGGTTGCGGCCCTTCCTGGATCGGGACGCCTTGTGCACGGTCACTCAGGCCCTTGTCACCTCTCGCCTGGACTATTGTAATGCCCTCTACATGGGGCTCCCTGCGGGGAGCATCCGGAGACTCCAGTTGGTGCAAAATGCAGCCGCGAGGGTGATTATGGGGGCGTCGCGTAGCGCCCATGTGACGCCTCTCCTGCGCGAGCTGCATTGGTTGCCGATGGCTCTCCGGGTTCGCTTTAAGGTTCTAGTTTTGACCTTTAGGGCGACTCATGGCATGGGACCAGGTTACCTTCAGGACCGCATTCTACCAATGTTCTCCAACAGGCCGGTGCGTTCCCACAGGGAGGGTCTGCTCCGGGTGCCGTCGGCCGCTATGTTTCGTCTGGCGGCGCCAAGGGGTAGGGCCTTCTCTGTGGGTGCCCCCGCCCTCTGGAATACTCTGCCACCGGAACTTCGTACCGGCACGGACCTGAGGGCCTTCAGGCGCGCGTTAAAGACCTGGCTCTTTGAGCAGGCCGGCCTGGGCTGAGATAATGATTTTAAATTTGATCTCCTTTTTAATTTTAAATTGGGTTTTAAGGGTGGGGGGGGGGTTTCTTAATTTTAGTCTGCAGCTAATTCTAATATTTAATTACTTTTTAACTTTTGTATTTGTGGGGTTTTTAGACGAGCTGTTCACCGCCCTGAGTCCCTTGGGAGAAGGGCGGTATATAAATGTAATTAATAATAATAATAAGATGAATTGGTGCCAGACAAGTCAAGCTTCAAGAGGGACTGTGTCAAAACCTGCTGGGGTTTGCCATACCTGGGGGGAGGAGGATTGGGGAACAGCCACAGCAAGACATCCAGCAGCAGCGGCATGACAACCAGCAGCAAACGGCAGCGGCAGTCCCAGCCTCCTAGAACAGGTGATCGGTGATGTGCCGGGCCCCCGAGAGCTGGTCATTGGTGAAGTCTCCAGTGCCTACCAGGCGAAAGCTGAGCATGATGTTTCAGTTGCCCGGACCAGCTGATCTGTGGGGTACTGGGATGCTAACAACCAGCTGGGTGGCAGTGGGTCGAAAAGCAGCAGCGGACCATAGAACAGTCCTGGAAGACTGGCTTCTGGGAGGTGCTGGACGACTGGTTCCTGGGGAAGATCGAAGCCCTGGAAGAATCTTTGCTGTAAAAAGACTGCTAGCTGAAGAGGGCCAGTCAGCTACCAGATGATGGCTGAATGGCTGGGGATGTATCCAGGCGGGGAGGGCGTGGACCCTGCCTACAAAAAATGCTGGGGGACAGTGGCTCCCAGCGCTGACTTCCTCTCAATGGTTAGGTTTTTTTTTTTACTAAGCTGGACCTGCAGAAGGCCTACTATCAGCTGACCATTAGCCTTTAGGAGATTGGTTAACAGTAAGGCTACCCTGGCGAATGAGGGGATAAACTGCCGGTAAAAATTGGCAAACCTAGGAAACCCTGCAGTTGTCTGTGTGACCTCAATGCCTGCCACTCCATAACAGCCTGGACTTTGGCTGGATTCATATCCACCCTGGCTCAAATCTCTTATGGGATGTAGACTCCAAACTAATGATTAATTTAACCCAACACCCCAGGCTCAGTCTCATCATCTCCTAAAGGTTGCCTCCCTTTTCCCTGACTCTACCATTTCTTCCCATTTCACCTTCCTTCCTTTTGGGGAACCTGCAAATAATTCACCAGTTACAAGGAAAAATGACTAAAATGGGTCTCAGGGCAGGAGGTTCATACATTATTTTTCTTTCCTGTACTTTTAAGATTTGTTTTTTTAATTAAGCATGTTAAAAGAATATGTTCTTTTTTCCAAAAATGTTAAATAAAGTAGGTGTGCTTGTTTGCCTTCAAGCAAACATTTCAAAGCTTATAGATTTTTAAAAGAGAACTGTTAGTAGAATCATTTTGCAAACAAACACAATCCCTTGTATGAGTTAAAAAGATTCATGGGCCAAGATGAATGTAGTTCTCAGCTAAATTCATCATAGTTATGTACTTTTACAACTCAAATGTCTAGGTAGAAAGTTATATAACTGTGGGTATATGCAAGCAGTATAATTTATAAATTTATCAGGGAGCAGTAAAGTTCTCAAACATTCACCTTTGATCAAGAAAGGAAAGTAGAACTTAAATTGAACAAATGAACTAGTAGCAACATGCTTTGTGATATGTATTTATTGAGAAATTGTGAGTAACTACAGCTGTAGTGTTCACGAATATTCCCTCTCTGTTTAAGACACCAGAAAACATTAGCATATTTTTTAATTAAGATATACAAAAATACACCCCGTTGTTTTCTTAACACATTGAAAACATGTGAAAAAATGCCTTGTATGCACTAAATAATATTAAAATTGCCTTATAACAATGTGTGGCAAACTGGCAATGACTGTGTTTTATTATAACAAAAGTTTCTCATCCACTTAAAAAGAGGACATGCTGATAACTTCAACTAAGAAACAGCGAAAGCAGTAATAAAAAAAACCCACAGCAAATGTGAGTACATATCATAAATGGAATTTTGAATATCTGCATTCCAACAGGCAGACAAGCAAATACAGAACATGTAAGACTACAGTAATAAGATCAAAAGTTTTAAAGATACTTTATGTATCTATATTGAAGTATAGTTAATTTTCCTCTTCTGCCTTGAGAAGCTAATGCAAAATTGGTTTTCTGTGTTCTTTAATGAAGCCAATGTTATGCTGAAAATATTTGCATCTTGCAGAAGTAGTGGAGAAAAGCCACAGAGTTGTAATGATACACTGTGTAGACAGATACTGTTAGGTGTTCTGAATGACAGCTGTGAAAGGAAAGCAATATGGAAAAGTCTGAATGTGTTAATCAATTTGAGGAAGGTACATATTTTTTAACCATCGGATGTCTCTTTTGTATCTGTTTGCATATATTAATCTACCAGGAAGGCATCAACCTCACAAATACTGAGTTTGTTTGTTGGAACTTGCAGAGCGTCTTGTAATCTAACTCTTTTCTGATTATCCAGTTTCTAGCAAATATTTCTAATAAGAGCAAAATAATAATACAAATAAACCCGAGTTTCATCACACTGGCATTGATGTTTCATAATATACTCATTTCCAACAAGTCTACATGTCAAAGCCACAGCCTTTTACTTTGTTCTGATAAATAAAGTGACACATTTTCCTTTTGGCATTCAGAGCAGTGATGCAAATAGAAATCTGCAATCAGGGCAGAGTATTAATTATGATTTTTTTCCGTCCTTCAAAAAAAGCCATTCAGTACCAAATGAGTTTATAGTGAGGCAACTTGGCATGCCAAAGGATTCATCTTTCACTACAGCAGGGTTAACGTAGAATTTCACCACAGCAGAGTTAATGTAGCACACCAAGTGTGCTAGCCAGCTTGATTACAAATTGTACCTGCAGTTTTTTTTCTTTTTTAATTTTTGCTCTTACTGTTACCATGATGATCACAATAGCATACAACTCACTAAGAAAATCCACCACTCAGCTCAACTGCTGCAAGGAAAAATAGGGAAAATGCCTTTCATTTTCTAAACAGGATAATTACATTTTAAGTTGCAGTCTACTGAACTGTCAAGCTATTTTGCCTGGACTCAAAACTGTATTAGTTTTATTTCAGGGAAAACTATAATAACTTACTCTGAAATTGAGGTTTTTTGATCTGAATTTACAAATAACACTCAAGGAGAAATTTAAGAAAGACACAAAATACTTTTAATAGGATGCCACTGGTGAAACACACACACACACACACACCCAAAAAAACTGAACATGGTAACCTGTTGAAAAGCTGCCATTGAGATAATTATAATTTTCTATCTATATTTAGTATCTGTTTGATAAGAGAAGCCAACTAGAGTCTAAGTTTGCATCCTATCAGGAAACTTTCTGTGGTACACTCTTGTACCTCTAGTGGGCCCCTTGCAGGTAAAAATTTATTGCTCCAAATGTACTTCATTCATACATACTTCAATGGTGTCACAGGACACCAAGATGCATTTTTGCTAGCTATATTGCTTGATGAAACAATTAGTATACTTATCCAGTTCCTCAATCCTGATCATACGTTTATGAAAGAAATGGTTGATTCTAGCAGATTAGCTTCATATGGTGTGTTCACATTCATTGTCTGGGCTATGCAACTGATGCTTTAACTTAAACTAAATCCAAGCACAACAGCCAACTAAAGTGCTTGTTAATTCAAGTTAATGCCCATAAATAAAACAAGTGTCAGCCACACTGCTGATAAAACAAATCAAGAAAACTATGACCTAATGTAATAACTACATGAACATTAAAGAGTCTTCAACTGAGTGATTTTTGTCCTCTTCTGTTGATTCATTCTTCCTCTTCCTCTTCCCCCATCGTTTCCACAATAAGTTCTGCTGTACAAGTTGATTCTCCCAAACAGTTAATTGCCTTGCAAGTATATTTGGCATCATCATCCCCACAAACTTCAGAAATAACCAAAGAGCAATTGCCATCTTCGTCATAGTCAATCTGGAAGTGCCGGGATTCCTTGATAGATTGCTCATCTTTGTACCAGATCGCTTCCGGGTCAGGGTAACCTGAGAAATACCAGATGCCAAAATGAAGATATTTTATTTGTTATTTTTTTTAAGCAGTAAGTGAATATAAAAAAGAAATAGACAATCATTTGAATTTGCCATTAAACAAACAGGCTATGATGGCCTGGGGATGTAGATGTGCATCGATCAACTAAGTTATCTTTAACAGTCAATAGTATACAAAAAGTGCAGTACAAATGGAGTTTTTAGAGTAAGTCCAATTCTATGTAATTGCAGGCTATGTAAGAGAATCCTGCAGAATCTTCATAATTCAGATGTCACTCTAGCAGCTCACTTCAAACGCTGCATAGGTCATTAGCAGATATGGCATAAACTCAGTAAATACAAGATAACTACCATGTGAAATGTAAAGTGGGTAGGTGTATGGTTGGCTTTAGAGTGACTATATATGGTTGTAAAAAATTATACCCACTTACCTGTAACATATGTACTCAAGATTTCAGTTAGAGTCCAACAGCAACTGTTCCATGGTATGTCTTAGTTGTACAATTATAATTAAATAGAGACACTAATGTCAATCAATATATATATTTGTAAGTCTGCAGTTCCTGTAAGTACCCAATTAATTTGAATAGGCAGATAAACACACAACATTTTCTTTACATGGCAGATACCTTAAATCAATAACTAAAAGCCAGATGTGGTCATTGATAACCTGAATAAAACTGTGTTTAAAATGGGATTCTATCTTGTAACACACCCAGAAAATGAGAATGAGAATTAGCAAATAAGATACATCAACTTGCAAGATAAAAAATACCAATACACAAACCCCAAAAGGAAAATGACAGTGGATAGCTGAAGATAAAGTCTTCTAAATTAGTGAAGAATACCTTCAATTTTACAGTCAAATCTAGCAGCACTGCCTTCCACAACTTCTATATCTTGAATTGTTTTAGAGAAATAGGGCTTCACATGAGACCTTTCTTCATCAACTGCTTCTAAAAGAGAGCTGGCTGTTTCATCTAGGAAAAACAATAACAACACAGTTCTGCTTTATCACAGAACAACTGTCTGATAATAATTCTTACAGCCTAATAAATGTCAAAGCTTGTCTTTCAGCCACAACATAGCAGTTTTCAGAAGTCTAGTTTATATTTTTTCCATGGTAATCTTTAATGACTGCTAATTTAGAATTCAAATAGGAATATTTTATTCCTTTTGGGAAAATTCATGTGATAAAGCATCATGGATATCAAGGGCTGGATACATCCCTGCAGTTCAGACATCAATTGTGGTAAAAGGACAATGCACATATACCATAGACTTGGAAGGAGCCAAGCATTTATTGAAACTAACTTCCTGCTCAAACTAGACCCTTGCTTAAACAGAATTTAAAGTATCCCAGACAGATGATTATTCAGTTTTGTTTGAAAACACTCAGAGAAAGAGATGTTACAATTATCTGGGTTCCATTTCAATTACTCTATACTAGGGGTATCAAACTCTATTTCTTTGAGGGCCACATCAGCATTGTAATTCTCCTCTGTGGGCTGCAGTGGGAGGGGTGAGCAGGGGGGGCAGGGATGTAGCACCCTGCCAGCAAAATGTGGCACAAGGGTCCAAATGCAGCCTCCCTGCACCTCATTTTCACCCTCCATGGCCTCCTGCAGCATTCTGCCGTTTTGGGGCCTGTTTTCAGCCTGTTTTAGACTCATTTTTGGGCCTGTTTTTGCTCATTTTTGCCCATTTTCAGCCCAGTTTTTGGCCTTTTTTTGCCTTTTTGGCCTGTTTTTGGCCCATTTTGAGCCCGTTTTTGGCCTGTTTTGGGCCCTGTTTTGGGCCCGGTTTTGTTAGGCAGAGTGTTGCAGGAAGTCATGGAGGGTGAAAACAAGGCACAGGGGCCCCGCATGCGGCCTGTTTTAGGCACCAGAGGCATCAAGGGCTGGTCTTTTGATATTTTCAGGCCGGTCCCACAGGCTGGATTTAAGCACCCCGCAGGCCCAATCCGGCCTGTGGGCCTTAAATTAGACACCCCTGCTCTATACTATTATAACTAACAGCAAACAAAAATCAGAATCTCATTTCCTGAAACTTAAATTCACTATCATATCTTGCACTTTAAAGTGATGAAGGACACTTCTTACGATATTTTAAGATATTACAATATTTTTGAAGTGCTTTCACAGTATTTTCTCAAGGCTAAACATTCTCAGTTATTTCCATTTTTCCTCCATAGAAATTAACTTCTAGTCCCCAGTTCATCCTGGCTGCATTTCTTTAAATTTGCTCCAATGAGTGGTATAATTACTCAGAAATGAACAAAATACTCAAGATAGGATCTGACTAAGAGTCATAAAATAATGTTAATTTATTATTTCCTGTGATTTGCAAATTAAATGTCTGTTTACACAACCTTAAACAACTTTTTAAAGCCATACTATATAGTTTATATTCAGTATATAATCAACTCAGTATCTTTTTCACAGGTATTACTGCCAAGCTGAAGTTCCCTCATTCTAGGTTTGCATTTTTCTATTGTTTTTATATGTGTCTCTGTTCCAATTTCCTTTCCAATCTAACATATTGGCCATTGCACCCAATTCTGTGCCACTTGTATTTTTAAAAGATATTTTTCCACTTCCTCATCCAAGTCATTAAAAAATTGATTTTTTTGGGGGGGAAGTACACGGCCTATAACCATCCCTTGTAACATTTAATATGACACTATATTCTAGTTTGTTAAAAAAAAAGACTGGATGAATATTCTTTATATAGTACAATTTTCAAGCATCTGTTTAAGTGTTATGCCATACTCTATACTTAAATAATATGGTAATCTGAATGTCATGAAAAGGTTTCTCAAATACATTTTTCAAAATTATAAGATACCCTACAATATTCAGACATATTTTTTGTGTCCCATCTGTTTGACATCTGTCTTAACTATCTGTGAAGCAAGTTGCATCAGTTTTCTTATTTCAATTGAAAGTTGAAATGGTAGTAAAAGATGCTTCCACAAATATGGGATGGTGATTCTACTGTTTGGATGATTTACATGGCAAACTATGCCCAATATTTTACTGGTGAACAAATAATCAATATGCAGAAACGGACTCAAATGTGCTTAGGCTAAATGCAGACTAGCTGTTAGCCTGAGCCACAAAAGAGTATAGATCTCTGCAAAATAGTGATTAACCGTATGTCCAAATTAAGAAAATACCAATAACGATAGAAGGAAAGACACCACAAGATTTTTCTATGATGAGTTTTGGAACTAACAGAATCAGTCTTCTCCAACCTTATGGCCTTCAGATGCTTTGGACTTCAGTTTTCATAATCTTCTGTCATTGTGCTCAAAGTTGAAAAGGCTATGGTGTACCACTATATCTCCACTTGATATCAGAATTTCCATACCTCCAGCTTCAATTTCCGCATTAACAGGGCTGGTTGGTGAACTTGAAGAGGACTTCCGTCCACTCAGGCCAGAAATCATTGCCAGAGAAGACAGCCTTCCTATGGCACGAACAGCATTCCCTGTTTTCTGTAACATAACCAAGAAATGCTGATGAATTCCTTCTTACCATATGCTATTTTTGATATATTTGTAAAAGATTGAGAAAAATATAACAGTTCTATTTAGTGTATTGAAAGCAAACTGTAGAGATGGGGGTCCAATAACAGTTGACCCAGCGAATGGAGGGTAATAGGTGTCTAGTAAAGATTTCAACCATAGAACTTTTGGACAACTTGCATTTTAGCCTGGCAAGGAAATCTGTGAAGCAGCTGGATTTTTAGAAATTTCCCCTATCACAAGAACAGAGGAAGGAATGAAAGTCAAAAAGGGCAAATCAATATTGAGTATCTGCCCAAATGTAGGAAAAAGTTACCAAGCATATTTCAAAATGGTGTAATCACTATGCCTCGCCTTTGCTACACCATAATAAAATACTTTTAAAAAGTTATTAATTTGTTTAAAATAACAAATAAAAATCCCCCTGAATAAATCCACAATTATCTCAGCAGAATTTTCTTATAAGCATTGCGAAGGTACAAGTTTGATCAAAGCCAACATGATCATTAATCTATTATTATTAAATTACATGTACTAATAGAAGAGAATATAAGTTACATGTATTTACTTTAAGGACAAGGATTGGAATAAGGCAATTTAAGATGCCCCTCCTTTATCCTGTACAGATAGTCCTCAACTTACAACCACAATTGAGCCCAAAATTTATATTGCTAAGTGAGGAATTTAAGTGAGTTTTGCCCCATGATATGACTTTTCTTGGCACATTTGTTAAGTGAATCACTGCAGTTGTTAACCTAGTAATATGGTTATTAAGTGAATGTGGTTCTCCCACTGACTTTGCTTGTCAGAAGATTGCAAAAGGTGATCACATGACCCCGGGACACTGCAACCATCATAAATGTGAGTCAGTTGCTATGTATCTGAATGTAAATCATATGATCATGGGGATGCTGCAACGATCATAAGAGTGAAAAATGGTCATAAGTGCCATTCTAACTTCAGTCATTAAACAAACTGTCATTAAGTTGAGGATTACCTGTAATAGTTTTCCCGCAAAAAATGCATTGTTTTCTTAAACAAATGGCCTTTTATTTTCATATATCTTACAAATTCATGCACTTTAGAATGTACAAAGAATTTTTTTTTTAGTATTTATTTGATTTGTCAATCGCTTACAAGATACAGGTATAAGAATAAATATAGTTTTGAATACATGAGATAGATACTTATAAGAAAAATAAAAAGAAACAATAGGACAGGGACGGTAGGCACGATTGGTGTGCTTATGCACGCCCCCTACAGGCCTCTTAGGAAGGGGGTGAGGTCAATAGTAAACAGTCTAAGGTTAAAGTTTTTGGGGTTTGGGGAAGAAACTACAGAGTCAGGTAGAGTATTCCAAAATTTGTTTCATATGTTTTTGAGCAATTTAACCAATTTCGTTATATACATGATGTACAATGACAATAAAGGCTTTGAACTTTGATCACTATGTTTACCTGCCCCAAAGGTGCTTTTTGAAAAGGCAACTGGACTTTTTTTGTTTTTTCTTGAAGACATTTTTGCTTCAGTTCTGAACTGAAGAAGTTTCTTGGATGAGAAGCAAAACATTTTCAAGGAAAAACAAAGAAAGACTGGTTGGCTTTTGGAAAAATGACCTGGATGATGAGAATTTCCATAGACATGTTACCTGCCATTTTCTTCTAGCCATGTATTTTTTCATCCTATCTTTGGAGAGCTTTTTGGCTTCCATGTGTTTGGTATCTTTTTGCAGCCACGGATGCTGTAAGCACTGAGTACAATTCAAGCGGTCCCTATGAGCAATAGAGATAATAACTATTATACTTACATAAATAAAACTTAAGATTTTATTTAGCTCTGTATTTAATAATATGGCACATTAGACTACTGTACAGTTTTATTCAGTTGCAATTCCCAAAGTCTCAGATGTTTTATTTCTAGCATTATATTAGGAAGACTGGAAAGCTGTTTGCTTTCTTGAGGATGTAAATCTTTTTACATTGGGTATGTCTACCCAGAACCATAAGGGCCTCCAAAATTCCTTATAAATGCTGACTTTTACCTTACACTTCCAGATGGAACAGGGCAGCTAACTGACTGCAGAGCAGAAAGCTACCTTAAATAAGGCATGGGATGAGTTCCAGTGATAATTATATGTCAACAAATAAATTAATTTTAATTCACAGAGTGATAAAAGATTTATGTCTTTGGAATATTATGATAAAAAAATCTAAATTTAATTCTTAAAAACTTCTGCTGTAAAGTATTTGAGTATTTCATTATTGTGTTTCATATTTCTTATTCAGATGTATTTCATTACTTTTTGATATCTTTGGAGCAATAAAAAATGGCAACTATACCATCTTTTTCTTGGAAACAGTCTACCTTTGTTACTTATTAACACATTATTTGTCACTAAGTTTTCTCATAACTGCTGTGCAGAAGCAAAGAAATCACATAATGAGAAAAGTATCTATTATTCATGCTGAAAAAAATCTTACATTATTGATTACATCTTATTTTTTATTCCTAAATCATGGGTGGGAAATGCAACATTAGCATCTGTATGCAGCTTCCAGATTTCTTTTTGTAGGCCACACAGATTCTCTGGATTATGCTGCCAAAATTAAAGTAGCATTCATTTTGAAGCTATTTTGTAATCTCCACAAATCAACAACATGGGGAAAAGGTACGAGTTTCAAACATGCACACAATTATCCGTAGAGATTTGAAGTTTTTTTTTAAATTTAAAACCATCAGTGCAAAGTGGACATAGAATTAGAATCTATTACATCTATTAGAATTACATTTCATAGAATCAGAGGATTGGAGATCTTCTAGCTCAACCCACTTAGCACAGGCATCTAAATTAAACATATTAAACTATATTTCATATGTAGTTATATTAAGAATAACATAATTACACTACACATTGAGTTAAGCATTTTTTTGGGATGCATCTATCTGCATATTTCAATGATTTCTCTCAGTAAAAAAAAAAAGTTGTCCTAAAGAGGTACTACTCATGGCTGGACTGCTTGTGTGGAAAAATGCCAATACATTAATAATTTGAGCAAACTTGAAATACCTAAGAATTTTTTTGTAGATCTACTCGCCTTGATTTACAAACTGTATGTGGGTGTCAGTGATCGGATTAAAGGATTATGGGGCTAGCAACTATCTAAAGGAGCAATCTAAAATTACTAGAACTTAATTCTTTGTTTGACCTGCTCCTTTGCAATTCCCATACAAGGCATTAGCCAAGCTGAATGCTAATACATCTGGAAAGCAATGGACTAGAATAGGAAATGTTAAAAATATTCATACCTTAAGAATCATTACAAATTTATAAGAGAGAGTTGAATTTATTAATTGTATTTATTTAATAAGGTTTATAGGCCCTAGATTAGGATTATTAGATCAGTTCCAGAAATGCTAAGTGAACATAGGCATGGGTCTAAATTTATCATGTACATTAAATTAGTGCAGAAGTTCCACAATAAGGATACCTCTTATGCAATTATGCTTGGGTAAAACAGTGTAAGGAATTTCTCCAGGATAGTCATTATGCATTCATATTTAGAGTAGTATGTGAACATTATATGAATGTAATGTATCCTTACTTCATATCTTTCTTTAAAAGGTTGCTTATGAAGTCTTTAGCATCATCTGATATCTCATCAAAAGCTTCGTCATCAAAATCCCAGGTGGCTGAGGTAACATTAGCTAAGGTTTCATTGTCATTATCACCCATGAAAGGGGAAAGTCCACTGACCCTGAAATTAAGGATGAAAACAGTGAATGGTAACATTTACTTGAGAGTGTTGATAGCATCTGAAGGAAAAGGAAACATTATTTTTAAAAGCATGCATGGTTTACATATGTAGATTTAATGATTACATACAAGAAGGCACCAATTTAGAAATATGTTTTCAAAAGAGTTCAAGAGCCTGATAAACCAAATATTTATTATACTAGAAGCAGAACTGATCTCATTCTCAGTAAGATCTCAATACTTTAAAACCAAGGAAAAAATAAGGTGAAATGCATAGTAGTAAACAAAATAAACAGTTCCATTATTTAGTCATTAGAGGGAGCCAGTAAGCTAGAGGTCTTTTAAAAAGAAAATAAGTGATTTTTGTTTTGTTTTAAAGGAAATTAGGATATTAGTGGAAGAAATATTTTTTTCTTATTTTCCTCCTCTAAACCAATGTGCATCTTATAGTCCAAAAATACAGATGTGAACATTTTACTGTATGGTTTGAAATCTCCCCCGCAAAAATTTCAGTTATACAGTATACACTTAACACAATGCTATTAAACAAAAAGTACTGTAGATTTCACTATTTTATTGGGTAAGGTACTTCAGGAAATCTATTGAAACTGTAGATGAATTACATAGTAACAAACTGTCTCTCCAACATCAGAAGCACAACTGATCAAGATATCATTGCAGAAGATATTTTCTGTGACCATCTTCAAATGTAAAAGTTTCCATGCTCTCTCTCCTGCACTGATTTCTCTTTGACACTGAGCAGACTTTTGGATCTCCAAGTTGCTACGTTCACTTCATTTTAATTGAGATCACTGCTATATTAGCTTATTAATGCATTTTACCTAAGCCATTTTGAGTCTTTTCAAGACAGAAAAGCTAGAAAACATGATATAATAACTGCTAAACTTCATTTCAGAATATGAATCAAATAAGGTCCCATCAGTTCACTCTGGATCTGCAAGACCATAGAATAAGATACAAAGAATGAACTTTTCAATTAACTGCCTTGAAAATAATGATAAGAAAAACAGTATTCCTTAACTATTTTGGGAAGGAATAGAGAGTTCAGGAATGGAATTTGCTGGCATCCTTCATAGAATGTTTTCATTTTTTCCACAGATCTCTGTAACCTTGATCTGTGATCTCTATTATATTCAATAGTGAAACAGTATCTAATAGCAAAACAGAACAGTATTTGTTTATGGAAACTATTTCCTTTCTGCAGTGTCATTGTCAAAATGAAAATGAACAGCAACCTTTAAGGAAAAAATAATTTGGAGATGAAGGCATGCAGCTACTTAGAGCTAATATTGAGCTGCTTATTGGAAAGATTTCTTCAGCTACTTAGAACCAGCATCTTCTTCATGTATGGTATGCATAAACTCAGGCATACCTTAAAAGTCTCTGACAATTCTACTTTAACTGGGCAATTAAAAAATGATGTGTGCACATTTCAATAATTGTAGAATGAAATCAAGGTATTCTCCCTATTAACCCTTATTCTAATTTATACTATCTGAGACTGACTACTTAGCTCCTCCAAGATGGCTTACGGAGAAACTCAAGACCTAAGCAATGGACATATTCCTGGGCTTTCAGCTTGGTACTCTACAGAGTTCACAACAGTTGGATGAGAAGGGTCTCAGGAAGTGTGGATACCTTTTCCCTTAGGACATTCTATTCTCATGTCAAAAGATTGCTGTGCAAAATGTGCAAATCTATAAAAACTCTTGTTTTTTATAGAGTTTGTATTAGCTCAGTGCAAATTGAAAATTTACACTACTCTTATTTTCCCAAAAATAGTGCTGCTTGGGGGAAATCAGCCTATTTTTGCCCCAAGAGTAAAGTATTTATAATCGTTTACCCTTATCTAATTATTATACCCTTATTATTAATTATATACCCTTATTATCTAATTAAATTCTTATATTCTGGGAAGTTTTGCGCATAAAGATCATGAATGTACATTTAAGGGGAAATAATTTCAAATAGAACAGTTCTACTGTATATGGATATGTTTAGATTGGTATGTTTTCAGAAAGTGAGGATCCAGAATGCAAGCAAAAAGAATGAGATATTTTAAATGTCTGAATCAATTAATTACTTACAAGATGTAGCAGATGACTCCTATGCTCCACATGTCAGTAGCATAGCCAATAGGTTCATAATTTATAACTTCTGGAGCCACAAATTCTGGTGTTCCAAAGAGAACCTTCAGAGAACCTGCATTTTCTAAGATTACAGAGAAGGTTAAAATGTTGTGTGTTCAATATAGTGTCTTTGAAATTGCTCTCTGAAATTAAGCAAATTCTCCCCAAATTTCAGAATTAACATAGAAAAATAATTGTAAGGCATTCTAGGTAGAATACAAAGGCAATTAGGAATGTGAATCTTGGCTGATTATCCAAATTTACATTAGTCCGTACATTCCTCTACTGCTGAACAGCTTTATATGAAGACTGGAAAGTCAAGAACATATTCCTTCCCTCTTTCCCTGCCTGCTCTCTATACAAAATTCTATACAAAATGCTTCTAATCCATTATATGTACTATTCCTGCACAATATGTGAATATGCATGTGTAAATATATCTACCCACTCACCAATATACTATAATGAATGTGTACATATTACAGATAAAGAAGCTACAGTTCTTCAGATGTTGTACAAGTCCCATTGTCACTGGTAAGGGCCATGTCGGCCGGATGATGTAAATGGAAATAGAAATTTAAAAAAATACTGGAAATGCCTCCATCATTCAGTAATGATCTACAATTAGTCACAAGATTCTTATTTCAAAATAATACTGAATTTCTAAATATGTTAAGTACAACCTCTTAATGGGTGGGCACTTAATCTTGTGTAGAAACTAGTTGGAGACAGCCAAAATGCAAGGCTGAGTACAAAAAGATGAAATTAAAAGATAATTATTTTCTGAACAAAAATTTGTCCTGGAGCTGTTTATAATGTATATTCAGTAGAATCATAAATTTTGTTCCTTGGTTATATTTGAGGTTATTGGACTGGCTTGTGAAATCTGAGAGGTTAGCTGCATTAGTTTTCTAATGGCTTTTGAATAAAGTTTTATGGTTAATGAGAAAAAGTTCAAAGCTCTCTCTTGGTTATCATCCAGAGGAGCAGACTGAAAAAATGCCTGAAATTATTTGATTCAGCATTTTCTAATAAGCTAAGCCCAATTCTGTGATCAGGATGACAGAAAAAACGGACAAATGGGAATTCTAGAAACTTTACCAAACTAGTACTAGACAGAGTGAGAATTCTAGGAGTTACAAGCCCAACATACCTGGGCCTACAGAGTTGACATCAACCTATCCACCCCAAACTGGGAAAGGCCAGATGACGGCACTCGTCTTGGAGTAGGAGAAAACTAGTTTGCATTCAATGAAGATTCAATGTGAGTGAGAAACCATCTGCCAGTGCTATATCTCCAGAGAATTTGGGAGATAATAAGTATGGTGGGACAGTTTCTATAGGAAACAGCATAGAACTGCATTTATTGAAATTCTAATCTATCCCCAATTAATTTCACACAAATTAATTCTTCAGTACAGTATGTTCCATCTTATTTCTTTATTAATTTGTTATTTTATTAAAACATATGCCTTTCTAAAAGCCTGTTTCATACTTTTGTTGAAATGCAAGTTGGTACAAAGTTTTGAGTTGAGCACTCAAAAGTTCAAAAAGATGAAATTAATAAGTAATTACCCTATAATCAAAAAGTAGTTTAGGGGATATTAATAAAATCAATTCTGACTGGGATCATAAATTCTGCTTCCCCGATTCTCCTTAAAAGTATGATTATTTGCCACAGATATTTATTTCAGTTTATAAAATCTATACACCTAGCATTATTGTTTGGGGATCAGTCAAAGCCTATCCAATGACTTTTCTCAAGTTCTAGAATTTATGGCTGTAATCATCTTCTGATTGATGATAGAAGGAATTGCATTCATCTTAAGGGCCCACTGTAATGGTCTCTGGCAAGCTATAATGCTAATTAAGCCATACAGAAAATGGGACAAGCCAATTTTTAATTAAATTGTAGTTCCAAGTACCAAATAGTGGTTGCAATTACTATACATAATAAAAATACACTGTATCTGACAGTTTTTAAGATAACTTAGAGACTTTACCTAATCTTCGTGCAAGTCCAAAATCAATCAGCTTGATTCTTGTACCAGTTTTGTTGACGCACATAATATTTTCAGGTTTCAAGTCCAAATGAACAATGCCTTGTTTATGAATGAATTGTACACCTTCTGAGATCTGTTTCATGTATTTAATGCATTCCCTCTCTGTCAGTTCAAAGTCCTCATCAATGATTCTTTCGAAGAGCTCTCCTCCAGAAACACTAAAGCAATATAACAAAGAGAAAACAGACTGCATGGAAAACACATCCTTTACATGAAGGAAAGTCAGATCACCTAACTGATTATTCTGGAGGACTAAGATGGGATGGGCAATAGGAAAAATGTAATGTATCCATGCACAAACATTCCTTTGTCCCAACACTTAAACCTTTGAACATCTCAACACCTGTCAATGCAAGACAAAGTGACACTTTCTATTTTGAAGAATAATAAAATTGGAAGTGAATTTGGAGGTCTTCTAGTCCAACCCCCTCCTCAGGCAAGAAACCCCTATACCATTTCAGATAAATGCTGTCTAATCTCTTCTTTAAAACCTCCAGTATTGGAGCACTAACAACTTCGGAGGCAAATCGTTCCGCTGATGAATTATGCTAACTGCCAGAAAATTTCTCCTTAGTTCTAGGTTGGTTCTCTCTTGATTAGTTTCCACCCACTACTTCTTGCCTTGCCTTCAGGTGCTTTGGAGAATAGGTTGACCTTTTCGTCTTTCTGGTATCCCCTTAGATATTGGAATACATTGCAATAGTGAACGAGTACTGTGGTCTCTTCAGGAATTCATATTTTTAATGTTTAGATTTCATTTTGTTCATATGATCCAATATGATTTTAAATACATTTTTAAAAAGAACATGTTTGGGTAAAACTTTTAGAGAAAAAGATAACCAACAAACAAGACACTAAAAATGAATTAAAACAGTAGAGCAAATTATATACTTTGGGACTAGTATTGTATGTAACTACCTTAAGAAAAGGACCATGATTAAATGGATTAGACATAAGTACATATGGTAAAAATCTGCTTTATTAAATGGAAATGCTTTATTGCAAACCTATTCACATACACTCTGAATCTCACTGTTTGATACATATCTCTATATCTATCTATCTATCTATCTATCTATCTATCTATCTATCTATCTATCTATCTATCTGCGGGTCTTGGCGTGTTCGGGTCTTTTCCCGTGTAAGATTGAGACTATCTTGGCAACGTTTCAACGAGATCTCACTCGCCATCTTCAGGCTGGTGTCTTCAGAAAACACCAGCCTGAAGATGGCGAGTGAGATCTCGTTGAAACGTTGCCAAGATAGTCTCAATCTTACACGGGAAAAGACCCGAACACGCCAAGACCTGCATACCTGTACCCGTGAAAATCTATGAAAACATATATATGTATGTATATATGTATGTATGTGTATATATACACTGCTCAAAAAATAAAGGGAACACAAAAAGAAGACATCCTAGATCTGAATGAATGAAATATTCTTATTAAATACTTTGTTCAATACATAGTTGAATGTGCTGACAACAAAATCACACAAAAAAATCATCAATGGAAATCAAATTTAGCAACCCATGGAGGTCTGGATTTGGAGTTACACTCAAAATTAAAGTGGAAAAAAACACTACAGGCTGATCCAACTTTAGTGTAATGTCCTTAAAACAAGTCAAAATGAGGCTCAGTAGTGTGTGTGGCCTCCATGTGCCTATATGACCTCCCTACAACGCCTGGGCATGCTCCTGATGAGGTGGCAGATGGTCTCCTGAGGGATCTCCTCCCACACCTGGATTAAAGCATTCTCCAACTCCTGGACAGTCTGTGGTGCAACATGGCGTTGGTGGATGGAGCAAGACATGATGTCCCAGATGTGCTCAATTGGATTCAGATCTGGGGAACGGGCGGGCCAGTCCATAGCATCAATGTCTTTGTCTTGCAGGAACTGCTGACACACTCCAGCCACACGAGATCTAGTATTGTCTTGCATTAGGAGGAACCCAACAACAGCATATGGTCTCACAAGAGGTCTGAGGATCTCATCAGGCTACCTTTGGTGAGCACATGGAGGGCTGTGCGCCCCCCTAAAGAAATGCCACTCCACACCATTACTGACCCACTGCCAAACCGGTCATGCTGGAGGATGTTGCAGGCAGCAGAATGTTCTCCACGGCATCTCCAGTCCCTGTCATGTCTGTCACATGTGCTCAGTGTGAACTTGCTTTCATCTGTGAAGAGCACAGGGCGCCAGTGGTGAATTTGCCAATCTTGGTGTTCTCTGGCAAATGCCAAATGTCCTGCACAGTGTTGGGCTGTAAGCACAACCCCCACCTCTGGACGTCGGGCTCTCATATCACCCTCATAGAGTCTGTTTCTGACTGTTTGAGCAGCCACATGCACATTTGTGGCCCGCTGGAGGTCATTTTGTAGGGCTCTGGCAGTACTCCTCCTGTCCCTCCTTGTACAAAGGCGGAGGTAGCAGTCCTGATGCTGGGTTGTTGCCCTCCTACCGCCTCCTCCACGTCTCCTGATGTACTGGCCTGTCTCCTGGTAGCGCCTCCATGCTCTGGACGCTATGCTGACAGACAGAGCAAACCTTCTTGGCACAATTCGCATTGATGTGCCATCCTGGATGAGCTGCACTACCTGAGCCACTTGTGTGGGTTTTTATTTATTTATTTTATTTATTTATTTGATTTATATACCGCCCCCCTCTCCCCGAAGGGACTCGGGGTGGTGAACAGCCAATAAAAACACATATACAAGGTACAAAATATGAGACAACATAAAATATTAAAATTTAAAAACTGAAATATAATATGGCTCTAATAAAATATAAGCAAGTATTAAAAAGATTAAAACCCGATTAAAATTTAAAAACCCCTAGGCCAGTCCGGCCTGCCGAAATAAATGCGTTTTGAGCAACCGACGGAAGGCCATGAGATCGGGGGCGGCCCTTACCTCCGGGGGTAATTCATTCCAGAGAGGGGGTGCTCCCAATGAGAAGGCCCGCGCCCTCGGGGTCACCAGCCGTCCAGCCGGCGGCAACCCGAGGAGACCCACTCTATGGGAGCGTACCGGTCGGTGGGAAGCCGATGGTGGCAGGAGGCGGTCTCGCAAGTAACCTGGTCCCGAGCCATGGAGCGCTTTAAAGATAGTGACCAAGACCTTGAAGCGCACCCGGAGGGCCACCGGGAGCCAATGCAGCGCGCGTAGAAGTGGCATAACATGGGAGCCCTTAGGTGCCCCCATTACCACCCTCGCGGCTGCATTCTGCACCAACTGGAGCCTCCGGATGCTCTTCAAAGGCAGCCCCATGTAGAGAGCATTGGCATAGTCTAGGCGGGAGATCACCAGGGCGGAAGTGACCGTGCGCAGCGCATCCCGATCCAGAAAGGGCCGCAACTGGTAGATCCTACGGACCTGTCCAAAAGCCCCCCTGGCGACGGCCGCCACATGATCTTCCAATGACAGCCGTACATCCAGGAGGACACCCAGATTGCGGGCCCTCTCTGTGGGGGCAAGAATTTCCCCCCCCCACAGCCAGCGATGGAACCAGCCGGCTGTATCGGGGTGCCGGGAAGCACAGCCACTCAGTCTTAGATGGGTTGAGCTGAAGCCTGTTCCGCTCCATCCAACACCGCACGGCCTCCAGGCATCGGGTCATCACTTCGACGGCTTCATCGGGGTGGCCCGGGGTAGAGATGTACAGCTGGGTGTCATCAGCGTATTGATGGAACTCTACCCCAAAGCCACGGATGATCTCACCTAGCGGCTTCATATATATGTTGAACAGGAGGGGCGAGAACACCGACCCCTGAGGCACCCCGCAAACCAGGGGCCTCGGGGCCGACCTCTGCCCCCCTGCCAACACAAATTGCGAGCGGTCAGAGAGGAAGGAGGAGAACCACCGCATAACGGTGCCTCCCACCCCCAACCCCCGCAGCCGCTGCAATAGGATACTG
Organism: Bungarus multicinctus; assembly: GCA_023653725.1. Taxonomy (NCBI): domain Eukaryota; kingdom Metazoa; phylum Chordata; class Lepidosauria; order Squamata; family Elapidae; genus Bungarus; species Bungarus multicinctus. The sequence goes on along the minus strand of CM042838.1, from coordinate 44,350,125 downwards.
TGGTCGACAGTATCAAAAGCCGCCGAAAGATCTAAGAGGACCAGGACAGAGGAATAACCCCTGTCACGGGCCCTCCAGAGATCATCCACCAATGCGACCAGCGCCGTCTCTGTGCTGTGCCCGGGCCTGAAGCCCGATTGGCGTGGATCCAAATAGACAGCTTCATCCAGGTGCTGGGGAAACTGTTGTGCCACCACACTCTCAACAACCTTCGCCATAAAACGAAGGTTGGAGACAGGACGATAATTAGATAACAAAGTTGGGTCCAGGGATGGTTTCTTGAGGAGGGGTCTCACCACCGCCTCTTTCAAGGCGGCGGGTAGATATCCCTCACTCAAGGAAGCATTAATAATACCCTGGAACCAACCTCGTGTCACCTCCTGGGTGGCCAACACCAGCCAGGAGGGACACGGGTCCAACAAACATGTGGTCGCATTCAGTCCCCGCAGTAACCTGTCCACGTCCTCGGGGGTCACAGGATCAAACTCGTCCCAAATGACTGTTCCAAATTCCGCCCCCGATTCCCCGCCCAGAGCTGCCCATTCGGAGTCCAAGCCATCCCGGATCTGAGTGATTTTATCCACCAGGAATTTTGAAAAATCCTCAGCCTGTCCCTGCAAGGGGTCCTCCCGCGCTCCCCCTTCTAAGAGGGAGCGGGTCACTCTAAACAGGGCAGCCGGGCGGTTTCCTGCGGATGCAATAAGGGTGGAAAAGTAAAGACGCCTTGCCACCCTTATCGCCACTAAATAGGTCTTAATAAAAGACCGTAAAAGTGTTCGGTCAGGTCCGGAGCGAGTAGTCCTCCAAATACTCTCCAGGCGTCTTTTCCGGCGCTTCATCTCCCTCAGCTCCCCGGAAAACCAGGGGGCTGAGTGAGAGCGGCGCCGGGTCAGAGGCCGCAAGGGCACGACCCGGTCCAGGGCCCCAGCCGCCACCCTTTCCCAGGTGGCGACTAGGTCCCCCACCGAGTCGTGAGTCCGAATGTCGGGATATGGCCCAAGCTCCATCAGGAACCTATCTGGATCCATCAGGCGCCTGGGGCGGTGCCAACGTATTTGGTCCGCCTCCCTGCGATGGGGAGGAGCGGCCTGGAAGTCTAGCCTAAGGAGCGAATGATCTGACCATGACAAGGGTTCAACAGAAACATCCCCAACACCTAGATCATCCTGCCACTGTCCAGAGACAAAAACCAGATCCAGAATGTGACCCCCAGTATGCGTGGGTTCCTTAATTAATTGGGTCAGGCCCAAGGCTGTCATGGAAGCCAAGAACTCCTGGGCAGTCCCCGAGGCCCCACCGGCCGAAGGCAGGTTGAGATCCCCCATGACCATCAGCCTGGGGGTCTCAACCGCCAGACCGGCTATGACCTTGAGGAGCTCAGGCAGGGCCGATGTCACATAGTAGGGAGCCAGGTATGTGATCAATAGGCCCATCTGAACCCCGGAACCACACTTAACAAACAGGGACTCACATCCGGTCGTCTGAGGAACAGTGGATTCCCTAGGATCTAGATCCTCCCGAATAATTACCGCAACCCCCCCACCCCTCCCCTCGGCCCTTGGCCGATGAAAGACCCGAAACCCGGCTGGGCACATCTCCACTAGAGGGACACCCCCCTCCTGTCCCAGCCAGGTCTCGGTAATGCCTGCCAGGTCCGCACCCCCCTCCGTGACAAGATCGTGAACAAGGGGGGCTTTATTCACTACGGACCTGGCATTGCAAAGCATCAGCCGGAGGCCCGGGGCCCGATCATTCAAACAACTCAGGGAGCGAGACATGACCTGGGGGCCGGAGCGCACCACCGCTTGTAAACAGCGGGGGCGAGCTCCCATCACTTGATAAGACCCCCTGTCAACACCATACCTGCCTCTCCCACCGATCGTAGGGATAACCCTTTCATCCCCCTCCCCAGAGGAAACCCCCATCTTCGGAACGACCGTCCCCGATCCCAAGGCCTCCCAGTCGCAGGTATCCCCCGGTTTGGCCTTATCCCCAGGCGGGTTGTCCCCCAAACCCAGCCCGGGCCCCCTCCCTAACCCAATTAATAAATTCCCTTGCCCTAACCCCATTAAAAATTTCGTCAAAAATTTAAATAATTTAAAAGACCCCTTAAAATCCCTAAAATTAAAATCCCCAACTGCGTCATATCTCCTCTCTGGCACCCAAGAGCCATCCTCGAGGTATGACCGGGAAAGGTCTGAGGGCCACACCTGAGAAAGGGGGGCATTCCTCAGGGCCCTCAGTTCAGCTGCCGAATAGATAGACTTCAGTTTTTCATCACCTCTGGGCAGTAAGGCCTCACAAAGCAAGGGCCAGAATAAAATGTCCTGTGGAAGAAAAGAAAAGATCCTCTACCCCAATGACCCTCTCACGGTCACTGGGGAGTCCTGATGGTAATAGGCCCACCATCCTCTCACGATGGTGAGGGACCAGATCACACGGACCTTAGGGTGGAGACAAGGTTCAACCCACTGTCCTCTCACAACAGTGGGGAAGGATGATATACAACGCCATCGTCCTCTCACCACGATGGCGGTCTAAGAACCTCCTCCTCTGGCACCTTTCTCCTGGTCAAGGATAGTCAGAATAAGGGCATTCGCTGGCTGATGGAAAATGTTATACCACTAAAAGTGGCAATGGCCTGGAGTTGATGGTAAACAGCAGACAAGTATCCAGACAAGTATCCAGAGCTCATACAGGAACAACGATATCAAACGCTGCCAGGCTGAACGGTACAAGTAGAAGAGGGCGACGAGGTAAGACAACAAATGCCAGCAGCCTCGGCCGTCCACTAAAACAAGAACGAGAGAGGATCGCAGCAAAACAGATCTCAGCCGATCCTCTCGCCTAGAATTCAAATATCCCGCCATCCAAGATGGCGGGCGCAGCTGTAATCCCGTAGGCCCGGCGTCGCAGACCCACCGCTCGTCACAAATACACTCCAGGATGGACTCAAAGCGACGGTCGAGTCCATCTCTACCAGCTGGCAGAAGACCAGGAGGGAAAACTCTCCCCCCGACGTCCTCTGGGTTGTAAACTCCGTCTCATGCTACCACTAGAGTGAAAGCACTGCCAGCATTCAAAAGTGACCAAACCATCAGCCAGAAAGCATAGGAACTGAGAAGTGGTCTGTGGTCACCACCTGCAGAACCACTCCTTTATTGGGGATGTCTTGCTAACTGCCTATGCTTTCTACCTGTTGCCTATTCCATTTGCACAACAGCATGTGCAATTGATTGTCAATCAGTGTTGCTACCTAAGTGGACAGTTTGATTTCACAGAAGTGTGATTGATTTGGAGTTACATTGTGTTGTTTAAGTGTTCCCTTTATTTTTTTGAGCAGTGTATATACATACATATATATACTTTGTATTACAACACCCTGTTAAGCCCCAACTAAAGGAGAAAGCATACTGCTTTCTTTTCTGTCTTTCGGCTCATCACCAGAGACCATACCGACAGAAAGCTATTTGTTTCGTTGTCTTTTGTTTACATGTGTGTAAAGTTTTGAGCTGATAAATAATTAAATAAGGGAGACTAGGATAGATCTATTTCGAGCTAGTTAGCTCTCCTCAGCTAGCTAGTATCCCAATAAGGGTATGGACCTAGTAGGTTCTTTTTAATCCTAACCCTAACAAAAAACGACTGCCAAGCCTGGCACACAAAATTAAAAAGAACCTATTACACAAGCCTGAGGATGGCAGATGAGATTCTGCTGAAACGTCGCTATAATAAAAGCACAAATATTACATGGGAAAATGCCCAAAGAAACCTAAATACCACACATATAAATACCCGTGAAAACATAAGAAAACAAATATATATACACCCACACACACAACACACACACATGTATACACACACACACATATATAAACTACTGAGACAGGAAAAACATTTTCTCCACATATGGTGTTGAATTTAAAACAAAACGACAGTAGTGAAAACTTGGATCTGCAAATCACTTTTGCAAAAAGAAAGAGTTAACAAATCTAGCTAAGTACTGTTTACACTAATTTATTTATTTAATATTTATCACTCCTCTCTGTTTATAAAATATTCAAAGAATCTGAAAGCAACTGAACAAGAAATTTGATAGTCAGAAATGTAAGACTTTGTATTAGTTATGCTTTAAGTAACAGAAGCAAAGACATTTTGGAGTCCTACTCTGAACTACTTTGTGGCATTTGTGCTCCTGCCTGAACCCAACCCAGAATTTAGTTGCATAAAGTGGTGCCTGAAGAAAAACTATGAAGGTTGGAGTAATAAGTGGACAATTTCAGATCATAAGAAAAGATGAAAACTCATTTGACCAAACAAAGGATGTGCTACAATGGATGGCAGAGAAAGCAATTCTATTTAAAGAGAGTCAAACAGAGCAAATTATGCAGATGAAAATGACTACTAACGGGGTAAGGGATAAAGAAGACATTTTTGTAATGTTTTGTAAGAATTTAGAAACTGCTTTCAGACCCCACAATAGAAATAGCTTCTGAATTTGCAAAAATGAGAAAACAATCATACTGTTAAACAGGAGATGCAGCTTTGTAAGAAGGTGAAGAAACAAGATAATTGGTGACTGATTCTCCAAGAAAACAAACTTATATCGATTGGAACCATTAAGTATCTGATCATGGATATGATAGATAAATCTCAAAGAGTACTGATAGTTATCCCTTTCTGCTAGTCCAAATGGACACAAGTGATGTTGCCAAGAGTAGTTATAATTATAACATCATGGACTATGAAGATTTGAAGAGGTTCAGAACAATAGTACTCAACTGATATTCTCATCCATCCTCTCTATCTAGATAATAGAGCCTTAAACAACCAATCAAGAGATAAATAGAAGATTTTTGGTTTCTTGGAACACAGACTGAATTTTTCTATGATGATTACAGGCATGAAATGGTTGGTACTTGACCGAACAAATACTATTGGATTAAAGTATGTCAGGTTTAATTAGAGACTCTTGAAACTGAATCCAGGAGGCTGAAGATTAAAACGCTGAAGAAAAATTATCAGGTACAGAACTGTGCAATACAGAAGGATGTTAGAGGGTTGCTTTAATGGGATCTATTAAATTAAAAAACAAATAAACAGAAGAAATATTGGCTCATAAAAATCATGCTAATTTATTTCCCATGGTCTTGAATCACTAAATCAGTAAGGCAAATAAGACCTAATATTAATAACAGATCTAGTGAAATGATTCCTGCAATTACAATACACCCATTCTTTGTTTAGCAACTTCTTCATTTAGCACACATTTGCAAATATCGCAACAATAAAAAAGCCATCTGATCAATGTGTGCCTGACAAAAATACATTCTAGAATGAGAGTAACACTGGCATAGTTGTATGAGGACTTAATTTGTGTGAGACTGTAATAATCAATTATCTTTGCAACATTTCTCTCATTCATTCTCTCAGTCATGTGTTCACTTAATGACTACTTTGCTCAATGACGGTTGTTAAAACATAGCTCGGTCACTAAATAAGAAGTGGATACAAAGGAACTGAAAGATACAATTCATTCAAAAGGACTGCAAAAACATTTTTTCAGGTTTCTGAACTCTTAAGATATTGTGTCATTATCACTTAGACCATAATGCTTTAAAAGTCAAAATAAAACCGGGGGATTTTCAGGCTTGATACAGCTGGAATGTGCATGGAATTATTAGCATTCTTCAGTCCTCTGATTTCTAAAGCCAGAACATAATTCTTACATTAAAGGTGGGGGGAAATGCATTAAAAACTTGCTAGATTCATATAATCTCAGATGAACTCGAATTGGGATATGAATGGGAATGATGGGATAAATCTTGAAATGCTATTTTAAGAGCTTTCATTTGCAGGGCTGTTCTTTCTGCTTCTAGGAAATACTAGATTGAACTAAAAGATAAAACAGGAACATACAATTGAATTCAATTCATCCTCCGCAGAAGTTGCCTCATTTTGTTCAGTGAGTTCATTCCCCCATAAGCCTGCAAACCATCAAAGTGCTCATGTTGTAAAAACACCTTGGATTGGAGCAATCACCATTTATCGGTATATTTAAAGGGAAGGGAAATAATATTTAATTGTTTAAAAAAAATGGACTGTTGTGTTTTGTAGAGCCAAATGAAGTATTCTGAATTGCAAGATGTTACTTAAAGCAGTTACTGCACTCAAAGCTGAGAAGACAGAGAGTGACTGTACTGTTCCAATGTAATACAACAGCTTACTATTACTATTAGTCTGCTTTGGGACCTAGGAAGAACTTAAGGAGAAATATGTCATTAAAAAAAATAATAAACAAGTTCAGGATTGTTAGGTAAGAAAATGAAGATTATAAAAACTTTGACACTGATATTATTCCTACTACAGTCAACTTTATACTTACATTTCCAATACCATGACAATGTTAGCTTTCTCTTCAAAAGCATCTACCAACTGGACAAGTTTTGGATGGTGCAAACAGTTCATTATGCTGATCTCTTGCCTTATGTTTTCTTTATCCTTAGCTGAATACGCTTTAAAAAATTTTCCTGCCCAAACTTTTCCACCTTTTTTCTCAACAAGCCGGAAAACTTGTCCAAATTTACCTCTGAAAAATATAGGAAAAAAATCCCAATGAAATGAAAATATGTAACACAGGAAAACATGCTTTCTGGATGCCCCAGATTCTAGGGTTTAAGATGATTAATGTGATTCTTATGCTCAGTTGACAGGTATTAGCCAGAATCAGCATGCTTGGATTCACAAGCACAGATATGAAAAGGCAGGAGTTATCAGAATGTGGTAACTGCCCTAGAACAGCTGATTTTTTTTGTACTTGCCTATATAGCACATTTTTTTTACAATAATTAGCAACAGCTCTCCATGCCCTTGCAATACTTAATATCAGATATCTTAACATTAGCACATCAAGTATTGAACTTGGAGTCCTTAATGTGCAAAGCACAGGCTTTTCTGTTAAGCAACACAATACTTAATCTAGTAATAAAAGGATTAAAATGTAATTTGAATATGTAGGAAATTTCCTGATTACGAAAGATGTGGAGAAACAAAAAAAAAGTCCTTTGCATCATTGAATATTCTGAGTAAACTAGAGGAGAGGAATCCTAAATAATTTCTTTATGAACTTCTCTACCATGATATTGAAATCTAGCAGATTTGCCCTTCTACAGAGAATTGACTTTTCAGAAAGAATGGAGTTGCAAATCTGATAAAATGGACTAGATTTCAACAATAGAATGCATGTCAGAATATAGATGGGTGCCAACCAAGGAGATCCATTTGGACCCACTAAATCTTTCCTTTCTCTATGAATGATGAACAATTTTTCACAATAGCTGTTTATACATTCTCTTTAATTTAAGGGAAGAGAGATTGTAACTTTATTATGGCAATAGAACTACTTGTTTTAGGGTAGTATTTAAAAGTTTGCAGAGTACTTGGAGAGTTCTTGAGACACAGAATAAGAGCCAATGTCAGGGATCTGTTTCATCTTGTCATGTTTGTCACTGGGCTAAGTCTGTTCCTGGAAAGTCAACCAGCTTGTTCCAGTCTTCACCTTCTGACATCAGAAATACATTAGTGATCTTCCTTCTGTGCAAGGCTACACAAGCATTCCAGTAGTGGTGGACTTATTTACAAAGATGGGTTTATTTTATTCCTTGCAAGGGCCATTTATTGGACATGGAAACAGCGCTTTTTAAATCATGTTTTTAGGTACAGACCATGCTTTTAGGTGCAAGGACTTAATTAATTGTGTGATCTCAGATTGCGGGTCTCAATTTATATCTAAGTTTTGGAAGTTTCTTCCACCTATTGCTGTAGACATTTAAGAATCATTTGTCATCTTCAAACCATCCATTCTTTAATGAGTTGATAATGAGCCAACTATTAAACAACACTTGAGGTGCTATGTTTCTTATCAACAGGCAATTGGATTGAATTGTTACCTCCACTAATTGCAACAATTGAATGCATTTCTCCATATATATGTGTCTTTCAGGAAACCTACATCTAAGTAGCCAACCCAGTATATACTGTACAGCAGGAGAAACTTTCCAGTGCCATTTGATGTTGTACAGCAAGATTTGTCTTTTGGGTAGGTGAAAGGTTTGGGTAGGTGATATGGTTCATGTAACATATTCTCTGTTTTCCCAAAAGCTGAACTGTCACTGGCAGTTGCCAAAATAATCTCTTCCATATTTAGCTTCAGAACGATTCCATAAAGTTAAACCAATTGATTAGTAAATGCGGAAGACAGAATGTTTTTTTTTATTATTCTTGTTGACATCTGGGAAATCTATGCCTTCTTACATCACAAACTGTAGCTTAATTTTTTAAAAATAGTATCAATAAAAAATAACCCATACCTGTATCTTTCACATTGTATTGAAAAATTGTCCATTTGGCAATATAGGAAACCAACCTTATGGCAGCAAGGTTGTAGAATCTGTCTGATTAAGAAGCTAATTACTGAAACAGACCAAAAGGTCCAATTTTATTGTTCCCAATTAACTGTAAAATTATTATCATTTGATGACTGCAAATATTAAGATGACACACTCATTTGGTAGAAAATTATTTGAGTATGAATAAGAAATAAAATATACCTTAGAGACTCACTTAACATGCATTTAAAATAGAATAGCACTGACAATGGATTTTTAATGAGTCAATGTACTTTTTCAGTAAAAAAAGAAAACACACTGTTATACTTACGATCCCAATCTTTCTTCAACATGGTAGAATTCTGAAACTTTTTGTTCTTTATTGATAGACACTGTTCGATAATCAAATTCTGTTTCTTTCTCTTCTACAATTTAGTACAAAAATATTTAATTACAAAAAATTCCCTTATATACTATAAATCCCATATTTTGCATTAGTCAAGATCTTACCATCATCAGATCCTTCAGCTTCTTCTTCTTCTTTAGGGCCTAAAAAAAAACAACATACACACATATATATATGCCACTTAAGAGTCATAATCAACCTTGTCTACTTCCCTGTTTTATTTCAAATGCCTTGTGACTCCTTTCTGGAATAAGGCATTTATGCACACTGAACTTGTTCTGAGGTTTGGAGGTATACAATATTGTTGGACTGCTTTCCTATGTACTGTGATCTGCCCAATGACCAATTCATGAACATTTTCATGGTTGCCAATATGCTGGAAATACTGAAAGGAAAAGTTCTAACTCTTGATCTTAATTGGGAACACCTAACTCCTGGCTATTATTGGCAATATAATTTGAATTCTTATTTGGGCACATCAGGTTTGTAAGCTTGATCTTTTTTCTCCCAATATATGCTTTGCAAATAGGTTCCCAAATTGAGTTTTCCTTCTCCCTCATCTTATAAATTTATGTTGTTTTACCAAAATAAAATATATATATATTAATGCAAGATATATCCTTTTCTTTATATTATTCCTCCACTTCCAAGCAGAGACATTGTATAGCAGCTTTACTAACAACATATTATTTGTTTACTTTTTTTTAGAAGAAAGCTTTTGGATTAACTTTCTATAAGCACTTTTGCACATGGTATTTGTATTTAAAAAATTAGCTTCGTTATTGCAACTCTCATCCTATTTATATCTCTTAAGATACCATTTATGGGAAAGAGCTACAGTGCAGTGATAGAATAGTGTGAATTGTATGCAGCGGGTTTCAGGTTAGCGGTCACCAGTTATGAGGATCAGATGGATATTCATGAGAAAACTTCTGTTTGGGACAGTCAGAGCAGACAGTAATTATCTGATCTAGCTTAAGACAGTATCTTGTGAAACTACAGACCAAAAATAAGCTTTCCAAATTCTTTTATGAGGTTTATAAATTAATATTTGGTATTTATTTTAATAAATGTTATAAATATAAAATTGTCACTATCATGTAGAGAACACCTGAAGCCCTTCCACTGCTCCAAAATTTCTTTTATTGCCAGGCATGATCAATCTTCATGCCATTTGCATATATCTGGCAGTGCACCTGGGGTCTTAGCCTCACTTTTGAATGCAGGAACTAGTAAATGCTACACCATTAGTATCTTCTGAATGTTCCAATGCTAATGTAATAAATTCTAAATAAAACTTGTATCTTGTATCTGAACGTTTATTTCATTATTACAGATTGTTGTGCTGAAGCAGAGCTATAATGCATGGCTTCCAAAGAAGGCTGGATTCAGATTAAACACATGCCTCAGGCTTGCATATAAAGTATAATCACATTTATTATATTTCCTTTTATAACTTAAAAAGTTCACAATGTTTTTTTCCACTGACTGGGTTGTGGGAAGGTTGCAGCACAGAAGAATCTTTCCTCTATATGGACCATTCTTTAAAACAGTTGTTTTCCAGTTTTCCATTGCTTTCTTCCTTGAAGTGAACACATTTTTGACAGTGCAATTATACCGTAAGCATTTCAGTGAGATACCCTTAATGAAATCCTGAGTGATCAAAAAGTGAAAGACTCCTACAAATACATAAGCTACTGCAATGTTTCATTCTAAAATAATATTATGAACTCTTTTATTTGGACTCAAATCTATAAAGAGGGCACACAGAGTGTATCATAAAAAGGAAACTGGACACTGAAACACATGATCCATTCTTTATGGGCTGAATGTAAAAAAAAAATCTCTTTAAAAAACAAAACAACCTGTTATTTCAAGTGTTTAAACCCGGATTTCTGGAACTCTTCAGATACGTTGGATTTCAATATTCAATCTCCAAATGGGGCTCTGCTGCTTGCCATTTTTAGAAATTGCTATCCAAAACAGACTGAAGAAAGTTAATCTAAGATACTATTTGGGGGTTGTATTATTTCTGTTCAGCAAATTATACAGTATCAATCATAAATGCATTTGGGTATGATTGAAATTTCCTGGAAAAGATGAAACCTGCACCAAACGTTTCTTCTGTGAAAAGTATTTTATGGCAAAGGACTGACGTTTTCAACGTGCAATTGATGAGGAACTTCATAATGAAATGAGAGACCAGAAGATTTTTCTTCATGTTTTCAATGACCCTTCCTCTTCATGGTTAATTTTGTTTTGCTGCACATTTACAATGTAATCTTACATAGGTAAAGGATTAAAGGAGCTACTTTAATCTATGAATCAATCAAATGACACCAAGGTATCTAAAAGCTAGGTACCTGCTGTGGAATATAAGCTTTGGAAATATTCCTTGTTCTATTCACCTTAGGCAGTAAAATCCTGTTGGGCTTAAGAGGTTGTGTTTTTGTCATTAATTTTAATGAAATTTTCACCTTTTAGTAGAATAGAATAGAACAGAGTTGAAAGGGACCTTGGAGGTCCTCTAGTCCAACCCCCTGCTTAGGCAGGAAACCCTATACCACTTCAGATAAATGGTTACCCAACATCTTTTTAAAAACTTCCAGTGTTGGAGCATTCACAACTTCTGGAGGCAAGTTGTTCTAAATGTCAGGAAATTTCTCCTTAGTTCTAAGTTGCTTCTCTCCTTGATTAGTTTCCACCCATTGCTTCTTGTCCTGCCTTCAGGTGCTTTGGAGAATAGCTTGACTCCCTCTTCTTTGTGGCAGCCCCTGAGATATTGGAACACTGCTATTATGTCACCCCTAGTCCTTCTTTTCATTAGACTAGACATACCCAGTTCCTGCATTCTTCATATACTTTAGCCTCCAGGCCCCTAATCATCTTTGTTGCTCTTCTCTGCACTCTTTCTAGAGTCTCAACATCTTTTTTACATCGTGGCAAACAAAACTGAATGGAGTATTCCAAGTGTGGCCTTACCAAAGCATTATAAAATGGTATTAACACTTTACGATTCTATCCCTCTGTTTATGCAGACTAGAACTGTGTTGGCTTTTTTGGCAGCTGCTGCACACTGCTGACTCATATTTAAATGGTTGTCCACTAGGACTCCAAGATCCCTCTCACAGTTACTACTATTGAGCAAGGTACCACATATACTGTGCCTGTGCATTTGATTTTTCTTGCCTAAATGTAGAACCTTACTTTTTTCACCACTGAATTTCATTTTGTTAGATAGCACCCAATGTTCAAGTCTGTCAAGATCCTTCTGTATCTTAAGCCTATCTTCCGGAGTGTTGGCTATTCCTGCTAGCTTGGTGTTGTCTGCAAATTTGATGAGTTCCCCATCCATCCCTTTGTCCAAGTCATTGATGAAGATGTTGAAGAGTACTGGGCCTAAAACAAAGCTTTGGGGTACTCCACTGCATACTTCCTTCCATGTAGATGTAGTTCCATTGAGGACTACGCATTGAGGCAATTGGTCAGCCAATTATGAATCCATCTGGTGGTGATGCTATCTAACCCATATTTTTCTACTTTATTTAGTAGTAGGCTGTCTATTTTATCAAATGACTTACTGAAGTCCAAGTAAATTATATCACAGCATTCCTCTGGTCCACTAATTTTGTCACTTTGTCAAAGAATGCAATAAGATTATCTGGCATGATCTGTTTTTAACAAACCCATGTTGGCTTTTGGTTATTACTTTGGATTGGATTGGATACTTTGGATTACTATTATTGGATAGTACATGAGGCTTTTTGTTCCAATGTGTGGTGGTTTTATTCCATCATATATTGACCAGTTTAAGCAGGAGTATTATTTATAATAAGCATAAAAGCAAAAACATTTTGTGATTATCTTTTTCCTCTGCCCTGTGCTAGATTGTTTTCTAAATAAACAGTCTTTTGAAAACAATCTGCTTTCAAGTTTTGGAGAGTCAGACTTCATATACAGAATTATATTTTCAACTAAACTGCAATACCTTGTTCTCAAAAACGGCTATTATCTGTCAATTCTTTGTTGATGTACATATAAGGAAATGGCACAGTCTGTACCACATCCTGGTCATGATAATCTAAAAATACTGTACTGCAATTCATAAGCCTCCCTCCATTCCAAGATCACAAAGCAGTCCTTTTGATTGATGTACATATCCCTTTCCCTTAATAACTTAAAATATTTTATGCTTATTGTGTCAGTTACCATATAAAAGACCTGCAAAGTAATTCAGAACAGCATTTTAGAGATGGGAATTCAAGTTGTAAGGAAGAGTGGTTTGCTATTATGGGCAACTGTTCCATAAAACTCAGATTTGTCTTCGCCAAATATTAAAGGGAAAACAATATAACCTACTATTTAAGTATAGTTTACTTATGCCAAGCCATCTAATAACTCATAGCCAGACTAATGTTTAAATGATGCATTACGAGGAAGAAAGTGATGAGCTGAATTTTTGCACTCTAACAGCAAAACTCTTTTACTTTGCTGAATTTAAAGTAGAAAGATAGCAACAAAGATTCAACTATAATTCATAAGACTAAAGCAAATATATCTTTCCCAAGACAATAACACTCATTTCCAAATACCGGTATTCATTATCAAACAAAAAAGTTTGGCTCTTGCAACTAACTGGATCATATTGAGATACAAATAGATAAAACCTCCACTTTATAATTTTATTGCATTTAGAAGTACACAATTCCTAAGTGACTCTGGGTAGCTTATATCTTAAAAGTAAGAAACAATAAAATGAACGAAAAAAACTTCATACTTCTGAAAAAAAAACCCTACCTCATCAAAAAAGCCAAAACCAAACAGAGGGTCAACAACCACTCTAACTCCAAGCTGAGTCAGGTTTTTGAAAGAATTACAAATCAATTGTAGGGTGGGAGCCCTATGGATTTCAGATGTGAGGGATGCTCTTCCAGAAGGCTTTCATATGTGTTCACATAACCCACCCTCACTTCCTCATTTTGTGTAAAGGGATTGGATGCACTTCTATCAACTAGCATTCCTGTGATATAGAAATATTTCAAAGCATAATCCCTTGTAGTACTTACCTTCTTCTTTCTTTCCTACTTTTACTAGCTCAGATTCATGACTTGGCTCACTTATCCCATACACATTAGCAGCTCGCACCCTGAATTTGTACTCCCGGTCAGCTAGAAGATCATGGGCATTGTATGAAGTGCTGCGGCAAGTGGTGAGATCTGTCCATTTCTTGTCCACTGTGTCCCATATTTCCACACTGTAGGATTGCACTGCACTCCCACCATCATACGAAGAGCCATACCATGAAAGGGTGAGAGAAGAACTCCGAATATCAGATGCACAGGGGGTTCCTGCTGGAGGATCGGGTTTATCTGCAGATAGGAAAATGTATATGCAATGTATTATTACTGTTGTTATTGGTTATTTGTTGAATTTATTTGCTGCCTATCTTTCTGTGGGGCTGCTCTAGGTGGCTTACAATAATAAAAAAAGAAAAAGGAAAGGAGTGTGAACAGAATAGAATTAAAATAATAGAACAATAAAATACAAAATGAAAAAGAGAACACAACAAGAATACATCAATATGATAATCAAAAACAATCATTACCTCAGCAAAATCCACTTTCTTATTTCTCATACAGAGGAAAGGCTAAGCTTGAAGTAAATTTGGAAAATTTAGTTTTTCTCAAGACAGCAAGTCACACTTTAAGACTACTTATATAGTGTGGGACACAAACTTGTTAGATTTGAAGAGTCCTAGAGTGTTTCTGTAATCCTGCACTCATAACTTACTTAAATCATGGATTCAACAATGATACTTGATATTCAACACTCCTTACCTTTCATTTATCATTCTTATTTAGAAGACAGTAAGAGACAGAAGTGATTTGTCAGCAGGCGAGTCTTTGGTCATGCAATTATTATCCATCATAGTAATTTATGCTACATGCCAGAATCAAGAGATCGTTTTTGGTCAAGATACTGAACTGATATAAATCAGCATATTAAGGACTGTGTTTCATGTGGGGCTATGCTACCTCTGATATTTGCATGCAGAAAAAAAATTATGCTACATTAACACACATTTAGTAAATCACACATTCACAGCACACATACACATATGGTTCCCTGCCATAGTGCCACACCCTAAAATGAAGATAAGCATTTTCTTGTCCAGAGATAACAGAATATTTCACACTTTCTCTGATGGACAAACAGATATTAACACAATTAAAACCAATTGAGCGTATTGAAAATTAATGATTTGGCTGTATAGCAGGCCTTTCAAATACTTTGAATTTGTTAAGGCTTTCATAGACTCTTTAAATCTCTCTAAACAGCTCATTTATTTTCTAGAGTACAAACTTAAAAATGGTTTTAAGTAAGTATTAGATGCAGTAGCCACAAATGATATATAACATTTTTGTACTCAATGCATTAATTGTATTTGGATCCCTTCTTTCCAACTTCCCTTTTAAAAGTTGCAAGTATTTTAAGGTTAATAATTTTCTATACAGACTATTTAAGGCCCAGAATCAGATAAATTATTATCCGAGTTGCTCTATCTATCTATCTATCTATCTATCTATCTATCTATCTATCTATCTATCTATCTATCTACCTACTTACCTACCTACCTACCTACCTACCTTTCTATCTATCTCTATACCTATATCTATCTGTATGTATGTGTATGTATATGCATATGCATATGTATATAATAAAAAGCTAGCCATAATTTAAAATAAAAATTCAATTTCTAAGAGTGAAGATTAATATTTGGAACCCAGCACAATATATAACTGTAAAACTAAATCAATTTAAAAGAAACACAAATCTTCTGTTACTTGTATTGGTGCACTAACAGCAAAAGAGCAAACCATTTTCAGTCCTGAAGAATTAAGATTGAATTTTTCAAGGAACTGAATAAAATGCTTCCACACATAAAAGCTATTTTACTAAACAGTACAATCCTAAATATATTTACTAAGCTAATATAACAAATTGTAATAATGTAAGTTAGAATTGCTAGGTCAAGACTCATTGTTCCTTATGCTACATACTACAGTATAACAGGCTACAAAACCATCATTCCCTAATTTATGGTCTATATTGGAAAAGTTGGACAAAGTCAATAAGGTGCAGATGCCATGGGGTAGGATAAGCAAGGGGAACCCTAACAATGGCTATCACCAAAGGCAGCCTCCAGATTGAGAAGCATCATGCCTTGAAAACATGTTGAGAGAGACAAAGACAAGTTTTTGACTTCTTAATGTGCTTGCCAGCTTCCCAGAAGAACTGGTTGGCTACTCTGGGAAACAAGATGCTGTATTTGTTGAATCATCAACTAGAATCACTGCAAAGCTCTATTTTTAATGAATGGACTTTAAATACTACTAACTTCAATGGAATCTGTTTTTAAGCATCTATATTTGGCTGCAGCTTTATGGCAAATGCTATTAATTGATATCAAAATTAATGGATTGTGTTCATGTTTATTCAGAAAGGGAGAAAGATTGGATATAAGAAGTGATATTTATGAATGGGCTGTGTGTGTTACTGTGTATAAATGTTAAAACTTTCTTAAGGCATGGAGGAAATCATTACAGCTGGAAATACTGCAGATAAATACTGGTAGATTTATGTTTGATACAATTATGTCATATTCATAGTGTAGTGTTAGTGAATACCCATTACTGGGTCTCCCTTGTGTTTTAAAAACATGGATGTTTTGTTTCATTCTTGGCAGGTCTGATTAGCTGTAGTAGTAGCATTCACAAGTAATGTTTCAGTTATTATTTAAGAAGTTCTTTAGTGTTTAATTTTCAAGTGTCAATATGTTATTACTTTTAATCTTTTGTGCAGTATCAGCAGTATTAGAAAGCATTTGGAAAAGAAAAAATGCAGAGTAACTTTCTCTCTCCACAAATTTGTGTTTAATTTACCAGCAATAATAAATAAATTATTATTATTATTATTACAATAATAATTAAATTTATCAGCATTATTATGACATGAAATATGAATCATGTATCAACAACACTCCCTATTGATGTTGCTTGTTAGAAAGTCACAAAAAGTGATCACATGACCTCGGAAGAGTACAACCGTCATAATTATGAGACAATGGTCAAGCTTCTGAATTTGGATCACATGACCATGGGAATGGTGCAACAGTAATAAGCCTGAAAAATTGTTATAATTCATTTTTTTCAATGCTTCAAATGGTAACTGAATGAACTGTCATAAGTCGAAGACTACCTGTACTTGTTATACATGTGCAAGCTTGTTCTGGGTCACATTGTTTCTAAAAAATGAGCACAAATATTTCTATGCATGCTGAAAATCTATATATGGAGCCATATATACCTGCACATAATTATTCTCAGAATTTGACAGCAAAAGTCAAGGGTAGTATGTAATTTGTTTTAATTCCCTACAACCAGGTCACCAATTACAGCACGTTATTTTTTTCTCATGAGCAAGTAAGGAAAAAATTAAAAGAACATACATGGACATAACTGAAATAGGAATGTCTAAGTCCTTCTTTCTAAGGATCTAATAGATTTATTCTGTCTATCCTATGAATGGTCAGTAATTACTACACTCCGTTGCTTCCAGGATGATGTAGAATTACGTCTACATGAATTCTACAGCCTTCCAAACTCTTAACTGGTTCATCTCCTTGGAAGCACAAGAGCTAGCTTTGCTATGCCATCCCTCATTCTATGTAATTACAGCTGGTGTATTTTTATTGCCACTTATGCATTTATTTCTATTTATATCCCACATTTTTGCCCATAGGAACACAATGACCCATTATAGAAGCAGGGTGCACCCAGGGTACATGAGTAAATCCTGGGCCCAGACAATGATGCTGTATTAATTTTAGTCTACTAAGCATTGGAAATATTTAAAATATTGCCAGTAATTTCAACAGTTTAAAACAGACACCATGGCCTGGAAAGATTAAGCAAACATTCACACTGGGCTTCACACTTAGATGCTCATATCATGCCAATCCTATGCTTCTTGAATTTCATTTTTCTAAATAAGTATTCCCATTCTTTCACAATCTGTCATAATTAATTTTCTGTGGTGGTTTCTGAGATACAGCCAGAGTATGAAATAGAAGGGACCAACAATTGAGCTTATCCAGCAGTTTTAAAGTTAGTTGTGTTTATTTGGTTCATTTCTATATTCATAAAGGATATGGTATGGCCTAACAAACATGTAGGAGGACAATTATGAATGCATCTTATCACTGAAATCTGAAAACTTTATTAAAACTGATTCAAATAAATGGAAATGCTGCTCATTGGGCTTTTATAGGGGAGGCTGAGATCTTTAAGAAAATCCCTTTTGTCATAATTAAAATGTGTCAGGGTGACTGCTTTCAGATTTTGAAGTGCTTTGCTAAGGATGCTCACACAAGCCTCCTTTCTTTTATTTTTTAATCAGTTTGAAAAATAATGTTATTAAGGCAAATCTCTGTTATCTAAGATAATTTGCTAAGTGGTGCTGTTTGTGTTGTAATTGTGTTTTTAATAATGTTTTCATTATCCTTGAAACAGTAAGAACTTTTTAAAAAGTAATTGATCTTTTAGTCAAAATGTTGAACACCAATTGCTGGTGTAAAGGCAAACATAAATAAAATAAAAATCAAATAACTCTGGGTGGACAATAGTAATATGGGATGTGGGTTCTTCCTTGTGCACATTCTCAAAATCAGTTATCCAGAGGCATTAGCATTCATTGCAAAATTCTAGCTTCACAATTCCAACAGTTACTCACAGACTGCTCTCCATTCAGGATGGAAGCAACTTCTCAAGAAAGTTCTCTTTAGATACCTTGGCTCCTTTTTAATTTGAGTGATCATATTACCATTCCACACTATTATTAGCTATTGAGAAACTTGCCAGCCAGATAGAGAGCAGGCATAAAGCAACAATTAATTCTTTTCCATGGGCTCGTCTGTTTAGCCAGAGAAGGTATTTAATATACTGCTAAAACTGGCTGGATGATGTCCATGCCGACATTGCTGGCAAAGGCTGCACTTGAGATTCATTTGTGGGAGAAAAATGAAACCATAAAAGGCCATAACTGAACTCTAAGTTACTGCTCTCAGGGCTTGGGGTCACTGTAAACCTCTCTGCTTTCATTGGAAAAAAAAACATTGTGTAGCATATTTTCAAGGGAGGAAAGAACTGTAATTTAAAGGCATTATTCTATATAGATGTTAATAAATTCTGTTTTTAGAAAAAAAAATGGATTTAGACAAGAAATGGGTAAGTTTTATTTAAAAAATCTTCATCTAGTCATTAAGTTCCATAATAAACAGAACTTTCTTCTCATAAAACTGTTATCTTTTTCAACACTGAAGCTACAGTGAACTTTAATTCTCTATAAGAGCTTCTTTGCTTCCTAAAAGGTGTCGGTTGAGTAGACAAATTATCTAATGTGGTATCTTTGATTATGTTATTTTACAACACCTTTTCTAGTTAAATCTTATAGCTAAAATAAATAATTATTGAATGACAACATTGAAATCCAATGATTTCTTATGCATTTGTGAAAATCTTGGAAAGTGTCTTTTCATCTTCATACATTACTATATAACTTGCTCTGATAATATTTAGAAAATTTTAAACACTGAATTAAAAAATGCTTCCAATTTTTTCTGCAAAGTTGAGAGACTTTCATCAAGGCTCATAAGGATAAAAAGGGATAAGGAAGATGAGCTACATACTGGGTAATTTAAAAAAAACGCAAAACCTCAATGTAAAAAAAATGCATTGTTTTTGCAAATAATGTTAGTATCAGAACCATGAAATAGATAGTGGCAGCTATATTAATAAATTTTGGAAAGGAAGGTTTCTAAAATCTTTTAGTAACTCCTTTGAAGTCACCATCTCCAAGCCAAAAATTCCTGAAAATTTGACATACTTTCAATATTTTGTAAATTTACGCATGTCTTTATGCTATCAAATAACAAGGATCAAATTTTATGAATTTAAGATTAATATTTTTGCAGGGAAATTTTTTTTTAACTTGAGTAAGGTGTCAATTTCCAAATTTATTGGACAAACAATTTGCTTTTCTCTTAAACAATCTAAATCACTCAATATTTATGTTTTGTTTCTCTGTCTTTGTAGTTCTTTCATATGTAACCTGGAATATCCCAACTCTACTGTTTTACTTGCTGATTTTTCCATCAATAGTTTTTTGGATCTGGAATAGCCTGAAATATGCTCAACTACAGGGAACAAAAAGGAAGTTATCCAATACCTTTGGTCAATCAATCAAATCATCTAGCCTAGTAAAGCTGCCATTAATACATACTGCTTTCAATTTCACATTTGAAAAAAAATATGATTATAACTCACACCTATGGTTATTATAAACAGGCATTTTATAGCTTGTACTAGTTCCTGAAATTTAACTATTTTGACAGCTCACATTAATTTTCCCAGTACAATAATAAAAAACCTTCCTGCAACAACCTGACCTAGCTAAGAAAAGATATTCTACCATAAATTATAGCCATGTTTAAAATGATAATAGATGGTTGTTGGAAATAACAAATACAAATTTACACATTCTTATTAAAGAGATATAGATATAACAGAGAATTGTTGCTAAGGGAAGTAATGCTATCTGTTGCTGTGCTTCTGGTTAAACGTCTGCCCTCAATGGCTTAAATATCTTGGCATCCTCATGAAAGGTGTTCCTCAACATCTCATACCTTCTTGGATACCCTGTGCAAAATAAGAATGGTGATTCCCCTTTTGTTATCTGGGCATTCTCAGCCAACAGCATTGCACACCATTCTAGCTATGAACAAGATCCTGACACAGGGATAGTCCTGTCAATCAAGACAAAGAAGTGCAGAAATAAACAGTGAAGTACTTGGGCTTCCATTAATCCAGTTTTGTGTCATAGCATTAGCTGCTCACATTATATTTATCATTGTGGGAGAGCCAAATACAGGAGATTGCTATGTTAAATCTTTATATGGTGTACTTCTAGAGACAAATGAAATTACTAAGGGAGGTTGAGTATAGGTGGCCTAGGAAAAAACATAACATTTTTGGAGTGGAGTAAGGGATACAAAATAGATGAGGTGACTTGAGAGTCAGGCTTTAGGTTTGGGGTTTTCCATTCTGATATGCCAGTTATAGCACTTGCACTTTAATCTGCTTCTAATAACAAAATAGTGCAAAGTTTTGATCATAGAAGTCATGATCAGAAAGATCATGAAAAAAACAAAAGGGCCTCTGAGGTCATGGTGCTCCTGAATTTGCAACTTGTTCATTTCTGTTCTTGATATACCTCCTTGAATAGAAATACTTCACTGAAGGTGATCTCATTCATGTTTACTCAGTGCAGGAGGAAGCTATTCAAAGTGAATTGAGGGAAGACTGCCCAGAACAGAAGCTACTGTTAAAGATAGAAGAAAGATGAAAATGAAAGTGCAAACCTACTGCTGCTGAAAAGCATGGGTGTTTTTGAGAATTGGATTAGTACTAAAACATTATAATAGCAGCCTTGATTCATCATTCACACTAAAAGCATATTGGAACCAACCTTTAACAACCTTACAGAAGTTAAATCTAGTTAATACCAGGACAATTTCATTCTACAATCTCAATCTGTATATAGACAGTAGAAGACAGTACTCCAACTTCTTATTGAAACAATTCTTCTTATTTGTTATATATTAATAATTTCCCTTTGAATTAGTATTGCCTTTTAAAGTTAATTTATTTTACAACATCTAATTATATAGCTAATTATCTATAATTAGATAAATAGCTCAAGTATTCCAAATGAAAACACAACCTGATTCTAAAAACATGAAAAACAAAAATAAAACCATCATTTTTTGTACTTACCTACAACTGTAAGGTTAACTTGGGCTTGCTTACTACCCAGCTTATTTTCCACTACTAAAGTATAACATCCACAATGTTCCTGCTTTGTGGAGGAGATGGTCAGCTTACTGCTATTCTCAGCTTTTTCAATTTTGATGTGTTCATTTTCTTGGAGCTGTCAAACAGGTAGATTAATATATACAGGTAGATATTCTAAAAATATAGTAAACTAGGATTTCATAGGCTAAATATACCAATATTAATAGAAAATGATAAAGAAGTGTGTTTGGCTGGTTATAATATTCTGTCTTTTCTTGAGATCACCTCTGTATATACTCTCATTCTTTTAGTCAAGAAAAGCCTTAGAGAAGATGTTCCTATCCCACTGATAGACTTGATTTTCAACCCAATCTCATCTAAGGATGCTCATAATGAAGAAATTGTGAACACCTCACCCAATACAATCAAAATTTAAAATTGCACCTTTGGTGGGAAACAGAGAAAATGAAATTTGATTTTGTGTTTTAACAATTAAAGTGAATTATTAATATAGAAATGACTAGTAGTTACTATTTTGTATAACTAAAAAGTTGATACTGTAATTTTATTATGTTTCTTACTGCACCAAAAAATGTCTGAAGTTACTGCTTGTTTCTTTTATTTCTTTTTCCTCTCCCCTCACTTTATCTCTTCTATCCCCTTTCTTTTCCCTTTTTTCTATTGTTTTTATTTCTATTTGCATTTTATATTAAGAAAACACTTTTAATAAAAATATGTTTTAAAAAATTAAAGCTATGACATAGGGGATTTTTTTTGCTGTCAAAGTAAGCCATATCTTTAAACAAAAGTTAATAGTCCTAATCATAAATTTTCTTGGAGACAATCAAATAAATATTGCTTTCCTTTGGTAGTAGTTCTACCATTTGGATTTGCTTCAGTATTACATTTTTAAACTAATTAATTATACTTAGCAAAAGCAAGTGGCTGTAAGTACAAATAATGTATTAAATAATATTTAATATTAAATGCTAGAAAGGTAGTTTTAAATTGCATACATATAAAATTAATGCTAACATTTAATACTTTGCTCATTTCAATATTCTGATTTTTAACCAAATTACAAGAAAATATTCAACCAGTCCTTAAAAGATTTATTGGGGATTTTATTACTTCATTTCATTTTCTAGATCAACATTAACAGAAGAACTTGGAGCATTTACATTTGTTTGTCTTCTAACTTTGGAAATTTCTAGTGAGAATTTCATATCTACTTAGGCACACAGGCTTCTTTCCACTACTTACTGAAATCACACTAGAGACTAAGAAACTCTTATCGTATTGGGAAGAAGCATCATTGGCAGCTTACACAAATAGCATTTACTTCATCCATGACCTCCCAAGTAGCATTTTGAAAATAAGCTCTTGAGTTTTCCCGGTTGGAACTGTTGGTCTTCCCAAATCTTACTCTGGATTCCATTACTTTAGATTGGGAAGTATCAGTGAGAAATTGATATGCATAAATTGGAGTCAGTAAAAATATTATTTAATTATAAGCATATAAAGAAAAGCACAGTTTATTAAAATACTTGGGTCAATGACTTTTATGTTATTCCATTAATTTCCTGTTAGAGAATAGTTTTTCCAGTTCATCTGTAGAGTTTCATTAGAAGTAAAGGCTATTTAGTTTGGCTTTTCTTTCCATAATTTTTGAGATCTTTTTAAAAAAACCATGAACATTATAAATCGTGTATTGGTTAAACACAAAATGATCCTACAGGACAAGTAGTATATTCATAATTATCATCAGAGAAGACAGTATTTTCAATTTGCATAGTTTTGTCTTTTCTTCAAGTCTCTTCATTTTTTTTATTAGTACTCAGCAAGTGTTCCAGTTATGGAATACAGATGTTCCATGTAACCAAAGAACTAAATACCCATATTAGCAGTATTTCATTTGCAATTGTGCATTAATACAATGCCTGTATTAGGGATCTTCTGATCAATGAAATTAATAATAATGGTGTGGTATAATGATACTGCCAAATTCTGGAAATCCTTGAAAAAGATATTGAATTAAAAAAAACATTCAACATTGCAAGTTTGGCAACAATGTTCTGTGTTAATGCATGTGATAGTTTGATGTTATTGTGTGTCCCTGAATTGAATTTCATGATCATTATGCTGCAGCACATTTTCCACTACAGATGATTTTTTTAGTTGTGTTTTTTTTTCTTGTATTATTTCGGTTGAGTACAGAAACTATTTTGTGATACCGATATACAACTGCCAAGAGGTAGACTTAGGATGCTGTGAGAGGAGTCTCTGTTGTCCTTGGCTTTCCTGGATTTTTTTAGTCCACCAAAACAATTCTGATCAAGCACAAGCCAAGAACCAATCAGAGATAAGTCCTTACCTGCACCAATTAGAAATCCTTTTGGCTAAAGATCAATCAAAAGTCAGGTCACCTGGCTATAAAAAATGGTAAGTTTTGCTCAGTTTCTGTGGCCTGAATCTCTGAAGATGCCAGCCAGAATTGCTAGTGAAACTTCAGGAAATTGTTGTCTAAACCACAGTCTCTAAACATCTGAAGTTCAATATGATCTAACAGACGTTGGCCACTTCACATCAGTATGGTGAAGAATATAGCTTTCTTCACCTAAAGGCTATGTTAGTTTTAAAAAACCTATCTATTTCTATTAATATAACCTTGGCTCTAAGGTATGGAACTGTGAATATAAAATAATGATGCATAAGCCTCAACATTCACTAAGGTTATATTTGAGTTTGGGACTTATAACCTGAGACAATAATCAAATATCAGTAGCTGTCTTCCACTGTCTCCATAGCAGGCTAAGTTCAGACTAAGTAATATACACTGTACTCTGTGAGAAATATCAGAAGAAGTTGAGACAGGGTGTTCCCTGTTATATATTTGGGTTAATATTATATATTTACCTCTAATAGTGTACAATATAGTTCAACTATACATTATATTTTGGAAGCAAAAATAAAAAAGGGTTTTCAATTGTTGTAAAGAGGGACAAAAATTAAGCTGTTTTAGATATAGTTAACTGTGTTATTTATAGTTCAATGAATATTATTTAAATAATCAAGTGATTAAAATCAGGATTGGGATATAGTAGGTCAAGAAATTTAACATTTTTTTTACAGTTGTAGTGTTTTTTTTAATTCAATCTACATCTTGCAGCAGTGTAAAAAATTGAATCTTTCTACCAGCATATTCAATTTTCAATCCTTGAGAATGGGATTGTTGTGCCTACTTTCCTTTTTTAAAAAAAATCTCATTTTTTAAAAAACTAGAAAGTATCCACGTAAGGCCAACAGCATATTTAGTGCTAAATTAATATGTCCATTTCTATGCCCCAAAACCAGGGATAGTGCTAGCACTTACTTACATAACGCTTTACAGTGCTTTACAGCCCTCTCTAAGTGGTTTACAGAATCAGCATATTGCCCCCCCAAATTTGGGTCCTCATTTTGGCCACCTCAGAAGGATTAAAGGCTGAGTCAACCTTGACTTGCAGGCAGTTGGCAGTCAGCAGAAATAGTACTGCACTCTAACCACTGTGTCACCGGGGCTTATATTAATTAATTAAACATATATCACAAGGGCTTCCTTTACCACAAATGCATTCAGCTGACTGAGGAATTTTGGCTGAGGATCTCTGGAAATTGAGGTCTACATATTTTCAAATTGCCAAGGTTAAGAAACTCCGGGCTAGAGAGTTATTACTACTAGAATTTCATAGCTTTAAACCATTTTGCCCTCTCCGATGTATATTTGTTTACATAGCAGTTTTTGGTTATTTACATACCACAAGTAAGAAATTATTTTCAATCTTGAGGAAAATTCCATAAATGTAAACATCTTTTTTAGATTTCCTTTTCTATCATACAATTTATGATTAAAAGAATAGCAGCAACAGTTCTATTACCTGCTTCCGAAATTTCATCCAAGTACATATTAAAGGTAGGGTTCCTGCTACTTTGCACAACAGCTCTACTGATTCACCAGACCTTACTTTCTGGTCTTCTGGGAACTGAACAATCTGAGGAGGAAGAGCTGATAAAAAGAGGAAACACTTTTGAGCATTTTTTTTCAGAGGTAAAAATTACAAAAATATTGAAGTGGATATATAAAATAGAAACCAATTATTTATCCAATACCAAAGCTAGATCTAATAAAAATAAAGGATCTGGTTTCTTGTTATGATAATATAATCTTTCAACTTCTATTTAATGGTTCAATGCCTGCTAGCAAAATATGTATCCAAACTAAGGAATCGATAAACCTCTTTTGAGTCAAATTCATGAATGATCATTAGTCAAACCTCAAAGGACGGAGGAAGTTTTATAAATCTGTGCGGATAAAACAGTCCTGGAAAAGAAACGTGCCAGTGTCCTTGGCATACAATTGACCATCCAGATCCTTCTTGCTTATCCAAAGTGAGTTTTGGATGGTCATGGTGAGAATGATAATCCACTATAAAATGCACTAACAACTTTGCCAGACTGTACAAACTAACGCTCTAAACCCAGTCCAACTTCAGAGATTCTTTACAGGGGAAAAAGTGTTCCAAGGTTATGCTGGCTATTCTAGCAATCATCCTATACAAAGTAAAGATGTGGAGGCTTCCTACTTCCATAGAAAATCCTCTTTATTTATTATTTTATTTATTTATTTACATTTATATGCCGCCCTTCTCCAGAGATTCAGGGCGGCTTACAGTCTTTAGAGCACCATGCTAAGTGCTTGGCAGTAGCCTTCATTCCATTGTATATGCCTGCTTATTACTAGGACTCCCCCACCCCCAAAGTGGCATTTTTTTACAAAGTCAGCTTATTGCCCCCAACAATCTTGGGTCCTCATTTTACCTACCCCGAGAGGATGGAAGGCTGAGTCAACCTTGAGCCTGGTGGGATTCGAACCTGCACTAATTGCAGGCAATTGAGCTAAGTGCTAGATGATTAACAACTCTTGATCTTAGGATCTTTTTGGTTTAGACTTAGAGAGCCTTTTATATTCCCTGTTTCAGATTTTGGGGGAACAAATCTGTTTTAAATTAACCCAGGTCTTGGAGTAGTTCATTTATTCCTTTTCCAATTGTTTTAGTAGAATAATAGGATCATGTGCAAACCTTTCAGTAAAATACAGAGTTTAAACATTTTCAGTAAATACATACTGTCCTGAACTATCTACTCATGGTTCACAGTCTTTTCCATACTAATAGCAATGAATGAGCAATTAATACCTGCTTTGGGTGGAGTTTTTGGAGCTGGTTTCTTCTTTACAGTTGCCTCACCTAGTAAGGAAAAAAAGTGCAGCTAGTTCAGTTGTTGAATGTTGAAACTCTTACTTATCCAATAAATATTATCATATCTTATCGTAGGCAACATCTGCTTATAAATTATGCTTTAAGGATGAGACACTGGCAATCTCTACCCAAGAAAAGATTTCTAGGTGGAAATAAATGTGTAGACAGGTCACTGTATGAGGTAACAAAGGTTACCAGAGACAGGCCGAGGATTTTTCCAGATTTCTGCAGGACAAAATCACTCAGATCTGGGACGGGCTGGACTCCGACTAGGCATCTCTGGGCGGGGAAGTGGGGGTGGACTTCGGTGAGGTCGTTTGGGAGGAGTTCGATCCTGTTACCTTGGAGGACGTGGACAGGATACTGGGTGGGTTTAATGCCACCACTTATTTATTGGACCCGTGTCCCTCCTGGCTGGTCTTGGCCATTTGGGAGGTGATACGAGGCTGGTTCCAAGGGATTATTAATGCTTCCTTGAGATAGGGGCTTTTACCTGCCACCTTGAAAGAGGCGGTGGTGTGGCCCCTCCTCAAGAAACCATCCCTGGATCCAGCATTATTATCGAACTATCGTCCGGTCTCCAACCTTCGCTTTGTGGCGAAGGTTGTTGAGAGTGTGGTGGCATGACAGCTCCCTCAGTACCTGGATGAAGCGGTATATCTAGACCCCCTCCAATTGGGTTTCAGGCCCGGGCACAGCACGGAGACGGCATTGGTCGCATTGGTGGATGATTTCTGGAAGGCCCAAGACAGGGGTTGCTCCTCTGTCTTGGTCCTGTTAGATCTCTCAGCGGCTTTGATACTGTCGACCACAGTATCTTATTGCGGCGGTTGGGGGGGTCGGGAGTGAGAGGCACCGTATTGCGATGGTTCTCCTCCTTCCTTTCTGACCGCTCACAATTTGTGTTGACAGGGGGGCAGAGGTCGACCCCGAGGCCCTTATTTTGTGGGGTGCCTCAGGGGTCTGTGCTCTCACCTCTGCTGTTCAACATTTATGTGAAGCTGCTGGGTGAGATCATCCGTGGGTTTGGGGTAGAGTTCCATCAGTACGCTGATAATACTCAGCTGTACATCTCTACCCCGGGCCACCCCAATGAAGCCATCGAAGTGATGACCCGGTGCCTGGAGGCCGTGCGGAGTTGGATGGGTCTTAACAGGCTTCATTTCAACCCGACCAAAACCGAGTGGCTGTGGTTTCCTGCGCCCAGATACAGCCAGCTTACTCCGTCGCTGGCTGTGGGGGGAGAAATCACAATCTGGGTGTCCTCCTGGATGTACGGCTGTCATTAGAAGATCACATCACAGCCGTCGCCAGGGGGGCTTTTTGTCAGATCCATTGGATCTACCAGTTGCGGCTCTTTCTGGATCTGGGCGCACTTCACACGGTCACTTCCGCCCTCATCATCTCCTGCCTGGATTACTGCAATGGTCTCTACATGGGGCTCCCCTTGAAGAGCATCCGGAGGCTGCAGTTGGTCCAGAATACGGCTGCGCAGGTGATCTTGGGAGCTTCTCGGAGCTTCCATGTTACACCGCTCCTGCGTGAGCTGCATTGGCTTCCTGTGGCCTTCCGGGTGCGGTTCAAGGTAGTAGTGATCATCTTCAAAGCGCTCCATGGCTTGGGACCTGGCTACTTATGGGACCGCCTGCTGCCACCAATGGCCTCCTGCCGCCCAGTGCGCTCCCACAGGGTCGGCCTCTTCGGGGTTCCGTCGGCTGGACGATGCCGGCTGGCAGCCCTGAGGGTGCAGGCCTTCTCTGCGGGGGCTCCCTCCCTTTGGAACGACTTACCCCCGGAGATACGGACCATCACCAACATTCAGACCTTCCGGCGCGCCGTAAAGACCCACTTTTTCCAACAGGCCGGCCTGGCCCAGTAACAATTGTGGGGGTTTTAAATTGGTATTTTAATTTTTATCTGTTTTATATGTTTTTGATACAATTTTTATCTTTCGGCCACGAATTTAATTATTTTAAATTGTTTTTAACTCTATAATTCCTATAGCTTGTTTGTTTTATCTGGCTGTATATCGCCCCAAGTCCCGCTTTTGGGAGAGGGGCAGTATAAAAATCCAAAAAAATAAAAATAAATAAATAAATTGCATAACAAAGCTTATGATGAAACTCCCAAAAGCTCTCACAGCTTTCTAAGTTCTTTATTTGGGTAGGCAAGGGAAAAGTAAGCTCTAACACAGAGATGTCAAACTCGCAGCCTGTGAGCTGGATGCTTCTTATGCTGGCCCCACCCCCACCTGGTTTAGCGAAGGGGGAAAAAGTCCTGTTACATTAGATAACGCTGCCATGAGGATGCAAGTTTGATACCCCTGCTCTAACATATCTCTTCTTATTGAGGACCTTTAAATCCACACTTTTTAACCAAAAGGTGAAGCTTATGCATATAAAACATTAGGGTTCAACACTTTCCTCAGCACATCTACACAAAATAGAATTTTGATCATGGCCTTGAGGCATTAATAGAAATATTTCTATCCTTTTCCCTATGGTTTGTCTCCTGTTCAAACTAAGGGAAGGAGATATGTTTACTTTTTTACAACACCAAACAAAAAACAAAATAGGAATTTCAGATGCGGAAGTTTTCAGCTTAAGATAACAGGGAAAGATAGCATGAAATCATAGAAACTTGGAGCCATGACAATAAATATTTTCTGTGCATAGTGTAATAATGAAATAAAAAAGAGAAAATTCCTCCCATAAATGTTGTGCTTAAACACATTTCTGCAATCAATAAATTGAGCAGGCTGACCAAAATACCCAAATTAAAAACTGAAAATTATCCTAATTCATTTTCTTTTTTATATTTTATGCTAATGTCCAGTATACCTGGAAGTTTGTGAAAGCACAGGAAGGATATAAAAATTGTGGAAAGATGGACCATGCTGCAAGGATCACAATGAATTTATCTTAGGCTTATGCAGGGTAATAATTAATTTGGTAAATATATTTTTCTTTCTGTCTCACATATGCACACGATCCATCCCTCTCTTAAAGGCTATGGGAATGTCTATACATCTCCAATGATGTTGGTCTTTAGTGATCAAATACTCATGGGATATCAGAACAAGACTGAAGAAAAACTTCCTTTCTTTATTTAGCCTTTAGTCTTTATTATATGGCCTCCCATCTCACAAAAAGTGACATCAGCAAATATATCAAAATATCATATAAATATATAAAAAGTCATCATTAACGATGAAAAAACCCTACAAATTATATATTGCATAGAGTAACCTGACTTAGTATTTGTCTTTTTTTCCATCAAAAAACAGGATGAAAATAAAACTTCATGTCATTAAAAGATTGTAGCTTTAACTTGAGGAAAAGTACATACCACATGGGAGAAAAATCTACCTCCTGGGCCTGCAGCTATGAAACTTTTGTCATGCCATTTGCTACAGTCCCATAAGAAGAGATGTTCAGAGCTGTGTTTGTTCCTGTCCCAGTCTCTTTCTCCTGTTTCCCTTTTCAGGCATTTTACTAAAAATAGAAATGCAGAACTCCCAACTCCTCTAACCTCTCAATAAATAGCTCTCTGTGCAGTTCCAGTCAGAACAAATCCACAAAAATGGGGGGAAATGCATGCACTGCACAGTGACCATCTCCTCCACATATCCTTAAAACTCTGTTCCACCAAGATTGCTTTACACAGTCGCAGGTTCCTCAATGGGAAGTCTGTCCCATGAATGTATTTGGCCCTATGTACTTTGGGCCTATGTACCTGCAAATGTACTTTTTCACTAACCATTTCTATTTCATGCAGAAAAAAGGCAAACAGATAGTTCAAAGGCAATTCAAGTTGTTTGTTCACAGAGTGCCAGAATAAATTTCTGACATGATTTACCATCCAAAACAAAAGAAGACAGAAGTGAAAATTGAGATAGGTAAAGGTAGCATTTGGCTAGTAATATGAGAAATAAATAGCATAACAGTAAACATAAGAAGGTTCTTGAACACTGGTAGAGTCCCAGTGGCACAGTGGTTAGAATGCAGTATTGCAGGCTAATTCTGCCGACTCCCAGCAGTTCAATCCTAACAGGCTCAAGACTGACTCAGCCTTCCATCCTCTGAGGTCGATAAAATGAGGAGCCAGATTGTTGGGTGCAATATGCTGAATCTGTAAAATTAGAGAGGGTTCTAAAACACCGTGAAGTGGTATATAAGCCTTATTGCTATTGCTATAGTGTGAAAAAAGCTGCTGTTAAAAAAAAAGGCCAAAATCCCAAAAGTGCAAATGGTATTTTCCTTATTTTCTCATCTAGCCACTTACAGCAATTATCAGATTCCTGCAATTTTTTTTCTTGAAAAAGTAATTCTTGAAAATTTATTGCCTTGTAAGAAAATGTGGCATTTATAAGCCAGATTGAAGTGAATATATAAACAACCAGATTACCCTCCTTAAAAGAATAATCATGTTGCTGATGCTTGGCCATCTGTCCTATTCTGCCAGGTAGTAAGAGAAACCATTCCACAAAGTGTCTGAAATTCTAAGAATTGTACAATTCTTATTATTTTTATCAAGGCAATTCTTCCTAATACACACAAACACACATATCTCATTTTGAATGTTTCTGTTTTTTAGTATGCTGATACATTATTATTCCTCTCCCCATTACATAAAGTGAAAATAATCAAAACAAAATGAGAGTGAATAAATAAACACACAGAGATTTTACAATGCCCCAAATGATTTAATATTACAGTAATGATCAATTACGTTAAAAATTCTAATATCAGATGAAGACTCCATTGGGCTGAGCTCTATTCCTTGTGACCACATGATCATATCTATTACTTTACCAAACAAAAATATGGAGGTGGTCTTCCACTACCATTTTCCAGGAAGCTTTTTTTCAGTTCTTCAGTTTAACTCTAGCCCACAGTTTTGTGGTAGTCTTCAGTATGATTATACTCCTATTAATAATGTGTTGGTCGTTCCCTCTGTCACTTGATGATGATCTTCTACAATGAGTTCCTATCTCCGACTATTCAGCTCTAAGTCCTACGATGTTCAGTAAGACTTAATGCCAAGTAAACACTGGCCAGTATAAATCTACCTCTGCCACAGAAATAAACAATACAAATCCAAAACACAGCTACATTCTGCCTTCCAGACTTCTTATTTTCCTTTGTGTTTCTTTTTGTCTTTGGGCACTTTTTCAAACAAAACCCTGGGATAGAAATGCCTACAATATTTTATTTCTTAAGAAAGCCCATAAAGCTGTAGAGGTTTTCTTATATACTAAAGATATTAGATATCATTAATTGTTCTGCAGCATGTTAATTTCATTTTAAAGAAATTAGTTTAAAACAGTTTTTATAAAAAAATTAAATGTGATTCAAGGAACCTGGTGGAGCTAAGGCAATTATGTTGTTCACTGTGGATTTCTTCCTGTTATATCTACTACTGCAAAGTGGTGTAGTTTGTATTTATGTTGTTTTAAAAACAACATAAAGAGCCACTGGAAAGCATACCACAACGAATATGTGGGGTAGAGGCCGTGCTAAACCAATCAGCTTCGAGCGTCTCCCGTTTACCTCCATGCCATCAAGAATTTCAGTGAAATCAATTGGGACATAGAGCTGCTCCTCCAACTGAGGCATCCAAGCTGCCTCACTCAATGGAATGTTTATCAGATTCAAAATTCAAAAACATTCAAAAGCATTGAGAGCAGAAGGAAATGGAGGAGTTAAAAACAAGGGGAAAGCTAATTTTAGCATGGAAAAAACAACTGTGTTCAAGAATTTGATTAAATATTTTGTATCTTTACCAAAAATCTACTTTAGAAAGCATGTAAGGAACTATTTACTTAAGGGTTCCTTCAGTTTTCAGATGAAATTACTGCTGTTGTGGGAAGCTATATCTCTGAATGAACTCCGATTGTAATATCCTTAACTGAGATTAGCCAAGATTTGTTGCTTTCTAAGTCATTAGTCTTCTCCCCACGAACTGCTCCCCATATTCATATACAGTATATTGTAGTCTTCACCTCCTAGAACACATGAACATATTGCTGTGTTACATAAATAAGGGAAGGGCAAAGTCTTCTGGTTAAATTAGCAAAAGAATTTTCATGAATCCTGCTTTGACATACTTTCTTTTTTTCTGATCCCAACATGACAGCACAAAATATACTCAATAACTTTTGTCTTCCAACTAACTTGCCAACTTGCCTTTTTGGATTGTCCCATGAGTCCTCCTATTTGCTTCTATTACCTTGTTTTATCTTATATTATAGGATGCAAGGCAGTATTCAAGGCAGTTCTTCAATTTTGTATAGGAAATTAGTTCTGAATAATGATTATGAATCTTGTTGCAGGAAAAAAAGTCAGTATCATAAAAGAAAAAAACAGCTTTAATTAAAAATCAGGTAAGGAGGGATGGACAGACATTAGCCAAGATCCAGATTTCACTTCCCAACCTTGCATAGAAAGATGAGTGTAAAAAAGAAAGAGGGATGAGAGGAAGAAGGTTAAAAAGGAAAGGGCTTATTCAGATTGCTTCTTCCACCACTGAAAATAGGCATGTAGAATAGTGAAAGAGGAAATGACATAAAAAGGCCCCATGTCTTTATCTTTTCTATTGTCAGCCGTATGTAGATCACTTATCAAGGTTTGTGATGGCACGATTCCTTAATGAAAAACCAACCATTTCTTAATGAAAGACCTAAATTCCAAGTTTAAAGCACAGGCCTAGGACAACCAGGTCTCAAAATAAAATAAAAAAAGATAGAGAAGAAAAAAGAACCCCTACTCTAAACTATTCCTCAGTTATTGCTGTTCCAAACTCCATAGCAGAGACAGGGAATATTTACCTCCCTACATTAAGAAAACTCAGTTGCTTAAGTCACTTCAGTTTACACAGTCCTCCCCCTAAATCTAATCCAGGAACCATTTGCTATTTAAATTTGTCACAACCACCATCTCAGATGTTCTGGAACAGTATACTAGATTCAGAATAACAGCTGCAGATGTAGTGATGTAAGATTTTGCTGATGTCCTTGGAAATTTAGATACAAGGGTGCTACTCAGTTTTTCCAATCACTATCAAGTTTTGGTTTTGAGATTAGTCTATAGGTTATATACAAGATCGTTTGATGAACACCAGAAGATCATTAGTATGGATAAAAACATTGAAAATCCTATGCAACATTGAAAACTCCTGCTGAGCTTGCAGCAACAGGCAATGGGACATAAGTAAAGTAATACAGAACAATTTATAGTCTATATATAAGAAACAGCTGTACAGCATTGCTGTCATTGACCATGCCAGGCAAAAACTCCAAACCCTCCACTACCAAACAACAACAAAAGAGTAATATCTCTACCAATGACCTCCCAGACTTTTGCACATGCTTCAAATGTCTTGAAACCATCAATGAAAATGAAAATAACATTAAATGCCACCTATGTGACAATCAAGCCCACCTTGCCTGCTTAAACTTAAACAAAAACCTAGCTGATCTCCTAAAAACATCAGATACATTCCCTTGTCTATGTCCATCATGTCTACCTAAGCTAAACAAAGTACTCTGCCTGACAGAATTGAAAGCATAGAATTATTCATTCACTCAATAGAAGAATGCTTACTAACATGTTTTGAAACAACTATACCAGCAAGCCTAATCTCTCTTGAAAAAAAATACAGCACAGATAAGCAAATACCTATCAGCTCAAACTCAAATTCCAACTCAACCACTACCACAACTACTACCTCAACTATTATCACAACTACAACCAAAAATAACCAGCAAACCACAGCCACAAATAATCACTATTCCATCAAATAATTCCACAAATGATATCCCCTTACTCATCAGAGATACCATGCAACATGATCAGAAACATCCAAATGCCATCTTATTTGCTCTTGAAGACACCAACGAATCAGATGATATCACCAAAGTTTGCAATATCATAAGCAACTCAAATACAACAAACATCTCTCCTGAAGATATCATTGAAATAACCAGAGATGACCCTGAGTTCAAATACAATGACGGCTCGGTGGCCCCAAGATTTTGTAGAGTTGTTTGCAAAAATAAGTCCAGCAAATGTATATTCATTCATACAATAAACGCCATTGAAAAAACCAATCCCAACCATAACAAACTTCGCTCAAGACCAGACTTATCCATACTGCAAAGAATCCGCTCTCGTGAACTCTACACCGAACTCAAAAAATATCTGGACAATGGAGAGAAGGACCTGTACATTGACTACCGTGCTGATTGTATCAAAAGTACATCACACAACCACAACTCTGCATCCAACCCTACCTCATCCAACCCACCATCACTCAAAGCTAGGCATGCATACCCTTAACTACCTCAATTCCAACTACAACTGGCCTTAAATGCAAGCTACTCAATGCAAGAAGCCTTGTAAATAAAATACCTGAATTTCTCCTCTTACTAAATATGGCTAAATTCGACATCATATTTGTCTGTGAAACATGACTCAATGCATCTCTCCCTGACTCCATTACCACAGTAAGAGACTATCATGTTTACCGATCAGATTGTGAAATCCGTAGAGAAGGTGGTGTTGCTATCTTCTATAAAAAGTCCCTACATCTAAAAAACATCCAAGTTACCCAGGAGCTTGCTCTTTGTGAGACCATTGTCTGTGAACTGTCCTTAAATATCACATTTCGATTCTTAATATGTTACAGAGCCCCTGATTATGATATTGAACATGTAAACAAGTTAAATTCACTACTAACATGGGCAACATCCTGCCCACGTGCTTTTATCTTTCATGGTGACCTCAATCTACCTCATATTAACTGGACCCTAAATGAATGTAAAACTGAACCCATACATGCAACTTTCTACAATGCTATAATGAATTTGGAACTGGAACAACTAGTAACCAACAATACTAGACTTAACAACTGCCTCAATCTCATCTTCTACAATAGTTTGAATTCAATTTACGGAATACAAATTAAAGATATAGTTGAAATAACAGAAACTTGGTGGGATGAAACCCATGACTGGAACATACTGGTAGAAGGATACAAACTATTCAAAATAAACAGACCCCACAAAAAAGGAGGTGGAGTTGCACTGTATGTAAAGGACCATTATATTGCTACAGAAATGCATGAAACCAAAGATGAAAACCTCCTAGAATGCATAAAGAAAAAAAAGAATGACATGGCCATAGGTGTATATTATAGGCCACCCAATCAAGCAGAAAATATAGATGTCCTTTTTGCCAGCCAACTAACAAACATATGCAGGAAATACACAATAGTAATGGGAGACTTCAATTATCCTGATATCAAATGGAAAACTAATTCTGCACCAAGTGAGAAATCAAATAAGTTCCTAACCAACCTACCTGACAACTTTGTTGTCCAAAAGGTAGAGGGTGAAACTAGAGGGACAGCCATACTGGACTTAATTCTTACAAACAGACAAGAAGTGATAGAGGGAGTTGAAACTGCAGGAACCTTGGGTGAGAGTGACCATGTCATACTAGAATTCAACATAACATAAACACAAGCAACAGAACATAATGACACCAGAGTCTTGGATTTTAAAAGAGCTGATTTCAATAAACTCAGAGAGAACTTGGGAAAGATTCCATGGATGAAAATCCTAAAGAGGAAAATAACTCAAGAATCTTGGGAAACACTAAAAAATATGATCATAGAAGCCCAGACCAGCACAATACCACTGAGAAAGAAAAACAAGAAATCCAAGAAGAAACCAGCATGGATGCACAAAGATCTCTCTGGCAAATTGAAAGAAAAAAAGGACAAGTACAAAAAATGGAAAGAAGGACATATAACTAAGGCAGAATATCAGCAGATAGCCAGAATCCATAAAGACGAAGTCAGGATAGCAAAGGCTCAGAACGAACAAAGACTTGCAACAAAAGTCAAAGATAATAAAAAATGTTTCTTCCAACATATAAATAACAAGAAAAAAATCAAGGAAACACTCAGTCCACTAAAGAAAGAAGATGGCAAGGAAGTAACAGGCAACATAGAGAAAGCAGAACTGCTTAACTCATTCTTTGCATCCGTCTTCACGCAAAAAGAAATTATAGCTCAATCCACCAAAAACATAACTGTAAAAGAGAGACCAGAAATAAAAGTTAAAATAAGCAAAAAAAATAGTAAGATAACACCTGTCTGATCTTGATGAAAACAAATCACTGGGGGCTGATAGATTACATCCCAGAGTTTTAAAGGAGCTGGCAGAGGTCATCTCAGAACCACTGCACTATATCTTTCAAAAATCCTGGAGCACCGGGGAACTACCAGAGGACTGGAAAAGAGCTGATGTGGTTCCCATCTTCAAAAAAGGAAAAAAAAAAACAGACCCAGGAAACTATAGACCAATCAGCCCAACATCAATACCCAGGAAGATACTGGAAAAGATAATAAAAAAACAGATCTGCCAACATTTAGAAACAAGTAAAGTAATAACTAGCAGTCAGTACAGGTTTGTTAAAAACAGATCATGCCAGACCAATCTTATTTCATTCTTCAACACAGTGACTAAATTAGTAGATCAGCAAAATACTGTGGACATAATATATTTAGATTTCAGCAAGGCATTCGACAAAGTAGACCACAACCTACTAGCATTAGTAAGCTAGAAAAAAGTGTAATAGATAGCACCACCACTAGATGGATTCACAACTGGCTGGCAAACCATACTCAACGAGTAGTCCTTAATGGGTCTAAGTCTACATGGATGGAAGTAAGCACTGGGGTGCCACAAGGTTCCATCTTAGGCCCAGTACTTTTCAACATCTTCATTAACGACTTAGATGAGGGAATAGAAGGGGAACTTACTAAATTTGCAGATGATACTAAACTGGCAGGAATAGCTAACACCCAAGAAGATAGGCTCAAGATCCAGACGGATCTTGACAGACTAAAACACTGGGCCGTATCTAACAAAATGAAATTCAATGTAAAGAAAAGTAAAGTCCTACACTTAGGCAAGAAAAACCAGAGGTACACATATAGACTGGGTGAAACCAGGCTCAATAGCAATAACTGTGAGAGGGATCTTGGAGTCTTAGTGGACAACCAGCTATATATGAGCCAGCAGTGTGCAGCAGCAGCCAAAAAAGCTAATGCAATCCTAAGTTGTATTAACAGAGGGATACAATCAAGATCAAGGGAAGTACTAATACCACTCTATAAAGCCTTAGTAAGACCACATCTAGAGTACTGCATCCAGTTTTGTTCACCACATTATAAAAAAAGATATTGAGACTCTAGAAAAAGTACAGAGAAGAGCAACCAGGATGATTAGGGGACTGGAGGCTAAAACATACAACAAACAGTTGCAGGAACTGGGCTTGGCTAGTCTAGTGAAGAGAAGGACCAGGAGAGACATGATAGTAGTCTTCCAATATTTGAGGGGCTGCCACAGGGAGGAAGGGGTCAAGCTATTTTCTAAAGCGCCTGTAGGCCAGACAAGGAATAATGGATGGAAACTGAACAAGGAGAGATTTAACCTGGAAATAAGTAGAAACTTTCTGACAGTGAGAACAATCAACCAATGGAACAGCTTGCCCTCGGAAGTTGTGGGAGCGCCACCACTTGAGACTTTCAAGAAGAGATTGGACTGCCATTTGTCAGAAATGATGTAGGATCTCCCACTTGGGCGGGGGTTGGATTAGATGA
Source organism: Bungarus multicinctus (assembly GCA_023653725.1). Classification (NCBI taxonomy): domain Eukaryota; kingdom Metazoa; phylum Chordata; class Lepidosauria; order Squamata; family Elapidae; genus Bungarus; species Bungarus multicinctus. The sequence continues at coordinate 44,311,451 of CM042838.1, read as the reverse complement.
CCTACAAGGTCCCTTCCAACTCTGATTATACGTTATCTGTTTAACCCTTTTCCAACAGTGATCACAACATGATTGACTTTTGTCTCAACATACGTCCACACAAAAATCATCATAATGATGGGATCCCCAATTATAACTTCAAAAAGGCAACTATGGTCTTATACACAACGATCTCTCATCTGTTGATTGGCAATTTCTATTCACTGGATGCAATACTGTAGAAGACCATTACAACATATTTTTACTTGAAGTCAAAAGAGTCATCAAACTTTATGTACCAATAACCACTCCCAAAACCAGAAAAAATAAATTACCCATAACAATAAGGAAACTTCAGTCGAAAAAGAAATCACTTTGGCGGAAAAACAAATCTGGTCACATTGCCAACTTCAAAAGCCGATACAAAAATTTATGCCACCAGATAAAGACTGAATGCACCAATTATTACATTAAACAAGAGAAAAACCTTCTATGCACCAATTCCACCCTTACTTTCTACAATTTTGTAAACAACAAACTAAAAGATTCAAGGTCCATCCCACCCCTGAAAGGACCTAATGGTAAAGACTGCACCAATGATACCATTAAAGCCAACCACTTTAACACATTCTTTGGCTCAGTATTTGTAAACAGCAATGGATCATGCCCAGTATTTCGTAGTCGAACCACAGACAACTACAATGATCAAATACATATTGATTTTACAGAAGACAATGTTGAAAAAGCACTACGCAATCTAAAACCATCTCTATCTATTGGACCGGACGGAATATGTGCCTAGTTCTTAAAAAAGCTATCCATTGCCATAGCCGAACCTCTAAGTATAATCTTTGAAAAGTCTTTCAGGACCAACTCCTTGCCAAACCTATGGTCACTAGCCACGGTCATCCCCATCTTCAAAAAGGGAGACCCCAGCCTAGTTGAAAATTACAGACCAATCTCTTTATGCTGCATCACCTGTAAAATCATGGAATCAATTATTAACCAATCTATCATCCTCCACTTAGAAACAAACAACCTACTCTCTAATAAACGATTTGGTTTCAGGAAAAAACTATCGTGCAATCTGCAACTCTTACACTGTAAAAACATATGGACTACACAACTCGATCAGGGCAAAGCAATAAACGCAATCTACATAGACTTCTGTAAAGCCTTTGATTCAGTGGTACACGACAAACTACTCCTAAAACCAAAATCTTACGGTATCTCTGGACACCTGCATAACTGGATAGAAGCATTCCTGTCAAACTGACAACAAATGGTCAAAATTGGGAGTGTCCTATCAAATTCTGTACCTGTCAACAGTGGTGTCCCACAAGGCAGTGTTCTAGGACAAACTCTTTTCATACTTTACATAAATGACCTCTGTGATCATATTAAGAGCAACTGCGTTCTCTTCGCTGATGATGTAAAGCTATTCAACACCACTGACAATACTGCTAACCTTCAAAAAGATCTCGACTATGTATCAGAATGGTCAACAAATGGCATCTTCAAATCTCAACTAATAAATGCACTGTCTTACATATTGGCAAAAAATAAATAAATCAGAAAATAAAATACAGGCTGAATAGTCAAGACCTTGTTGATGATCCAAACTCTGTCAAGGACCTTGGAGTACTCATCTCTAATGATCTAAGTGCTAGAGCCCACTGTAACTACATAGCCAAAAAGGCGTTAAGAGTTGTTAACCTAATCTTACATAGTTTTTTCTCTAACTAGAGCATACAAAACATTTGCTAGACCAATACTTAAATACAGCTCATCAGTCTGGAACCCACATTACGATATTAACACAGTTGAGAAAGTCCAGAAATATTTCACAAGAAGAGTTCTCCACTCCTCTACTCGTTGCAGAATACCTTATGCCATCAGACTCAAAATTCTAGACCTAGAAAACCTAGAACTATGCCGCCTTCGGTCTGATCTAAGTATAGTATATAAAATCATACATTGCAATGTCCTACCTGTCAATGAATACCTCAGCTTCAACCATAACAACACAAGAGCAAACAATAGATACAAACTCAAGGTTAATCACACCAAACTTGATTGCAGGAAATACGACTTCAGCAACAGTGTGGTCAATGTCTGGAATACTCTACTTGACTCTGTGGTTTCTTCCCCAAACCCCAAAAACTTTATAACCTTAGACTGTCTACTATTGACCTCATCCCTTTCCTAAGAGGTCTGTAGGGGGCGTGCATAAGGGCACCAATGTGCCTACCGTCCCTGCCCTATTGTTTCTTTTTATTTTTCTTACATGTATCCATTTCATGTATTCATAACTATGTTTATACTTATACCTGTTATCTTATAATTGCTTGACAAAATAAATAAAACAAAATAAATAAATTAAAAATTAAATCAGATTAAGATATCTGCTGATATCATTGAAAGAATATTTGCCAATGAAACAACATCACAGTTCATTTTAGAAGGGTTTACAGAATTATGAATAATTTCATTTTTAAAGTGGCTGTTGCATCGCAAATGAAAAAAAGAATAAAGCTTGTTAGTACAACAGCAAAAAACCTTATGTGCTTTGTGTACAGCACAGATAAGCTTTCATGATCTACTTCTGTAGTGGCAATCAATAACAATCATGCTTTCCTTCTGCCTGCCCCCAGATAGCACTACAGAAAATAAACTGTAAATAAAACCTGCATGGAAAATTCTGCTCTTTGCCAGTATTAACTAAGTCACAGCTTGTGTCCGGATGGCATAAACTATAAAGCATAATAATCTGGCTGAATCTCAAAAGCATACCTTGCAGAAGCTTTAACTGGGTGCCAAGAAGGAATGATTTGTTCAACTAGAACATTCTCCCCATTGCTCTACACATAACAGTTGGATTTCACAGTTGCACAATACTAACCTAAAGAAAATGCCTAGCTACAAGGGAAAATCATAAGTATATATCTTCCAGAATGTAAAAGAGAAGATGATTTGTCTGCCAAAATCAGGTTTTTCTCCAATGCCATGAAATTATCACACTGTAATTGAAATTAATTTTTCCAAGCTGTGGGTAGTGTTGAAGTCAGACCTTCTTAGAGCTCTTTTCCTCAGTATGTGTTTCTGTGAGCCTGAATTTAATAGCAATTTCCCCAAATATGTAAGCTTTACTATGTCAGGTTTTGGAATTGTACCAATGCTACTTTTTTCTCCTGATAAAGGAAATGAAAAATACATTTAGACACTTGATGCCTTGGTTGCATGCTATCTAACAGAGATTATAATATAAATATTTTTATAAAATATAAAACATTTTTAATACAATAATAGATAAATAATTTTTCCCCTTTCCCTACTAAAAAGTGCTCTATATCGTTTCCACTTTGGAGGGAGGGAAAGATACAAAACACTGGTCATATTTATTTTGATGACAATCTATTAAATTATTGCTGTAATATTCTAGTTCATATGCTAGGATTTAAGTTGGGCACAAAACCTCTCACAAAAAAATTGGAGATTATTAAGTTCTGGGGAATGAGTACATTCAAAAACAAACACACAAGCAGTTGGATGGGGACAGGTCTATTTCTAAATGCAAGGTGGATTAGTGTTATGCCAAGCAGTAAGTCCTCAAAAACCTGATATTGTTCCATTTGATATTTTGAATAGAATGCTATGCCATAATATAATTTTCTTAGAGGTAACTCTAATTTAGAAATTCAGACACTGTGCAAGGTTCCATCTTCTTCTTTTCTGAGGAAGTGAAATCAACATACTTATCAGGAATGATATTTATTAACCTCTTTCTCCAGAAAAGTAGAATAATCAAGGAATACATTTGTTTGGCCTAAAAATCAAGACAGATTTTATGCAATAGCAGGCATGAGGATCTATTTCCTCAGGGATTCGGATACCACAAAAACATTGTGTGTGTTTTTTAAAGATGCTGGAAGAAATACAGAGAGAGAACTGCACCATAAACTCTGAAGCAGCTGAATTTTTCACCGAGCACAGAAGGGACACATTTTCTATGGAATTTAGCACTTGTGGATTTATGAAATGCTATTTTAACAAAAGATGAGTGGAAGTATAATAGAACAATAAATAGACAAATTAATGGGCAACAAAGTAAGGAGACTGAGGCAGTTAATAAGCAGAGTTAGGGGATAACAGAAATAAAAGACAATGTTGCAAAAAAGAGAATTATTCTGGCTACATTCCATTATTGGATAAAACTTTTTAAAGGTATCAAATTATTCTGGCTACATTCCATTATTGGATAAAACTTTTTAAAGGTATCCAAATTATTTGGTTAGTATGTTTCATAAATAAATGGTTTTTTAAAGCTATCTTGGTGGATTTGTGAGCTATATCAGTAATAAAGGGAGTCCTGCTGCTTTGCATGAGTTAAAAATCATAGCAGCAGATGTTCTGAAGTGGGGAGCACCTGGAATCGACAAGCAGGGTAACGTCCCTAATGTTTTCTAGGGTCCCTTAGAAGTCTAAAGAAAAAAGTCTACATATTAGCAATTTTAACACTGAGTTAAAAAAAACTTGTTCGTTAAAAATTTATAAAGAATTAAATAAGTGGCTGGCAATGTTTGAAAAGTATGTAAAAAAAAACCCCAGCAACTTGTTTTATATTTTAAAAAATGACCTTTGCAAATAATTTGCAAAAGTTAAAGGTAGCAGGAAAATCCTTGAATGGAACAGAACCGATTTTCAAAAAGAAATGGACAAAAATAATCAAGTATCTCTATTAAAAGATGCATTTTCTTTCCACACTAATTTTCATTCTAGATTCTAATCGTCATTGTCGTGCCAATGCTTTTGGACCTATTGCAATACTCCCAAAGATGCTTTTTTCAAGAGGCAACTGGACTTTCTGTTTTTTCTTTGAAGATGTTTCGCTTCTCATCCAAGAAGCTTCTTCAGCTCTGGCTCCCCACCATCGAGTCAGAACCGAAGAAACTTCTTGGATGAGAAGTGAAAAGAAAAACCGGAAAGTCCAGTTGCCTCTTGAAAAAAAGCATATTTGGGACAACCATGACCTGGATGACTGAGAATCTCCATAGACATATTGCAATACTCTTTTTCAGGAGAATCATTGGAAAAGGGGGAACATAAATAAATAAGGACAACATGCTGAATTTTCCATAAAACGGGAAAGAGGAACTTTCCCTAAAGTATTTGGAGACAGAATCAGTCCTTTCATTTTTGCTAATTCCTTATAATGTCCAGGATTTTATAAAGGAAATAATAATTTCAAGGATGAACTTGAAGACACTCAGAAAATTCTTTTGAAAGCAGCAAAAACAAAAAAATAAATTCTGACTTAGCACCATACTGTATAGTATGTGTGAGTGAACTGATTTCATCAGGCTTTTGCCTAAACATTGTAAGGAATATAATAACCTGAAATGCATTTAAAAAAATTACTGAGAAAGTGGATTGGAAAATGAGGTTTTATATTTATACAAACTCTAGAAGACATCTCTTGAAGAATATTAATAGCAAAATAGCATAAACATTATCATCAGCATAAAAATCTCCACTTATACCAAACTGAAGAATAATGTTTAATAACACTTAATGTGAGTGTATACAGCCCTTTTTAATCAGTAAATCCAGAGATCACCAGTTCATTTTTGTTCATTTTCAGAAAAAAATCCACAAAGAGCTTCCAGTCTTTTATAAAAATAGCTATTGCACCTTCCCTAATCAAACAAGTCAACTTTAGATTAACTTTAATCAAAACTATCTGTGAGAAGCTGATCAAAGTACTAGATTAATGGCTGTATCTTATATTTTCTGTATAACATATCTGCATTTATTTGGAATAGTAACCTACAAGTCAGTAACTAGCATGTTGTATGTATTACACTCATGACTATGAGCTCATTCTGCTTACTATGGCCGAAAGATGTGACAATAAGCATTTTTAAAGGACAAGTTGTCATGATGTCCACCCTGTCTCCTCCCTAGCCTTCTACATAAATATTTCCTCTTTAGTTGTTCTGGTGTGAAAAAAATGTTTTTCTTTCTCCTTCCAAAACAAAACCTGTTATAAGGATAACATAAGACACTAACTACAAATAAATGGTTAGTCCACTAGTGAGAAACAATGGCAAGAAGGAGATAGGCAGCAGGAAGAAGACAGAACTGCTTAATTCCTTTCTTCCATCTGTCTTTTGCATCTGGAAAAGATATTCAAGAAGCGGATTTATGAGCACCTAAAAATACAGGGTTATTCCTAGAAGCCAGCGTGGATTTGTTAAGAACAGGTCATGGCAAACAAATCTTATTGCCTTTTTTAATAAAGAGATTAAATTATTGGACCAAGGAAATGCTGTGAATGTAATATACTTATTAGATTTCAGTAAGACATTTGATAAAGCAGACCAGAGCCTGCTTGGTAAGATAAAATAATATGGGATAGATGGTACCACTTCCAGATGGATTTGTAGTTGGCTGACTAACCACACTCAGCCTGTGGTCCTCAATGGAATTATGTGGAGAGAAGTATGCAATGGGGTTAATCAAGGTTTTATCAGATCTAGCCTGGAAATAAAAAGGAATTTCCTGACTGTGAAAACACCTAACATCAAAAACGTCATCAAAAAAGCACAACAAAGAATGTTCTTTCTGCACCAACTCAGAAAGCTCAAACTGCCCAAGGAGCTGCTGATCCAGTTCTACAGAGGAATTACTGAGTCTATCATCTGCACCTCTATAACTGTCTGGTTTGGTTCTGCAACCCAACAGGACAGACACAGACTTCAGAGGATAATTAGGACTGCAGAAAAAACAATTACCACTCACCTGCCTTCAATCGAGGACCTGTATACTGCACGAGTCAAAAAGAGGGCTGTGAAAATATTTACAGAACCCTCACATCCTGGACATAAACTGTTTCAACTCCTTTCCTCAAAACGACGCTATAGAGCACTGCACACCAGAACAACTAGACACAAGAACAGTTTTTTCCCGAAAGCCATCACTCTGCTAAAAAAATAATTCCCTCAACACTATTCAACTATTTACAAAGTATACACTACTATTACTGTTAATCTTCTCATCACTCCTTATCACCATCCCCTCCCACTTATGACTGCAACTTTGTTGCTTGTATCCTCTGTTTCCTAGTATGATTTGATGTTGATTGTACCCTATGACTATCATTAAGTGTTGTACATTATGATTCTTGATTCTTAACGAATGTTCCTTCTTTATGTGTACTGAGAGTATTTACACCAAGACAAATTCCTTGTGTGTCCAATCACACTTGGCCAATAAAGTATTCTATTCTATTCTATAAATAATTAATCAATGAAACAGCTTGCCTCCCACAGTTGTGTGCGCTCCACTGCTGGACGTTTTCATGATAAGACCGAACAATAATTTGTCTGGGATAGTTTACTAAGTAGTAGAATCGCTTGCCTCCTAGAGTTGTAGGTGTTCCATTGCTGGAGGTTTTGAAGGAAAGATTGGATAATCATTTGTCTGAGATGGCATAAGGACTCCTGCTTTGGGCAGCAGGGAAGGGCATTGGACAAAAGACAATGAAGGTCTTTCCATTCTATGATTTCTACGATCCCTGTATAATGAAGTTAGGTGGCTTAATGTTACAGTGTCTTAGCTGTGAGAAGTTGAGAAACTTGCCTAATCTCTGTCTGTCTCTCTCTCTCTCCCTCCCTCCCCCCTCTTTTTTAAAGGGAAGGATCAATGCCTTACTATAGGGATCATAATACCTGTGAAAATCCTGATTTAACAATTTTATGCCAGCACTAAATTCCCCTCATTACGATCTTTTCTCAATATTAATTTAGGAATAAAGCTAGGTACTTATTCAGCAAATCAGAAGTTTGGTTTTCCTCAGCTAACTCTCAAACCCCAAGCAAGCATTTACATTTTTGTAAGGGAGAAAAATAATCAGCCTGTAACATAATTGCAAATTAGAAAGAGAAAAAAAAGCCAGCACAGAAGTTAATTTGTAAATCCCTGCTTATATTACGGTGGAACATTTAGGCGCAATGGTTCATAATTACATTGGATTGTCCTCCAAAACATATTTATGTCAAAGCTCGTTTGCATCATAACTATCACAGCTAGTCAATGTCATCAATGAAAGTCACAAGAAATTGACAGGCACCAAAGTTGTTCAGAAAAGCAAGGATATCCGAGATCTAGTGGCTACATGTACAATAATCACATTGGCAGAAGATAAAAAGCAATTTCATTAATTTTTTCCTTGCACTTAATTCCTTAAGCATCTAAAAAATATCAAGTAATATATCACATGTTTGTTCATCATACAGCCCCCCCAACATTCTCTTGTCATGGGTTTCGGAGCACACAAGGTTCAAACTGCTAAAATTAGCCATAAACTGCCAAATTATAGGACCCTGATTTACTATTAATCTGTTACTTTGAAAATACCATATATATACCGGTATATGAGTTTCAGATTGGATTTATATTCCAATAACAATAACAAAATAAATACTAGTTATCCTCTCTGCCTCTCTAAAAGAATTGATCACATAATCTCTCCTTGCCCACTGGTACAATGTCAGGATATCATGGATACCTTCCTCAAAACAGAACAGAAGCTCAAATTGTCAAAAGGTTGCCCAGGATTAGGATTAAGGAAAATTAAGATTAAAGGTAAAAGTAATATTAGGGGTGGTTATGAGGCTGCAAGGGGAACCTGTGAAAGTTATTTGCTATAATTGGAAAGTGTCTTTTTTTTTTATGGGAAGGACCCTTTGGATGGGTTACACCTATGGCTTATCTCTGGATGTTTTACAGAATGGAGAGAGGTAATGGAAGGTAAAAGGCTTTCTGGCAAAATAAAGGGATGGACATGGAATTCATTCATCACAGTATCTGAGCTATATTTGAGTAACTCCAGTATTTTTATCAGGTTTCTAGGTTCAATACAGAAAAGTTGATACTGAGGCAACTTAAGTAGGTACAAAGTATTTTCTGAGATTCTCTCAAACCACCTATTTACATGGTGAAATTATTACAGAATCTAACTTCAAAGCACCTACATAATTTCACAAAAAATGAAAAAAAATCAAAGATACATACTTTCTGTTCCATGCACAGAACCCAGTGAAGTCTTTGGTTTTTTGGTCTTCTTTTCCGTTGACTTTAAAGACTCTAAAATTGGAAACAGATTGCAGGGGGAGGTTAAGAATCAAATCTCCATTTTGAGTTAAAGAGCTATAATTGAAATGAAAAAAGAATTCTGGTTTGTGTTTCATTTGATTCTGATTGGGCTAGAAAGCAAATGGAGCTTGTTGGCTGTTGTGATATTTAAACAAAGAGGACTTGGACAGGCTACATTTTGAAGAACAGAATGAAAATAGTTTTCTTTGCTCCCCAGGAAATGTTACGATTAGAACTCTTTAAATCTCTAAATTTTAAACATCCATCTTATTACTTTACTCAAAGCATGCATGCAGGTTATTTGGGTTATGTCCCATGTGGAAGTTTGTTTGCTATGAAAACATAGGAATCTGCTGAAAAGGACTAAAATGAAGGGAGTTAGGGAAAAAAAGTCTATTGGGCTAATGCTGAAAGAACTGATCAAGTTTCAGTTTTGGAATAGAGCCACATAAGCTGAAATCAGGGTTTTATGCTAAAAACTTCAGGAAAATTAAGACTATTTGCATGAAGATCACTCACACTGTGTATGTTCTACCCAAAAACAGATGTTTGTATCACTGTACCATTGTAAAAACGTATTTAATCAAAAGTAATAGTGAAACCAACCGAGTTAGTACATATACTATTGGAAGATATACTGTATTCAAGGAAAAAAAAATTATTTTGGTATCCACTATGTCTTTTGCCTTTTGAGGTAATCTTGCATCTTTGATTTATCATAATAGTCACTGGTGTGCTTACCTGTGGCAAATAAAAACCAATTTAAAGCATTTAAAACAAAACAAAGCAAAGCAAAGCAAAAACACAACATTCTACTGGATGGAAATGACTAATCTAATATATAGGTCTGGTCAAGCAAGTTACCAACAAGGGCGCATGCTATAATAATTTTGATGAACATGAACTGATCTAGGTCTGGTAAGTGCTGACTGGAAACACTATGTCTGATACTTGTAATTTCAAAATGTGGTGCCCCTTTGCAAAACAATAGCTGCCTTTATTTCCAGTACAACTTTACAAACAAAATCAGTAACAAAATACTGATATTTGTAGTCTAAATTTAAACAAAAATGGTGATTATTCTGAGTATGAGCTACTATTAACTTCTCAAGTTTCTATTTCAAATATTATGGAAGGATTGAATTTGGCAGAATGTAGTAGGATAGCAAAAAACTCCTACTATTAGCAGGACTTCATTATACTGGCTGCAGTGGTCATCTATAAATATGAATCTTTGCTTCTTTGTATGGTAAGTGATTACCTAATCATCTTATAATAAAATAATGAAAACTGAAGAGTGAAGTGCTATGGTACTTTTTAAGTATTACCTTATATGGTCACAAGAGTGGGGTCTGATGTCAGGCTCTACTCATTGGACCGCCACTGGCGGGAGAAATGAAGTCCTGTCAGTGGCTGAAACTTTGGACAGCCGCGGCTGGGTGGCTATTACTTAAACTATACAAATAAAGCTGTTACCTGTTCCTGCCATGTCCTGCCTCTTCAATCCGTGCACCCATCTAACACTACTGTTCTAATTTCATTGTGAGTAAAGGTGAGCGATGTTCAAAATAAATTTGCATTTAAACTGCAAGAGCTAATTTGTTCTAATGATGCAACATAACCTTATAAAGACACTGAAGATCTTTCAACGTATGTTGCAAAAGCTAGGCTTTTATCCAATGCCCTCTGCCAAGATTTTAAATTATCCTCAAATGGCTTAAGAGTTACATGTGAACAGAAAGAAAGAAAGATGAATTGGGGACACTAAAGAAGAAACAATGAGGACTATCAATATATCTGTGACTAATAACTAGATATTGAGAACTGACGTTCTATCAATATATTTGGAATTTAGCACATGGCTGTTCATTGTCCAATAGGGAGGAAGATGGAAAGACCAGGACTTGAAATAAATAAATCAGGGATTTTCCCCTGATATCATCTGCACAATTTGTCGCAAATTAGTCAGCATGTCTGAGGAATGTATAGCTAGAGGACCTTGGTGACTTCAGTGGTATTGTTCTACACACAGAATGATCTCTGCTGACACAACAATTTTCCCTCACTTACCCCTAAGGCACTTCAGAAATCTGAAATCATAGGGCAAATCAAACATTTCTTCAGAGCAGGTTTAGGAAGCCTATAAGGGTTGCAGCTAGAATCCCGCTATAGGAGCAAAAAAGCTACAGAAAGTCTTCGTTTAGCAACTGCTTTGTATAATGACAGTTTGCAGATATGGCCAAGATGAAACAGTAACTTGATCAATCGTCGCATTTATAACCTTCACAGGTCTGTAAAGCAAATGAAAGCTGAACTAGGGTTTCAACGCAGTCCCAATTTCACTTACCAACTACTTCATTTAATGACCAAGTTGTTAGTTCCAATTGCAGATACTAAATAAGGAATATTTGTACTTGTGTTTTTCTTCTTCCAATAGTCTAAAACTAAAACATCCAATGATACTAACTGTCAATGAATTCAAAACAGATAAGAGGAAATCTAAAATGTGTAATTAATCTACAAAGTACAGTGCCATTGGATGTGATAAGGGGTTTAAAAACTAATTAGATAACTAATTAATGAAATACCATTAATTATGATGATTATATGGAACAATCATGGATTATATGGAAAGAATGAGTTGCTAAGAAAAAATTTGGAGCATGATTTCATATTGGGATTCACTTGGTTTTACATTAATTTGTTGTATCTTTTACTTTATAAGCAGTGTATTGACTTAGCATGATATCTGAATCCTGCCAAATTATCCTATTTGAAACAAACAGTATCCTAGTGTGATGAATCAAGAGTCCAAATATTAGTTTTGTAATTGACAGAGTAGCCACCGCCAAACAGTCAGTCTAATAAACCCCAAAAGAGAAGATGAGTGAAATGTTAACCTTTTGAGCTAGATCAGGTCAGGAAACAGACACCACATGAACTACTGAAACTCTTATTGTTTTAGGTTATAATAAAAGAATCTTGAAAACTGACATAGATTCTCTCTCTTCCCACATATACTAAAGGGAATCAAGGCAAGGCAATCTTAAGTGTTTTCCTTCCCCACCTCCTTTTGCTTATCTGGGCTAAGTTGAGATTTATATGAATTCCTTCCCCAAGGTCAACTCCAAATTACTTTACGGAACACAATAATATAAATTGCCCTAAGTAAACTGGGCGAAAGTCTGGATTTAAATAAAATAAAATTAATATACTGATTAAATAAAAAGTCTTAGGGATAATTTACACTGCCACAAAAGTTACATGTGCTTTGATTTAAGCTTGAGTTGGTTTTGTCTGACTGCATTAGGAGTGGTGGATAAAAACTAGCAAAGAAACAGGCATGCCCAGAACAACAACAAAAGCACAGGCTATATTCATTATTTTCTTGGTTGATAAATTTCTATCACAGTTCCAATTCAACAACAAAGCACTAAAACAAGAAACATTTCACTTGTTTGTTCTTCACATCACCTGTGCTATTAGTTTGTTACTATTAAATCTTACCTTGTGTGCAATAACTCATCATTTGGTTAAAATGGTTTAAATATAGATGTTTCTTTGACATAGAAACAGTCTTGATAGCTGTATTCCATAATTGTATTACCATAATAATACTGAATACTGAAGTAAATTTATATTTGGCAAAATTTTGGCAGCATGGAGGGCCTTTAATTGAGGCACAATACAGACACATGATAGTCTAGTTTAATGTCCCATTCAAAAGCTGGTTTACTATGAAAAGCATATGGACCAGGAAGAAACTAAAAGGAAACCCCCTTCCCTTTTTATATAGTTTTAAGAATGGGAATCAGACAGGAAGGAATTGGAATTTTGACATAAACAGAATCGGAATAGTACTACCTAAGGCCTCTTAAGAACAGTACTGAATCTAGGGTCAACTTGCTTACCTTCCACTAAGACGCTGCAAATGCATTCTGATTTTCCTGCAGTATTCTCAGCTATGCATTTGTACTGGCCCTCATCCTCAGGAAAGGCCTTGTCAATGGTCAGGGAGCACAATGAGCCTAAAGGAAAGCAAGAGAAAGTCACAGAAGTGTAATGATTTAAATTAAAAAGAACTCTACTCAATGAAGAATTGATGACCAAAATCATAATCTAACCATAGTTTCCAACATGAGAGTATGCCAAAAGGTTGGTCTTACTTTTGATTCAATGAAATCTAAATTGCATGGAAATAGGTTTTCAGAAATTAATAATGGTGCTATGATTAAGACATCAAAAATTTTAATTCCTGCCTTTATCTCTTCTTTTCTAGTGCAATTTCAAGTCAAACAACTTGGGTTTAAAACTACAGATGTTCAGTCACAACACAGAAAAATATAAACAATTCAAATAATACCCTTTGCTCTGGTTGGAATTATAGCACTCAGAAATTCCAAATAACATGACTGTTGACCATGAAACTATTCCTATAGATTTTGCTTCCTTCAATTTGATCAAGTTTTTGATTTTGGAAATCAAAATTTACAAATCCTACTGTGTTTTCACCAGTGTTCATAAACCTAATAGCCTTCAGATTTGTGGGAGCATCTCTCAACATAAACTATGTTCTTAGGATTGCTAAGAATTATAGGTTAAGAAAATCTGGAGGTCCATATGTTTTGCATCCCTACTCTAGAAAATTCATGTGAACAATATATCATTATGTCAATACTTTGATAAAAAAAAAATCCACTATTACCACCATCGCCACTCAATCTAGTACAGAAATTAATAAAATCAAGTCAATTCTGATTGCTTACTACATTACAAAATACCAATTTCTCTCTCTCTTCAAAAGTCAGAGCAGAGGATGTTCACTTTAGAATTAAAAATATCTGATGTTCCAAGCTTTAATCATGCACAAGTGTTTTCCTTAAAGTACTTCAAGTAAATGTACAAACAAAAAGCAAAGCTAGCTATGTTTACTAAGGACACAATATTTTCCAAAAAATCTGTGACTTAGGCAATTGCTTCATTCCCTGGGCTGAGAGACCATATGTCTGTCAATGAAATATTTGGTATTTCCTCCACAAAAGCCCTTTGTTGACCTCCAGAGATGAGATTCTTTTCTCATAGTTCTGAGAAAACTCTGTCTGGTGACTCCAGTCCGGAATTCTGAATTTCTTGGCACCTTACAAAATAAAATCCCAAGAGAGAACAACAGCATTGCTGCAAAAGCTGATCTACCCCTTCCCTGATCTGTTTATATAGCAGTCGACTAACTAATAGTGTGTTGTGAAAGTTATATGTCTAAAATGAGCACTGCAATATTTTGAAGCAGCAACTTCAGTGCATTAGGCACAACATAGTCAAAATGTTTATAGCTGGGATTTTAACGGAACATGTTTCCCAATGCTGTGGGAAGGATCCAATCTTTCATAAACTTTATAGCATAGGCTATAGACTCAAACATTTTTAAGACACTCTTGAGTTTTGGACTTATTTGTAGGTGATGTTTAGTTTAACTGAAATAGTGCAAACTTGGCAAAAGATTTCCAGTTCTTGCCAGCTTGATAGTCAGTTGTCTTCAAAACAAATATGCAAACCATCAAAACAGGGTAGCTCTTGTGTTTTACTTTCCTATCATGGTCAGCAAAACATGTTCCCTCTTCCAGCTGTAATAACTCCTGCTATGTACCTCAAGGAATATACAAAAATTATTGGGATGGTGAAATCTGAAAAAACAATCAAGGCTGAGGCATACAAGTAACCAAAGTTGGAAATTTAAGTTCAGCTATCTTTTCACATTATGTATTCCTGCTGAAGTATGCTACCTTATTTTATCTCCTACTAATAGTAAATATCTGATATACTAGTTTTACAATACCCATTTTGTACTCTGCAAAAACACATTAATGTATTAAACCCACCACAACATACTGTTCCATGAATTAATAAAGAACAATATTTTTCACAAATAAGGTTCCAGGTTTGGACCCTAAATATGGTTAAGTTTTCAAAAATCAAATGTTCCTTCTGCCATTTCTTTATTGGCTTTTGATGGTGTTTTCAGTGAATAAAGCATCAGAGTTCTACTTGTTATAAAAGACTGGGAAAGATTATAAAACTAAAGAAAAAGGAGCAGCAAATGAGCACTCTCATTTTGCACATTATTGATGCACTGAGACACAGTTCCCTATTCTCCAAATTACAATTTGGTAATCTTAGTAGAAATATAGTTTATTTGTTCTGTATACTGATTTCTGCTATAACTTTGGAATCAGCTGGGATGTCTCTTTTTCCACAAGGACTATTCCCAGATCTACTCACCCACAGATTATGGGGAGGAACTCTAAAGAAACTTTTAAGCTTTTTTTTTTGCTAATTCTAAAATACTTCAGATGAAGGACAGAAACATCTGTTCAGCAAAACTAGAAACATCAAAGAATTTAGAAAATTATGGTCCCAGCTGGTCAGGAACCAGAGCTACCCTAATTCCCACTAAGAAAGCATCTGGCAATGCAAGCAGGATCCTGAGAATGGGCAATTCATCATTACATTTGACATCCAGTGTTTCTAAAAAAAATTATGAGTTTCCAAATGTGTTTAAAAAAATCTTACTGTTAAGATTCATTTGCTCTTTTACAGTAAGTGCTAGGGTAAAATTGATGCATAAATGCAGAACAAAATTCTACATGCTATTTTTAAAGCTACTAGCCATTTCTTGTATATGGTTTTAGATAAAATGGTGTACAGAATATATAAACATACAGTACACAAAGTTCATACTTCTAACAGTTTCTCTTAGAGACTATCAGTGTTGGGAATACAACTATTGTACTGGAACACCTACATACTGGGATTATTCCACACACACACACTCCTTCAAAAAAGCAAGGCAATGCAGGAATATTCCCAGATCATTTTTGAATAAGAAACATCTCTCAGGTAATCTTTAAAGCTACTAAATGGTATGAATAATTTATTTTTATTTCTTTAAAAGATTTGTAAGGCTGCCCATCTTAAAACACAACTTTGGATGAATCATGACAATAAAATCCATAATACACAAATAAAACCATAATATACAACCAAAATCTCAGATATTCCCTTGAGATGCCCCAACAGCCAATCCAAAACACTTTCTCTGTACCCCTGTCTTTTACCTGGGTAAAAAGCTAAGTCTTGATGACCTTCTGGAAGGTTAAGAGGGAGGAGACCTGCCAGATCACCAGGGGGAGGATATTCTAAAAGGTAGAGGCAGCCACACACAAAAAAGGAACAATTCTGAGGACCCACTTAATGGGAACATTTCAGCAAAGGCACTGGAGCATGCCTATCCTATCAATCTGCTAGAATAGGCAGACACTCTCAGAAAAGTTGAATAATCATGGCAGAATAGAAATTATAATTCTAATTCATTTTCCCCAGCAATCATTCTGCAGTTATTGATTACCAGAACAATTATGTATATAAGATATCTGGCTAAGGAAAGACTGGCATATGAAAATTGATAGCAAAACCTTTGACTTATAATTTTTCTTAAAGAAATTGGCATTATTACTGGAATTGGATCAAATAATGTGGGTAAGTAGTATGGGCTCTGCTATAAATTGAATATTTTACTTAGTTAATAGAATATCTTTTTTATAGATAAAGATAAGCTCTTTCCATTTTAGGCTTCCAGATAAATTGGCAAAGCAAAATCCATGACATTTCCTAAACAGGGGAAATGAACAGAGCTGTGTCATATTTTGCAGCCTATATGCTCTAATGCTCCAGAAATGCTCTAATTTACTCAACATGTAAATTCTCCCAACTAAAAATTAAAGTAACAAGCCCAAACCAAAGGAGCACAATAGCATTTCTTTTTTTAACCTTCTCTATTCTATTTGTCACTCCAATATGAAAATCCTGAGAGTCTTATGTAATCTTGAATAGAAGAGTAAGTTTAAAAATAGTAATAATTAGGAACAAAAAATGACTAATACCTGTAACTACTTCTTACACTTCAGGCATTTTTCCCCAAATGTCCTCCAGAAGAGCTGTATTTTTCAATTATTGACAACTTAATAGAGAATAGTTTGAATGTTGCAGGGAGATTATTCCAGTTGAGTGGGGGACACCTTTGAGAACGCTCAGCAATGAAGATGGCATTCCTGTAATGGCAGATGTCACTAGATAAGAACATTCCACTTAAGAGGAGGCAGCCTCAGAAGTACCCATGCCTTAAGTCATGAAGGGCTATAAAGAAGATAGAACCTTGAATTGAACCCAGAAGCTATCTAGCAGCCAATGCACACCAATAACAGTATGACCTTTGCACACTGTACTAGTTGCAGTTTCTGAGCCGTTGCTCCATGCAGTACAAATTGCAATAATCCACAGATGAGAATGAGTAACTATCAGGCAAAACTTCATGTCATGTAAATAGCTGCAACTGGTCATGTAATTGTGCAAAAAGCTTTTGGACAAGGCCTCCAACTGTTTGTTCTAGCAGTAAATATGAGTCCAAGAGATCTCAAGTCAACTCTGTCTAGGGTGAACATATCCCTATCCAGAACAAAACTGAGGCTAAAACCAGAATTTGTTAGCTTCAAATCCACAGGCAATCCATCTTGCTTGGATTGGGCCAAAGTCTATTTCCCCCTTAGCAGCTTTCAGGCACCAAGACTTTCACTGTACCTCCTCTATGATATAAAACAACATTGATGATATCTCATCCAAAGACCTTTCTCAGTGGTTTTGTGTATGTTAAGATGAAGGAGGAGAAGCGCTATGCATTGCAGCACCCATAACCAAGTATCAAAGGATTTAATCTACGCCCCTCCAGAAACATCAGAAGTAAAGCTGTTGTAACACAGTACTGTTTTTAACCTCTTGCAACTGTTTCTCACAAGGCTAAAATGATGGTAGGAACATGACCTGATAAGAATAGAATAAGATGATGAAAAAATTGGACAGACAACTTTGAACAACTATAGTCATGGCTACTGTACTGAAAAATATTCATTTCTTTGAATATTAGTCATTGAGAAGAAGTACTTTTCCAATAAATTTAACTCATTTTATGACATCTAAACAGGACTACTTGCTCTTTTCCTCTCCTTCCCTATTCAATAATGTCTTCCTTGGTCTTCATTTCTATCAATCCCCCACTTACTGTTTAGATCTTCTTTTAGGGTGGCTATCTTGTTACTTTAACTCATTTCTACCATGCTTTCTACTGCTGGAAGATAGGAGGGGAACTCTATGTGTGTGTATGAGAGAGAGAGGTTTGTTATGTGAGATAGAAAGGCTGCCAAATACAGCTAGTAGCATAGACAACCATACAGGATACTATATTTTACAGATAATTTTAATCAATTACTATTAACAACATCTATCCATACCTACTCTTAAGAGGACAAGCATAGAAAAATAATTACTATCTGATGTTTTATCAATCTTGTTTTAAACATAGGTTTTTAAAAAAAAATACCTCTGCAGAACTGTCTAATCAAACTGTATATAAAATTGGACTAATTATAGGAAAGCAATATTAAAAATGAAAGCAAATGTGTGATAATGTTACAGCAAACAGTAGGCCTGAAGCTTAATTCTCATTATTCTCTTTCTGCTATGGATAACATATTAGCAATTCAAAAAGAGCTTTGTAGAAATTAAATCCATTAAGATAAGTTAGTTCCAAGTAACATTAATTCATCCTCTCCCTATTGCGCCAGACTTTTCAATAGTTGAGATCAGGATTAAATGCAAAGCTTATTGAGAATTGCTACAGACAGATTGAAAGAATAGTTGAGTGTATAGGAAATCCTCAACTTATGACTGGTTGTTTTATATTTGGAGTTACAATGGCCTCAAAGCAGGTACTTTACAGCTCCTAAAGCACTTCTGCCCATCATAAATGTTGTCGGCCCCTCCTGAAGTCATGTGATCGCATTTCGGGCACTTGGCTTGCTCTCTTTTTTGCTGATTTCCAGCAAAGGAAAAGAAAAGACTAATTCTGAAAAATGTTTTTGCTTAATGACCATGGTGATTCGTTTAACAATCACAGCAAAATTGTTGAAAAAATGAATCTAATTAAGTGGGTGCCTTGACTTACGATTTCAATGACTTACAATTGGATTTCCAGTCCCAATTGTGGTCATAAGTTAAGGACTACTTGTAATTTTTTCCCTCCTATACCAAATCTGATAGGATGGAAATAACGGATGTTGGTTTACTCGCATTACTCCTCTACCAGATTCAAATTCCGACAATTCTGTATAGGAACTGGGAAGCAGTTCTATCATGGGCAGCCACTGTTAATCAGTAAAGAGCTGGCTGGATCAATGCTCAGAATCAGAAATTTCCTATGTAGTTTATGAAATTACCATCTTGTTCCATGTTCCTTATATTTTTTGATCATTAGCTAAAGTACAGGGTTATCTGACTACTGATTTTTATAAGCTGCCTTTGTCAGCCTTGGAATCCATTTTTTACTTGAAAGTTTCGAGGCTGCCATATTCAGTGCCTGGGAATTTGGGAGGGGAAGATTAATAATGAGGTAGAAGATTAGACACAACAATATTCTTTCTCAGAGATTCAAGGACATGTTGCCCTGCAACTGGAAGGGAGTGACTGGAGGGATACCTCCAGTTGGAACAAAGATTTGATTGGGCCATGCAATGGACTGATGAATTGCAGGGGATGGATCTTTGATTTTCTTTTGGAAAGGGGAAACCCGGAACTATCAGATTCAGGTTTTCCCAAATGTGCCAATATGACAACTCTAATAAAATGGAACATTGAGGAAATATTTGTCTTGGAGTTTATTGGTTTGGAGTTGGTTAGTTGGAATGCTGACAGCCTTTTTTTGGCTAAAGAATGGAGTACAAATTGTAGAATTATGCATACACTGCTCAGCATTTAATCAGGATTCCTTATTCTATGACTAATGTCTTAAAGTTACTGAATTATATTCTTGCTTCCGACACAGTACTTATTTAAACTACAAAGGTCATCTAAGTGGAAACTAATGCTTTTTGTACTCTGATCTGTAACAGAGCAAAAATTAGAGTAGGAAAGCCAAATGAATAACTCTGGGACAAGAAAACAATTATAGTGAGGATATATTTTAAGAGATTAATATAGTTAGTAAAACAAACTCAATCATTGCTTTTTAAGTATCCACACATGCATATGGTAAGTAAATAGATAAAACAAGTGAAAAAATGATGATTTCCTAACTTGGTCAAATAAGTATTTTACTGCTTTTTTCTAGTATAGCTATTGCATGAAGTGAATCCCAATTCATCCTAAGCAAATTTATAGTTTCTAAGAATAACATAGCTGAAACAGTGAACAATGGTGTTACATAGATTGAATCAAATGTACAAAATTATGACAACCCCTGCAGACTTAAAAACCAAAAGGAATGGCTCTAAACTGAAGTATTATTCAAGGAATAATTGATCTAGATCTCATTTGCTCTCCCTATACTCTACATTCAAAATATTCAAAAGTTGCCTTTTGTTAAGGGACTTATTAAATAGGTCATGGGGGGGGGGTAATGAGCATAAGTTTCTATACCTGCAATCAATTTGTTTTTTTGTGTGTGTCGTACAGGTCACCTTCAAGAAGTGAGGTGAGCCGAATGTCAACACACAAAACATTTTCTATACATGTTGTCAACAGAAAGAAGGGGATGGAGTTTCAAAGAGCAGGCAGCAGTGTGGAATAGAAAGTACATTCCATTCATATTTTCTTCAGAGACTGATTAGATGACTGAAACTTCTGCCACATAAAAATCTAATTGGAGAGCATGATTGATGACTCTTGGCTATCGACATGTTTCCCTGGAGAATATGAATTATGATACACCCAAAGGGGTGGGGGGAAAAGCAGGGTCAAGGGTGACAGTGAATTACGTGTCTCAGAGTCAACTACGCCCAGGTCATACCGACATGTTGACTTCCAGTAAATCCTTTGAAGTTTTGGGAGTGTGGCTCAAGACTCATGATTAAATTGGGGTAACTGCCGGAATCCTGACAGAGGGATTAATATATTGATAATAATATATAGAGAAAAATAAATCAGGATCTCTTTACTCTAGAGCTATGTACTGATATTTTATTTAAATCAGATTAGCAGAAGATATACTCTTCAGAAATTTGAGCAGAATAAATTTAACTTAGTTTATAATGACAGGAAACAATATTTTAATAAAAAAATTAAATTGCTATTAATAGAAATTGATTAGCTGAAAGTTTAAGAGTATGGGACTATATCCCTCATTGGATAGATTCTCTGTTCTTCATAGGAATTAAAATCAATGTTAACTGTAAAATTAATTGATTAATTGCTTCAAAGTACATATGCAAGAACAGATAAAGGACACATGTAAAAATCTAGTTATAAAAATTAATTTAGTCATTATTTTAAGTTTAAGTTTATTTATTTTTAAAGAATATCAAGCTTTTAGGACTAACAAATCAGGATTTTCAAAACCAAGCTGTTGTAAACCAGTATGGAAATTCAAGTTAGACAAATCTGTTCACAGTATATTTTTATGTATGTCATAAACAATGCCCCTGAAATGCAGGGCAGAACAACACAAATAGCAATCATTAACATTTATTTATTTCCATATCAGTTTTCAGGAATGGCAGTATCTCAAATCCCAATGCCATATGTATGTCAGTCATGTTCAGTTCACTGACTGATTGTCTAGGCAATAGATTCGTTTTCAATCATTGAAGCCTTCAAGCACTGCAATGCAATTGCAAACCAGGAGAAAATTTCCTCCACCCTCTTTGACTGGACACTTCTGGGTTCTGCTGCATCTGCATTTTAATTTTAGGAAGATTGGGTGTTTAAGATGCTGGAATCCATGATTTCTCTCAATTTTTCTGCAATGGTTTTTGTAATATATTCAAAGGTTCCTTGAAAGATAGCCTAGAAATATCATAGCCAATGACTTGATAATTTGGTTCAGACACTGAATGAAACAATATAGGTACAGAGCTGCCTAGAAAAAAACAAGGCCTACTTCTCCCTAAATCTTTGACTTGACTTATATGATAAAATAACCCAAGGGAGGGCCAATTGGGGGTATAGTAATTGTAAAAGGCTCCAGGATAGAAAGTAGGAGACTGAATTCTAGTCTTCTTCCATTGCTAGGAATCAAAATTGACTTGAAGACATGTTTGGGAGCATAAAAATAAGAGAGCCAAGGAGAATGTTAGAAAAGTACTTAGGCTCATTTCTAATATGTATAAGGAAAAATGTTTTTTTATAGAACAGCATTCCATCCTATGATACGCAACACTGCAGTCTGAAGAAACAAATCCTAGATTTCACATTTATGTGAAAACTAGGTCAACTGAATATACAGATTTATTAAAATAAAAAATATGATTACAGTTAAGAACACCATTAACACCACAATTCTCCTGAATAACTATTGAACTTTATGGGGAATTGATATTTTTAGAGATCTGTTATCACCAAACCATGCATAGATGAATGAAAACTAGCTTATTGCTATATGCCCTTTAGATAGACACTCTGCCTCCTATTAACTAACAGAAACACAAGTACAGTGAAATGTTGAAATCAGCACAGTGGTCTAAGTAGTCTTGAAGATTCATACCCTCTAAAGGTATGAACCTCTGCTTTGGCTGTAGCTCCATTTCTCCTCCTCCTCTTCAAGGTTTCTGCCTATGTGCTTGTTCACCTGTGCTATTGGTACAGAATGGATGGGCCCTTGAATGGCACTAACAGAGGCACTCAGGAGGATGAATCAAAGCCAGTGCGGCTCATCTGAATACAACGTCTCTGACAACCAGCTAACTGTGATGGTACTGGGAGGACAAAGACCCATGGAAAAAGGAACCATTTCCTCTTGATCTTACTTTTCCCAAAAATTACTCTAATCATTAGGCTGGAACTGTGGCTAATATGAAGAATCTGTGATTCTTCAATGATATTGAAGTATAAATCCCAACAGCCAGCATACCCAATGTTGAGGAATGACAAAAGTGTTACAACTCAGCAACAAATATAGTGCAACGTGGTCCTGGGAAGAAAAAGCTATCTTCAAAACCATGTATGTACTTTTGATTTTCGTTAAAATAACAACAAAGTGATTATTACAATTTATCCCTTATACTTTTATTTGCCACAAGCTCACAATATCAGTAGTGAGTGACAATTTTAAATATAGATTGCAGAATTCAAGTAAAATATAAGATAAACCTTATAAAAATGTCTTGTTATTAGTTCATAGCTTATCACTTCAAGTATTTCAGTATATTACATCTCTTCTGGGTGCTCCAATGCCTTTTGAGGCAATATACAATGATTTCTCTCCCACCCCTTCCAAGATATAAACAAAGCCTTTATACTACTTTCAGTTGATCATGTTATGTAAAGGCCAGAAAAAGAGCAACATATAGTTAAAAAAAAGTTAGAGAAGATAAGAAAAATAAATACAACTAGAATTATTTTACATCATGAGCATTCACTTTCATCTTAAAATGTATGTAAAATGTATATGTAAAAGGGGGTCTTAATTCAGCCTCCTTCAACCTGGGCCTTTCAAATGGCTGGGACTATAACTTCCAAAATTCCCAACCACCATGCTCTTTAGCAGTCCCGGGATTTCCCCAATAGACCAAGTAAAGGTTAGTCTAATATTTGGCAAAGAATGTTCTGACTTCTGCAGCTAGAAGTTGGTTAGATAATTTTTACATTATAATTTAATCTTTAGGTTTGAAGAAATTAGCATATGCTTATTGTTTAAGTATTATTGACTTCTCATATCCTTGTAGAGTAGTAGAAGCTAAACTATCAAATAATATCAGTGTGAATTAATATTTAACTTGAGCAAATTGGGAATTAATTTTCCTATATTTTGTTTCATTCTGGATTAAAGAACATGTTTAAACAATATAAATCCCAAAACAATTAATTACTGCTGTTTCAATTTTAGCACAAAGCAAAATTTTCATTTAACATGGTAATTATGCCGGGATTTAGATACTGAAAATGAAAGGAGCAATTGCTATGAAGGAGTTCCTCACCTGAAGTTTATATTTATATAAAACATAAATCTGAATTTAAAGGCACTGTTGTAATACAAATTTGCCTGATGTTTCTGAAGTTAAAGAAAACGTTTTAAAAAGACTATTTTTTGCTCCTTGCAGAAAATCAAAATCCTAACAAATTTTGAATCAATTAAAGGGACAGAACTAAACAAAAATTAGAGTGAGATATTATAGTTAAAAATAATGAAATCAAAGAAGTAGGTTGTAACCAGCAGCATGCAGTGGGGTTTCCTTGCTGTTTACATCAATTTACCTTCTTGGGAGAGAACAATAAACTTCGATGATTTGATGACTTTGCCATCCAGAGTCCAGATGATAGTAGCAAGTGGATCTGAGGAAACCTGACATTGCAAAACCAGTTTTTCACCTTCTACTACTTTGGTATCCTGTAGCTTTTCAATAAAGGATGGTGCTATTCCCTCAGGCTCTATTTTGCTATCTTTTCCTTTATCTTCAGTTATCCGTCCATCTACTTCTGGTGGGCAGTCACCTTTGCAATTACTGTCATTCTTATTCTCTTTCTCCTTTGATTTAACATGTGACATTTCAGAGCTGGAGCTAGTAACTTGGTTTTCATTTTTGGTGCTAGCATTCTGTATTTTATGTCTAGAGCTGGTATCCTGGGATTCCAGAACAGTGCTTGTCTCTGGCAGTTTAGAAGTAGCATTGACAGCGTCCAACTTCTTGGATGTCACAGGATTTTTAGAGGTGATGCTGATATCTGGCACTTTATTGGTGCCACTAGATTTCTGCACTTCAGAGTTGGCATTCACATTCTGGACTTGAGTCCCAGGGCCACCATTTTCAGTTGGTGTTTTTTTCTTTGCAGCAAGCACAGATCTAAAATCTGGGGTGCTTGGCTTTGAACTTGCTGCCTTGTCTAGTAAGGAAGGTTTGGGAGTGCCCTTTTTTGCCAATACTCCACGAAAGTCTACCTGTTGTGGAGCATGGACCTTCCTTTCTTCTTCTGACAAGGTTTTCGGCTTGACCTGCCGTTGCAGGGTACCACGGAAGTCCATTTGTTTGGCTGGGATGTCCTTCAACTCCTCCTCAGAAAAAGTTTTGGTGTTAACTTTCTTTGCCAAAATGTCCCGGAAGTCAATCTGCTCAGCCTCCTGTTGCCTTAGCTTCTCCTCTGTGCTCTCTCTGGTTTCTACTCGTCTTTTAAGCACTCCACGGACACTTTCCTGCTCTTCTTCAACTTGCTGGCCTTCCCCAGTATTCCTCTTGAAGGAGCCACTGATGTTTCTGAATGTCAGTGCATCCTCTCCACAATCAGCCTCTTGTCGTACTTTCTGCCTCCCACTGTAAGCAGAGAAGGGTTTGAGAGGGAGAGAGGAAGGGGCGGGAAAAGAGAAAGAGGGGGAGCAAAGAGCTGGTTTAACGAATTCAGGAATCACCCCCTCAGAGAAGGACAAAATATGTTTATAGAAGGGAAGGCTGATTAGAGGAATAGTTTATTGCATCAATGATGACTTCAGGAACCATATAAGGGAACTAAATTTTTTAAAAAGTGCTCCACATTGTCAGCTGTATGATAAAAACAGCTTGTTGGGTCACATTTGGGGATTAGATTGAACAGCAGCCAACCCAAGTCTACAAGGAAAGAGAATTAGCCGAGCAAAAAATAAAACCCACCCACATAACTCCCTGGGAACTGTACTCACTTTTTTTTCATTCCTTCTTTGGAAAATGAATTTTCTCCCAGCGTCAAAGATACCTGACAGTTGCATTCTCCAACAGGGTTTCTGAAAAAGTACAACAAAGTGAGACGCAGCCAAAAAAAAAGAAAAAAAGATTGCTCTCTGTTAGATAGTACACAGAAGAGATCAATCCTTCACTATGCTGATATTTTTTTGTTCCTTAGCCAAGCATCACAGTAGTAGATAGCTATTTCATCATTGGCCAGAAAGAAACATTATTCCTCATCCCACCCATCCCAAACTTTTCTCCTCAAAATAAAGCCACAGGTGGAAATCAGAAGAGAATATACCTCTAAACAAGGAACTTGAAGAAAATTAGCTGAAGGGGTTGGGTGGGAAGGAAAAGAGCCGCTTTACAACATCTACGCTCTTTCTAATCCTTGTCCCAGTCTTTGTTTGTACAAGACCAAGCTTTCAACTTTCCTTGCACTGAGACATTAAAAGCAGGGTCTCCTTTCCCTGCTCCTTCTTTTCCCTCCCCCATCAAACAGTATAATCAACCCTCACAGATTGTTTCAGCCTGTGCATGTTTATATTTAAAAATAATAATAATAAAAGTGTCACCATATATGGTGCTGAGCCCTTATTCTTCCTTTTGCAGAGGAATGCCAGAGATGCCTGCAGAAAATGACTCCCATTAAAGTCATTAAAATACTTTCCCCTCTTCCCGCCCGCCCTCAGTACCATGTTATGCTTCACAGCAGATACATCTTCAAATGGTTCATCTCCCCAAGAGATGTAAAAAAAAAAAAAGGGGGGGGGGAATGTAATTCAGATTGTGTAAACATTGCTACCACATCCTAAGCAGCTTGCCACTTTATGAAAAAAGGGCTTTCTCTGCCAACTGCTGAAGAAGAGGTAGACATTATATCAGATGGATTTTCAAGATTTTGCTATCCCAAACTAGATCTAAAAGTGATTTTTAAAATTGTTTAAGAGAAATGCCTGTTCTACTTTCAGGCTTGCTGTACGTCAACAACCTTGTCAAAATAAAATACAAGACTAAAAAAAAAAATCTTAAAATGTCTGAATAAACTATAGTTTGCTTGATCCATACAATTAGGAGCATAATTTCTAAACTAGGAATGAGAAATTTCCTTATATGGAGGATCATATTTCCAACTGAATGCTATCAGAGTTTACATGCTGGAAGACAGGTGGGGCAAGATTATATAAATGTGATTGTGAATAAAAACATCAAAACTAAAAATATAACTGCTTTTAGATTACTCTTAGCTTAATTTGAGAATGAAATCATCAATAGGATAATCAATAGGTGAGAGACAGAAAGGAAGAAAAATGTATAATTTGTCCATTTGGGGTTTGGGACAAAATTGAACTCCACACAACTACTTCATTGTCCAAGAAAACTTAGCCTTTAGCCCTAAAAAAAAGGATCCAACACTCTTTACACTCTTAATAAAAAGACTTCTCATAATTTTTAACCCATAGGTATTTATTGCAATATTGGGAGAAAAGCTGTGGTGAAGCAGGTATTAATTGGTACTAGTTAAATTAATTACTTTATTCTGAGAGGGTTTAACACAGCTGACACACACAGTGCTAAGTTTTATTTAAAAAAAAAAAGAATTGTTTCAAGTTATGAAGTTTTGAAAACATAAGATGCCCAGCAATAACTAATTACCAAGTTTAGTAATCAACAATTATCCCACAATTATCCCTATTCTTAAACTTTGAAGCTATGGTTTTTAACTTTGATTCAAGCTTTTGTTACATATCAGCTGCCATGAAAAGATCCACATACTATGCTAACCACAGGGAATTTAATCATGGTTTGAATAAACCACAAGCAACTTTGTACATGCAGCACTGTAAATTGCTAATGGTGACTCACAAATAGCAATAACTAAATTCGGAAAAGACACCAAAATCAAGCCAAACAAACAGCTTTATATCTTAGCACAATGTAGACCAATGAATTGTGTGAAAATACAGAAAACAAACAGCTTAACCAATCTACTAGGACAGGGGTGTCAAACTGGATTTCTTCGAGGGCCAGATCAGCATTGTAGTTCTTCTCCGCAGACTGTGTGTGTGTGGGGGGGGGGGGGGCAGGGAGCGGGGGGGAGACACAGAATGGACGCTTCCTGCAGCACCCTGCCGGTGAAAATGGGCATCGCGGAGGCCGAGGTGTGGCCCGTTTCTGGCCGGCAGAGGAACCATGGGCCGATCCTTTGATATTTCCAGGCCAGCCCCGTGGGCTAGATTTAAGCACCCCATGGGCTGGATCTGGTCCGCAGGCATTGAGTTTGACACCCCTGTACTAGGACAATCGTATATTACAAGTGAAGTAATTGTGCTTGCAATGAAAAAGTTCAGTGACCATATTGCAAAAGAGGGATCCACAAGAAATGGATGCTTACAATTGAGCAATGTTACAATTATACAAATTGGTGGCTAGCAGAGTCCATCAACTACATGGTAAATATTAAGCAAAGTAGTAATATGGGTGTCTAATACCCATATAATCTAAAAACATTTTTTTCATATTAATTATAAGAACCATTAAGGACTGTTAAGATAGAGCCTGCTGGTCCTACCTTCTTCCCAGGAGGGACTGTTTTCATTTCTTATGATGCTTAAGCCCACAACTTTGAAGGTATAATCAATTTGAAACATACCAATTTCAATCCATACAATCCATATTTTATGTTTAAACCACAAGCACAGTAAAAGTCTCTTGCTCACACAATCTCATTTTTATTCAAAATAAACATCAAATACAAAAATAGTAACTTTATCTTTTTATATCTATAATTTATATAACCATACATCTCACATGAGTGACTTTGAGTGAGAAACTCACCCAAAACACAGAAGCTCATTACACACAAACTCCCTGGCACCGAAGGATAAATAATGATCCCATTTATCATAACTTAGTAACAACAGCAAAATTAACAATTATTTGAATATTAACTACAATAAAGAGAACACATAACTGTGAATAGTAAAATTTAAAGATTACTCTGAAGGCTGTAAAAACAGGCACCCTTATCCTGGAGTAAAGCTTTCCAAATATAGTGGAACACTTTTAATGTTTCATTCAGAGATGGAAAAAATGTGATTCTCCCCCAATCTGAACATTTTGCTAATCAAATAAAAAAGGTAGCATATGATCCCAGACCAAAACAGCCATGTAGGTTAAACAAAGTAAAAATAATTACCCAAATAAGGGAATACATCTCAGTGCATTAAATAGTATGTAACAATATCAGTAAAAAGATATGCAATTATATTTTTAAGACCATACATAATACAGTTTTGTAGCTGATTAGTCTTGGTTAAAAGGCTTTTTTAAAAATTAGTTAAAACATTTCATATTTTGAAAGTGTAATTTTTTAAAAGGATCTAAATTCAAACTCTACAGATAATTGCAATGTAACTTTATAAATGCTTGATAAGGCTCTTTGTAAAAATATTGTACAAAATTCCTGAGCGGAAGTCTAATTAACACAATGCATTGTTATATATTTGGCAGATGAGATAACAAATTGTCCTAGGTTGCCTTTTCCCCCTGTTCATTCACAAGTCCCTTGACAAGGTTTTTCAGAGGTGGTTTGCCATTGCCCTCCTTCCTATGGCTGAGAGAAAGAAACTGGCCCAAGGTCACCCAACAGGCTTTGTGCTTAAGGCAGTGCTAGAATTTATGGTGGTCTGATTTTTAGCCTGATGCCTTAACCACTATATCATTGGCCCCCAATAAAATAAAT
This sequence comes from Bungarus multicinctus, assembly GCA_023653725.1. Lineage (NCBI taxonomy): Eukaryota > Metazoa > Chordata > Lepidosauria > Squamata > Elapidae > Bungarus > Bungarus multicinctus. The sequence continues at coordinate 44,281,841 of CM042838.1, read as the reverse complement.
ACATAGCTTGAAAGTATTCTTAGATCCTACTTTCTTTCAGCTCCAACGCTTTCTGGACTGGTATAAATCCAAATGACTCTAAGCTTAGTAGCTTTGCATTGAATTGCTATAATGTACTTTACATATAGTCATTTGGTCTTTCTTGTAGACCACCTTGGTGGTGGTTGTTGTTGTTATTATTATTATTAGTAATAGTAGTAGTAGTAGTAGTTGTTGTTGTAATACTATTAAAGTAGCATTTATTAAAATATTTTCATACAATAACTTTTTATGGGGGGATTGATGAACAATCCAAAACTTCATGAAGGGATCAATGAGCTGAACAGTTTGGGGATCCAAACTCTCAGCTGGTACATACCAGCTAATTTCACAGGGGACTAGACTGGACTTAAACATATTTTTTCAGATGTTTTGCTCTAGAAGCAACCTGAATGGAGATATCTTCTGTTCATAACACAATTGTTCTGGGTCGCAACATGTTAGATGTTTCATTGGGTTTTAGGTTTTATGATAAAAGGATACATAGGAAGAGAGCCACCATGTTACTTTCTGGTGGCAGAAAAAATCAGGATACTGGTAACACCTTTTATTAAAAGGCATGGACTTTTGTGAATTGCAGCTCATTTCATTCAATACATGGAGTGATTATGCTGATGTAGGAAGATACACTAGAGGGGGGAGGTTGATTGTACAAATGGTAGAATGTATGGAACTTGACAAGCGCAATCATGAAATTAATGATTTTAGAAAGTCAGCCATTCAATATGATGGAGGATCAGAATTCCACCACCCTTTGTATGTGATTTCCTCTGATTGCCAGGTCTTATCTGATAATCGCCAAAGAGTTTAGATCTCCAAACTCTTCAGCTCGATTAACTTAACTTTCAGTGATGCAGGAAGATGTGTCAGAACTGCTAAAAGCAATAGGTCCTAACTTTACATCCATGTCCCTTCAAACATTTGATCCAACTGAGAGTGTACCATTCTTTCCTTTCTCACAATGTGCACTGATGGGATAGTGGTGAGAATGAAGGGATTTCATCCACTGCTTTCCTAATCAACTGCATATTTCCTGACCCAAAGTAGTCTACCATGGGATCCAGGAAAAACATCAGCTTCATTAAGAAGCCAAATGATGCAGCAAGAGTACTTATGCCAGATCTACAGATCCAAATATGGCATACTGTTAGTCTTTATATACAGTATAAAGTAATTTCATCCTCAAAGGCACCCTGCAGGCTCCATAAAACAGGACAAAAGAGTGAGTACGATACATGAGCAGCTAAACTCAGCAAGCCATCATCAACAGAATTTGACTTGACTGCTTTTCAAAATGTCTACATTAATGGCTTATTTAACCTGGTCAACTCATTTTGACTTTGAGTGCATTTGAAATGCAAAAAGTAATTTTGGCTCTTGGTTTTCTTTCTTTTTTTTAAATTTGGTGTCTGCCCATTCTGCCCCCTACATTCTCTCATGCCCTTTTTATTTATGGAGACTTCAAAGTGCACTTAAGAATATAAAAATACTCTCTACTGGTTGGCTATTTAGCTTAAATATGTATTAACTGAGAGCACGCCGTTGATGAAATCCATAGTGTGGCTTATAAAAGCTAGTTCTAACTAGTAGATTTGACATGTTTCTTACAATTTTGGCCTTTAGTGCTTTAAGCCTGAGAACAAAAGAGGTTTTGCTGAGCAAAGATATATGCATGAATTATGACTCCTGGCTATTCTTTTATTCTGAATGCTACTGAGAATGTCCATTTCAGATGCAAATGAGAGTAGTTGGGGAGGGCTGTGTATATGTTGGGGGAGAAATCCTTCTTTTGCTTTTCTTTCACTAATGCTTGTTCTATCAAATTAAAAGGTATTGTTTTAATTTATCAGATTAAGAAGTGTGTGCAACCAGTGGGGGGAGAGGGAAAAGTAACCATTTAAATACTGGGGAAGAGGGAGAAAGTTGACTAATATTCCTGGCTATCTGCAAGACTTGGTAAGGCACTTCTGTGTTCCCTTTCCTTTCAGTTTCAATACCTCCAAGTTCTAGGTAAGTGAGAGTTAAGGTTATCTTGCAGATCTCCAGCCAATCAGTGAGGGGGTAGCAAACAGATTACCCCTGTATGACTTTTAGCTGGTCCAGATTTTTTGCAACTCAAATCCTGAATCCCACTGTTCCCAGGGCAGAAATACCAAGGTTGTTCTAGCAAAATGTAGAATAATCAAAACATTCAAAAAAAAATCTAAACAAATTGTGTTCATTCATAACAAGTAGACCATACTTCTACCATGCAAAGTTTTATTCAAATATGATGTTTTGTGCATCACAATTGCTTCCAATGGACAATGTTTCGAAGCATTCTCCTGAGTGAAGGATTTCTTGGTTGTGGGACCTTCACTCTAGAACCCTCTAGGTGTGCCTGTTTCTTTCAAAATTTGAGTTGCATAAAATGAAAGCATCCATTTTAATATAAGCCTTTGATTCTAATTGACCATTTTATGAGAAAAGAAAGAACAAATAAACACACAGGATCACATATGAATTGCAGATTAAACGTTAAAAAAATTATTAGAGGTAAACAAATTAATAAAGAAACTAAGAATAGACCAGGAGAGCAACTGCTTGTAGTGAGGAGCATATTGACTGTTTCAATAGTTTAATATGAAATCCATATGGCAACTAATGTAGGCATTTATATCCCGCAGTACCTGGATGAAGCGAGTTATCTTGACCCCCTCCAATCAGGTTTCAGGCCCGGGCACAGCACGGAGACGGCTTTGGTCGTGTTGGTTGATGATCTCTGGAGGGCTCGGGACAGGGGTTGTTCCTCTGTCCTGGTCCTGTTAGATCTCTCAGCAGCTTTTGATACTGTCGACCACAGTATCTTATTGCGGCGGTTGGAGGGGTTGGGAGTGGGGGGCACCGTGTTGCGGTGGTTCACCTCCTCCCTCTCCGACCGTTCGCAATTCGTGTTGACAGGGGGGCAGAGGTCGGCCCCAAGGCCCCTACTGTGTGGGGTGCCTCAGGGGTCGGTGCTTTCGCCCCTGCTGTTTAACATTTATGTGAAGCCGCTGGGCGAGATCATCCGTGGCTTCGGGGTGGAGTTCCATCAGTACGCTGATGACACTCAGCTGTACATCTCCACCCCGGGCCACCCCAACGAAGCCGTCGAAGTGATGTCCCGATGCCTGGAGGCCATGCGGAGTTGGATGGGTCGTAACAGGCTTCGTCTCAACCCGACCAAAACCGAGTGGCTGTGGTTTCCTGCGCCCAGATACAGCCAGCTGGTTCCTTCGCTGGCCGTGGGGGGAGAGGTTTTGACCCCCGTGGAAAGGGCGCGTAATCTGGGCGTCCTCCTGGATGTACGGCTGTCTTTAGAAGAGCACATTGCGGCCGTCGCCAGGGGGGCTTTTTATCAGATTCGTCTGATCCACCAGTTGTGGCCCTTTCTGGATCTGGGCGCACTTCGCACAGTCACTTCCGCCCTCGTTATCTCCTGCCTGGATTATTGCAATGCTCTCTACATGGGGCTCCCCTTGAAGAGTCTCCGGAGGTTACAGTTGGTCCAGAATGCAGCCGCGCGGGTGATTGTGGGTGCCCCTCGGAGCTCCCACATTACACCGCTTCTCCGCAGGCTGCACTGGCTTCCTGTGGCCTACCAGATTCGATTCAAGGTGGTACTGATGGTATTTAAAGTGCTCCATGGCTCGGGACCTAGGTACTTACGGGACTGCCTACTGCCATCGTCAACCTCCCGCCGCCCAGTACGCTCCCACAGGGTTGCCCTTCTTGGGGTACTGACCGTTGTCGGCTGACGGCCCCGAGAGTTCGGGCTTTCTCTGTGGGAGCTCCCTCCCTATGGAATGATCTCCCCCCGGAGATACGGGCTATGACAGATATTCTGACCTTCCGGCGCGCAGTGAAAACCCTATTTTTTAAACAGGCCGGCCTGGCCCAGTAACTGTGTTTCAGTTTTAATTCAATTTTAATTGGGGTTTTATTAGTTTTAATTTTTAATTGATTCCCTTGGATGGACACAGCCGGATCAAATTGTTTAATGTATTTTTAATTGTATTTATTGTATATTTATTGTGTGTTTTTAGTAGGCTATACACCGCCCCGAGTCCCTTTTTGGGAGAGGGAGCGGTATAAAAGTTTAATTAAATAAATAAATAGGAACCCACAGGCAATATATATAACGAACACTTTCTTGAAAGCAAAGCCCAATAGAAATAAAATGCCTTATTCATGTTTAGACAACTGAAAAAGCTACTCTTTCTATAAATATATACTTCCCTCGACATACCTGAGTTGTATTTCATACTGGCCAGCATGACAAGGTTCAATATTCCTTATAATCAAGGTAAAGATGTCTTCATTTTGTAGGAATTCATAGCCTGCTTCTGTTGTTAATTCCTCTCCATCTTTGAACCAATGAACTGTGGGGAATGGATCTCCAGCAATGGCACAGGAAATAATAACGTTCTGCCCCACTACTGCTCTCACTGACTGTGGTTTGCTAATAAACCATGGCTGAATACCATCCTGAGGTTCTGCAACACAAAGAAAAAAAGATGGGCAGGGAGAAAATCTAATAGCACTGGTGGAATCCTGTGTGCTGAATTTCATTTAGCTTCTGACAAACCATTTTATGAATATTTTGCTTTGGATGCATATTCTGAATTGAGAACCCACTCACAATATTCTGGCTAGTGCAGCAGCAGAGGGAGTAATCTTTAGCAATTCTCTATATAGCATAAGTAGTCCACATATACCCCAGATATTTTTCTCAATGGCCATGCCTACCACTGCAGCCATTTGTGAAAGTGCAAACAAACTTATAAAATGCTATGTTCTGAAATATGCGGTAAGGGGTCATGTCACTTCCTTTTAAGTTTTCTTTCACTTTTTTTTCATCATAAGTTAATAGGTCATTCTTCAGAATACTAAAAGTTTAAATTCAGACTTTATCATAGTCACTTTGCACAACGTGCAGAAAACCTGCATGTTATGTACACATCCATCCATCCCTTTTCCTGGGGAAGCTAACAATACTCAAATAATTTCCATCTGTATAGTTAAGTGTTTGCTGTAACAAAAGTTTCCATAATAGCTACAGCAACAGCATGTCTAATATGACTACAATTGGTTCAAAGAAAAGGGGGGGGGAATCAAACAAACAAGGTGATCTATAAATACAGAAGGAAACATTTTGGAAAAAAAAAGATGAGCGAACACATTATTGTGTCTAAGGTAAAGAGATGGTAGCTCAGTCATTTCAGATGTGTTTGACTTTATAAGAAGTTTCCCGGAGGATCTCCATGTTTCTTTTGCTTCCAAAAATCTGAAGTCTTTAAAACAAAAAGCAACAACCCAGATGGGATTTTGTGTATTTCTTTGAAAAAAATGGTCTACTGTGGGCTGGAGAGAATGTTTAAGTAAATAAATGGAAGAAAGATAAATATAGTCCATGGTTGTTTTAAATATCTAGACAAATGAAAAATGAAGCCATGAAATGTCCAAAAAAAATCAGTATCTGGCATCCTAAAATTCTGATGTGAAATTTACAATAATATATTATTAAATAAAATTGAGATTGCTTCACATACTCTAGAATGAAGACACAAGGGATCTCAACTTGAGAGTTATTCCCTTGAATAGAACAATCTCAGGAGAAGACAGCTATCTTTGTAGCTGTTCATTTGCTATTTTTATAGTCTTAGTAATAAATAAATCCAAAAAAATGCAAGTTTTCCAAAACTCAAGAGCAGCCTTCTTTAACCTAGTACCCTCCAGATGCATTGGATTAAAATTCTATACCTGTATGGACTGAAGACTGGGATTTGTCTATTATATCTGAGGATAATAAGTGGGAAAAAACAGTGTACAATGTCATTATCAAGCTCTGAACCTTTACACAACACATTTAATCATAACCCATTTGCAGATAACTATATGCATATAAGAATGTTTATGCAAGAGTTTAATGATTAACCCTTTCTCATCCACTACGAATCTTGGAGTATGTTCCGTAAACTATCTTCACTGTTTCATTATTATTTATTCCATCAATATTCTCTGCAAGGAGACTGCGCAGCCAGAAGTAGAGGAACTGAGAAATGGGCTATAGAAGAAAATGAGGGAGAGTGGGAAGAGAGCAAAGGGAGTGGCTTCATTCACTTTGCTTTGGATCTCCACTCCCATGCATGTGAGCCATGGTAGAGTATTCCTAAAGAATTTGAGCCTTGATAAAATAATTCAATAGAAATTTTCCATCCCTGCCCTAATATGTAATATACATGGATACATGTTCGAGTAAAGCATTTATGTATAACTTTACCCTTTTCATATTCCCCCAAGCATATTCATGCAGCTAGGTGTCTCATTTTGACTAAATAACATTTGCTTTCATTATGTGTTTTGCTTTTTTCGCTTCACAAAAATTCACTGCCATCATTCACTATACTCACAATGGCTGGGCTGCGCTTCCTTTTGCTTTAGTACCATGGGCTTAGCTATTGTAACCTTAAGTCTCTCTTTGGAAGTACTATATCATGAATAGGCCCGTGCATTACTTCAAATCTGAAGAGTAAAAATGATGCTTCAGGGGTCACCTGTACAGCACTCTCTGGTAACCCTTTAAAGTGGCAGCAGCAGCAACTTTTCCCAGAACTGCTATGGTGCAATTCTGGGAAAAGACATGTTTGGTTTCTGGAATTGCTGACAGGCACTATGTCTGTGTCCATGCATGCAACATAAGGGCTTCCTCCCTCTTTGCTTGTTTAGATTACTGAAAGCTATTATTTTATGGCTTGTAGTTTTCTAAACACATGAAATGTCCAAATTAGGTCATTAAGTACATGGCATATTTTGGTAATTAATATACATAATTTCTATGTTTAAATATTCCATTCCATCAGGTGCTTGAACAAATAAATGTAACTGCTTATAATTATACACACATACACACACACATTCACGTGTGTGTGTGTGTGTGTGTGTGTGTGTGTATACACATACGCACATATATAATTTCACCCCTAAACAAGAAAACAATAGATAGAATATACTAAGTGTAACTTGAACTTAAAATGTTATATTCATAACCAAGTTTCTGAACTAACTATTTAGTCAAATAGTCACATTCCTAAGCTTCTACCCTCTACACTACAGAAACACATCACAACTTTTTATAAATCTATGTATTCTCATTTAATACTTTTTTTTCTGGTTATAGAAATTAGAGTACATTTTTCTGAGTGAAGCAGAATGGCGATATCCATTAAAACTGTATCTAAAAGAAAACTATGGAGTTTCAGAGAGACAGGGAGGTTCTCAACTTTTTGAATACTTTCCTGTGTAGCTGTTAAACAATGCAGTAAGTGTGTTTGTGTGTGTGTGTGAGCGTGCGCACATACCTGTCAGCATATAGATATAAAATCTTTACCTTGTACAGTCAGGGTTGCTTCAGTATGAATTCCTCCCAAGTCATTCCAGGCCTCACAGGTGTATTCTCCTGTGTCCTCAGGAAATACCTCTTGGATACAGAGGCGATACACATTGCCCTTCTTCTCGAAGTGAAAATCCTCTGTTTCCTGGATTTCTTTACCATTGTGAAGCCAAATTATTTCAGGAGGTGGATTAGCTGAGCCACAAATAAAACAGAAGTCTTTGAGATAAAACAAAGGCAGCAGGGGAAGTCTATGAACTATTCTATTAGGCCAACTGCAACTATAAGATAAGGCAGAACAAGAAATTCACATGGACTTCCTGCTGCCATAACAATATTAAAAAGCCCTATTCTCAGTAAAATACAGGGATATAATATAGAACATTATAGAATATTAGTGAATTCTTATCTGCTCGTACATGCATGCACACACAGACCAATTCTTTGGCTTTAGTCACATTAATGCACCTGTGTCTGATCAACTATTATTTTATGGCTTCCTATCAAAAGCAAAACATGTGTTTAAACATACATATTATGTTCCAGAATTAGTGGAACTGTCCTAACCCTTCTGAAAATGTCTTTTGCAAAAAATAGAAATAATAGTTTCTTCACATGTGCTCTTGGCACTTTTCTCATTGTGTGCTTTATTATTTTGCACCCCATTTAATCTTATTATTTAATAGAAAAATTGAGTTTTCACAAATCATTTCTCACTCTTCCATAAATCTAGATAAAGGGTTCTATTTATTTGTTTGTACTAGTTTTATAGCCTAACCCAAACAGGGTCTGGACAAGCTACAACAAAGCCCAAAGAAATGCATAAAAATCATATAATTAACATGTTAAAGTTAACATAAGCATATTCCATAAATGAAGGCACTTCTTTATTCTACAATGACAGTAGAGCCATCTATTTACCTTAGATTCTACTTGGTTCCCTGGCTTCTCTAATGATAAAAAGTTAAAAAAAGAAAAAAAAGGGAGTAAATATGAACCAAAGGCAAAAAACCGCTTGATTACAAAACAGAATACCCTTGTTAAAATTCTGAACAATTTATTATTTCTTATTTAGTTCTATTTCTATATTTCCTTTTTCCCAAGTTTTCCCACTAGAAAACACAAATATTTACCTGAAACCTCTACTGTCATAATCACTTGGCTCCCATCCATTACCTTGAGATCACTTAGGCCTTTCAAGAAGATTGGAGGAAAGGTTTTATTCGCTGCAACTGTCTGTGCACTTTCTAGTTTAATTCTGCTCCTCTTTTCTGCTTAAATAAGAGACATAATGGTTTCCCATAAGGAACTCTTGTAAAAAGATTCAGTTACGCTTATCAGAATACAACTTAATAGGATAGCACCATTTCCAATGTAGAAAGACTCAAGACTTCATCAGAAATCTACGCAAAAAAGTATAGCTCCACATTTACGGATTATTATTAATCAAACATATTAATTTAATTAATTGTCATGCAAAAACTTCTGAAATAGTTATAGAACGCATATCACCAACTTTATTATTTATATATCTTTGCTAAAGATAGAAGAAAAAATAATATTAAATCACATCCTAATTTTGGATTACTCTGTTGAGAAATATTCTAAAAGATATTTGCCATTCATTTATTTCCCTAGAAAGGTTATATGAATAATGAGAACAATTATTATTGCCTAAAGTATGCTATTTGGCTCAAATGTAACTAATGGCAAATGGTTTTTATTGAGCAGCTATCTTCGGAAGTGTACTGAAAAAAGATGTCTAGGAGATTGCGATAGATTTTTTATAGCTATTAGGATAAGAAAGAATAAGAGCAATGTGGTGGTCTGGAGGTGAAGATGCTCGCCTCCCACTCGGAAGGTTGAGAGTTCAATCTTAGGTAGCAGCAAGTGGTTTTCTCTCAGGGCGCAAAGAGAAAATATCTGCTGCAAACTCTGCATAGGCATCAGGAAGGACTCAGCTCCATTCAGTCGCCATGACTCCACCCCAAATAAAGGGTTGTAAAAAGAAAAAAAGTGTAAGAAATAATAGACAATGAAAATTGGAGTGGGGAGGGAATGTGGGGCTGGGAAACAATTCATAGATTAGAGCACCGAAGCAATTTTTTTTAGAAAGGGAAGGATTATACTGTAGTATATAGTATGTAGACAAACTACTCCTAAAACTAAAATCTTATAGTATCCCTGGACATCTGCATAACTGGATAGAAGCATTCCTGTCAAACAGGCAACAAATGGTCAAAATTGGGAGCCTCCTATCAAACTCTGTACCTGTCAACAGTGGTGTCCCACAAGGCAGTGTTCTAGGACCTACTCTCTTAATACTCTACATAAATGACCTCTGTAATCATATTAAAAGCAACTGCGTTCTCTTCCCTGATGATGTAAAGCTATTCAACACCACCGAGAATACTGCTACCCTTCAAAAAGACCTTGACTATGTATCAGAATGGTCAAACAAATGGCAACTTCATATCTCAACAAATAAATGCTCTGTCTTACATATTAGCAAAAAAAAAAATCAGAAAATAAAATACAAGCTGAATAGTCAAGACCTTGTTGATGATTCAAACTCTGTCAAGGACCTTGGAGTACTCATCTCTAATGATCTAATGCTAGAGCCCACTGTAACTACATAGCCAAAAAGGCATTAAGAGTTGTTAACCTAATCTTATGTAGTTTTTTCTCTGGTAATATCACACTACTAACTAGAGCATACAGAACATTTGCTAGACCAATACTTGAATACAGCTCATCAGTCTGGAACCCGCATTACATATCTGATATCAATACAGTTGAGAAAGTCCAGAAATATTTCACAAGAAGAGTTCTCCACTCCTCTATTCATTGCAGTATATCTTATGCCACCAGACTTGAAATTCTAGACCTAGAAAACCTAGAACTACGCCGCCTTCGGTCTGATCTAAGTATAGTACATAAAATTATATATTGAAATGTCCTATCTCTCAATGAACACTTCAGTTTCAACCATAACAATACAAGAACACACAATAGATACAAACTCAAGGTAAACTGCACCAAACTTGATTGCAGGAAATATGACTTCAGCAATAGAGTGATCAATGTCTGGAATACTCTACCTGACTCTGTGGTTTCTTCCCCAAACCCCAAAAACTTTAACCTTAGACTGTCTACTATTGATCTCACCCCTTTCCTAAGAGGTCTGTAGGGGGCATGCATAAGCGCACCAACGAGCCTACCATCTCTGCCCTCTTGTTTCTTTTTATTTTTCTTATATGTATCCATTTCATGTATTCATAACTATGTTTATACTTATACCTGTTATCTTATAATCACTTGACAAAATAAAATAAATAAACAAATATAATGTAGTTTATACTATATTTACATAGAAGAAATATATGTTGTTAAAAGAACTCAAGGTATTTTATTGTTAGGAAAAAAACAATTCCATAATTGTTGCAATTGGTGATTAAATCCCATCAAGTTTGGGGAAATCATCGTCAGGCAGCCAAATGGACTTTAGATCAGGATGGAAACAGTATAGCCTTAGAACCACATGTAGGTCATTAAGCATCTCTTCTAGGCCTCCAGAGCACTCCTATTATCATGGTAATGAATTCAGGAGCAAATACTACTTCCAACTTGCAAATAAGCCTTATGTCCACTTAAGGCCCAAGACCTGTTTTAATCTCATCTATTTTTAGGATACAACCATTGATCTGATTCTTGTGTAGACTGAAATTGGGAGCTTTTGTTTTAATGAAAGGAAATGGTTTAACAAGCTGCTTTTTCTTCATTTAACATTTAGCTAGAATTTAAAACTGGCATACATATTGCATGTTAGGTTGACTGGTATGTCTTCCTAGAATTTCCTGGATGCTTCAGTCAGTATGGATTAACTGGGCTCTTGGCCCAGACTCAGCCTTTATGGCATGTCTAGCTAAGAATTTTTACTTGCATACTACAAGACACTTAAATAATTCACTGTCCTTTGTCAAGATGGAGGTACAATTCTCTTTTTATACACACTATAATTTAATTCCAATAATTCTTTCTCTTAGCCTTCCTATTGTTTAATGAATTATTTTGCCCTGTACTACTTAGCTTTGAAACTAGATGATTAGTATTGTTGACATAACTTCCATCTCTACCTTAGAAACTATGGCTCTCAACATCCACAAACTATTAATAGAACTAATTGGGTTATAATCTTTATGTGATGTTCAGGAAGAAAAATTGAGAGTACTTTACATTTATTTCATGAGCATGTAAAGACACTTAAGCAATGAAGCTTTCCAAACATTTTTTAAAAGCTTTAAATATTCTATGGACATATAAATGAACAGTATTAAGTGATGCTTTTATATATTTATATCTATCTCCCTTGGTACTGTATATGAGAATGTCAAATCTGCATTTGAGAATATTTATTTTCTCTTTATGCACCCAGTTGAACAAACCTTTATCTAAGGGGAATAGAGGTATTTGATTTTTGTATTGGGGTTTTATTTTTGTAAGCTGTTCAGAATTGGGTGGCAATAATTATAATTATTTTTAATAAATAATAAATTAATCCAATGACCCATCAATAAATATGTTGTTTTTTTAAGATACCAAAAATATTTTAACTTCTACTGCTGTAGCTAGTAACAGACATGACTCCTTTCAAATTTATATTGTAACAGGTTTTAATTAATAATTTCCATTATTACGTAGTCCATCTAAATATATTAACTAAATATTTTTGTTCTGTTCTTTGTAGGAAATTCTTCTTATCAAAGAATTGATTAATGTTGTCATTAAATCTCCTCTTTTGGTCAGCGGGTATTCTATATATTCTTACCACATTGAAATGAGCAAGGCAATTATAAATGTGCCATGACAATGATACAATCTTTATTCCAAAACCCATTGCTCAAGAATAAGCAAGTTATTCAGTAATAACTCATCAGTAGATATTGAGAACTGACACTAAAATCTATATATTTTGCTTTTGAACTCAGTACAATTTACTTTTGAGAATAAAGGAGCAACATTAATAGAATACAGTTTTAACAAGAGAACAGGAAAGATTAATCCTAATTCTTTTTTAAAATTGTACCTGTCAATGTGTTATCAAATTTGCCCACTCCCCCTTGCTCCATTTATATATGTGTCTCTTCCTTTCAGTTTTAATACTTTGCACTCCAACCTTGGGAAGCTATAATGACACAGGATGCAGATTCCAATGAGAAAACAAAAAGCAGCTTCTCCAATTACTAATCTAAAAATGACCATGCTTAGTTTGAATGGTTAGAAATGGAAAAGGAAACTTCTAAATAACAAAAAGCATTTTTATTACACATAAAGTTCACAAACAACTTTCCCACAGCACTCCTTCTTACTTAATACAGCAGTTTGTTCATGAATGAAAAGGGCCATCTTTTATTAGCATCCCGACTGTGAGTGGCATACAATGCTCCTTGAGTCAGCTCCCCAGAGATTTAGGTTCAAGTGATTCTTCCAGAGAAATATTTTTTTTCAGAATGTAGAAAGTGCCCTCTGCTCTGCTTTACTTTCTTCTGCCCATATGACAGTTTCCCATGATCACAGCCAAAACTATCAGGAAATTGAAAGGGTATTAATTCACGTGCCAATTTCAAGATTCTACATTCCCCCTTCTGGGGAACTGATGTACTAAAATAGGAATGCACTAAAGTACTTTCCTAACATTTCTTCATTTGCTTAACAATATACCTCAAGGACTCAAATTAGTGTCTGACTGGCCAACAGTCTGATTCATTCACAATACAAACAGGGGAAGCCACCAATCATTGCTGCTAGCATCTCTCAGCCAATCAGTGAACTTCTAGCGCTCTTAACATTGCACTATCTCATCAAAGAGTTAAGATCTCAAAGACCCATGGTTTGGTTCACATTTTCCTTATTCCCCACTCCTTTTCAACTTTCAGCACATCTTACATGAGTAGTTCTTAAAAGTAATCTCTCATTCATTTCTCATATGACCATGTAACGTTAGGTGCCTCAAAATGTAAAGTATCGGGAAGAGGGCCAAAGGAGAGGAGAAACTGCTATATATAATATGTAGAAAAATCTCCTTCCCCACACTTTTTTATTAATGGATAAACATATAACCATGATGGCAAACCTATGGCACGCGTGCCGGAAGTGGCACACATAGCCACTTCTGCTGGCACACGAGAGGTCGCCTGGAAGAGCCCCACTGCGCATGCATGCGTACCACTGACCAGCTGATTGTCAAGTATCTGGCGTGCATGCGTAGGGGTGCATGGGAGTTGTGTGCGCATGCGCAGGACACAGGGGTGCAGGGCGCATTGACTTCTGGCTGCTGGCACATGAGTACGAACGCAATTTTTGGCAGAAGAGCCAAAAAAAGTTAGCCATCAGTGACATATAACATAGTGTAAATGTGGAATGATTTCTAAGAATAGATGGAGAAAAATTCTTTTTTTTTTTAGATTTGAGGAATTCCCTGTTGTGCCCAAGAATGGCCAAATTTCTATTCTTAGTCTTCAAAAATTTCCTAAGAATATTGCTGTCATAAGTCCTTCTGTTCTCAAAACTTTAAGCAGATCCTGAAAGCCTGAAAAATTGGGCCACTTTTTTGGACATTTTTGTGGAAACCTCTGCACATATTAAAAATACAAAAGGAAGGATGGGGACATATGCATTCATTTCTTAATACTTATTTACAACTTTCTATATATTTTTCTTGTATTTGTTCTGGTATCTGAATGACTGTGTTACCTATTTGCCTGTCCGTCAAACAAATGATTATCACTTAGAGAATGAGATCAATACCTTTTCTCCTTTTATAATAGAAAACTCACAAATTTAAAACTAATCAAATAGTGGCTTTATTTTCTCATCACTAAATTCTAATAAAAATAAACTAAATCCAAATTTAGTACAATGGGGAATCATAATCCCTAATGTTTAGTTTCAGGAAAAGAGATTTAAATCAGCCAAAGGAGTCTGTTTGCCAGAGCTTTAGAATAAGGCAGCCAAATAACGCCTAGCCTGAATCCTTTGCAGATACAGATGCTCAGCAATACTGACCATTTATGGTGATTAAAATATTGTGTTGGCTCCCAGTCTCATAAATCAACTGAGCTGCAGAAAAACACTTAACTCTCAAAGAACTAGTTTGCGAAGTGTGCAGAGAAATAGACATACAAATATCCATGAAGCCAAATCACTCAACCAGCATATTTCAAATAAAATGTTCCACATTAGAGTTCAGCTCCATTCTGGTCTATAAACACACACACACACACATACACACACACACAACACACACACACTTACTTATGATTTAATGCTGTTAATTCAAAGTGAAGAAACAAACTGCTTAACAGGAACCCAAAGTGATTTGGTTTCTGTTTTTTGCTACAAAAAGTGTTTTTAAAACTGCAATCCCACAAACACAGCTTGAAATTAAAAAGGTGTGATATGTGTAAATCGTATTACAATCAACATAACATTTGTGAATTTGTTTTCTTCAATTTCCAATTTCTTTATTGCTCAGTCTGGAGTTTCCCATCAGGGAAAGCATCTACTTTTGCTATGTTGGAATTGGACAAAAGGATGAGACTGAGAGAAAGCAAACCTTCTCAGCAATTTTGTATATACACAAGATGATCCCTAAATATAACCCAGTCATAATGGCTGTGAGATAACTTTTTCAGTCTAGCAAGAAATAGATACATTGCTTATCTAAATAACTGGGCAATCCACGCTTGTCATCCCATTGGCTTAAATCAAGAAAAATGCAATTAACCCCAGATATGGTCATGTCAGTTGCAACAACTCTATTAGGCATAAATAAGGCAGCTTTTTTTTCAGCTGAAGTACTTTCAAGACTTTGTGTTAATATTTAATGATACAAAATGTGCTATCCAGCAACAATTCCATCTCCTTAAATGCAACCAATATTATGCACTGTTTTTTCCCCTTAACTGCAATATGGAGAAGGTTAATCTAAGAGATTATTACATTCCAAGGTTGATAATAATTGTTTCTTGCATTAATAACAGCTTTCTTGAAGGATCTTTATACATAGTCAAAATCACAATCAAATCTTAATTTGGGTAATAGAGACTTGGTAAAGGAGATAGGTTTACCTTCCCAGTATATAGTACAATAAATCAGACATGGTACATGGAAAGGGCAGCGCTGACACTGGAAACCCTCAAAATTAGTGTTAATTGACCTCAGTGTTAACTTTGATATGGCTTGTTTGGGGCAACTCAGGAGTACAGAGCAGCTATGGTAATCCCGATTTGTTAAAGGGCCAATATACGATGCAGGACACATAGTCAATGTGGCCTATGTTGTGATGGACAGGGATGTTCTGATTGTCAAGGGGTGCTACTATCTTGGATTTCTGGTGGAGAAAATGGCAGTTTAGATGCTCTTGAAGATAATATCACAGCTTATTTTGTTCCCTGTATAGCAGGAGGCCTTTCTTTCTCCAGATCAAAGGAGAACACTAGAAATTTATCAATGTGACCCACAGAGTGCTGCTTCTCATGAGTTAAGATGAGTGATGGGAGGGGGGAGGGATTTTCATTGAGTTTACAGTTGTGATGTAGCCAAATTTATGGAACTAGAACTGATCTTTTTCATTTCTAAACCAATTTTTAGATTTATTTGCAGCTAAAGAGAGACTCTTTGGAATAGATAAGTACTTCTCTTTGGAGTTTTTTCTTTATTTCTGGGGCTACATTTAAATCAAAATGTTGGAAAAATTTACTGGTATTTGTTTGACTCACAAATTTTGTAAATAAAAGAGACTAAAAGTATTTAAACAGAATTAATTTTATTTTTGAAATATTGAAAATTGAAAATATACTTAATGACTCTGCATTGTGAAATTATAGCCTGAACTTCAAACAGGCTTTGGGTTTTTTTAAAATCTACTTTGCCAGTTGGTTGAATGTATAAATGAAGGACTTCCTTCTTTAGAATAGAATAGAATAGAATAGAATAGAATAGAATAGAATAGAATAGAATAGAATAGAATGCTTTATTGGCCAAGTGTGATTGGACACACAAGGAATTTGTCTTGGTGTAAATACTTTCAGTATACATAAAGAAAAGATACATTCAGTTAAGAATCAAGAATCGTAACGTACAACACTTAATGATAGTCATAGGTACAATCAACAATCAAATCATATTAGGAAACAGTCAATATAAATTGTAAGGATACAAGGGACAAAGTTACAGTCCTACAATCACAAGTGGGAGGGGATGGGTGATAAGGAGTGATGAGAAGATTAGCAGTAATAGTAGTGCAGACTTTGTAATAGTTGAACAGTGTTGAGGGAATTATTTGTTTAGCAGAGTGAAGGCTTTCGGTAAAAAACTGTTCTTGTGTCTAGTTGTTCTGGTGTACAGTGCTCTATAGCATCGTTTTGAGGAAAGGAGTTGAAACAGTTTATGTCTGGGATGTGAGGAGTCTATAAATATTTTCACAGCCCTCTTTTTGACTTGTGCAGTATACAGGTCCTCGATTGAAGGCAGGTGGGTAGTAATTGTTTTTTTCTGCAGTCCTAATTATCCTCTGAAGTCTGTATCTGTCCTGTTGGGTTGCAGAACCAAACCAGACAGTTATAGAGGTGCAGATGATAGACTCAGTAATTCCTCTGTAGAACTGTATCAGCAGCTGCTTGGGCAGTTTGAGTTTTCTGAGTTGGCGCAGAAAGAACATTCTTTGTTGTGCTTTTTTGATGATGTTTTTGATGTTAGGTGTCCATTTTAGGTCATGTGATATAGTAGAACCTAGAAATTTGAAGGTCTCTACTGTTGATATTGTGTTGTCTAGTATTCTAAGAGGTGGTACTAGGGGAGGGTTTCTTCTAAAGTCTACCACCATTTCTATGGTTTTGAGTGCGTTCAGTTCCAGATTGTTACGGTTACACCACGAGGCAAGTTGTATAACCTCCTGTCTGTATGCAGATTCATCGTTGTCTCGAATGAGACCAATCACCGTTGTGTCATCAGCAAACTTCAGTATTTTAACAGATGGATCGTTTGAGATGCAGTCATTGGTATATAGGGAGAAGTGGAGATAGCACACAGCCTTGGGGAGCCCCTGTGCTGATTGTACAGGTATCGGATGTGATTCCGCCTAGCTTCACCTGCTGCTTCCTGTCTTTTAGGAAGCTTATGATCCACTTACAAGTGTGTTCAGGTACCCCTAGTTGGTTTAATTTACTTAGAAAGTGCGATTAAAATAAAAAAAATAAAAAATAAATAAATAGAAGAGCATCTGGAATGATGGTATTGAATGCTGAACTGAAGTCTACAAAGAGGACCCTTGCGTAGGTATTTGGAGATTCAAGGTGTTGTAGGATGTAATGTAGAGCCATGATAACAGAATCATCTGTCGATCTATTTGCTCGGTATGCAAACTGCATGGGATCTAACAGCGGATCCGTGATGGTTTTCAGGTGGGACAGCACAAGCCTTTCAAAGATTTTCATAATTACAGATATTAGAGCAACTGGTCTGTAGTCATAATAATAATCTTTGAATTAAAGGCTGCTATTTTTGGCAATTCCTATTAGGATTTTCCATATGAGAAAAAAAATGTTTCTTCTTAACAGATATTTTTGAAGCAGAAAGGGATTCCATTTCACTGGGTTAAGCTTCAGGGAATAATTTGTACTTTTCAACAATACTGAAATATCTCTCCCCCCCCCATCTTTTCACTATTTGAGAAAATTAAAACAAGACAAATTTGTTTCCAAGAAACACACTTAATAAAGAAAAAAACTAAATGTGAAGTATCTGATCTGTAAGACTTTGAAAGAAGAATTATATCAGCAATTTTAAAAAAAGATTAATGAAGTAGTTATATTAATCCAGACTTAAAACCAAAATTATTGACAGGTGAACGTGGCCTCAAATAAGGCTAAAATGTAAGGGATTAAATCTGTAACTGTTGGTCTCTATTTTCCAAATGAGGATAAAGCAGAGCTTTTTAATAATCTTATGGACCAATGTTTTCATATGAGAACTGATGCATGCTGAAGGATTGGATGAAGTAATTACTCTATAGTTTTATAGAATTTCAGATAAGGAAATTAAACTTAACTGAGGCAAATTACCAAAATCTTTTTTAACATATGATGAACAATCTGTTCTTGGTGGACACTTGGAAACAGAGGTATGGTCCTTCTAGGGACTATATTTATTTTTCAGAAATACTTAGATCCTTTTAAAGAATTTATATGATATGGTTTTCTAAGAATCTTGCAAATAAGATCTCTAAGTTAGAGGTTCTACCTAAGGCTTCTTCTGATCACAACCCTATCAATTTTATGCCTAAGAGAAAATCTACAATTTTTAGATGTATTAATGAAGGCTTATTACAGAAAGACTTGGTGGTGGACAACTGTAGGAAGAAACTAACTGAACTCTTTGGTAACAACGTAGATAAAGGAAGAGACTTAAAGACCATTTGGGATGCCAGTAAAGGTTTTATGAGAAGTTATTTTAAACCAACATAATCAAGAGTTAAAAAGAGAAGTCTCAAGAAAAATTGCAGACCACTTTGGATGAAATTAAAAAGAAAGAAAAAGATTTATAAAAGTCATTGACAGCTATCACTATTATATATCAGATTAAACTTCTATAACAATAATTATCTATGTTAATAGATATAAAGACAAAATTAAAATATTTGAAACAGAAGAATTTTTAGTTTGCAAATAAACTTGGGAAATGAATGACACATAAATTGAGAAAGGAAAAAGAAAAGAAAATGGTAATGAAAATTCAAAAAGGAGATAAAGCATTTGTGGATAATATGAATATAGTGAAAATACATTCTGTTGGAAATGGATGAAAAACCCCACAAATTAAACGTTCAAGACAATATCATAATATTCTAGAAAAGGATCATACCAATTGGCACATGACAGGAATATAATTACATTTTTCCAGATAGAAAAGACTTCTCTACTGTAAGATACTTTAATGACCAGAAAAAATGTTTAGGGCAAATAGAAATGTGTAACACAGCTTTAAATATATGTACTGATATGTTAGAAATATACTTTAAGAACATACCGAGTGAACAACAATCCTAAGCAAACTCCTCCTTAAGGGTTTTGGGGGAAGGGCCAAGAGCATAAAATGGACATCATTTAATCATAGTGTTTTGTGCATTCTATTGCAATTCTATTCAAGGCAACTTCATTACTCTTCCTTAACATGTGGATTGATTCCATGATATAGCATCTGCTGCCAAGGATATTCAGACATGGCTTAGAAATGCTGTAATTAATGTGCAAGAACCATGTGAAGAACACACTACATTTTGAAGTGGAAAATTTCAATTTCAAGGAGCTTTTAAAGAGTAGTAATACTAAAAGGCTATAATTTTTATTTATCTATACCTACATTTATATCTAGTCTGTCCTCCAAAAGTCTTGTAAACTTACTGTAGTTTGTAAATGGTACAGAGCTTGTTTTAAAACTCTTAATAAATATTGACTGAGCAATTAGATGAACCATATCATAAAGGTATTGTAATTTTGTTCCATGGTACAGCATTCCAAAATTGCTATGAATGCATTTTTGATTATAGCTGCTTGATAATTCTATAAGTCTCACCTCCAAAGTATCTGTAGCATATCAAATTATAATGGTTTTCATATTGGATGTACAGCAAGGCTCTATCTCTCTTAGTCATACAAACCTAAAGAAGCAGACATACTTAATTTTTTTAAAAAAATTAAACCTTTTTAGAAAATCAATAGTTTACACAATTTCCAGAAATAGAGACGTATCTGCAAAAATCAGTGGTGATTTGATATAGCCACTTCCTAAATCATCGAAAGTAATATTTACCCTGTCTTGAGCATCCTCAAAGTTTAGATACAAATTAATTAAACATTGCAACAAAACACAGTTGCTATGGTAAGACTTCTTATGTTTATAAATGTCAGAGCCTTGGGTTACTGTTAATTTTGGTTTTATTAAAACAATTTGCATACTGTAATTAATGGGCAGGACCAAATTAATTTGTATAAGGCAGGTCTACTAAAATCAATATGCCAAGTTATGAAATAATACATGATTGTTGAAAATTTTTTTCTAAAATGTTAATAATTTAGACAAAATTCACCCATCTCCTTGAAGTTTACGTATCAAGCAGAATTATGCTTAAAGTTACCAACCCATAATTACTGTGTAAATATCACCTTGCTTTAGCATGATTACTATCTATAAAGAGATATGTTTATAAATTTATAAATATGTAACCACAACAAATAAAGCTGCCAGAGTTGTTGGATATGAGATGGGTAGCAAATAAAATTTATAAATAAATAAATAGCCACAACAAACAAACAAACATATTCCCTTTTAGAGAATCCTACCTGGGACCCCCAAACTGTATTTTGCAGCCAACATCTCTGGGTTGAGATAACCTGTTCACAGCAGCTGTTCTAAAAAGATTTTAGATGGTTCTAATCTGGTAGCCTGCTGATCAATGAATGGCTGCTATAAACAGATTATGAGAACTATGGCTATCTAACAAAAACATTTAATGCTTAAGAAGCGTACATGAATAATCCATAGACAAAGATAAAAATATTAAATTTCTCTCATGAGGAAAATTTTCTAAATTTTAACTCTAATATTTTAATATTTATATACTGTTTTATATTTTGATGTTTTATTGTACAGCTCCCAGAATGTCTCTTTGAGGGAGAAGGGAAACCTAAGTATATGCTATCAGCTGCTTGGCTTTTCACCAATAATTAAACAAGGAGATTAATCAAAACACTGTAAGCAAAATAGTACAAATGATAGGATGTTCATATTAGTAAAAACTGGTGAATTCCAAGATGTCCTGGTAGAGATAGGGAAATCTCTATGACAAATCATCCAGTTATTTATAAGATGCAAATAAAACTTTTTCTCATCAAACACTTTTGAGTAAATTTAGGAGACATGGGATTAAAAAAAAGTTGCCTTTTTGTGGACTACTAATTGACTAAAAACAAAACAAAATACTAAAATATTTATTTTATTTATTTATGTATTTATTTTATCAGATTTATATACCACCCTTCTCCCAAGGGACTCAGGGCGGTGTACAGCCAAATAAAACACAATATAAAATTACAAAAGTTAAAAATAAATTAAATTCACGGCTGCTGTTAACAAATTATACCCCAATAATTAAAATACAAAACCGATTTCCCAAACCCCAATTTAAAACCCCAATTGAAATCAGCCCAGGTATTTAGAAATAAATGGGACATTTTCTCAATGGAGAGATGTAAGAAGTGGAAAAACAGGGATTGTAACAAACGGCAGAAAAATATTTTTAAACTGGCTGATTAGAGAACCCAGGAGCAAATCTGATTGAATTTAAGAAAGTGAAAAGAGATGCACACTGGGACACCTATAACTTAATGTATAAACTGATGGGATCTGAGATATCCACCAACTGTCTTAGAAAAAGTCATTAAGAGTCTACTGCATAGCCCAAGGGTCTTCAACTTGGCAAGTTTAAGACTTGTGGACGTCAACTCCTAGAATTCCTGAGCTAACATGACTAAAGGAAGAATTCTGGTAGTTGAAGTCCACAAGTCTTAAAGATGTTAAGTTTGAAAGCCCCTGGCATAGCCCAATGAAGATGGCAATTCTTGTAGCAGCTGTAAAACAAAAGCAAAACCCATGCTTAGGAACATTAGAATAATTAAAATAAAAATGCCAAAATTGTTATGCTCTTATATAGATCTATGATACATCTGCAGTTTGATTTATGCAGAATGATTTATGTTTATGTAATTGAAGAGGAATGTAGTGGAACAAATAAAATTGGACAAGAGGACAATAAAAATTATTGGTGACCTAGGAATTAATAATCACAAAATATATAATGGGCATTAATATAGATAGCTTTAAAAGTCCAGAACAATCCTATTGGTCACTGTGAAAAACTCTCCCATTGGAGAGCCAAAGTAGTACAATAAGTCAAGTATTGAATTAGGATCAAGGAGATCAAGTTCAAATCCATTCTCAGTCATGAAAGAATACTGAACTTGATGCCAAACATTTGATCTCAGCTCCATCTAATTAATAAAGGAAATGCTATAATTGCTTAGAATAAACTAAGTGTAACCTATAAAGTGAAGTGAAATAAAATGGAACACAATACAACACAACACAACCTGGCTCAATAATGGCAACTGCGAAAGGGATCTTATAATCCTAGTGGACAATCACTTAAATATGAGCCAGCAGTTACCAAACTGCTGCAGCTACCAAAAAGTCAAACACAGTCCTAGGCTGCATTAACAGAAGGATAGAATCAGGATTATACGAAGTGTTAATACCACTTTAAAATGCCTTGGTAAGGCCATATTTGAAATATTGCCTCCAATTTGGTCGCCATGATATAAAAAAAGAGGCTGAGACTTTGGAAACAGTGCAGAGAAAAGCAACAACGATGATTAGGGGACCGAAGGCTAAAAAAGAAGAAGAATGGTTGCAGGAATTGGGCATGTCTAGTTTAATGAAAAGAAGGATTAGGGTGACATGATAATAGTGTACTAATATTTGAGCAGCTGCCACAGAGAAGAGGGGGTCAACTTATTCTCCAAAGCACCTGAAGGCAGGACAAGAAGTAATGGATAGAAACTAATCAAGAAGAGAACCAACCTAGAACTAAGAAAAAAAATTCTTGACAGTGAGAACAATTAATCAGTGAAAGGACTTGTGCCACTGTGCTCCAAACTCCAGACAACCAATAATCTGAAATGGTATAGTTTCCTGCCTAAGCAGGAGTTGGGTTAAGAGACCTTCAAGGTCCCTTCCAACTCTGTTATTCTGTTATAGATAATGCTGGACTAGAGGCAGGCAATTTGTTTACATTTGCCATGTTTGAATTCAAAAACAGGAGGTCTGGGAGAAAGAAATTTGCTGGAAAGTTCAGCTGGTGTACAAGTCATGCAGAAGAGGAAGGGAATGAAGAGTAAGGTGTCTTCTCTTTGTCTTACTCATCCTGCAAGGCTTCTCTGGAGCTCGTCTCTGTCAAAACTCAGAATAACCAAACTGTTCCAGGTTTGGGATGTGCTAGATTGCAACCTACCTAGAACAGTATACCCAAGTATTGAGCCTCAATAAGTTTGTTTCAGGCACAGAGGGCAACAGAGAGAATTAGTAGGTCTTGAAAAATGAGTATCTCTTATTCAGTTCAGATTTGTGAAAGGTATCTTCCTTAGCCTGTGTAAGGTCTGACAAAGCAACATCCATCAGTTCCCAGGGTAGAGAGGATTATTATATAAATATGTCTGAAATGCCCAATATCACCAAATGAAAGCGTCCATTAACTCAGAACGGCAGAACAAAAAAAGCCTAATCTCTATATTTTGGATTACAGATCTGTATAAAGACTGTGATTTTTTTTTTATCTCCACAAAGAACAAAAATCTGTATGTACATAGCATAATTCTTGACCTCAACATAGAATTCAATTTGGTTGCGCCATACCTGAAAGTCTTCTACCCATTCCTGAATAAGGTTTTAAATATTTGAAGAATGGAGATTTACTGCCAAGCTCTGATACTAAACTTGACAGCTGGGGAGTCACACAGTAGAAAACTTGAGAGGGGGAGGTCTTCAGAAGGGACTTCCCTGCTAATTTAAGTAATGGAAAGATTAGCGAAAGAGACAATTCTTCTGATAATAAGGACCTAAAACTATTTACAATGTTAAAGGTCAATGCCATCACCTTAAATTGAGCCCAAGAGTCAATAATCAGCTAGTACTGGTCTTTTATAATAAGCTTCACACGATCCCTATACTCCAGTTACTGGCATTTTCCACTAATGGCAATTTCCAGATATTTTTTGAGTTTAACCCTACATAAATTGCACTGGAGTAATAAAGATGGCATGCAGCCATTGTTAAATTAAACCAGCACAGGAAAGATTGCAGCTGGTACTTCCAACAAATATGTTGCACTTTACCAGTGCCTCTGCAAATCCAATGGCAGTTGGAGATCAGAGAACAATCTTCAACTGCAAACCTTTCTTGAGAACAGCCTCTTGATTCAAAAGAGGCTTCACTTCTCTCCCCAAGAACCTATTTTTCTCCTTATCAACAGTACCTTCTTCTTCTCTAGAAGGCAAGCTTAACAGACATATAATGTAGGGAGGATTTTATTCCCAGGAGTAGCAAATCAGCAACAGAGAATATTCTACATTCAAGATATTTCTATATCCAGTTGACAGAATATCTCCTTTTGGGCTGGTAATATGCATTCAGTTTTCAAATCTGATCACATAATCCAGTGGAATTTATAAAGACACACTTGTCTCTTTTTTAAAAAAAATGTAATTTTCCATTTGCTTTACAAGCTGCTTAGATATAATAATCTTTTTACAAGACTGTTAATGTCAAAATCTCTTGGTTGGGTTCGATATTTCTTATTTTCTTCAATAATATATTTTTAAGGGGAAAGCTCCAAAGGATTTCTGGAGAAAAGTTCTGTGTGGGTCCACTTCAAAGTCATTTAGTGCCAAGTAACTTTCTTCAAATTATTTGCTTCATCATAATCCATTTATTTGGAGAAGACAACTTAGTGTTTTTAGAATTTATTTGATTTGTCAATCACTTACAAGATAACAGGTATAAGTATACATATAGTTATGAATACATGAAATGGGTACATATAAGAATAAAAGAAACAATAGGACAGGGACAGTAGGCACGTTGGTGCGTTTATGCACGCCCCCTACAGACCTCTTAGGAAAGGGGTGAGGTCAATAGTAGACAGTATAAGGTTAACGTTTTTGGGATTTGGGGAAGAAACCACAGAGTATTCCAGACATTGACCACTCTGTTGCTGAAGCCATATTTCCTGCAATCAAGTTTAATGCAGTTAACCTTGAGTTTGTATCTATTGTGTGCTCTTGTGTTGTTATGGTTGAAGCTGAAGTATTCATTGACAGGTAAGTCATTGCAATGTATGATTTTATATACCATACTTAGATCAGACTGAAGACGGCGTAATTCAAGGTTTTCTAGATCTAGAATTTCAAGTCTGGTGGCATAAGGTATTCTACAATGAGTAGAGGAGTGGAGAACTCTTCTTGTGAAATATTTCTGGACTTTCTCAACTGTGCTAATATCAGATACGAAATGTGCGTTCCAGACTAATGAGCTGTATACGAATATTGGTCTAGCAAATGTTTTGTATGCTCTAGTTAGTAGTGTGATATTACCAGAGAAAAAGCTACATAGGATTAGGTTAACAACTCTTAATGCCTTTTTGGCTATGTAGTTACAGTGGGCTCTAGCACTTAGATCATTAGAGATGAGTACTCCAAGGTCCTTTACAGAGCTTGGATCGTCAATAAGGTCTTGACTATTCAGCTTGTATTTTATTTTCTAATTTTTTTTGTCAATATGTAAGACAGAACATTTATTTGTTGAGATTTGAAGTTGCCATTTGTTTGACCATTCTGATACATAGTCAAGATCTTTTTGAAGGGTAGCAGTATTGACTGTGGCGTTGAACAGCTTTACATCATCAGCGAAGAGAACGCAGTTGCTCTTAATATGATCACAGAGGTCATTTATGTAGAGTATGAAGAGGGTTGGTCCTAGAACACTGCCTTGGGGGACACCACTATTGACAAGTACAGAATTTGATAGGACACTCCCAATTTTGACCATTTGTTGTCTGTTTGACAGGAATGCTTCTACCCAGTTATGCAGTTTTCCAGAGATACCATAAGATTTTAGTTTTAGGAGTAGTTTGTCGTGTACCACTGAATCAAAGGCTTTACAGAAGTCTATGCAGATTGCGTCTATTTTTTTGCCCTGATCGAGTTGTGTAGTCCATATGTTTTTGCAGTGTAAGAGTTGCAGATTACAGAATAGTTTTTTTTCTGAAACCAAATTGTTTATTAGAGAGTAGGTTGTTTGTCTCTAAGTGGAGGATAATGGATTGGTTAATAATTGATTCCATAACTTTACAGGTGATGTAGCATAAGGAGATTGGTCTGTAATTTTCAACTAGGCTGGGGTCTCCCTTTTTGAACATGGGGATGACCGTGGCTTGTGACCATAGGTTGGGCAAGGAGCTGTTCTCCAGAACTGTTGGATTTCAGTTCCTGTCAACCTCAGCCAACATGGCTGATGAAAGGGGTTGATGCAAGTTGAAATCCAAAACTTCTAGAGAACATTGAATTATTTATCCATGCTAATTTGCATAGTTAAGTATGAAATGTGTAGACTAGATGGTTGAAGGTATAGTTGTTGTTCTGTAGTGTGTACACTAGAGAGTTGAAGATATTTTGTTGTTCTTTACTAGTTTGGAGTAGTACATCAAAGAAATGAAATTTTATATTCTCTACAGAGAAATAGCATTTCTCTATAGAAATAGCAAATGTCTCTAATGACATTTCCTAACAATTATCTGTGTTTTGAGAACAGCAGATTCAGATTAATAACACAGAGGATTTACAAAGATGGTGCTATACTCAAATGTCTTTAAACACCATAACTCTTTTTTATTATTTTGCTAAAATAAACCCCTCGTCTATCATTTTGTTCTGTTTCTTCACTGGAGCTATTTAGAGAATGTACATTCATTCAAAACAGCAACAGATACTTGGAATCATAATTAAAATGTTACTTTGCAAATACTATTGAAGCTAAGCAGATTTTTGCCTAGATTGAATCTGGATGAAGGATGCTTGAAGATTAAGATAAATGTGAAATCAAAAGCTTACTGTGTCAGCCCTCAGAATATAGGAATTTAAAGTGGAGTAATGAAGGGGTTCACTCTTCTCACCTGGAGGCAATTCATGGTTCCTCAAATTGTCATTCTTATCTCTAACTCTTCTCTATTCTAATTTATCTTTGTAGAATAGACTTCTTCAATTAGACAAACTTTTATATGTTGGAGTTAAAGCTTTCAAAATCCTTTGCCAACATTGTCAAAAACTGACTGGAAATTTGGGAATTTACAATTCCCAAATAATTGAAGGACATCAGATTGAGGAAGTTTGCTATAAAATTAATCAAGATTTTAGTAGTACAGAAAGAAATAATTCCAATTACAGACAACTGCAGTTTACCATAATTTACAGAAATATAACTCATTAATGTTTTTCAAATTGATTGAAAGATATCTTTCTACTAAGTAAAGGTCAAACATATGGGCAGGGTTTTTTAAAAGCAGCAGGATGCATAAGACTCTGCACAAACTCAAATACTCCTC
This sequence comes from Bungarus multicinctus, assembly GCA_023653725.1. Classification (NCBI taxonomy): domain Eukaryota; kingdom Metazoa; phylum Chordata; class Lepidosauria; order Squamata; family Elapidae; genus Bungarus; species Bungarus multicinctus. The sequence continues at coordinate 44,254,122 of CM042838.1, read as the reverse complement.
TTAGCGGATAAGTAGATTAAGATATAAGAAGATACATCTGTCAAAGATACAACAAGATCAGTTCATCAATGACTACTGATTGTATTTCCACTGAACAGTAAAAAAAAACAACAGAAAATAAAGTAATTAAAGTTTTCAGTTCAGTCCTCAAAGGACAGATCAGCTGGACATTTATCTTCATAATTACCTTTAACAGTAACCTGAGCACAGCAGGAAGCTTTTCCAGCAGCATTTTCCGCCAGACACGTATATACTCCATCATCTTCTGGTAAAGCATCTTGAATAGTCAATTTTGCAATTCCATCTTCAAAATCAGAACACACATACTGAATTGGTTGATCTGCAGAAAACAGAAGGAAAAGCAAGAAATTTGCTGAAGTTCCAAGTTTGCACCCACAAACATGTAATGGAAGAGTTTTCCTCAAATATGGACCCTTTTAAAATAAATCTGTATTATGCACAATCGTTCACCACTTGATAAAGCATTTACGACAGCCCCAGCACTAAATTATGGATACTTGTAAACTAGATGAGCAGATTTAAAAACAAAAAAGCACAGTGATTTTATACATGCAATAGACTCTTTGGCAAGTGCCTAAAACTGAAAATAATTCTTTCCGTGAATTATTCTCATTGTCTCTTTAACATAATGTATTGAGAAAAAAGGATGACATTACAAGAACTCTAGCAAATGACTACTTCCCATTTAGAACCAATGTGACAGAATAGAGAATTTAAACATTGTCTGCCATCTGTCGTATAATCTCCCAGATGTACCATCAATACTTGCAGCTGATAACTTGAGGATGGAAAAGAGCTGGGAAAAGGCTTCTATACAGAACAGGGACAAAAAATTAAAAGGCTTATATGACAAAAAGAGCTAATAAGACAAAATGGGAATAAGTAATTTTAGAAAGAAGACAAGGAATTTTCTGGATGATTCAAGAGCACTGAAGATAAATCAGTATCGATACCTCTGTGCAAAAAAATAAGACAGGACATGGTGGTAAAAGAGGCATGCTATCCAGCATTGATGCCCAGAGAGGGAGAAAAGGATCCAAAGTCTAAGACAAAGTTCAAAATGCCAGCTATGAGAGATTGCCAGTTAAGTTTTAACTGAAGCCCTTGATTAACTCTATGGGGAATTTAGTAATGGTTATATTGATAGCAATAGCCTAAAATAGGCATATATAGTAGTTTTAGGAGAAGCAATGCAATTCCAGAGAATGACAGAACTAATATTGGAATGGTAAAGCAAATACACCAAATATCAATTTGATACATTCTATTCTTCTAAAGTAAAAAACAGCAAAAGTTGAGGGATTGGTCTTTTGGCTTTAGTTGACCATCACTTCAATCTTTAATCTAGAGAAAGTAAAATTTTCTACCTTTAAAATTATATGAATATAGACAAATTTTGAACAGGTTTACAAGTCTCTTTCATGCTTTGTTTTGTATATTGGATCTTAAAAACTCCTCGTAACCAATATATATTTGTAGAGAGACCTTATTTTCTAATAGGCTTTCTGTAATGTGATAGGAAGTGGGTCTCTTGAGTGATAATGGATAATTTTGTAGCTGTCTGTTTACATAATGATCTAATCAATCTTTATTACTCTGAAAATAATTTATTTCAGCAGACATAGATACAAAATGCCATAAAATCTAATTTAATTTGAAAATTAAAAAAAAATCCTTTCCTTCATGTAGGGAGCCATCTTTGCCTCACAGCAACTTTGAAAAGTTCATTCATTAGATAATGATTATAATACTTCTGCTTATTTTCCCAACAACAACAACCCTCTCAGTTTGGCTGAGAGAAAGTAACTGGCCTAAAGTCACCCAACCTAAGGAAAACCTACTACTCACTGTTTCTGGACCAGAAATTTAACCACTACACCAAACTATAGAAATAATGTACTGATGATAAATGATTTCACCAAGATAAAGAGATATAACATATAGCTCTTCAATTTGATGCACATGATTGGTACCAATACCTTATACATATTTCTGTTCAACTCCCATTTGTATTTGATCAATTTAACAGAATCTTTGATAGAATTTTCCTTTCTTTAAAAGAAAGTTTCAACGAGACAGAACGGGGGTGGGGAGAAAGGATTAGAAAAAGGGTAAAGTTGGGAATGTAGGAAAAGAATAATTTCAGACCTTCTTTGCTAGATATACTGTAAATATAAAGTACATTGACCTCTTACTCTAAGATGAACAATAGTACACAGTATTTCTATAATCATGAATAGTTCTAATTGTCAAATCCTAGAATTAGAGTTTCGTTTCAGTTTCAAACAAAAAGTTCAAAAATGGTCTCCAATAGAAAAAAAAAGTCTTTTCCATAATCAAAGTAGTCAGTTTCACCATCTCAGCCAGCTGAAAACACGAAGGGATGATTCTTTCTTTCCATAAACGCTCAACTTGCTTAACAAATTGTTCTTGACATTGTTTATCATGAGCTGCATGTTGTTTTTATTATTTGAAAATGTATATGGAAATATAAGCATAACTAAGGACATAATGTAAAAATCACTTTAAGTATAATGTCAACATAACTTTGAAAGAATTTGAACAAGGAAAGTGCTTCCACCACAAATTATTTAATATCTACAAGTCAATCTGGGGTATAAAATTGTTTCTTGAGATGTCAAGTTGTTGGTGGATGAATGAGGTTGTGTTGTATGTTGGTGTGCCAAAAATTTCTGTGTGGATTTTTTTTTTACCGTTGTGAACCACCTGGGGTTATGTTGCATAAGATAGGGGGAGGGCTATATAAATAATTTAAATAAGTAAATAAATAATCTAAAAATTCCTATCTGTGATGAATAAAATTTAATGCACAGGATTACATTAGCAATCTTACATATTTCTTTGAGTCTATTTTGACTATCCTTGATCTCTGGCAACTGCCTAATGATTTTCTTGCCAACATTTTTGGAAGTGGTTTGCTATGCCTTCTTATTACGGCTGAGAGACAGTGAAAGGTCAAAAGTCACCTAGATGGCTTCAAGCCTAAAGGAGGACTGGAACTCAGAATGGTCCTGGTTTCCAGCCTGTTGTCTTTAACCACTTCACCAAACTGGGTCTCTAATTATATACAGGCCTCTATTAAAGTCTATTCCTGCCTTTGGTTCCATGAATCATGTCTTTGTTTATAGAATTCAAACCTGTAAAGGTATTTAGCATACCCTTACCTTATTATATACTTTTAATCTTGTCTCCTAAACTGGAACCTCTAAGAGACACTGTCTGGCCTAAGTTCAAAGAGATAGTTAAGTACTATCTGTGTACTATGGAATATTCTTTAAAAGCAACTCAAGGTTATTTGAGGCTTGAAAACCACTGGATCCATGTTTGACCCAATATGGAAGTATTCTAAATTCCAAACATCAAGTTACAGCCTGCCAACTGAACAATATTTTAACACAGTACTGTCCTGAATTGCCGCTTAGGCAATGTGCCATAATTAAGCATGTTGGGTATTAGCAATCATGAATCAGGAATGCAATTCTCGCCTTTATTGGGTAATAGGCAACTATCCTTTCCTGCAATGTAATCATAATTTATTGAATGTTGTTTAAATTCACAAGGATAGTGTAATTACCCAACTTGATTCTTAAATAAAATTGTCCTAAAAGGTATATGGTGAGAAGCTACATGAAAATGTAATGTTTGGTTATAGTTTATAAACTAAACCAAGCCAGTACCAAATGATATATAAACAGCTCTGCATCATGATCAGAAGTGAGAGAGAGAGTTATTTGTGAGTGCTGTAACTTGGGAATAAAAGTAACATGTTTATACCTTGCAGATAAAACGCTAGGTCTCCTTCATAATTATAAATTCCTGACACTTCTATTAGGCAAAACCATCTTCTGTTAGGTTAGATTCAGGATTTAAGTTCCAAAATCCTAAATGGATTGATTTTTTTTTTAATAAAGAAAAAAATCCTGACTTTTCCTCCAGATCCTTTGAATGAACCCAATTCTGAATGTGCCATTAAAAATGTACATTCACATTGCGGGGGGGGGGGGGGGGGGGGGGGGGGGGGGAGACACCCTGAGATGTGCTGAAGCATATAGAGGGTGTCTTCCATTTACGATCATAATTGCTCCAATTGTTCTCACCTCTGAATTCCATATATCCTTGCCATCTGTAAATCAGATTTTTTTTTATCATAATAAATGCAAAGCAACAACATAAAGTACAATAACATTTATATCACCTACACCAAGGATATTAAACACAAGGCCCTGGCCGCGATGTGGTTGGTCTTTGGGCCAACCTGGAAAATATAAGGGGTTAGCCCACGTCGCTTCAGCCGGTCTACCGAATGCAAAGAGGAAACATTAGGCCAGTGTGGCTTCAGCCCGGTCTACCCAATGCAAAGAGGAAACATGCCAGCATTTTAGGGAGTGGTGTCAAGCTGGCCACACCCACCATCAGCCACACACCCACCCAAGGTCAACCACAGCCCTGATGCAGCCCTCAATGAATTTGAGTTTGACACTCCTGATCTATACCATAGAGCTGTGGTGGAATATGCTGACTCTGTAAACTGCTTAGAGAGGGCTGTGAAGCACTATGAAGTGGTATATAAGTCTAAGTGTTATTGCTATTATAGTTTGCATAGAAATTGGTTTCTATTGTTTCTATTACGAAATAGAGCAAGAACCAGAATTGCCTATGTACAGTAAGAGCAAAAAACTAAGCCATAGTCAATATGCATAAATCAATAGGCATAGTTGGTCAGTGACTTAAAAGACACCAGAGAAGGTCTATACTTCGAGTCCTAGCACCACATGACGGAACAAGCTCCCATCACTTGCCTCTATTCCTGCCAAACTAACAGTTTGAAAGCATGTAAATAGACAAATAGGTGGGATGGTAACAATGTTCTGTGTTTCACCATACACTTTGCACTGCAGTGATGTCATGCTGGCCACAAGTCTTCAGACAGCGCTGGATCAATGCCTGAAAGAAATGGAAATGAGCACTGCCTCCTAAAGTCGACTACGGTTAGTGGAGTAAAACTGCAAGGATACATTTACCTTTCTGCAAAGAATCAATGTGATTAAGAGTTACATGCAGGTGATCTCTAGCAATAACTCTTGCTGAGTAAATGACCATGGAAGAATAAGTACAAGTATTTCCCTAATTTTTCACTGTCATTCTCAGAAACCCTGAAGATGAATCACACATGAAAGGGAATTCTCTATCCTTACTTCAACAGAATCCCCATAAATACTGAATACTTAAGAATTACCATTTTCGACCTTCAGGAAAAAAATGAGAAGAGTACAAAAAGGTGGCATAAACCTCATTCAGTTGGTAATTAATACATTGCTCAAAATGTAAGCTTATCACTTGAAGTCTATATTCAATTGAAATAAAGCCTATTCTTTGGAGCCAGGCGTATGAAATGCAGCCTTGTCGCTAATGCTCCCTGCTGGACAGCTTTTAAAAACTAGCATAGCTGCTGCCTTTTCTCTCTTGTAGATTAGACTCCTCACAGAGGAAAAGAAATTAATATGTAGGTAGTCCTGGTTTAGCAATTACAACTGAGACTAGCAATTCGGTTGTTAAGTAAATTGTTTACTAAGTGAAAACTGAGACTGTGCTTAGAAGCTTACTAAGATTTCCTTTGCTTTGCAGTTCTGTGAAGGTTGTAAAATTAGTTTTTCAGCACCATTGTAATTGCAAATAGTCACTAAATAAGAAAGTTGTTGAATGAGGATTCCTTGAAATTGAGAATTTTAAGGTAATGAAGGTAATTAATCTGTCCTATTGAGTTCTTCAAAGCTGTTCTTAAATTCATTGATAAATCAAAGAAAATAGTCTTTTAGTGAGACTCAGAACCTGAAAACCATAGAGGAGCACACAAAATCAATCAGTGGCCTGGGATGAAACTATTATGTGATGAATTTTATTTTAGTTAAGATATTGGTGAAACCAGACACTGTGGTTTGTAATAAATCATTTATGTCTTAGTAGGAAGTAAGTATGAAGTGCTCTGATTGTAAATAACTTGTGATTTAGCAAACCATGGTTTAGCGTGATATATAAACCCATATTTTATACATTTCTGTTAAAAGTTGAGGCATTGCAAACCTCTTTTCTCTGCTTGTCTGCTCCAGATCATACATAAAAGTGAAATAAATTGTCCATTTGTAAAATGTGAGGACAAATTTAGATAATTTGAACCCATTATTTGGTTCTTCATGTGTATGGACAAGTTTTCTGATTGTGACCTTACCGTTAAGGAGCCAGGTGATCTCAGGAACAGGTATCCCCTCAACTGAACACCGAAGTGTAAAATCCTGCCCTTCACTCACATGGCAGGATTTCAAGACCCGGAGAAAATGGGGAGGTACCTCCTTCATTTTAGGTCCTACAGATCAAAGCAAAAGGCAGTTAATAAAATTGAGTGCTAACAGATGATCTCAGAATAAGATATTCTAGACCAATGACAAAGGCAATCCTTAAAAAGAAAAACATGTTTTACTAATGTGTCAGAAACATAGTCAGCAAAATTAACAAAGTTTAGTTGCTTCTAGTCAAGAACTTCAGATATAATTCATATGAATGGAATTCATTCTAAAATGAGAATGCAAATTGATATGTATACATTATTTTCATTCATATTTCTAAATTTGCTTACTTCTTGGTGACTCTAGGTAGCATACAAATTTAACACCAAAGAAGTAGAACAGCAGCAGACAAAAAAAAGAAAAGAAAGTTAGTATCCTAGTGAAATAAACATAAAACACATCATGAAAAAAACCCTCATATCCCACCCTAGCCCAAAGCTTGGGGAAGAGTCAGGTCTAAAAGGATGTACAACTGGCATTATTTAGTGTGTTTTATACTATGAAAGGGAGTATCTTTTTTTTCCAGGTGAAGAAACTATTACATACCTAGACAGTCACCTAAGCATACTTTGTAACTAAAAGATGCTTACTTTTTATTGTTAATAGCCACCTGGTTGAAGCTTGTCCTCCAGGATTGAAAGCTTTGCAAGAGTAAAATCCACTGTCTTCTGGCTGAGATTTTTTCAGGCATAAACAATGGACTCCATTTTCTTCATAGATCAGGATGCTGTCTCCTGTTTCCAGAAGGGCTCCTTCTTTGAACCATTCAACAGTTGCCTGGGGTTTCCCTGAAACTAGTTTATTACAGGTGGATTAAACATGGGGATGGTGGTCTAAATTTTACAATTTCACAATGTCTCAGTATTTTTCTTGGCTACCACCAATCCTTAGCTTTGCCCTTTAATGAGTAACCATAATTTTGACACTGCTAAAAAATTACTCAACTATTCAAAATTAGATTTGTGTTGTTCATTTTTGACTGGCCAATGACCGAAATAAAATTCTGCCTGTCTAGATTAAATTTTACAATAATAATTTAGAGTCATAATCTTAGTTGCAAAACTATGATATGTTGTTTGGAGAAATTTGAATTTGTTTTTTTTCCAATAAATAATCAAGGCAGAATATTTTCTTGGCTCATCCAATTAATCTTAATCAGCAGACTTAAAAAGATTTTGTTTAACTAGATCCATAGGATAGTACTGTACAGATATATCTTCCAAATTTTCCTTCAGATTTTTTTAAAAAATGAATGTAAATGAAAAAGCAATGTCACATTATTTTTCAGTTTTTAATTTTCAAAGTTAAAACAAACTTACATTAAATCAAAATCCACTCGACTATGCTTGAATTTAATTAAGAGAGTTAATGATATAAAAACATTGAACTCATTGTTCTAAAGAGTTGAAACATCGTCCTATTGTGAATTTGGCATCTCTGTCTAGCCAACATGTGGTAGCAAGATATTTTTGAATGCTCTTCCATGTTAAAGAAGTACAATGTAACAGTAATTTTAAATCAACTCTGCTAATTCTCCTAAATTCCTATATAGGTAGTCCTTCAGTTACGAACACAATTGAGCCCAAAATTTCTGTTGTTAAGTGAGAAATTTGTTAAGTGAGTTTTGCCCCATTTTGCCACCTTTCTTGTGTCAGTTGTTAAGTGAATCACTGCAGCTGGTAAGTTAGTAACCTGGTTATTAAGTGAATCTGGCTTCCCCATTGATTTTGCTTGTCACAAGGTCACAAAAGGTGATCACATGACCTTGAGACACTGCAGCGGTAATAAATATGAACCAGTTGCCAAGTGTCTGAATTTTGACCACATGATCTGCAAAGGATATAACTATGAAAAACTATCATAAGCCACTTTTTTCACATGGAAAGACTGTAATGCACGTGATTTTCCCTGTGAAGTGTAAAGTAATACAATCCATTCTTATTCTATTCCCTCATGCTTCTGCACACATACCCATGTGTTATTAATATAACTTTTGGCTTTTATTATCAAATTCTATAGCTGAAAGCTATAGCCAGTTTGACCTATGTGATCTGATTATGTTTTTTTCACCTCTTCCATTGGTTTCCTCCAGAAGGGGCAGTATGCTGGGGACAAGAGCTAAACATGTACACCATTCTAGGCAGACTGAGTACTGTGCCTCTTGCATTTCATCTACTTTTTGCTGAAGACAAAGCCTCATAATGGGAGGTGGTAATGCTGTACAATAGAAATTAATCACACTTATCTTATAGTTACAGTAAGTGCAGTTATTTGTCTATGCTTGTCTAGGGAAACAAGAGGCCAACCCACATTGCCCATGCTACATAAAAGCTCTGGCTGAAAACATCTCAACCTTTGTCAATGGTTTAAAAAAAAACTCTTTTGATATCCATGATGAGATGGTCATCCATTTTCTGTTTAAAAACATCCCAGAAAGGAATCAGTAAGTAACCTTAGACTGTCTACTATTGACCTCACCCCTTTCCTAAGAGGTCTATAGGGGGCGTGCATAAGCGCACCAAGGTGCCTACCGTCTCTGTCCTATTGATTCTTTTTTTTTTCTTATATGTATCCATATATTCATAACTATGTTTTTACTTATACCTATTATCTTGTAAGCAATTGACAAACTGACAAATAAAATAAAAAAGTGCTTTCTTACCTCTGCATCTAAATGTAACCATTTCTCCTTCTAATGCTTCTTGACTTTGAGGCCGACACTCAAATTGCGGAGGGATTCTCTGAATCTTTATTTCTGCTGCACTCTTCTTTAACTCAACATGATTTTCCAATTCTTTAGAGGTCAGATTATCTGGCTTGGTAGACAAAGCAGCCTGCCAATCTGCTGCCAGTAATTGCTTTGCTTTTTCTCCATTAACTTCCTGTTCAGAGGAAACTGCCTTCAATTCTACCTTTGGTCTGGGCTGTATTTTCACAGAGCGAAGAGTTATGGTGCTTGATGTTTTCTGCAGAATCTGTTGGCCTTTCTTGTCTTCTTTAGGTGGCTCTTTGATGGATTCCTTCACTTGTTGTAATTGAGTCTCTCTGGCTACTTTGGATGAAGCAAGATGAATTTCTCTCTTCACCAATGGCCTTTCTTTGGATTCTAGCAAAAGCTCTGTAGTAGTTGATTTGAGGTCTTTAACTATCCCATTGCTAGTGGGTTTTCTGATCTCTGAGGTTTCAAAAGCTTTGGTAATAATGGTGGATTTTGTAGAGGCACTGGGATTTACTGATGTGCTAAAGGGAAAATATTTTCTTAAGCCAAGAGAACAATTTTTAAAAGTAAATGTATTTCTTAAAAACTACTTGCTTAATGTTTGAATGTTGATTTTAGGCAGATCATTTGATTTCTGTTCCATGACGTTGTTTCACATCAAATGTGTATAATATTTTATGTAAAAGGAACAGATCTGCATTTTGACATGCTACTTCTGTATAAACAAAACAATTGTGGATGAGGCAAGCCATTCTTTATAAGGTCAATGCATATATTATGAGGCAAATCAAGTAAATTTATTTATCAGTAATTTCAGTAAAAACAATTTCAATAAACAAAGCTTGAAACATTCAGTTCTAGCTAACTCACTGTGGGACAGCTCACCATGGACAACTCGCCACAGGATAACTCACTGCAGGACAAGAATTACACTAATATCAAAGAAATGGTGGAATAGAATCATTCAAGAAAGGATGAAAAAGGAGGGGCAGAATGAAATATGAATGGAAAAAATAAAAATTAATTTTTATTTATTTAAATAATTAAATAGAATTGTTAAATTGTCCCACAGCAAGTTGTCCAGTGGCAAGTTGTCCAGCAGCAAGCTGGCCAATGGTGAGTTGGTTCTACTGAGTTGGCTGCGATAAGTTGTCCCATTCTGCTCTCAGAGAGTCAAAAGCTAAAATGCTCTATTATATGACAACCATATGTCATGTTTGGCTATTGAAGATTCAATGACATACATAGTTGACTGTCATACAGCAGCTAAGCTGAAGGCTTAAACAGTAATAACTAATAACATAAAATGTGTTATTTATGTTGTTTTTAAAAGGTAAAACCCAAGATAAAGGAGGAAGGAATGCAAAATACATACCAAAAAGGTTGAGAACATGCATCCCTTTTTAGAGAACCTGAAATGACAAAAAATTAAAAATAAAACCAATCATTTCAAGCTAAAGTATAAATTGCAGTTTGCTTTAAGATAGAACTATACTTCTTAATCCTTGGTCTCATGTTAATTTGTCCCTGAACATAGATATCTGCAGGGAAGGGAACACAGGTCAAATGACAGCACTTGTGTGACAAGGTTGTTGGGCAAATGGCACAGCTTTAACAAGTACAAAATAGCAGCATTTGTATAATAGCAAAATCATATATACACAATCATTTTAGTACCATTACAATTTAAAGCAGATGTAGTTTCCATACACAAAAAGAGAAAATGAAAAGGATAAACTTAAGAAATATGGAAGATAAAAATATTTTTATTATTTCTCCTTTCCTTTCCTTTCTTCCCTTCCTTTTCCTTCCTTGTGAAATAATGAAAAAAAGAATATTGATTACTTTGAACTATGGAGTATATTGCACTAATAACACCGTGAGGTTCAGGTAGAACCTATCATTTGATCCTGAGTGAATAAAGACTGATGGCATTCTTGAGGCCAAGATCAGGAAGCAGAAGTTCATGTGATTTAGGTATTTGATGAGAGTAAATCAAGGCTAGAAAAAAATTATAACTGGCAAGGTTCAGGTGTACAGAAGAATGGGAAGATGTTCAGTAAGGCAGATGAATGAGATCAGGAAACAGAATGAAATATCCTTGAAAAGTGTTACCATGATAAAAATGGAAGGAATTTCTTGGAAACAACACAATAGCCACTAATTAAATCATTGGCATATAACTAACTAGAGAAGGAAATCAAGTGTCTCTGTAGATATATGTTCTTTTATTTGATGTGCTTTGGCCTTCTGCAATGCACTTTGCTTGGCTGCTGCCTTTCATCCTTAATCTCCTTGGCTAGGAATTACCTTCTGGTCAGATTTGAGAAGCTCAAACTCACATGAGATCATGATTCAGACCTTTTATGATTACAAAAAAATGTTCTGGTCTTTTTTATTCCTATCACAGATTGATCTACTCTTGCCTTTCTGCTTCTGCTTCTTTCTGTTCCAATCTTAATAATCAGTGCTCAGTTAGTTTACAGTCTGTAAAAATTAGAAGGGAGTGGGATTTGCTCTCATTTTATATACTAATGGTGTTAATCTTGGTATTTCCTTGATTAGGCTGTTTATTATTAGCTTGTTTGTCTGATGATGTAGCACCATGCCCAGGAATCAATTATGAAGTTAATATGATGACATTGGGCCAGTCTTTTATGTAATCTTTTTATATGTTTAGGGTGATGATTAAAGGGAAAACCATACTCTCTTATGAATCATAACTCCTTTAAGTATGAGCTAGTTTAAAGGAGCAGAATCAATAAAAGAATGACATCATCATTATCATCATCCTCACCACCACCACCACTTTCACTCACAAGCTGTCTTCTATTTTTTAAATGTGGCTAGGAGGAAGAGAAAGGAGCCTGGATTTCACTATAATCTGTTTCTAATAATTTGAAAAAAAATTAAACCTGATCTTTAGGTTTGGACCATAATTTAGGAGTCACTGTGAAAAAACAGGAGGATGGAAAAAGTTTTGAAGAAAAAAAGAACTGGCCCAACTCTTGGAAAACATTTAGTTGGCAAGTCTGCATTTTTTCCTTTTAGTCTGTTTTGACCATACCTTGAACCATTAGTTCTGCAGTCACAGAAGCCTTCCCAGCATTATTCACCAAGGTACAAGTGTAAATTCCAGCATCAGCCAGCTGAACATTTTGGATTTCCAAAAACTGGATGCCTGCTTTCTCAAACATGTTAAAGTGATCATTTTTCTGCACCTGAATTTCATCCTGCATGCATCAAGAAATAAAATGACATGTCTAGATTATTCATGAAAAGAGAAAAAAGATATCATTTAATTTCATGTTTTATTATTTTCTTTATTTCACAACGCAGTGCTTTCCTTGACATATTTATATAATATTAAAATGCTCCTCAAAAATAAACCAATTCACCGGAAACAAAGTAATTGACAACTAAAAAGACTAAAGAAGTATTTTTTTAAAGTTTTTTTTACCATGTCGGAGTCCTGAAATTAATACTCAAAATACGAGCATTATAGAGTTAGTTTCTTTAAGCCAGGACAGATATTTACCTTCTAAACACTGGATCAAAAGATATTTTTATTTGAAAAAGACATGTCTGAGCACAACATTCTTGAAGGTAACTTCTAGGTGTTTACTTCTTTTAGCTTTTTCTGTTGGACTTCTCAACATTAAAGCAGGAAAAAATATATGATAAAGTGGGCCAAAACTGTAGTTATAATATACAAATGGAACAATGGAAAATATGTGATTGAAAGGACTGAAATTTATATTACATTATAATCTTAAATATAATTTCTATAAAATGAGATACCAGTGGTGCAATGGTGTATGTCAATAGAGAGGTTACTTAGAATATTTAAAGGCAATTCAAATTTATGTTGGAAATGTGAGTAACAAGAAGGGACATTTTACCATGTTTGGTAAAATATAAAAAAGCTAGAAAATTTAATACACTGGTTCAGAGGATTTTAAAGATTAATATACAATGGAAACCCAAAGGTTTTTCTTGTGGGGTTGATAGACAAACAGTTGAAAAAGTCATAGAACTTTGTTTTATACATAACTGTAGTGAGATGATTGTATACCCAAAGATGGGTAGATTCAGCACTAACCACAACAGGGAATGGCTGAAGGGAGATGGTTAAATTGATAAAAGACAGTATCTATGTATATTGCTGACTGAAAACCCCTTATGGATTTTTTGCATGAAACAGAATAAAATTAACTTATGATTTATATTTTTGATGATGACAAAATATAGAAAGAAGAGAGCTAGCTATTAACCATTGAATAAGAGGTAATATTATAATTGTACTTAAAACTCTTGTAAAGAAGATCAGAAACTACTTTTACCTTTCTTGATCTGTTTCTTATTCTCTTCTTTTTCTCACTTTATATTAGTTTGTATTAGTTTATATCTTCTTAAAATTATGTAATAAAATTGTGTATTTTACATACACATACACACAAACAGGCCAGAATTGGAGGGCAATGAGTGTGTAGAGTGGCCATGATCTATAAGAATTCCATCTTACTAACAAGATGTTCCATCCTATATACTCTGTCAACTTGGAGTGCATATGTTTAGATGGGTGGGATATGTACGGCTGTTAACTACCATTCATCCTGCTACCTTTTCCTCTTCCCTAGAGTCTTGTGCAACTTCATCATCATGGACAAAGCAGATACTCAAGAATTTTACTGAGAGGTTTATCCATAAAATTCTGCAGAGGTAAAGGTCCCATACATGAACCCAGGTACCCAACAGATTTGAATGATTTCTTGATTATGCTTCTGTATCATTATTTGCAATGCTGTTGATGGAAGTGAATTGGTGCTTGATGCTACCCTACTATTTCAAAGCATTCTCTTACTTCTCATAGAGCCACATGGCATAGTAGGGAACGGACATTGATGAAGTGGATAAGACATCAATTACAGCAGAGCACAGAAATTCTCAGATGTAGTCAGATTAAGTGAGCAAAGCCCATCTAAATAGTTCAATTGCAGTGGAGACAGAAATAATACTTATTTCTTTAACTCCAAAGCATCTATATTGAACTTGACAACACTGCTTTTCCTAACTGTATGACATTTCTTCTACCAAGGGAAATCTCTGGGATAATTTATATTGTGATCAATCTATAGTATTCTTTGTGGTCAAGATAATTAAATCTATCCACAATATGACATTGGGGTACATCAGAGATATGAAACTTTGGTATGTGCTTTTCTCTCTCTCTCTCTCTCTCCCCCCACCCCCACTCTCTCTCCTCATTTGTATTGCTTCAAAATTATGACACACGTTCTCAAAGAACTTGAATTTGAGTCCCAACTCTCTTAGCATTCAGAAAATCTATAGAGACAGATTTCTTTTACTGGTATTTTCACTTGTAATTGATTCTGATAACTATTCTTAATTTTAATAGGTATAATTTTAGCTTCATGTTGCACAGAGACAAGAAATTATCTGATCATTTTATACCATCAGAAGTCAGAAGTATTACATACCACTAAAATTAGAACACTTTGAGATGGCAACATTGTCTTGTTGGGAAAAAGACATTCTTAACTGGAAACTGGAAATCTTTTTTGTATGTTTTGCGAAAATGGAAAAAAAATTAACATGTATTTTATAGTTTGATGCTTAAAAGGGATAGAATATGGAACAAAGGAAGCTATGATGAAACCTTGGAGAGAAAGAGGATAAAATGGCTTTTGTATGAAAGTCTGTCTTTCAATGTTACTAAAAGGATACATTCTGATATGTCAAACCACAATTTTACTAGTGATGCAAATGGGGACTAAAGGATCTATTTTCCCCCCTAAATATAATACTAGACTAGGAAAAGGAAAAATGAACCAGGATTGAAGATCCTCTCAATATACAAGTATAAGCAACTCTTCAGAAAATCTGAATAGTTGTGAAAAAAACTATACCTTGAACCAGATGACCCGAGGCTGAGGTCGCCCTGTTATCTTACAGGAAAATTTACCACTCTGTCCTTCTCGTACAATAACCCGATTGGGTTTTGTAGCAAACTTGGGTGGACATTCACCCCAGATGCTTGGCCGTTGTTCTATAGGTAGAACAGTAGACTGACCCCTGGAATGAAGTAATCAAATATTATTACTGAATCATGCTTCTTACTGAATTTCAGAATATTGCAGGCAACATATAATATGGTGCCACTCTAGAAATGAATTCCACACATATTGTCCTGGAGTACATGTATTTTCAAGCATTAGAAAACAAAAGCTTGTTTTTTTCCAGTATTATGAGGAGGCACACATGCCCACATTTGAACAAATGGTAGATTTAGACTTGGCACAATGAGAATATACTTGGTTTCCATGAAAACTCTAGCACTTAAGAACGGAAACTCTGTGCATGCATGTTAGTGCATGCATCATGGAAATGCAAGTTCAATAGATGTATAAGAATGATTTTTACAATACAATTCTCCTGAATTTAAATAACTTTTTACTTTCTGATTTCATTCAATATACACAGAAATGCACCCCCCTCCCCCCAAAAAACCCCACGCTATTTAACAGATCTAACTGCAATGCTGCAAATAATCTTTCTTCTTGGTCATTTTTTCCTGAATTCTTGCCCATTCCCTTACCATCATCTGAGTCCAACTGAACTGTGTGAGTCTTTGGAAGAACTATGCAATGTTGTACAAGTATAAATCAGGTAACTTTCTCATAGCTATTAGATTAAGGTGAAAAATATCAGAGTTATCCCTCCATCCCCAGGATAAAATGTAGGAAACATTTCTATTTAAAGGGCTTGGAAAAAATACCTAGCCCAGAAGCCTCTTTCTACCTGCAAAAGTAGTGATAGAAAGAAGCCATCGTGATCAAAAAGGAAAGAAAAACAGCCCCTCTATTGATAATATCCCACACTTGGCTTTGACTTTCACATAATATTTTCCCAAGTAAATAAACTCATGATTCTGTAAAGCAGACTCTAATACAAATGTTTTTGGAAGAATTGGAACTATTTACTGCAGATGATTTCTGGCAATTCATCTAAAAACACTAATTATGCAGTTTAAACAAGGTATCTGGAAAAATCAGAATCTGTTTTGCAAAACTGTAAGATAACCATTCATTTAAAGTAAATATTAAATAGGTTATACTTTTTGATACTCAGGTCCTATCACGTTTGACTGATGA
Source organism: Bungarus multicinctus (assembly GCA_023653725.1). Classification (NCBI taxonomy): domain Eukaryota; kingdom Metazoa; phylum Chordata; class Lepidosauria; order Squamata; family Elapidae; genus Bungarus; species Bungarus multicinctus. The sequence continues at coordinate 44,237,845 of CM042838.1, read as the reverse complement.
TGAAAGGGTTAAATAAGGGTGTTCTAGGGGAGAGATAAATGGAATGTATTTTGTTTTAGGTACATGCTGTAAAACTGTCATTATTTGGCTTGGTTAATTTTGGGAATAATTCCTGGCATATTTGTAAAGGTGCAGGGAGAAATCCTCTTGTTCTTGATGTTTCAGCCAACTGGTACATTTACTACTTTATGAACACTTTTTTTAAATTTTAAGAACTAAAAGTTTTTTTGAAAAGTAATACCAAGAAGCTTATAAGAATTTTGTGATTTGAGAATGAGCAGCTGGGGAACAACATTAGTTTTTATCCTTTCTCCATTTTTAAAGATGATGATTAACATGTTGCCATAAATATCTCAGAACAAGGCCTTTCAAAAAAAGATCAGAATGTGTCCCTTGCTATGTATGATGAATTAAATTAATTATATATTTTTGCACTGTTAATTAAGTTCTGCTTGTATTTCAGAAATTCAAAGGTCAAATAACCAATACCAGTTCAGTAAGTTCATCATTTAAAACTGTGATAAAAAGCCATAAAATAAGGAACAGTAATAGAACATTCAATATACACTAAGCAATACCTATTTAGTCTTGTTCATACTAGTTCTCCACCAGTTCTGGTGAGCTTGGATTTTTATAAATTTCCAAGCCAAAATACTGTTGGCTAAATTTCAAACAATGTCAAGCACAAAAGGTTAGGATTAGGGTTACAGGAAGTCTGGTTCATTTTGTTGGCAAATATCACCATCACACATAGTAGTGAATAATTAACAGTGATGAAAATGAAGCTGTGAGTTTCAAGCAAATTTAAAGTCATGGTTATATGCTCTGCACAAAATGCTTACCCATATGCAAACAAGTTTGCTCATCTTCTGCAATATATATTACAATACTAAAAGAAACTTATGAGATTTCAGCTCAAAAAGTAAACACTATATTGTAAACAATGTAATATAGGGAAACTTAATAATGTAAGTTATAGTTAGGTGATAATCAATTAGCTAAATATATTAAAGGGAAAAGAAATTATAAAAGTTGGAACACCAACTACTTCTCTCTATTTCTTGCTTTACCTAGCAGATAAATATTATAATCTGCACTTCCTAGTGAAATAATAAACAGTTAAGAATCATATTAGAAAATACATGAAATTATTCTCCATAGGGAAAAATAGCAATTCAGCTTCCTAAAAATGAATCAGGATCAGATAGTAACCTGGAATGTGAGCTGTAACCAGAGATGTCTAGATTAGATCTACTAGCAAATTTAAAAAGAAATAAATTTGTGGAACATATTACTTATAAATTTGGTTCAAAGTTTTGTCAGCTCTACAGAGTAAGTACAAAAGAGGCCAAATGGCTTACAATTCTTAACAATACTTAATACTGTAAAAAGTAAGGAAGATGAACTTGACACAAATGTACAAGAACCATTACCTAGGGAAATGGAGCCATTTTTTTTAAGTCAAGAGAAACAAGATTATTTGGAAGTGGCTCAGGCACAGGTCTCCCTAATTCACAAGAGTATAAGAAGGAGAAGAAATACCATATAACCAGATTTGCATCAGTGATATGAACTCCATTAGGTAGGCTAGACAGGAAAATATATTAACATTGTCATAAATATATAGTTCCATAAAATGTTTTGAATGCAGAAGAGTTATTATAATGCAGAAGAAAATCTTGCCTTTTTTAGATATTTCAAAAGCTCTGCATATTATGGAATAGGTATCTGCTCTTAAATATATAAATGCCACCAAACTCTTACCCAGAACTTTTGGAACTGGAGGGCAAGTTATATTTCTTCAAAACTTTTCCTAAAAGAAAATAGAAAAATGGTCAGACATAAAAAAATACTTTATCAAGACTGCAAATCATTGGGATCCTTAACTGAATTTATGGATTTTTTCATCTCTATATCTTGCAAAAACATATTTGTTCATGATTTTTTAAAAAAATACGCCATTTGCTTCTCCATCTGTTCATTCTCCACCTGAAAAACACATCTAATCAAGCTTTGCTTACTTGTACCCATATGAGGTAGAGTAATTGCAGTGCGCAAACAGCTATTTGCTGTGGAGTATTTTGAGAAGCAGCCCAAGCTACAGTCCTATACACCCAAATAAGAAACTTCTACTGAAAATGTGGTTTATCTCATTTGTCCACACATACAAATAGAACTGCTTAATTGTTTTTGCTATTTCAAAAACTGCTCATAGTCTTTCAGTAAGAAGTTTTTTTTAATTCCATGGCTAGCTTGAAGCCATATATTAATTTACCTGCCTACATTTTTACTTTAATATATCTAAAGACATTTCTATAACACATTCCTATGCAGAAGCAATCCAACCAAAACTTTAAATCAGAGTGGAAGGTATTATGTTGTGAGTCTGCAGCACCATCTACTGGATGTGAGCAAGTGAACTTTATGAACTTTAATGGATGGTAAATACAGTTGGTTTCTGTAAAATATAGGGGACAGAATAAAATATTGAAAAACATTAATTTAATTTAATGCAAAATTTTGTAAATAGTCATTTATGCTTATCTCAACAGAAATCATGGTGGTTAAGTTTGACATTTGAACCAAAATGTCCTCAGATCAAATCCTCCCTATATCATGGGTTTCTTCTAGAGATGCTTAGGCAAGCGGTAGGAGGATAACCGTGTTCTATCCTTAAAAGTAATTGTTATAAATTACCTAGGTTAACCTGCTTTGAAACACCAAAGTAGTCTTTCCACTTGGTATCCTGCAGATGAGAATTCTGCATAAAAATAGCCGTGCTGGATCAGGTTAAGGCAAAGCCTTAGGCACAGCTCAACTCAGCATTCTGTTCCCAGTCAAATGCCTTTGGGTGCAGGAGACACTGAAACCTCTTTGGAGGCATACTTCTTCAAATCTTGGAGGGAAGATTGAGTATTTAGGATAGATGGTATTCAGTTGTTCCTCCATGAATTAATTCAGTTTCTTATTAAAGCTTTCAAGCTCTCAAAGACAATAGGTTAGATTAGGATGGGGTATCCTATAGCTCTCCAGATATTGAAAATCTACAGGTCCCAATAGCCCAGGTCACCACAGCCAATTGTGAAGAGATAGTTTTCTTAAATCACAAGTTTATTGTTCTTGATTTATTCTCAGAGTGTTTCATGGCTAAAGGCCTTGTCCCTCAAACCCTTTGCAGCAAGTACACATTTCAATTTGTGTATTTTCAATCGCTGCGTTCCTTTCTTCCATTGAGTTAGCCAAGGCATAAAAAAAAGATAGCCAACTGGCATTCTATCTTCAATTTTCCACATTTGCTTTTGCAATCAGGAAAAAAAATAAACAAAATTGGGGTGGGGCAAGTCATTGCATAGAAAAAGAAAGAGCTTCCAGAATGGAAACTGTGCTAGACTACTAACATTCTTACCTTCCACTGTCAATTCCACAGTCATCTGGCGAATCCCACCAGCATTTCTGGCCTGACATGTATACAGACCACCATCTTCCTCCTTCACCCCTTTAATCATCAAGCTGAAAATCCCTCGGATGCTGCAATCTGCTACACAGCGCTCTCCTGTGACAAGGTGCTCATTTCTGTACCATGTGATCTGAGGTTCAGGGTTGCCTCTCACCTAAAACAGTTCCATATAGAAATAACCAGACAGAAGAAATGGGGATTGAGAAAGAAAAAAAAACAGAAAATGATTTTACCTGGAACAAATGCAGAACACTTTGCAAGCCAGTGGAATAAAAGTATTTTCTGAAGTAATGTCTGTTAAACACTTACAAATCACCAAGTGTCAAAAGGCAAAAATTTGAACAGAAAGAAGATAATCTACAGATGTATCATGCTGTTAAACTAGCAATGTTGATCCAAGAACCTCTGCCTTTTAAGCTTTAAAAGCCAAAATTGAGAAATTTTGAAAATAGTTTCAGATGATAAATCTATGACCCCATTTTTCAGTCTGATATGGCAGGCATATAACAGTGTAAATTAAAACAACCATATGTAGATTGATATAATTTCTTTTATCAGATGAATTCTCCTTCAAAAGTATTCAAAAACAGCATTGTTCAAACAATTCCATATAAACCAGCTGCAAAATAAAAAGCAAGCAACAGTCAGTGTACAAAGTCTGGTCAAGATTTTTCAGAGATGAAAATCAGATCTCCCAGATAAATTTTATAAATTTAACTATTCTTTCCCCTTTTAGATAGTAGTGAATAGCGCAGAAGGCCTAAACATAGTAATTATCATCTGTGGAGTATTTCATGCATTCACATTAACCTGGGCTCGAGGAAAAATTATATTTGAATCTGATTTTCAAACATTCATTTAAAGGATATGTATTTTCAACAAGGTAAACTGGTAAATAATTTATTTGATATTGAAAAAGAGCTGTTTCTATATAAACATATGCAAGTTAAGCACCAAGACTTACTGAATTATCTTCCCTGAATTTCGAGTTTGCAAATGATCATGCTCTCTTCTCATATAATCGCATCCAAGAGAAGTACAACAGCTATGAATATATTTAAGATTGTTCTCTAAGGACACATTCACACACACACAAAACCATACTCAAGAAGCAATAGCTTTCAAGCATAATTACATTCTATCTGGTAAATTACAGCATTCAGGCCTTCTGTTTGTAATCTGATCAGATGAAGAAAAAAATCCAGATACATTCTAAATCCACAACTAAGACTAAATTTTTTATCTAACTCTGAGATCAGCAGAAGATTTTTCAAGATGTATCTAAAATACATATGCCATGAATTTCTGAAAGAAATTGAGTGCTATAGCTCATAAGCACATAGTTAAGAGCAGCAGGATATTTGTTAGGCAGAAAGTCAGCCATATAAAGTCAATCACTGTTGTTTTTCAAACGCTACCAATCTTTTAAATATCACTCCCAAAGAATAAAATTGCCACACCAAAGAAGTACTGTGGTACATTAAACCTAAAATTGCAGAATATTCTTTATCATGCTAATAGTTTACTTTATAATCTAAAAACAACAAAACTTTTATTACAGAAGTCAGCAATTCATGATCATTAAGCAAATCTTTAAAAGTTAAAGATTCTCATGGATAATGAATAGCCCAAACAAATTCTCGTCCAACTTGGTGCTCTTGAGAAGACTAATTTTAGCAGGTCTAGAAACTACTAGGTCAGGTTTAGTAGATTGTGATTTTCAATTCTTAGGATTTCTGCCTCAAGAATTCAAAGTAAAGCCAGTATTTTAAGTTTTAATTGCATATATTATTACAAACTTATTGTTCTTAAAATTTAACTGCAGAATTCACCTGGCAGCTACCAGAAGGGAAATTCAGAGACCTTTCTCTGAAATAGGAATGGAATTTAATAAAATATTCTAATTATGAAGTAAAATGTACATTATTTAACTATAAATTCCAGATTTTAATCACATTTCAGGCAGAACAAGTTATATACAATGACACACCATAGCTGCCGCATGTTTGCCAGGAACAGAAAATGCTGACAAGTCATAAAGAGATTGCCACCAATGTTTCGTCTAGAATCCCAGATGGCTTATTAACTAATAACAAAAAAAATGAAATCAAATTCATTCTAAACTACTTATGCATTTCAAATAACCAAATGCAACTTTCAACTACAACACAAAGAATCACATTTTGAAATTCCACATCTGGTGATGTTTAAGTTCTTATTCCATATGCAAACAGTACTAATAAGTAAGTTATTTTGGAATGATCCAAATAATCTATTATGCAAAGACAATATGCTTCATATTTAGACACCCCCCCGACAGTGATCAAAATAGCAAAAAAAAAAGCCAACAATAAAAAATGCTTTCCAATTCTCAGTTGACTCTAACAATTTAACTAGAAACCTTATCTTATACTTAGTTACTTGCAGATCTTTTCAAACCAGAGCACTATGTAAGTCCAATCAATCAATAAAAAAATTGCACTGAATCAAATACTTGTATCCTTATCAACAGTATAACGTAGTAGCTAAGTTGCTGGATTGAGAACAAGGAGTTACAAATTGAAGTTCTTACTTGACCAAAAAGCTCAGTGAGTGTATTTAAGGCCAAACACACTTCACACTTCCGTCTTGCTCTCACTCTAGTCTACTTTATAATATTGTTTTGTGAGAATCAAATGAGAGGAGACCTTTTCTCATCTCTTTAATATGCTACTCAGTGCTCAAGAGAAAAAATACGGTATAATGCAACAAATACGTAAATTTCATGACACTTATCTTTAGATGTTGTGTGTTATCTATTTTTCATCCCACAATTAAAAAAGGGGGGGACTTTCAAGCTACAAAGATCTATTAACCAGATCAACTAAACAGAACATCTACAGCCATTTGAGGTAGTCCAAACAAGAAACCAAAACCATGAATAATAAACTACTTTTTCTTATCAAATCGTAGGAATAGAATATTGCAAATGTGAAAGCACATCTCTCCTGCCTTACCTTTACTTTCTAGGGAACTTCTGAGATGTTTTCTACACCTCCGTTCCTTCTGTGGTCTGAGATATATCTTATATGACTATTGCCCTGACTGTGGCTGTCTTTCAAGGATATTCCTAAAGACCATTACAATATCCATATTGGAGGAATCACGCTAGTAATTAAAAAGGAATGTGAAAGCCACAAAAAAAGGAGAGACTTTATTCTGCCATTATAGTTCTAATAGCCACAATTCTACCCCCCCTGTAAGTGTTATTAAAATATGATGTGTCCCTAGATAAAATGGTTTTCTAAGGACACTGCTATTTTTCTCCAGATAAATTTATACTCTGAAGATCTCTTGGAATAACAAATGGTAGTTATCATAACTACCGTTAAAGTAGAAATCTGATTTCTTCCTGTACAATTGAGGTGCCCTCAGATGAATATGTCCCTTCCACCATCTTCAAGTGGTGCAGTGTAATAAGACTGTGTACTTGAATTTAGAAAATTCTGAAACGTAAGTCAACAGGGTGAATTTTTTTAAAGAACTTCAGATAACTTCAAAAGATAATATATCAAAATATGTTCAATAACTCTTTAAATGGGCCTAACAAATCTCCAGTTATGGATATTTTTCAAAATTGGTACTGTCACCAAAAACCCTCTGTCTTTTTTTTTTCTGGCATGGCTGATTTGTGAAACAGGATGGGAAGCAGTCTTCTGGTTGCAATCAATGCAGATAATCTTCAACTTACAATCATAATTGAGCCCATAATTTCTGTTGCTAAGCAAGACAGATGTTAAGTGAGTTTTGTCCCATTTTGTGATCTTTCTTGCCACAGTTTTTAAGTGAATCATGGCAGTTGTTAACTAAGTAACATGGTTGTTAAGTGAATCTGGCTTTCCCATTGACTTTGCTTGTCAGAAGGTCACAAAAGATGATCACATGACCCCAGTACACTGTAACTATCATAAAGCACATGCCAGTTGCCAAGTGTTCAAATTTTGATCATGTAACCATGGGGATGTTGCAATGGTCATAAGTGTGAAAAACAGTCATGTCATTTTTCCGGTGCCGTTATAACTTTGAACATTCATTAAATGAACTGTTGTATTTTAATTGAAGAGTACCTGTACAGATTCAATGAAATTCATAAACATAACAATTATTCTGATGAAGACTGAGCACTGGAAAGATTCTATTAACATTCATTCTTCCTTTTCCTATGGCACTACCCTATGACACTGAAGGCACTATGCCAATGATGGAATACTTTCCGTTGTTGCTGGTGAATGTATTAAGCCCCTATACTCTTTCACTACACAAACTTATAATTATCTGTTGTATTTTATCTATATTCTAGACCATCTCAGATAATTCTGTGGTAATAAAATCCAGTTCTCCCACCCTTTGATTTCTATTCTTCCCGATAATAAGCAATGACATCTTTGCATTATTAAACAATACAGTAATTGAGAGAAATGACAAATAGAAATGACAAATAATTATTTTTGTAAAGCACATTTGGGAGTACAGTACTAAAACAATTAAAGTAATGAAACATCATTATAGAAACTATAGCTTTAACAAAACAAAAGCAAAACAAATACAAAAATTGTTAGTAAGGTTAAGCTAAGAAGTTAACACCAATTTTTTATATATACTTGTAACAGAAAACTGTTCATGGCTGATCTGTAAGAGACAAGGTCTAGTAATAAAAATAAATCAGGCAGCGGTTGCAAACCATACTCTTGATAATTATTTTGCTCTTTTTAATGTATCCTGTGGTATAGAAGTCGGTGTCATCATTTGTCATAACAACATATTAACTTTAATTCTTTCAGGAATTCAGGAATACATACACTTTAAATTGTTTCTGCTTAGATAAACTAGAGTTTTAGCACTCCAAAAGTTTTACCTCCTATTTTTAATGATAGAAAAATCACTACAAGATTCAAATAAATTACAATCAACATCACAGGCACCATACTAGAATGAAGTGAAATAAATTTTCAAGTAATAATCCAGAAATATATCTGCACTGTGATGTCTGGCCCACTAAAAAGCACACTACACATTGCTCAGAACTTCTTGATACTGTTTCTGCTTCTATATATTGTATTAAAAATCCTCTAAAATGTCTTATGGCTGCTAAAAATGTACTATGATGGCTCGATGCTATTTTTTATAATAACATGCCACTACTGAAATGTAATCATTGACATGATAGATTGGGTTTCATTCTTTTAGTACTACTTGGTGACTAACTAAGTAGTAATGACTAAGTGGACATTAACATTTTGCAGGTGAAATTGTACACAGATGTATAAGTAGGTACTTGAGAGATACATGTGACTTCCACCTACAATTATACATGCATTTAACCTCCATGTAAAAGTGTGAATTCAGTGTTAAAATACAGCTGCTGTAGCCGAGAACAACTGCAACTCCTTATATTCTGCCTCCACACCTAGGGTTTCCAAAAACTTTGCCACCCTCATTAGTGGGATTTCCCAAAGCAATGTTTGTTCTTTTATATGATATACATATATGTATTATGCACACATGCACATCACATGCTAATGAGTATTAATAAAATAGACTAGTATAATTCTGCAAGGATGCACATGTGCAGCAATTATTTTAAAATGGGGAAAAACTATAGTGTGAATTGTTAGATGTATTCACAGAACATTGCAGAGTATGTGCTAATTCAGTTATGATCACTAAACAATTAGAGTCCAACTCTTATAGCAACTCACATTACAAAGACACAGATTGTTTATCAATATTCTTATGCATTATAACTCATTAAAAGTTTCCCTTTACTTGGTAAGAGTCAATTCTTACTTCAAATACATTTTCCCATTTAAAACGAAGAATTCATTTTTCACACTTCATGCAGAATCCTGGAACTGTTGCATTATTTTGCATTTAGCATTCTGTGGCATCAGACTGGTAAGCCTACTGAGAAAGGACCTGCAATGAAGGTGCTTTATGGCAACCATCTATCTGTTGCCTCATGACATTTCTTCATATCATATTCATGATTTTTTGTGGGGGATGTGTGTCTTTGAATCAGTTTTTGACTCAAGGTGATTGCCTGGAGAAATCCTTGCAGTTTTCTTGGCAAAGTTCTTTGGAACTGATTTGCAAGTTGACTTGTGGAAAATATGCAGTGCTCAGAATGAATATAAAAATTGTGGAAAACAAATGAAACCTGTCTTGATGTTTTACGACATGTGGCTGAGGTGGCATTTAAGCAAGGTCAATCACCTTGACTTGCAGTAAAAAAATGTCATACCTATGTGTATACAGACACTATTTCCTATGAGCAAAGTGAATATGCATGGGCACTTCACTTTTCATGTAACCACTATGAGATAAGAAGAACATATCTTGTCTTTTTCTTAAAGCACAGTGCCTGGTCCTTGTTAAATCCCTATCATGCTGTAGCCTATCACATCCCCCACTTTCTCTCCATTGTCATTCCCTTGGCAAAATAAGCATCAGCTTATAGATACTCAGAGCTCTGCACAGAGACTTTTGGTCTCCGGGCAACAGTACCACTGAAATGCAAACACAATGTATTCAAAAAGAACATTCAGACTTCATCCAGGTCCCTAGAACTATTGTGTTATTTTGAATTTGGCATTCTGTGGTATCAGACTGGTATGCCTACTAAGAAATAATTTGCAAGGAAGGTGCTCTATGGCAACCACCTATCTGTTGTCTCATGACGTTTCTCCACATCGTATGCATGACCTTTTTTGAGTGTGTGCCTTTGAGTCAATTTTTGACTCCTGGCAACTGCCTGGATTGTCCCTACAATTTTCTTGCCAAGAAAGTGGTTTGGCCTTATCTATTTTCTAGAACTGAGAGAGATTAATTGCCAGGTCACCCAACTGGCTTTGTTTCTAAGGTAAAACTAGAACTCACAGTTTCCAGGTTTCTGGCCAGGTGTCTTCATGACTACCCCAAAATGGCTCTTGTGACCTACATTTTGAGAAATGTAGAGGTAGCCTGAAACAGATGTCTTTTGATGTTGCCCCAATAGGTGGATGGAGAAGGAGGTCTTGAAGTACAGGGAAAAAATTAAATATACCCTTTTCTTTACACTTTTCAAGAGTTTGCTGCACGGTGATGATATAGTTTTAATGACTCCGCTATCCTTGACTAAAGCTAAATCCAAAAAACGCTAGGGAATGCCTAGAAATATACAGTATGTTACAATATATTTTCATAATACACCACTCAGTAACTTCTTGAGAGAGGTCAGCCATTTAAATTTGATAAATGAATAAAATATAATAAATAAAAGCTTGGCATTCAAACAAATCACCCATCAATCACCCACGCAGGCATCACTCACATTTACACAGATAACCCTGAAGGGTTTAACTTCAAGGAAACAATCAAGCAGAAAACAATAATCAAGAAACTACTAAGGAGGAAACCACATCCCTATCAACAGTAGTCAGGGTAATTTACTATATATGACCCAGGGCAAACCCCACACTCACTAGTATTAATGATGTTACCTAGTAAGGTAAAAACTCTGGCTCATAACTCGGCCACAGACTTGGTGGCCACCTGGGATAGATTGGCCGCTGAGGCTCTGGACCGAGTTGTGCCTTTGCGATCTCTGACTCGGCACAGATCCCATTTGGCTCCATGGTTCACAGAGGAGCTGAGGGGGATGAAGTGCCAGAAAAGACGACTGGAGGGCATCTGGAAGACCAGTCGTGCCGAGTCTGACCAGACACAGGTGAGGTCCTATATTAGGACCTACCTAGTGGCGATAGAGGCGGCGAAATGTTCGCATTTCTCCGCCCTTATTGCATCGGAAGAAAATCGGCCTGCCACTCTGTTTAGAGTAACCCACTCTCTGCTTGAGCCGAGAGCGTGGGAGGACCTCTTGCAGGATAGGGCAGAAGAGTTTTCCCGATTTCTGCACGATAAAATCGCTCAGATTCGGGATGGGATGGACTCCAGTTGGGTGGTCCCGGGGGAGGTGTCTGGAGCAAGTCTTGAGACGGTTATCTGGGAGGAGTTCGATCCTGTGACCGCCGAGGGTGTGGACAGATTACTGGGGAGGCTGAATGTCACATGTTTACTGGACCCGTGCCCTTCCTGGTTGGTTTCTACCTCCAGGAAGGTGACACGAGGCTGGATCCAGGGGATTGTCAAAGCTTCGTTGACGGAGTGGGCTCTTCCTACCGCCCTGAAAACGGTGGTGGTGCGACCCCTTCTCAAGAAGCCTTCCCTGGATCCGGCTCTTTTAAATAACTATTGTCCTGTCTCCAACCTTCTCTTTCTGGCGAAGGTTGTTGAGAGTGTGGTGGAGCGTCAGCTCCCTCAGTACCTGGAGGAAGCATTCTACTTAGATCCGTTCCAATCGGGCTTCAGGCCCGGGTACAGTACCGAAACAGCATTGGTCGTGTTGGTCGATGATCTCTGGAGGGCCCGTGACAGAGGTTATTCCTCTGTCCTGGTCCTATTAGATCTATCAGCGGCTTTTGATACTATCGACCATAGTATCCTATTGCGGTGGTTGGAAGGGTTGGGAATTGGGGACACCATTTTGCGGTGGTTCTCCTCCCTCCTCCCGGACTGCTCGCAATTTGTGTTGACCGGGGGGGGAGAGGTCCACCCCTAGGCCCCTCATTTGTGGGGTGCTCAGGGGTCGGTCCTCTCCCCTCTTCTGTTCAACATTTATGTGAAGCCGCTGGGAGAGATCATCCGTGGTTTTGGGGTGAAATGTCATCTCTATGCTGATGACACTCAGCTTTACAGCTCCACCCCAAACCACCCCAACGATGCTGTGGAGGTCATGGCCCGTTGCCTGGAGGCTGTGCGGAACTGGATGGGCGGGAACAGGCTTCGACTCAACCCTTCCAAGACTGAGTGGCTGTGGTTTCCGGCGGCCCGATATAGTCAGCTGACTCCGTCGCTGGCTATTGGGGATGAGATCTTGACCCCCAAGGGCTCGCAATCTTAGTGTCCTCCTGGATGTACGGCTGTCTTTGGAAGATCACATCACGGCAGTCTCCAGGGGGGCTTTTTATCAGGTTCGCCTGATACGCCAGATGCGGCCCTTTCTTGATCAGGATGCCTTACGCATGGTCACCCATGTCCTGGTCACTTCCCGCCTGGACTACTGTAATGCCCTCTACATGGGGCTCCCTGCGGGGAGTACCCGGAGGCTCCAACTGGTACAAAATGCGGCCGCACGGGTGGTTATGGGGGCGTTGAGATACTCCCATGTGATGCCTCTCCTGCGCAAGCTGCATTGGTTGCCGGTGGCCTTCCGGGTTCGCTTTAAAGTATTGGTTTTGGCCTTTAAAGCGCTCCATGGCATCGGACCAGGATACTTACAAGACCGCATTCTGCCAGTAGTCTCCCACCGACCGGTGCATTCCCACAGAGAGGGTCTCCTTCGGGTCCCGACAGCATCTATGTGCCGCCTGGTGACCCCGAGGAATAGGGCCTTCTCTGTGGGGGCACCCGCCCTTTGGAACGGGCTGCCCCCGGGGCTACGAACAACCACTGATCTGAGGGCATTCAGATGTGACCTGAAAACCTGGCTCTTTGAGCAGGCCGGCCTGAGCTGACTTCAAATAGGATTTTAAATAAGGGGTTTTAGATTTGATTGGTTGGGGTATGAAAGTTTTAGCTTATTTTAATCGGGGGTTTTAACTTTTTAATTGGCAGCCCATAATTTAATTCTTTTTTAATTGTATTTACATTTGTAATTTATATATATTTTAGTTGGCTATTCACCACTCTGAGTCCTTCGGGAGAAGGGCGGTATATAAAATTATTTAATAAATAATTAAATAAATAAATAAAATATCTGCAGGCAAACAACCAAACTCAGAGAGCACCAAGGGCTCCAAAGTTCAACCCTGAGATAATATATTCTATTCTATTGGACAGTATTAAATAACTTTTTGTGTGTGTGCCTTCAAGTCCATTTTTTGAGTACCAGCCACTGCCTGGGCTATTCTTTATAATTTTGGGGGGGCAGTGTTTTCAATAGTTGTTTACCATCTACATGGGGCTCCCCTTGAAGAGCATCCGGAGGCTTCAGCTGGTGCAGAATGCAGCCACGTGGGTGGTTTTGGGGGCTTCTCGAAGCTCCCATATCACACCGCTCTTGCGCGAGCTGCATTGGCTTCCGGTGGCCTTTCGGGTGCGATTCAAGGTGTTAGTGGTTACCTTTAAAGTGCTTCATGGCTTGGGACCTGGATATTTACGGGACCACCTACTGCCACCATCGGCCTCCCGTCGGCCAGTGCACTCCCACAGGGTGGACCTCCTCGAGGTGCCGTCGGCTGGGTGATGCCAGCTGGCGGCCCCGAGGGTGCGGGCCTTCTCTGTGGGAGCACCCTCCCTCTGGAATGAATTACCCCCGGAGATGAGAACTATCCCTGACCTACAAACCTTCCAGCACGCATTGAAGACCCACCTTTTCCACCAAGCCGGTCTGGCCTAGTTACTTGTAGGGTTTTAATTGGTTTTAATGGTTGTAGCTTTTTAAACTTTCCTGGTTAGTTTTTATCTTTGTTTTACTCCAGCCACTAATTTAATCCATTTTAACTCTATTTTAAAAATTGTAACTGTGCTGTTTTTGTAACTGTGCTGTTTTTATTTGGCTGTACACCGCCCTAAGTCCTGTCAGGAGAGGGGGCGGTATATAAAATTAATAAAATAAATAAAGAATAAATAAAGAATCATCCTTCCTAGGGATGAAAGAGATCGATTGACCTAAGGTGACTGGCTTCATGCCTAAGGCAGGACCAGAACTGACCATTTCCCAGTTTCTAGCCAGATGCCTTAATCAGCGCATCCAAGCTGGCTCTCTAAAGAATTATCACACATTCCTCCAAAAAAATCTTATACTTATATAGAATGGCACTAGGAATGAAAGGCAAGTCTCAATTCTAGAAACTTAACCATCTCTGCATATAGAAATTAAATATTTAACATCACTGAACACACTCCCTTAATCAAGATTCTTTATCTTTTGGCACATTCCCTGCCTCACTTTTCAGACTAGCCTCTTTAGTTTCTTTGGGAATGGGGAACACATATATCCTAACAATCCATCCCTCAACCTAGACTATGTATAAGCTCCAAATCTGCCACACTGCTTTTTCTTGCTTTCCTTCATTTTTCCAAAATGTAGAAAAAGCAATCTTAATTTCTGCTAACACATGTTTTAGAAAAGTTCAAAGTGGAATTCAGTTTCAATTCACGGCAAATCTGTCTTCTTTTGAAATAAACTATTTAAACATAATATCCTTATTGGAATTTTGATGAGCCAACATGAAACTTCTAACAAGTCCATATCTAACCGAAAACCAGAAATACCATTCTCTCACTATGCCAGAGCTTATGGTTAGCTTTGCAAGGCTGAAATTATTACAATTGTATTCAAAAGGCAGAAAGGTTTTAAATGGAAATGGTAGCTGAATACATCTGAAAGATATACTAGAAGTTTCCTTTTTTGACTGCAGCTTACCATGGATACAGTTTGTGGTCTTTTTTAAACTTGCCACTTGCAAAATAATCATAGCTGTTTAGCAAGCATGATTGCCATGAGTGTTCTGGAATTAGAATCAATAGGATTTACTGAGCCATTTATTTATAGTTACCCAGTATCAAAACTTTCAGAGCAACTCATAAAGAATAAAACAAGGAATTGTGCTCCTGAAAAGTTCACTTGGATGAAAGACAGTAGGTTGACTATTACAGATTGTCAACTAAAAATTTAAAAAGTCAAATCAGTACCTATTTAATCAGTGGCACCCGAAGTGGAGAAAAGATGTGTGTATTTATAGCTAAATATACTGTAGATGTAGATATAGGTATAGATAGATAGTTACAGATAGATAGTTTGGATCACTGCTGCCATCTTAACTTTTTTATCTTCTCCTTGCAGACACTGTTAATTATAAGCAATGCTATAAACATGTCAAAGAGAGATGATCTCTAGCCAGACTACACAATATGGCACCAAACAGACTTGTGTGGCTTGCCAGCAGGTTGGGTTTTTTTTTTAAAAAATAAACCACTGACTATGAATGTCACCACCAGGAGAAATAATTTGTTGTCTCCAACTAGATTTTTGCAGACTATGACCTTAAAAACATACTGTCAAGCAGCTCCAAAACCTCTATTGACATTAGGCAGTGCTAACTGCTTTTCCAAAACATAGGTAGTCCTCAATTTATGACCACAATTGAGCCCAAGCTTTATGTTGTTAAGTGAAAAATTTGTTAAGTGACTTTTGCCCCATTTTGTGACTTTTTTCATCACATTTGTTAAGTGAATCACTGCAGTTCCTAACATAGCTGTTAAGTGAACCCGATTTCCCCATTGATTTTGCTTATCAGAAGGTCACAAAAAGGATCACATGACTTGAGACACTGCAGCCATCATAAATATGAATCAGTTGTCAAGCATCTGAATGTAAATTGTGTGACCATGGGGATGCTGCAATGGTCATATATGTGAAAAATGGCCATAAGTCTCTTTTTTCAGTGCTGTTCTAATTTTGAATTCTCAATGAACTGTTGTAAGTCAAGGACTATCTGTAGAAACAGAAAAGGTTCACAAATACCTTAATGACTCTGATGCTACACTGGAAAAAACCCTATCCTTCAAAGTATGGAACAGAAAGGGTAGAAACCTACCATATATGCATTGTCTTCTTACCTCATACAGAGAGGCTACTGGCAGGTTCTGGAAAAGTCAAATATAATATGCAGCCTCAATATAAATTAAAATTAAGAGCAAGTTTAAGGTTTTCCATTTCCTGGTAGACATGAAAATAATGCTTGTGTGTAAAGCTGGCTTTGTTTAGCCTGGCATCAGATTTATAGAATCAAGGCCATCACCCATGCCAGAAAGACAAAGGTAAATGATGAAAATGGCATGTTTCCAAGCAAAATGCCTCAATGTAATGTAATGCATGATACCATTTCATACTTCCATTCTAAATGATAAAAATTAAACATCAGCTGATCTAAAAAAAATTTCCAATGTGCTTTCATTGGACCAGAATGATCTTATTTCTCAAACATCAGGAATACATTTATTTTGTCTTCCATAGTTAGCCTGAACAATACAGAGAAGAATGCAATTGATCAGTTTTATGAGCAGGTCTCTTCATATTGATCCTTGTCAAAACAAAGTAAAGGGCTCAATAAAATTCTAGCTAATAGGCAACCATACGAAACATGCTTAATTTTGCTCAAATGAAACATAATATCAACCCCAGGAAGCACAAATCAATGAATTATGCTGTGTGCTGTTAAAAAAATAATGGAGAACCTTTGGGGCATGGCATGTCAAGAATTCTGAAAATGCCTAACTTCACTCTGCTGGTGTGTTATCCCTCCTCCCCTAAACAAAAGAGAAACAATTCTCTGTCCCACACACCCCACTCCATCTAGGACACCTGAGCAGCAGCACTCAGTGGCAGCCGGAGACTGGGCCTGAAATAAAGCTAGACCTCGATTTTGATTCTAATATCACCGCTGGCACTCAAAAAGGTTGCCTTGCAGTCCCAGAATCTGCCACACACTGCTTATGTCCCCACACTGCTTATGTTGCTCCAAGTCCGCGTGAGGCCTTCATTCTTGAAGTGGCTTTGGAGAATGCTCTTCCATGACCTCTGCAACTCTGAAAAGTACGCCCCATTCTTGCACTATTTGCAGAAGCTCCAGAAGCCGTGTGAAAGCACACCCCGTTCTTCTGCAACCTCCACACACGCATCCCAAATCATGCAAGAATGGGGTGTGTTTTTGAGAATAGTTGCTATTGGGTATTGTGAATGTTGGAGTGTTACCCAAAATATTGTGACCAACAAGGTTTTGAAATAATGTATTCAGACTCCAAAATGGATAATCACTAGTATCCAAGTAGAAAAAGAAAAACAACTGAGAATAATTAGATACATATTTGTTCCTGCAATTTCAGTATCAACCGTCTACTCTCTTAAAAAACCCAAAACACCATATGTGGAAACATTACTATCAAGGGAGACAGACCTGCTGCTTGTTTCCCCCCCCCCATAACATTGCTAAAGTATTTTAATTGGGAAGAGATAGGAATGAATCAATATTTTTAATACACAGAAACTATGTAATATCAAAAGTGTCAAATACTCGATCTCAACAGGGGCTGGACCTGTGAATACTATAAAATACCAGACAACTGGATTAAATCTATTTCTTCATCATCTTTGCAATTTTAACTCATAATTGTAAGTGGACTTTTATTATTATAGTCTACTATAGAATACTTAATAATAATAATTAATGCTTTTCGCTGGTATTTGCTGCACTCAGAAGTTACAGGAGTTTATAGGAAAAATAAAAAAGAAGGAAAATGCCATTCCCTTTCTGCTTTTTTGAAAAACAAACGACACCCTAAATCTGGTGTCTGATGATCAGTCTGGAGAAGATTAAGTTTTCAAGACACGTACCATATTATAAACACAAGACTTAATTGGGCTCCCAAAATAATTGTTTAAAATAGTGTTTAGAATCTTATTATGAACACATTACAGTAAACACAGATGAATGTTAGATGTAAAGAAAAAGGGTTAGGCCTCAATAGAAAAAGTATGGACAAAAGTGGAACAGGAAAACACTTCTGTACTATAAAATGGGAATTAGACCTCAGAGAAAAGTAAGTTTGGAAACCAGGTAAAGCTTGAGCATGTACAAATTAAAATGCCTGTTGAATTCCTATTTTGTATAGCCACTGCACTCATTAGTCTGGATAGGTTAGATTCTTTCCTGCATCGTCAAAGACTGCACCCAGATTTTGTTTTTTTCTTTCTTCAAAGTTATAGGAGGTGCCATGTCAGGAAAATTCAGAGAAACTAAAAGTCTCTAGCAAATCTCCTCTTGCTATTTAATTTTAACCATGGTATTAATTTTTTAGAGATAGAAAAGATTCATCTAAGGCCAATTGTGACACATTCACATTAGTAGTAGAGTATTTCTAGAAACTTGCATTTCTAGAAATATCCTTTACACCCACCAATTTTGCTAACAATTTTTTATACAAGAGAATACGTAGAGAAAGGCTACGACACCCTATTCCATACATGTACCTTCAATTAATTTTTATGAATTTAAAGCACTTTTCTTTATAGACATTTATTTATATATTCATATTTTTCTATGTTTCATTTTGTATTTTAGCACTACCATAGCCAATTTTTATGTGTAACCTAGAAAGATGCACTATACACTTTTGATTTAGTTTAAAACAAAATGAATTTATTCATAAAGATGTTGACCTTTTCCCCAAATGTAATTAAATATTTTTTCTACTTTACAATACTTGCTATGAATTTATGTCATTTTCTAAAGCTCCATCATTCTTTTTCATCCAAAGTGCTTTACAAGCTTTTTATATATTTAGGAAAGAATAAAGCTTTTCTTTCTGAAGTATTCTTACTAGATACTTCTAAAATGAGAACATAAGATCTTCACAATATTATCCTTATTTTCCATCTTGAAATGCCAAGGAGTTTATTCTTTCTGATTACATAAATTCCAGTGGAAAAAGTTCTTTGAAGAAAATTTATTGTCTAGCCATTATTTGTAAAAATAGTTTTAATTCAAGAATAGTTCAATATTCTTAGCATTTATATTATGTGATGAAGGCAACATTAACAGCCAAATAAATTTATGCCTGTGGCAAAAATCTATCTTAACATTCATTTATGGCTTCTAGATAACTGAGAAAAAATGAGAGAACTATAAACATCTTGTTAATATCTGATGGTACATAAACAAATCCAGAAAAAGCACAAAGTTTTTGTTTATCGAGAAGTGACATTTGCTACCACAATCCTAATTAGGACTTTGGAAATAAGATCTTCAAATTTACATGGTTAAGGCCAAAATAATTGTGTTGTCTTAAAATCCCTCATGCATAAATGAAAAAGGAAAAATAGATAACCTAAAATTAAATAAAACAAAAACCATGCCTTGCAATAAGGACAGAATCAGGACAGAATAAAAATGAAATTTACATTAACTGAATTAATAATGATTAATTCACAATTAGTTAAGACCCTATTTTTTTAAACGGGCTGGCCTGGCCCAGTAAGGGTCTATGGGGTTTTAAGTAATCAGGGTTTTTTAAATTTTAATCTCATTTTTAAAATTTTTCGGGATGCAGCCACATCTATGTTTAATCTGGTTTTAAATTCTATTTAAATTTTGTAACTTTGTATTTTATGTATCTATTAGGCTGTACACCGCCCCGAGTCCCTTTTGGGAGAGGGAGCAGTATAGAAATACGAACAATAAATAAAAATAAATAAATAAATAAAAAGAACCAGTTTAATGTAATGGTTAAGATACTATGGTAGAAATGTATGTTCTGTCCATAAACATGAAGCCAGCTAGGTGATTTTGTGCCAGTCATTTTCTTAAAGCCCTAAAAAGAAGGCAATGGCAAACAAATTTTCTTGCCAAGAAAACTGCAGCACATAGTTCAGGAAGTTGCCAGGAATAAACACTAAACCAAAAGCAAATAATAATGATAATAATGACAATATCACTTTTAATGCCTATAAAATACATATGTCATTTCTCTTACCCTTTCATATATAAAACACATAGACACAAAACACGAAACACACTTTCTCCACTCTCTTCAAAATACCAGAAAACAGATTGTATTATTGTATAGTATAGCTCTGGTTACCTGTCCTTCAAATTTTGCTGTGCCTCCAAATGGCACCTGGATATTTCGTGGAGGTAGAATAAATGCTGGTGCTTCTGTTGCAGTGGGAGTTCTTAGAGAAGAATGGTTCAAAGTCAAGGTGGCTTTGGAGATCTGAGTCGATACCAGTTTGACATCCCCCATATTAAGACCTTCAGAAATATTTAAAAAAAAAAGAACAAGATGCTTTAAAAAAAAGAACAAATATGAGCTTAACAAGCATTATTAGAAGGACAATCCAGTTACTTAAATCTGCAAACTATTAGATATAGTTAAAAGTATACTGCTCTAAATGTGATGGGATCAGAGAAGACACCCATGAGCATGCAATATTTACAAATAAAGTTCCATTTATTTAAGTGGGAGCTGACATCACTAAATTATGACTAGATAAAGCCCAATAGTAAAATACAGGTAGTCCTTGAGATATGACCATAATGGAACCTGCCCATTACATTTTCATGTTGCGATGGTCATTAGGTGGAGCATTTCATCTAATAAGCCCTCACCCCTGCTTGCCCCAATGAATGGTTAAATTAATGCCTGGGTCATTAAGGGGAGTTCAGGGACCTCAGGGATGGAGGAGGCCCTTGGAGGCCTAGGACAAGCCAACACCTGCCTGCTCTTCTAAGATCGCCCCCACACCATTCCAAGATACCCTGTACTCCACTTCCCACCCCTGGTTTCCCATGAGTCTTTTTCCAGCCTTAGGCCCAATTCTCATCCTACTAGGCCAAACAACTGCCTCCTCATTTATTTTTTGAAGGGCTTTGAGCCTTCCAGAATACTGCTTTTCTGTGTAGCTGAATAGTGCAATTCCAGAAGCAGCCACCATTTTGTCCTACCCACACATAGTGGACCCATTCAGGTTTCCACTGCATGGCCTAGGGACAAACTGCTTCGTTTTGCTGCCTTAGCAAGGTCTGCATGGTACCGCAAAAACTTTTTCAGCATTGTACAGACCGCGTTAAGTCAGCAAAATGAAGCAGTTTGTCTGGTAGCTGACGTTTTGTCTCTGTTTACAAGTGAGCGGGAGAAAATGGCAGCCATGTTTGCGCCATCACCACACACCCAGGGGAAAAACTGGAATCTTTCTTTTCTCCCTGTTGCACACAAAATTAGCAGTGTCTAAAATCCCAACCACAGCTGCACATGTACTAGCCTCACATTAATTGAATTTTTGGTTGCATTAAACTCAATCTGCTATCGATTTACAATTTGCACTAAACTGAATATTGCATTATTTGAACTTGTATTAATTGTGACCTAGCTGAATACTCTTTGATAATTCATACCCTGACACTTATTAAGAGTAAATGCCCAGCAACTTTTTAAATGTTTGAGAAAATGCTTCATTTACTGTAACATAAGAAAGAAAATCAGTTAACTTTTGATGACATCAAATATACTACAATTAACAGGAGGCTAAAGTTCATTGTCTATCTTCCTTCATCGATGCAAAATTACACAACAGAGCTTTCCTGTCATGATTAACACATAATTCTAGGTAACTCTCAGTTGATTAAGAGCAGGACAAATGTGTTCATTATAAGGAGTAAAGTGTTGTTTAATAGGGACATATTTCTTTAAGAATTTATTCCTTTTTAATTATCTGATAAATTAAATCTGGATTACATTAGTTGGGTCAAATGATGGGGCTATCTTGTGAAACTGGGCAATCCATGTTCATTTTACTAAACTGGAAAGTGGCTTCCATTAATCACCACATATGAAATGAATTATAGCCTGCCAAATCATGGAATTAGAAAACTAGCTTTTTGGATGATTAATGTTACCTTCTGTATCTACCTGAATTAATGATACCTTCATACAGTTACAAGTCTTCAGGCTTTTCTCCATGCTACTAGCATTTAGGAACATTAAGATTCTGTAACTAAAGATATTTCATGCTCATCTCCTATTACATAGGAGATATTAGGAGGACGACAAATATATTTAAAGTTGGATGTTAAAAAATGGAAGAGAACATCTGGCTTAGAGCCTATTGACAAGGATGAAAAGGGTCCCAGGATTTGTTTTCCATGAGACCATTGCATTCTAAGTAAGAGATTGCTTCCTTCCACTCATTTTACTGTTAATTAAAAACAATAACAGCATAATGGCAATGTGCATGCCTAAAGAGGATACATCATCTATGAACCTGTAATGCAGTAATAAATGCATAATGTTTTAAGACCCTGAATGGACAAAATAACTTAAAGTATGAAATACCTCAAACTCAAAATAGATTACATTATGAAGGGTACAAAATACGAATCCTCATAGTTTTACAAGTAAGGGGATGAGAGTGAAACACTGAAGGAAACATGCCACATTAAGTTTTCCTGAAGTTCTGCCAACCCTAACAAGTCTATTACACAATTTACGCCCTAGCTCACAACAGTCACTAGTATTGCAAGTGTAATTAATCAAAGATGAAACAAGAAATAATTAAGGCTAACTAATGGATTCAAGTCATTTATTCCAAAGAGGGTTTTATTTCATTACTTCATAAAAGACCCCAAAGTTTTCAATTTTTTGTTAAGAACAAACAGACGGATAGATATACTTAGCATAGGTAAAATGGGATATTATGTTATGTTATGTTATGTTATGTTATGTTATGTTATATTATATTATATTATATTATATTATATTATATTATATTATATTATATTATATTATATTATATTATATTATATTATATTATATTATATTATATTATATTATATTATATTATATTATATTATATTACATTATATCAGGGCAAAGCAATAGATGCAATCTAAAGATTTCTGTAAAGCTTTTGATTCAGTGGTACACGACAAACTACTCCTAAAACTAAAATCTTACGGTATCTCTGGACACCTGCATAACTGGATAGAAGCATTCCTGTCAAACAGACAACAAATGGTCAAAATTGGAAGCGTCCTATCAAATTCTGTACTTGTCAACAGTGGTGTTCCCCAAGGCAGTGTTCTAGGACCAACTCTTTTCATACTCTACATAAATGACCTCTGTGATCATATCAAGAGCAACTGTGTTCTCTTCGCTGATGATGTAAAGCTATTCAACACCACAGACAATATGCTACCCTTCAAAAAGACCTTGACTATATATCAGAATGGTCAAACAAACGGTAACTTCAAATCTCAACAAATAAATGTTCTGTCCTACATATTGGGGAAAAAACCCAGAAAATAAAATACAGGCTGAATAGTCAAGACCTTGTTGATGATCCAAACTCTGTCAAGGACCTTGGAGTACTCATCTCTAATGATCTAAGTGCTAGAGCCCACTGTAACTACATAGCCAAAAAGGCGTTAAGAGTTGTTAACCTAATCTTATGTAGCTTTTTCTCTAACTAGAGCATACAAAACATTTGCTAGACCAATGCTTGAATACAGCTCATCAGTCTGGAACCCACATTACGTATCTGATATTAACACAGTTGAGAAAGTCCAGAAATATTTCACAAAAGAGTTCTCCACTCTTCTACTCGTTGCAGAATTATGCCATCAGACTCGAAATTCTAGACCTAGAAAACCTAGAACTATGCCGCCTTCGGTCTGATCTTAGTATATAAAATCATACATTGCAATGTCCTACCTGTCAATGAATACTTCAGCTTCAACCATAACAACACAAGAGCAAACAATAGATACAAACTCAAGGTTAATCGCACCAAACTTGACTGCAGGAATACGACTTCAGCAACAGAGTGGTCAATGTCTGGAATACTCTACCTGACCCTGTGGTTTCTTCCCCAAACCGCAAAAACTTTAACCTTAGACTGTCTACTATTGACCTCATCCCTTTCCTAAGAAAGATGAGGCATGCATAAGCGCACCAACGTGCCTATTTTTTTTATTTTTCTTATATGTATCCATGTATTCATAACTAAGTTTTTACTTATAGCTATTATCTTGTAAGCAATTGACAAAAATAAATAAAGAAAAATATTAGCAGCCCTTTGAATACCATTCCTGAGATTCCTCACCTTTTGGTTTAGAAAAAGCAGCTGTGGATACCCCTGTTGAGTGTGGAACTCCATCATAGGAGCAAGAATAGACAACCTTTTGGAGTCATTTTTCCCCCATTGAAAATGAATTTCTCAAAATTATACATTACTTAGGTATCAAAATGGTTTAAACTTATATTCTTGGGGCTTTATTACTTCTTTCCTCTCCCAGTTCAGTCCTTTCTCTTATGAGTTTGGCCTAAGCCATTCAGGTATTTACCTGATGAGATTCACTCTCTTTCCAAAACAGGGAAGGCATACTACAGTGGTACCTCTACTTACGAAAGCCTTTACTTACGAAAGTTTTAGGTTACGAAACGCGTCTTCGAGAAAATATCGTCTCTACTTACGAATATGTTTCAGGATACGAAAGGCTTTCCTGGAAAATGGTGCGTCCGAGCTGCGCTGCCATTGGTTAACTTCCTGGCATGTCTTCCTGGCTAGGAGGGATCTGTGCGCACGCACCGCGCCGCGTTCTCAGTCTCGCGCTAGCAATCCAGCAAAGCAGGAAGTAAGAACGAAGAACTACAGTGCGGGGGCTTGGAACGGATTAGGATATTTACAGGTAAAGTGTGCTCTACTTACGAAATTTTCAGGTTATGAAACGGCTTCCGGAACGAATTAATTTCGTAAGTAGAGGTACCACTGTATAGGCTCTTAGCAATGGATAGACATAAGGCATTTAACTCATGCTTTTCCAGCATCAAGTTGTTTCCTAAATAAGGCTTGTCTTTATACTTCTGTCACACAAACACTAGCCTCAAAATTATTTTTTATAAAAAAAATTATACTTCTGACCTCTGTGTTTCTCTTTTTCTCTGTATAATCCTACTTGGCATGCAAAAAAAAAAAAAACTTAGCCCTCTCATTGGGATGGAAATATGTCTGGTTTCCTATCAATCTATTCTAGATTGTTGAAAATGACTTTCCTTGAGAATCCTCTTCTGTTTTGTCCATCCAATTCAGGACCAGAAGTTTCGTTTCCTGATCTGTACATGTAGCCCTCGTTCAGCAATCACTCATTCAGCCACCATTTGAAGTTACAAAAATACTGAATGCAGTACATTTCTTGTAGTTTATGGAGATTCTCAGTCATCCAGGTCATGATTCTTTTTCAAGAGGTAACTGGATTTTCTGGTTTTTCTTCATCTGAAGACGCTTCTTGGATGAGAATCAAAACATCTTCAAAGAAAAGTAGAAAGTCCAGTTGCCTCTTGAAAAAGCACCTTTGGGGTTTCTTGCAGTTATAGCCATTGCAGTATTCCTATGCCAACATTTATTGAAAATTCAATAAATCCACTGTCACAAAAAGTTGTTATCACCCTTATTGCTACTACACCAAAAGATGCAATGCCACACACCTCTGTTGTTTCCAGGCTTCCTTAATACTGTTTTGGTATCAGGCTTATCTGTAAAAACAGTACTTAATTCTTCAGCCTGAAAATTTTTTTTCAAAGAACTCAGGAAGATTTCACCTTAAGTATTTCACTGATAGATAAAGGTGGCAATTTTGCTTATTCAGTTGCTAAGATTCTGTAACATAATCTTGAAATTTTTTGATATTAAGTCTATTTAAAGATAATCCATGAGAGAGATGACTTTTCTGGACAAGCTTAACCAGCAGGGTTTGACGTTAATCTTGGAAACTTGATGTTCCCCTTTATTAGAGGTTGCCTAGTTTCATGCTCTAGACCAGTGGTAGTCAACCTGGTTCCTACCACCCATAGTGGGCGTTCCAGCTTTCATGTGGGCGGTAGGGGTTTTGTCCCCTACTTTATAAATCACCATTATTGTGGAACCGGTGGGCGGTTAGAAAATTTTATTACTAACAGAAATACAAGTGTCCAGTAGGTATAAAAAGGTTGACTACCCCTGCTCTAGACCTAGACTATGACAACTGACCCATGGGGAACTCCACTGACAACTGAATAGGTTACTGATACCTTATTTCAACACTAGCAACAGGTGAATATTACTAGCTTGCATAATGTTGTTATTCAGATGTTACATAAAATGGGTCAAATCCTCCATTCCTGTTCCTCCAGCTTCTCGTTTTATTCTCTAGGATTTCTACTAGAAAGTTTAATGGAACTTTTTTTGTCCATTTTAAAAATAGATTTTATTAAAGGTCTTGCAAAGAACATAAAAACTAACACAAACGAATAAGGAATTTTTAAGAAGGAAGGAAGGAAGAAAGATGAAAAAGTGAAAAAAAGAACCAATAGGCGGGGGGGGGGGGGGACTTCCAATTTCTTCTGCAGCAAATACTAGTACAATATTGGCTCTTACTCTGTATTTAGAAATTTTCCATGGCTCATATTGGAGTCGTTTGTTTCCTTGGATTTTTGACACATGAAGGTGTCTAGTGGGCCATTCGAATCACAGGCAACAATGATCCCATAGTGGGCAACTGTGGCAACAATATTTGGAAACATGTCTGTCTGTCTTGATGTTAGTAATGACATTTTCAGGAGCCTAGACCGAAGTCACATTAAATTTGTATCATACAATTTATGATTGTGTAAAACCACATGCTATCCACAGCAGTTATTTCAATCTGTTACTGATGTCCTAGTGATATTACAGCTTGACTACTGCAATATGATGCACACTGTGGTATCTTTGAAAACTACTTGGATGGTTCAGAATGCAGCACTGCAGGCAGTGATGGGTATGCCCATATGACACCTGTGCTTTGAAAACTAAACTGGTTGCTAGTATGCTTCCAGGAATGACTTGAGGTATTAGATCTGGTTGTTCTCCCAGGTCTTGGATTATGATGGTGTTTTGTTTGATGTGATGTTGTCTATTTTTGTACAATATCTGATTCCACTTTTTCTTTTGTATAATATTTTCACTATTTAGTATATTATGAGTTTGTGTATGTAATTAAAGAGACAGATAAGCAATACTATCAATGCAGAAAACCACATAAATAAATGCCTAAATAATGCATACATTCATAACAAATTTAAATATATTGAGTAAAAATTCTTAGCTACTGACAAGGATAATCTGCACCTTCTTTTAAAACTATTTAAAAGGTAGTTTAGTTTCCCTTCTTTACTTTCTTTACTGTTTCTTATTCATGAGATTTTTCATTATCAGTTTAACAGTTTTGAGTGAGGATATGCAAGAAATGAGCTTTTGTTTTATTCTTAAAATATTGCTATAGAAAGATTTGAAAACATTCAGAAATAAGTTGCAAAGAATACTGAATATTTTTAATAACCAATCTCAGTTCTAACAAACAATGTTTCTATAGGAGTTACTAAAAATGGGAACATCAATAAATCTGTTTGCTGTTATTCTGTTTCTACTTTTAAATGTTTCACATGTACAGTATTTTCTTTCCAGGATTTTATTTTGAATATTTCCAACATCCCTTCATATAATCTGGGGATATGCTTTATTTGAAGCACAGCTCAGCATAATGAAATCTTATGTTTTATTTATTTATCACATTTAGAAACCGCCCAATAGCTTCCCTGTACATTTGTTTTTGTGCTTGTTTTATAATGAAGAATTTTGTTTGTGTAAGTATGATTGGTGTTAATCTAGCACCATGCATCACTATATGAGTGGTACAAATAAATGATCATCATTGATCCAGATACATGAAATGTCTGTATCTAATGGATTATACATAAGTTCTGGATATAAATATCTTGCATTAACTGAAGAGAGTATTTACTCTAGCTTTTATTATTCTGGCTTCAGCACAGTATCACCTATTTCTAAGCCAAATCAGAGAAATTAAACAAGATCACATTTGATTAATACAATTACAAGGACTGAAGATTTCCAAAAAAATCCAAGGTTGTTGGTGAAACTCCTTTATCAGAGCAGACTTTCTGAAGACAACATTTTAGCAATCTTTGTAAAAACAGCATTGAAGGCAAACTGAATTTGTGTACTTTTTCCAATTGAAAAGATCACACCAGCATGCTATTGAATTGGAAAGGTTGAGGAACTGTGTGAGAAGATGTTTTTAAGTGATGCATGAAACACTAAGCAGGAACTGGGAGGAAGAAGGTACAGCAAGTATTTCCTCTGATGGGAAAACAAATGCTAATCAGCACAATCTATTTGTTGTAAACTTATTTTATTCCTTAAAGTGAGAGAGAAAAAATTGCAAACAGGTTTTCTTAAAAAAAATGAACCACCAGAACTTTTCAAAAATGCAGCATTGAACAAAACTTTCATATTGTGTAATTGACAAGGATACATTCAGAATAAATTTTAGGATTAAGTTAGCATGTTAGACCTCCATCAATTAATTTATTTTGTGTAGCAAAATGTTATTATCTATTTGTTCTCAGTGTCTCTATTTCAATAAATTAAGTTGTACAAGATGTTTACTTTTAAAAACTTTATGGAACTAATTATTATTCCCTTTCCCATTCCACCAACAAAATTTTTAATCTGCTTTACATTCTCCATTTTCCTTCAGGCTGCTAAACATTATTTTCATGAATGGTCAGGATTCTAGTAAAGCACATCTTCCTAATGGGCATTAAGCAACAAAAACTAATCCAGATGTTTCCAATAACACCATAGGACAGATGTGAGGCGGACTGTTGTGGAACAACATGAACAGGTTTCTTCTTTTGAGACTTGAATATTGGACAAAACTTAAGATTAGCTTTGTACTGATAAAAAAGGTGGACACAGAATAACAAGTTGGAACTTGGAAGTCTTCTAATCCAACCCTGCTCAGGCAGGAAACCCATATCATTTCAGACAAATGGTTGTCCAATCTATTCTTAAAAAATCTTCAGTACTGGAGCATCCATAACTTCTAGGGGCAAGTCCTTCCACTAATTAATTGTTCTAATGATTAGAACTAATTGTTCTAATTCTTCCTTGATTCTAGATTGGATCTTTCCTTGATTAGTTTCCATCCTGCCTTCTTGTCCCATCTTCAAGTGCTTTGGATAATAAATTGACCCACTCTTCTTTATAGCAGCCAGGGGTGGGATGCTACCAGTTCTCCCTGGCTCTATAGAACTGGTAGCTCTGAAGAGCAGCAGACACTGAACCGGTTCTGTGTTTGCTGCTGTTTGGCCCACTCGCCCGCCCATGCTCTTACCTATCCTTTATTTCCTGCTTTTTTAACCTCAGCTGCTTTGCGTGGAACAGCTGAGGTTGAAAAAGCAGGAAAAAGAGGCATTTCAAATGCTGCACACCTGCGCGCAGGGCTTTCCAGCTGTCCGGGCAGCACAGCTTAAGGTTTTTTACATGCGCAGGCAACAAAACATAGTCACCGAACCAGTAATAACACCAGTTGAATCCCATCCCTGGTGGCAGCCCCTTAGGTATTGGAACACTATTACATAAAATATCAGATATGTAATTTGCAATTTTACTGTATTGCTGCTGAATGCAGATTCCTTTTAAGTCCCTGTAATGAACAGAATTTGTCATTTATGAAGTAACTATAACTGTGGTTTTCCACATGCTGATGCTGTAAAAGAAAGAAATAAAGAGACTACAGGTAGTCCTTGACTGAGCCACAATTGAGCCAAAAATTTCTGTTGCTAAGTGGGACATTTGTTAAGTGAATTTTGTCCTATTTTATGATCTTTCTTGCCACAGTTGTTAAGTGAATCACTGCAGTTATTATATTAGTAACACAGTTGTTAAGTTAATCTGGCTTCCTCATTTGACTTTGTTTGTCATAAGGTCGCAAAAGGGATCACATGACCTTGAAATACTGCAATAGTCATAAATATGAGTCAGTTGCCAAGTATGTGAATTTTGATCACATGACCATGAGGATGCTGCAATGGTCATAAGTGTAAAAGTCACTTTCACTGGTCATAACTAACTTTTTTCAATGTTGTTGTAATTTCAAACAATCACTAAATGAACTGTTTTAAGTCGAGGACTACCTGCAATGCCCAACTCTGACGGTTTGCGATTGCACATCCAATTAAAATTGGCCACAGATTTTCTTTCCAAATCAAAATTCTGTGCCTTAGAGACCCATTATTCCCAATTAAAAGAAAGCAGTATCCATCAAACATTATGAAAATATACTTTCTGCATACTGAACATGTTCATTAGCAGCAGATTTAAGATTCCTCATATATTTAAAAACTGTTTTCTAACCAAAGCGGAATAATAACAATGGATGGGAATAAATAAAAGTAATGAGACATATAAACAGAATTAATCACTGAAGAATTCTTGGGTTCAGTCATCATTAGACCTGGTTATGTCCTGATAATAACTGCCTGCTCTTTAGAGCATCTTGAAAGTTTTGGGGTAAGGTAATAGAATGTGAATAACTGAAAGCAGCAAGTCAATGAGGACTTTTATGGCTCTACCATAAAAACTTCAGGTGGTAGAGAAAAATAAAAATACTGTGGATTTTCCTTTTCCTTTGAGGTTTTATGAACCCAAGTATAAATTTATATTCTGATACTCTGTAAATCATTTGACTATATGGAAAGTTGAAGAGACTAACATAATACTCATGTAGTGCATACAAGTAGAAATTTGTCATAGCAAGAATGTATTTTGATAATATGATTAGCACTCTTTTGTGAAGCTTTTAGAAGAGATTCACCCCAAACTCCCAAATTTCATTTAGGCAATAACACTCAATACTGCAACATTTAATACTTAATATGTCCTGATGTATAGTATAAAACCAGGCTCTGAAAAAAGAACTGTGAATTGTGAATTACTTGCCCAGTTCCAAAAACAATCCTCAGAAATTATACAAATTGCTACAATAAATGAAATGAGCATTGGAGTGTTTACATTCTGATGTATAAAATACTAAAAGCTAAGCATGTTTTTAAAAAAGTATAAAAAGCATGTAGAATCAGACTAAGGCTAAATGAACCGAGAGGTTTCCTCATGCACAAATAAAAAAAGGTAGAAAATATTCTCTATACACTTCCATAGTTACAAATTGAAATAATTCTGATTACAATGAAATACTTCTGATGCCAAGAAGAAATCCATCATATTATAGAATTTCCAGATCATATATACAAAAATCCTTTTTCTTTAATAGGTATGTAAAGAGAAAATGTTGGCACATGCAGCTTTTTTCATCAGAATACTTTTTTACCGGACAGTTAAAAGGCCCAGAAGTACTGAAATAAGCCAAACCTGTCATGTCCAATCATATTCCATAACTGGAGATAGCCTTAATAAATAAATCATAAATCTTTGGCTCTACCCACTTTTGCTCTAGGCATGCCAACAAAGCCTCAACTGATTCGTCCAGCATGGCATATAACATTTGTATGGACAAATTCCAAATTCCATCTTAGCTTTCTTCTTTATTTCTGGAATCAAATCTGTCCTACTATGCAGAAAACCAAACTTTCCTTTAGTTAGGCATCAAATATGTTAATGTTTTAATCCTTATTTCAAAGAAGTTAGACATAGGGTAAATGTACACAAATCCCTTGTTCACAGGCCACCTGCAGCTACAAAACATCTGGGCCTCATTTCATTTGTTTAAAAATAATACTTCTTTCTGTATCTTCCAGTACATTAGATTCACTTGGAGAGACCCCCATGGCAAGATTGAATATACTATATTATACAAAAAAAAAAAAACCAAACTGTTTCTTCTGTCCTCTCTACTTCATAAAACTGGTTTTCTTTAAATATTTATGCATATTTAGCCTTGCTGAATGTAACTGATTTTAACTCTTTGTTGGTCTTTTAAGATATTGATGAAAACCATTATATAGGCAGACTTTATAATGCTCTGAATTATGATTTATAGCTTATTATGCTGTTTGGCATGATAATGCAGGTTATATCTTTCCATGACCTGCAAACCCATTAACTGAATCATCAGGAAGAAAGGTATAAAGTATACCTTATTTGGCTCCCAGCCTAAAGTAATGCATCACCTACTAAAATCCATTTCAAATAGGGGAGTCATATCTTCTTTCTTAATCTTATTTATTAGTAACTTCTGAAAAATATTCACATATATGAAAGTACACAAAAATCTAACTCAAATTCATAGAAAATTAAGAGATTTTCAGAAAAAGCTAATTCTTTCCAGCTTTATACTGCCATACCTTCTGCAAAAAATGCAGTCCATGTTCTGAAAAATGAAGATCCAACCTACCTCTCAGGCATGTTGGCTAGGTGGCTTCCAACTCCTCAGAAAGTTTCCACTCACCTAAGTTAAGAAGTTCTTAAATAGCTGAGCTCTTCTTATCAACAGGATATGTTTAATATGTAACTTAAGCATAACCATTTGTACCTGAAAGCTCCTTTCTTTTCCACAGTGGAAAAGAGAAGCATTTTTTTCCTTCTGTTCTAACCTTTTAAATAAAGAAAATATTAATGCATTTTCTCAAGTGTTTTTTATAATTAAATTAAATAAACTTCTTCTTCCAGGGCGCCCTCAAGATTTTATCCATGCCTCAGTTTTCAATTCAATTTTTTTCTATTTATCATTATCTTTCTAGAACTGGATTTAGAAAGAAAGACTAGATTATCACCCCTCAGTGTTTATACAATTTATCATTCACTTAGTCATAGCTTGTTCAATCTCATTTTCTGGATTTAGATCAGGAGTGTCAAACTCAAGGCCTGGGGCCCAGATCTGGCCCGCAGGGTGCTTAGATCTGCTTAGACCATGGGGCCACCCTGGAAAAAGCGAAGGACTAGCCCATGGTGCCTCTGCCAGCGAAAACGGAACCTGGGGGGACATGTGAGGCCCATCCAAGCTCCATTTTCACTGGCAGAGGGTTGCAGATCATCGCAGCCAAAAACAGGACATTTTTGCTCGCAGAGTGCTCCAGCCACCACAAGTGCCCCCAACATGAGTGACATCAAGATGGCCATGCCCACCCTGGCCCCCAAGGTCAAACACCACTACTTACTGTATGTTAAGTGGTAATGTGGCCCTTAATGAAATCGAGTTCGACCAATCTGGTTTAGATGATATACTGGGCAAACAAAAAACACAATATTCTTGACTAAAATGTGATTGGATAATTGGTAGTTCGGTATATGCTGTGTGAATTTAGCCAGTGAAAATTGGTTTCTTGCCTGTCATTATTCTACGCTCTCAAATCTCTGATAAAATAATAGTTTGCAATAAAATCTTCCTTCTTATTCTGTAATACAACAGAATATATATCACTCAAGGCTGAATCTGACCTTGATTGAGTGTTTGAACAGAATTCATTATCTAAGTAACATCATAAGTAAAAATGGCTGTGAAGTATACTCCTTCACTTGCCAGTATTGGTTAGGGGTGAAGTTTTCTCCTTGGTAATCCCTTGATTATGTTTTTTTGCTTGATTGTTTTTCTGGTGTTAAACCATGCTTATCTGGGTGTTGGCTGCTGGAGAAGATTTGTTA
Source organism: Bungarus multicinctus (assembly GCA_023653725.1). Lineage (NCBI taxonomy): Eukaryota > Metazoa > Chordata > Lepidosauria > Squamata > Elapidae > Bungarus > Bungarus multicinctus. The sequence continues at coordinate 44,204,273 of CM042838.1, read as the reverse complement.
TGGTCTTCTTGTTTCCTTCTTAACTATTTTTATTGTCTATATGTCTGTTGATGGCTGATTTGTCTAAATGTCAAGCTTCCAGGAATTCTCTAGTATTTTTAGATTTAGTTTTGTCTATAACTCTCACAATTTTTCAGTTGAAACTATGTGTATCTATGTGTTGTGAAACACATCTTTGGACTGCTGGTTGGTATTCATGAGTACACTCTTACATTAAATGTTGCAAATTGCTCCTGTTTTTCTTCTTGGGTCTTTTGATTCACTTAAAAAAGTTTTGGAAAGTTTTATTTGGTTTGCTATGGCGATGCTGTATGCTACTGAATGTTTTTGTATATAGTGTTGATCTTTTCATAGCTTCTATCTTGGTTCTGTTGTAATGGGTTAAGTTGTAAGGCACTTTTTATTTTTATTTATTTTTATTTTTTGAATTTTAAAATAGACTTTATTTACAAAAGATTAAAACACAAACATACAAATATATAAAAATAAAAAGAATGTAAATAGAACAATAAACATATTTCTTTTTATTACACTTGATATTAAAATTGATAGCTCATAGTAAACAGTAGTTTACTATGTATCATTGGCAAGTATTCCGTATCCCTTATCAAGTACCTATTAATTAATAAATAATATATTATTCTGCTATTACTATTGAACTATAACTGTATTGGTTAATCGAATGGAGCCTTCATAATATTTATATAATAGACAAGAAGCTTGAAATTGTTATTATTATACATTCAATATATACAACTATAGTATGTGTCCTAGGTTCATTTATCCTGTATACCTCTTTTCTTGCACTCTACCCAGCTATACCAGTTATCCCAAACCACATAATACTCTGACTCTTCCTTTTCATTTAATTTGAGCATGAGCCTCTCCATTTCGGCGCATTCGTAGCTTTTTTGAATAATAATGTGTATCGGTGGTACATCAGGCCTTTTTCAATATTGTGCTAAAGAAATTTGTGCCGCTGTTAATAAGTGGATGATCAGATATCTCACCATTAATGTTCATCGATATTAGTTTCATTCCTCTTTCCGTTTATCCTCTAACTTTTATCCCTCGTTAGTTTTAGCCATTGTCTGACTCCTAGTTCTTACTCCTGTCTCTTCTCGAATGGTTATTTCTTCTCTTCTTTCCTTCTCTTTCTCTTCCTCCCTCCAACTTTAGATTGTGATTCTTCTTGACTTGAAGTCTCGGATTCATCTCTACTACTCAGTTCCTCTTCTATTCCATCTATTTAAACTGTCTATTTTCACTCTCTTCTCCTTCCATGTTGCCAAGATACCGTCTGGAGTGATCCATCTAAAGGAAATGTTTTTTTTTTTATTAAGATAATTAGTGAGGAATCGGTAATCTTTCTTCTTGGCACCTGTTTCAACACAATTACTTCTCTACCTTAATATTTTATTGTTTCTTCTCTTGAGATCCTGTAGATTATATCCTTAACTCCCCTCTTAGCAAACCTGATATGAACTTCCCAGGGGAATCTGTGCCTCCTCGCGTAACTTGTGTGAACTCTATACACATCATCCAATTTGTTTACTATCTTGTTTTTATCTCTTTGTAGGAGTTCTGCTAGTATTTTGTCCTTTGTCAATGCTAGGTTTTCTTCTCTATCTTCCTCCACATTCTGAAATCTGAGGTAATAGGAGGCTCTATCCATCTCGAGGTGGATTAAAGTCTCTTCCGTCTCTTTGTTCTGGTCTGTGATTTTTGGAACTATACGTTTTAGTTTCTTCTCTGCTTGGTTGGCTTGTTCTTCAATTATTCTAATCTTTTCTTCATTTACCTTAATGGATTCCTGAATCTGGCCTATTTTCCCATCCAAGTTCCTGATTTCAATTTTCATTTCCCCTATTTCATCTTTCAATTCTGTGTTCATAGTTTCTCTATCGGCCCTACTTTCAATATGGTTTTTTGACATCGACTCCTGGAATGCCAACATCATTCCTTGAATTGCCAATAGGGTAGCTTGAACCAATTGTGTGCCAGTTGAAATATTTGATTTCTCCGGGGCCAACATCCCTTCGATCGTTCGTTGTGTCGCTAGTGTAGGGCTAGGTAGTGCTACTGATGGTACAGATTTTCTCCCAGTCTTTGTGATGGTGGTGGTACTGCTCGTCATATCTTTAATAATTCTATACTGTTCATCCACTATTCTAGTTATATTATCCCAGATCGTGTTGCCAACTACCATCAACTTTTATCAATATTTTATGCTTTTAATTTCCCTTATTAATAAATCTGAAATTCTTATTGTTGAATGGTTAAGTTAATTTCCAGTCCCTATTTGTTCTGAAGCTTATTGCCAATTAATCAACTATATACTCAAACGTTCAAAACCTTATCAATCATTATTAAAGTAACTTCTCAGTTAGGAATAAATTAAGGTCTTAATAAATCTTAATAACTGTATTCTAATGTCAGATCTCAGATAATCCAGTAATTAGTCTAGTTAATTAACTAAATAAATATCCCATAGTGTTATAGCCTGATATAAATATTTGAATTCATTATAATATTTTGTCTATTGCTTTTCTAAATAAAGTATAAAATTCAAAATTTAAATTAACACTTCTTAACTTTAAATAGATCACATTATCCAACCAAGAGAGGGGAAAAGAAAGAGAAAAAAAGAAAGAGCAATTATTTATGTTGTCATTGTACTGAACAATGTACTAAATTCATTAATCTACAATAAATCAGCTATATATAAAAAAGGGAAAGGGAAGGAGGGGGGGAAATATCCGAAACAGAGAAAATACAAAGAAATTAAATTATAAGGTTAATAAATATCACTTTCCAGGCCAATTTCCATATAGAATAATCAATCAATATTAGTCTCTTATTATTATTTAAGTATATATAAATATATGAAATAGATATATATAGATATATATCCAAGCCCAATAAATTCAAAGAAGGAATAAATACTTCAAGAGATATCTTACTGTCACCTTAATATCTTACTATTAAATAATAATGAATACCTGAATACCTAAGTACATAAATAGTTAACTCTATTCAAATTTTAAATACAATAGTAGAGACAGCCAAAATAGAAAATATTCATCCAGCTTATTTTGTATCGATTTCATTCTGTTCTCTATTTATCACTCCAGTTACGTTGATACAATTTACTGAGGTTTGCTATTTTCAATGGCCGCCTCCAAAGTCTGCACCGTCACTCCTCAAAGCTTTCTTAAAGTTCTGTCCAGGACCTAAATCCCTTTCTCAAGCAGAATAGATCCGATAGTCTCGCTTCAAGCAGTTAATGACAGAGGGCTCCTTCCAGTAATATCCCCTTGTCTCTCCTTCTTGATTTTCTTTTCTTAAAGTCGTATTTCCACTATTTCCCAGGATTGGGGGTAGAAAACTAGATTGCTGCCGCCACTTTACACCTTCACCTCTTTCACTCTGGGTTTCAGTGATACAAGCACTTCTTCTTCCCACGATACTCCAGTTATAATCCAGTTTCTCGTATTGATAGTTTGCCCGATCTCAGCTTGCTATCCCCTCACTGCTTCCTTTCTTTGCTGGTTTGTCGTGTCTTCAGGTCTGCCCGTGCCGGGCTGACTTCTTTCACCTCAGACTTTGGGGTCTCTTCTTCACTGCCTTGGGATTGCAACTCCCAATTGGGCTCCAAGAGTTTCTCCTCACTTCGGTGATCCCTCCAGGATCCAACCGCACCACGAACGGCTATCCAAAGGCAAAAAAAAAAACCGATGCAGGGGAGCAAGACAGAGCTCCCCTGCACCACCACGATGCGACGTCATTGGAAGTCCCGTTGTAAGACATTTTTTAAATAAAGTTGTGTAGGTATCAATTTTGTTGGAAGATAATGTACTGTCAGTGGTGGCTAACCTTTTTCGGCTCCCATACCAAAAATTGCGAGCACGCTTGCATGCCAGCACCCAGAAGGCAATGTGTGCTGGGCCCCCTCACGCCCCGTACATGCACGTGTGATCCCCTGCATGTGCGGCTCATCTCTGCACATGCGCACATGTCTCCTGTGCCCCACCCCACACACATGCATGCCAGATACTCGACAATCAGCTGTTGGGCAGCAGCACACATGCACTTGCACAGTGGGGCTCTTCTGGGTGACCTCTTGCAAGCCGGCAGAAGCGGCTCTCCATGCCACTTCCAGCACATGTGCCATAGGTTCGCCATCACGGGTATAGGTGATCCATTTCCTTTTTCTCGGGTTCTGCAGTGCATCTGTACTCATCTGAATAGTGTTCTTACACATCTCCTCCTATAGGAGGTTGGTTGTTACTTTGATAATGGAGCACTCAGTTAGGGTGGGTTTTTCAACACACCTGCATTTCAAATTTACTGCCATTTCCTCTATTGATTAGGAGCTCCAGGAAGGGCAGTGAGCAGTTGTTTACTTCTCTCCTTGTGAATATTATTGCTCCGAAGACATTGTTCCTGTTTCATGTAAGTTCTCTAATTGCTTCTTTTTTATTATGGTAAGGGTATCATCTACATACCAGATCCATACTTTGGGTTGCATGTGTGGGAGTGCTATAGTTCATAGATGCTGCATTAGGGTCTCTGCTTTGAATTCTCAGAATATTGATCTCATGGATCAATATTCTGATTTATTGGTTCTTCAATTTTTTGAGGGCTGCTCTGTCATCTGCTTTGATTTGACTCTGATTCTGCATTCTTCCACTCAGTGGTATGATTGTCTGCCTTACCTTTTCCTGAACCTCTGTGCCAAGTCCTGTTGTTTTAAATGCTGCTTCTAAGACGGATTAGCATTGTTTATATTCTAGATGAGAAATTTCTGGAGGATACTGTGTTTCGTGGTGGACAGTGGTTGACTGGACATTTGGCTACCTATTTGCAGCCTACACTCAGCAGGGATTAACACTAGACAAATAATTAAGCAGAAAACTACTTTAATCAAGGAACTATCAGGAGGAAAACACACCTTCACAAATACTGGCAGGGAAAGCTTCTGTATATAAAGAGGGAGCAAAACTCATTTACATGCCCTGATAATGTTATCTAGTTGAGTAATGAAACATCTGTAAGCAAATCTCAAAGAATACAAGGACTCCACAATCTTCCTATTGCTTATCAAAGTATTGTAAAAATTCAATGTTAACAGATATTGGGTACATAGTGCATCCAGCAGAATAAATTCTAAAAGGGCTGATATGATACTCAATTCTAGAAGTTAGTTAGTTTCTAAATTATTTTGCCAGTGTTAACATGTTTAATACAGCTTTTTCAGGCTAGAAGGATGACAATCACCAAACAGACATTACTCAATATATTTTCAGAAGGAGCTACTACCAGGGCTGGGCAAATGTCAAAAACAGCTTGGCAGAAGTGCTTTAGAATAGTAGCATTTCTCTGCTATTTATTAAATAAGCCTGTCTTTTTATAAGCTTCTCAAAAATAGTTGTGAAATGTAAGAATCATGTTATGAATCCATTCCTTAAAGCTATGGCATCTTGTTTCATGTTTACATGGGAAAAGACATACAGATAATCCTCATTTAGTCAGCACAATTGGGATTGGAAACTTGGTCATTCAGTGAAATAGTCATTAAATGAAACTGTGACTGTGGGTATGAACTTACTTCAACTTTCCTTTGCTTTACAGATCTGTGAAGATCATAAATAAACTGAAGTTATTTTTTCATTATTGCAAATAGTCATTCAACAAGGCAGTTCTCTATAGTGTTTAATGAATAACATGCAGTAGAATAGAATAGGCCAAGCGTGATTGGACACACAAGGAATTTGTCTTGGTGCATATGCTTAACATACAGTAAGTGGTGGACTATTTGTATTCATGTGAACTCCAAAGCATTTGTGGTTTATAAAATTTGAAGTGTGCAAGAACATGAAAGATAAAAACTGAAGAGCCTAAGTGGCCAATCCCAACTTTGATTCTAAGATGAACAGAAGGCATTAAGTGCAGGGATGGAGAACTTATGGTGCACAAGAAATTCTCGACTTACTAATACAATAATAACAATAATAATAATAATAATATGGGAAGTACACAATTGGTGGATAAAAATGCCAAATCCAGTCTGAACATCTGATTTGACTATTGCTGAACCATAATAATTTGTTGGCTGAGACTGCTGAAAATCTCCATAGAATTTCGATTAAAAGTTTCTCAAGCTTGATTTGCGGTGAGCAGAAGACATATCAATGCTCATTTCTGCATTGTTGCTCTGTTTCCTCTTGTTCTGATCCAAGCCTTGTTCAAATTAAACAAACAAACTGTGTATAAAAGCAAACCTTTTTTAATGCGGCGCTGGGAATTCTTTGTATTCCCAGCCAAGAGTCATTTAAACTTAATTGTCCGAGATAAAAGCAAGCCCTTTGAAGGTTATAAAAGGCTGCCAAGAACAGAAGTCTAATTACTGATAAATATCAACCAACAGAGGTTTCAAAAACAAACAGGAGTTCGCAGGGCTTCAACGAGGACTCAGAGTCTAAAGAATTTCTTTGCTTCCTTCAAAGAGCACATCCCCGAGGGCTGGTTTTTAATCCCTTATGGGAGGGACAATCGCCTTCCAGCCTTACTCCTGAGTCACCTTGCTGCTTCAGCTGCTCTCTCCTTCGAACAGCCCTGCGCACACACGAACTGGGCACAGGCTCCCTGGGGTCCTCTGTTTCACTGCTGCCAGACTCCAAAAGCTCCAAGGCAGCACCCCACCCTCTGATAGTCCTGGCCCCATCCCTGCATCAGATGCAGGACCCTCGTCCAAATCCTCACCAGGCTCCCTGACTGGTTCCCTTTCATCCTCGCTATCAGAGACCTCTGCCGTCCACACCTGCTGCCGGCGAACCACAACACTTCTTACACCAAGATAAATCAAAAGGTTTTAAGCCTTTTACCTATTCTAGTCTTCAGTACTTCTAAATACTTACTGTACATCATACGCATCTTGGTTAACTATTAGCAGTAATTTGTTTACTGACTTAGCACATTGCTATTTGTAAGCCTTATTTTAGGGTTTAGCATGATGATTAGGGCTACCAGATCTAGGCTGGAAAAATCCAGATGACCACTAAGTGGCAGCAGTAAAATACAGAAAATATGTACTCTTTACTGCTATCCATTTGTCATCCAGAATTCAGCAGTTCAAATTCAATAATCCTAAACATAATTTATTATTTTTTATTATTTTTTTTATTAATTACATTTATATACCGCCCTTCTCCCAAGGGACTCAGGGTGGTGAACAGCTCATCTAAAAACCCCACAAAAATACAAAAGTTAGAAAGTAATTAAATATTTAAATCAGCTGCTGACTAAAATTAGGAAACCCTCCCCCCACCCTTAAAAACCCAAATTTAAATTTAAAAATGGAGATCAAATTTAAAATCATTATCTCAGCCCAGGCCGGCCTGCTCAAAGAGCCAGGTCTTTAACGCGCGCCTGAAGGCCCTCAGGTCCGTGCCGGTACGGAGTTCCGGTGGCAGAGTATTCCAGAGGGCGGGGGCACCCACAGAGAAGGCCCTACTCCTTGGCGCCGCCAGACGACACATAGCGGCCGACGGCACCCGGAGCAGACCCTCCCTGTGGGAACGCACCGGCCTGTTGGAGAGCGTTGGCAGAATGCGGTCCTGAAGGTAACCTGGTCCCATGCCATGGGTCGCCCTAAAGGTCAAAACTAGAACCTTAAAGCGAACCCGGAGAGCCATCGGCAACCAATGCAGCTCGCGCAGGAGAGGCGTCACATGGGCGCTACGCGACGCCCCCATAATCACCCTCGCGGCTGCATTTTGCACCAACTGGAGTCTCCGGATGCTCCCCGCAGGGAGCCCCATGTAGAGGGCGTTACAATAGTCCAGGCGAGAGGTGACAAGGGCCTGAGTGACCGTGCGCAAGGCGTCCCGATCCAGGAAGGGCCGCAACCGGTAGATCCGACGGATCTGATGAAATGCCCCCCTGGAGACGGCCGCGATGTGATGTTCAAGCGACAGCCGTACATCCAGGAGGACTCCCAGGTTGCGAGCCCTCTCTGTGGGGGGCAGAACTTCCCCCCCAATAGCCAGCGAAGGTATCAACTGGCTATATCGGGGCGCCGGAAACCACAGCCACTCGGTCTTGGATGGGTTGAGCCGAAGCCTGTTCCCGCCCATCCAGTCCCGCACGGCCTCCAGGCACCTAGACATAGCCCCCACAGCATCGTTGGGGTGGTCCGGAGTGGAGATGTACAGCTGGGTGTCATCTGCATACAGATGACACCTCACTCCAAGACCACGGATGATCTCGCCCAGCGGCTTCATGTAAATGTTGAACAGGAGGGGAGAAAGGACCGACCCCTGAGGCACCCCACAAACCAGGGGCCTAGAGGTGGACCTCTCCCCCCCCGCCAACACGAATTGCGAACGGTCAGAGAGGAAGGAGGAGAACCATCGAAGGACGGTTCCACCAATCCCCAACCCCTCCAACCGTCGCAATAAGATACTATGGTCGATAGTATCAAAAGCCGCCGAGAGATCTAATAGGACCAGGACAGAGGAGAACCCTCTGTCACGAGCCCTCCAGAGATCATCAACCAACGCGACCAATGCCGTCTCAGTGCTATGTCCAGGCCTGAAGCCCGATTGGAACGGATCGAGGTAAGTTGCTTCCTCCAGGTACCGGGGGAGCTGACGTGCCACCACACTCTCAACAACCTTCGCCACGAAGGGAAGGTTGGAGACTGGACGATAGTTGTTTAAAATAGCTGGGTCCAGGGAAGGCTTCTTGAGGAGGGGGCGCACCACCGCCGCCTTCAGGGCGGTAGGGAGCACCCCCTCTCTCAAGGAAGCGTTGACAATCCCCTGGAGCCAGCCTCGTGTCGTCTCCCTGGCGGCCGAAACCAACCAGGAAGGACACGGGTCCAATAAACAGGTGGTGGCATTCAGACCCCCCAGCAACCTGTCCACACCCTCAGCGGTCACAGGATCGAACTCCCCCCAGATAACATTCTCAAGACCTGCCCCGGACACCTCCCCCGGGACCACCCAATTGGAGTCGAGCCCCTCCCGAATCTGAGCGATTTTATCATGCAGAAATCGGGAAAACTCCTCTGCTCTACCCTGCAAGAGGTCATCCCGCGCTCTCGGTTCAAGTAGAGAGCGGGTCACTCTAAACAGGGCGGCAGGCCGATTTTCTGCTGATGCAATAAGGGCGGAGAAATACGAAGATTTCGCCGCCCCTATCGCCACAAGGTAAGTCTTAATATGAGATCTCACCTGTGTTCGGTCAGACTCAGAACGACTCGCCCTCCAAATGCCCTCTAGACGTCTTTTCCGGCACTTCATCTCCCGCAGCTCCTCCGTATACCACGGAGCCAAGCGGGATCTGTGCCGGGTCAGAGGTCGCAGGGGCACAACTCGATCTAGAGCCCCGGCGGCCAACCCATCCCAGGTGGCCACCAGGTCACCAGGCGAGCTGTGAGCCAGAGACTCAGGAAATGGCCCAAGCTCCCTCTGGAACCGTTCCGGGTCCATCAGGCGCCTGGGGCGGAACAATCTAAGTGGCTCCGCCTCCCTGCGGTGGGGGGTGGCGGAACGGAAGTCCAACCTGAGGAGGGAATGATCTGTCCATGACAGGGGTGTGATGACTAAATCCCCAAAAATACAGTCATTCAACCACTGCCCAGAGACAAAAATCAGGTCCAGCATGTGTCCTCCAATGTGAGTGGGGGCAGAAACTAACTGGGTCAGGTCCATGGCCGTCATGGAAGCCAAGAACTCCCGAACCAACCCCGAGGTTTCACCGGATGATGGCAGGTTGAAATCCCCCATGACCAAAAGCCTAGGGGTCTCAACCGCCAGCCCGGCTATCACCTCGAGGAGTCCGGGCAGGGCCGATGAGACGTGGCAGGGAGCCAGGTACGCCATCAAAAGACCCATCTGAACCCCTTGCCCCCACTTCACAAATAGAGATTCACAGCCAGCCGTCTGAGGGACAGTGGCCTCCCTAGGATAAAGGGCCTCCTTTATAAGCACCGCCACCCCTCCACCCCTTCCCTGAGCCCTAGGCTGGTGAAATGCAAGGAAACCTGGTGGGCACATCTCAACCAGAGGAACACCGCCCTCTGGGCCCAACCAGGTTTCGGTAACACCTACCAGGTCCGCGGCCTCCTCCTGAGCCAAATCATGGATCAGGGGAGCCTTGTTAACCACGGACCTGGCATTGCACAACAGCAGCCGGGTATTCAGGGCCTGAGAATCCAGACAACCAGGGCTGCAGGATGGGTATGGAGGGTCGGAGCGCGCTACCGCTTGCAAACATCGGGAGCGCGATCCCCTTACTGGATATGGCCCTCTACCCCCAGCATACCTGCCTCTCCCAGTCACCGTGCTAATAAAATTTGCCCCCGGCAGCCCACCCCCAGTCTGCCACCCCGACACGGAAACCCCCGAGGCCCCCCAGGCGCGTGGGCCGGCCCGGCTGCCCCCAACTCCATGTGGGCTGTCTCCCTTGCCCACCCTGGAACCTTTCAACCCATTAAAAAATCCCATTAAAAAATTACCAATCCCGGGTTTCCCGCGCTTCCTCCCATTCCTCCGGCTTCCACGGCCCCACCATCGCTCCGGATCCCAGGATCCCTCATAGCGGAAGGTCTTTGAGAGTTTAGAGGGCCACTTAAGGGAGAGGGGGACATCCCTCAAGGCCCAAAGCTCCGCCATGGAGTACCTCCGTGGCCCCGGCCACCCCGCCCCGACGGTCCCGCAGCGTCCGAAGTCTTTGTGTTGGAGAAGTCCCGGCAGACTGGGGTAACCCCCTCCCCCCGGCCGCCCCACCCCTGCCACTGGTGGGGCCCCCGGGGGAAAAGGGGTCATAGGCAAGGTCACTCCCCCCCTCCCCGGGCCCACCACCCCTGCCACAGGTGGGGGCCCCAAGGAGGGGAGGGGAACGGTCACAACACCATCCAACCCCCAGTCTCCGTATTGTCCCCGCAGCCATAGGGGCGGCCCCGAAACCAGTCCAGGCCCGCCATGTCCACAGCGGGGCCACTCCCGCACTGGTCGGGGTCCCCCGAAATCGCCGCGGCCCGAGCGAGGCCGCCGAGCCTGCCACACCGTCATGCCTCGCTGGGGGTACCAAGACCTCTTCATAACCCCTCGGAACTCCGGGGTTTCCGCGGTAGCTGTTCCAGGGCCTCTGCGATCTCAACAATGCCGCAGAGGCCAGTCCAGGGCCCCCCAGGCGGCTCCCCCAGGTCCGCGCCGCCCCAGAAAATCCAGGGCCATTGCTCCCCCCAGGGGGCCGCCGGGGCCACACCGCGGTGATCTCCCCATCCCGGAGACCGCTGGGTCCACTGGCGTCCATGTTGCCATAATGACTCCGGAGGACGCCGCCGCAATCGAGGCCTCCGCCGCCGCCATTGCCATCCAGGTCGCCGCCGCCGCGACCACCGCCGAGGCCGCCACCGCCGCGACCACCGCCGCCGCCGCGACCACCGGGGCCGCCTCCACCTCCGCCGCGGCCACCGAGGCCGCCACCGCTGCCGCAGCCGCCGCCAAGGCCGCCATCGTTGTCGCGACCATCGCCGCGACCTCCGCCGACGCCGCCGAAGCGCCCGCAGCCCCCGACGCGATCACCATCACCGGGGGCCTCGTCCAGCCCCACCGGCCGCCGGGCAAGGTCTCCGAGGCCTCCAGGATCAACTCGGCGTCGCATCCGCCGAGGCCGCATCCGCCGAGGCCGCATCCGCGCCGCCCTCCGCGCCGCTCCCCCAGCCGGTCCCGCGGCTCCAGCGCACCCCCAGCCGGCTTCTGAAGGATCCCGCCGGGCTCCCCCGGTCCTCCCCCGCCTCTGCCACCGGCGGGGGGATCCGAGGGGTAGGGGGGGCCGCACCCGAAGCCGCCGCGGCCGGAGGGAGCTCCAACGGAGGCGCGCGGCCGCCATTTTCCGAAACCCGGAAGCCCACACAGACAGTGACCGCTTGCTGAGCCTTGTGCAAATAGAAATAAATTGTCAATTTTCTAATATTTATATTGTTACAGTGGTACCTCTACTTACGAAATTAATTCATTCCGGAAGCCATTTCATAACCTGAAAATTTCATAAGTAGAGGCACATTTTACCTGTAAATATCCTAATCCGTTCCAAGCCCCCGAACTGTACTTCTTCGTTCTTACTTCCTGCTTTGCTGGATTGCTAGCGCGAGACTGAGAACGCGGCGCGGTGCGTGCGCACAGATCCCTCCATGCCAGGAAGATAACCAATGGCAGCGCAGCTCGGACGCGCCATTTTCCAGGAAAGCCTTTCGTATCTTGAAATATATTCGTAGGTAGAGACGATATTTTCTCGAAGACGCGTTTCGTAACCTGAAACTTTCGTAGGTAGAGGCTTTCGTAAGTAGAGGTACCATTATATATTGTAACTGGTTTTAAACACCAGTGTTAAATTATCTTTGCTACTATCTACAGATTATTTGCTCTAAAATAATTAGTTAGATGAGTGACATACCAGAAATAAAGCCTCCTCTCTACAACTATTGACATGCAACTTAAATAATGTCAGTGAAGGAACACTAGAAAACATGTTTGTCCAAAAGCAGCTAATTCTTAGCTTCTCTAAAATTAAGTCCTTTGAGTTGTGAGATTGCAATGGGCCTACTAAAAGAATTGCATTGATACAATTTTCTTACAATATCCAGCCCCAAAACAATCAAGCAGCTCATTCAGAAATAATCAAAGCCCAGAAAGAATGCCAGTGGAATTCTGCACGATATATTCAGATGGAACATGTATTCACTAGACAAGCTACTTTTATTACAATGGTCAAATGAGATAAGCAAGAAATCCTCTAAACAGCTCCAGTGGCACCACATCTGTTAAATTCCCATACAAAGAACATCTACTCACAAATTGTTCAAGTGATCCCTGCCTTTGCACCTAACATTTTAAAACTGTGTATAGATAATTAAACAAAATCTTTCTTAAAATCACAATAAGAATATAATGTTTACCATGTTAGCCAAAGAGGCCAAGTACTGCCAAAATCGTACTTCAAATTAGAAAAACTTTCATAACCTAAAGTCAACATTACCTTAGGTTAATGTTGAGACATTTTCATTTATAAGGATATCAGTGATTAAATAAAATATTTTAAAATAAGGAAGATTTACAATAGATTATTCCTTTAATTAAACTGGTCGGGTGAGTGGGGGGAAATCATCCATGTTTCTACTATGCTGCTTTTCTTGCAGGCTCACTTTAAAAATCAAAAAAGACAGTACTCTGTCACATCTGTGGACACAAATAAGAAATTGCAAAGTCTACTCTTAATGTAATACTAGGAATACAGAAAGCTTGAAACAAGAATAATGGAGGCTCATCAACAGATAGCATGTTGCATTTGTCTAGTCCAGTCAGAAATGTCAATGATACATTAGCTTCAGAAAATACATATGTTAAAATGTATAAATTAATTGCCTTAATTTATTCCTGACAGTACATTGAAAAAGCAAAAGCACTATTTTAATGTTGATTTAAAACAGTGGTCGCCAACCGGTGGGCCGCGGCCCACTGGTGGGCCGAGATAAAATTTCGGTGGGCCGCAGAGAAATCTCACCCCCAGAGCACCACCCCAAAGCAATTAATCCAGGCTGCGCAGAAACACAAGGCTGCGCTGCCCACATGGCCCGCGGGAACCCTCCCCGCCCACTCACTCCTTACCCGGCAAACTTGTCTGCTAAGTTGCTATTTTTCCTTTTTCCGACCATCATCTGTTCTGCTGTGCTGGGAGATTTAGATTAGCTAGGAAGCAGGAAATGGTTGGATTTCTTGCTTTCTAGCTAAGCACAGCCGAACCTCCCTTAGGACTGAAGGTTTGCTTGCAAGCAAATTCAGTGCAGACTCACCGCAAGCAACTTTGAGAGACTGAGCTAGCCGATGGCAGATAGATCACTGAGTGATTCTGTGAGCAACTCAATCTGCCTGCTTTGCCTGATTTTGGATAAAAGTTGCTTTTTTATATAAAAAATTGAATATTTACATGCATGGTGTGTTGTGAGTTAATTTTGTGAGTTTGTTTGCTAGCAAATTTTATGAGTTTGCTTGCAAGCAAATTTTATGAGTTTGCTTGCAAGCAAATTTTATGTGGCAGACTGAGCTAGCCAATGGCAGATAGATGGATTTCTGAATGAATCTGTGATTCTGTGAGCAACTCAATCTGCCTGCCTGCTTTGCCTGATTTTGGATAAAAGTTGCTCTTTTTTTATAAAAAATTCAATATTTATATAAATATTTATAATATTTACATACAAGCCATGCCCAGCCAGTCACATGACCACCAAGCCATACCCACAAATTAGGCCACACCCACAGAACCAGTTAGTGGTTCCTGGGATCTAAAATTATGAGTTTGGTAGTCCCTGAGGTCCAAAAGGTTGGCGACCCCTGGTTTAAAAGAATATATTTTAGTTTTAATAAAATGGTCTCAATAAAAAATAGTTTAGTTCCCAATTACAGAACACAGTGCTTCCAGTTCAGCAAACCCCATATATTCATACTTTTTTTTTTTTGAACAAAATCTAATCCCTAATAGCTTTGTTATGATTGTCTGTCATCTGCCTATGAATTTTCCATAGTACGAAGAGACATTAATGTACAGAATAACTGCTTGTCTTTCTCACCCTTATCCACATTCTAATTCACCCTTTGTTCCAAAGAATTTAAATTAACTGGATCCATTGGGATATATGTTATATAAAGTCAACTGTGTCTAATCTAAAAGCCATGGCTCTTCTAAAAGTGAAAAATAGCAAGTAGACAAATTATTATCAAATTATATTTTCAGGACTCTATATTAACACATATCATTCCTTATCTATGGCTATTGCCCCACAACATTCTTAACTGAGTGAGCAAGTATTAGTGTAGAATTTTTTTAAAAAATTAATTGACCAGGTTAATTAAACCCAAGCAGATTAGACCTAGCCTTAAATTGACCAATTTTGCCTAGGGTTAAATTCATTCCTCATTAGATGACAGTGAAGTTAACAAATTCTTAAATCCTCCTGAAATTGAAAGTCAAAGAGAGGCCTGTGAAAATGGGCCCTCTCTAAGCACTCCTTTATGGCAGCTAAAAGCAAAAGAAGATGAGAGACATTTCACCCTCTGCCCTCAACTTATATCACTATTGTACAATATTGCAATTCTCTTCCCACCGAACATTCCACTACAAATAATCTTCTACTACAAACACTTTTCTTGCTTTGTTGTTATTGTTGTTGTTGTTGTTGTTTTGGCTTTCAGAAAAAGCCCCTATGTTAGATTGAGTGTCAACCCACTTCAATTGATTGTTGGCTGCTTGGCTTTTGAAGGTGTCTTCTTTTTCTCCTGGTTGCTTCTGAAGGCCATGTGGTGGGAAATTTATATTTTGGCCACTGTGAGAGCTGGACTAAATGGACCAGGGTCCACTCTAAAAGAATAATGCTTATGTTGCAGTACCATAAGATAAACCATGTCTATGAAGTCACTGAAATAATTTGCAACCACACTAATATTTAGCTATTAATTTTTCAGAGTTACTGAAAAATTACCAAAGCCTTATGGGAAACTTCTTCATCTTAAGACTATGTGCCATAGTAAACTGAACTGGTGACACAAGCTGTTAGCTCTATGGCAAGTTGGCTACCTGGATCATTCAGGCTTCAGAAGGCAAATATCACAGGAAAAGGATGGTTTTGATGATGATTCTGATCCTTTCCATTTTGTTTTAACATACTACAGAATGAACCAGAGAGACCTTTTGTCAGAAGCATTTTTAAAGCAGGCTCAAAATGTTACAGCACTACTGATAAGAACATTTTTAAGGAACAGACAGCTTGCCAATATTTGGTAACTTCCCATGATCTTCCAGCTATCCACTTACAAAGAATTCAATAGAGTGGTGATGATTTTAAATACTGGAAAAATACATTAAGTTCTTGGAACTAAGCAACGTGTTCACAGATTTTTCTGCTCCTTGGAATCTTTCACTTCTCCAGGACTTTTTAGTATTTAACAGCAGCCGACCATTGCATCATCCTGTTCAGTGGAGAAACAAAATTCACTTCTGGGTTTGGGGAATATTGGAGATAGACTTACTTAATCAACAAAGTTAAATTAAAAGCATTGTGTTTTTATCATGTCCCACAGGTTCCATTTTAAATGTTGAGATGGAACCAAATATAGCTACTGGAACTCTGCAATCATATACAAATTCTTGTTTTTGAGATGGACAAATCAGATCAGACAAGAGATTAGATTCCTATTGTTACAAAATATATTCAATGTATCTCAAGACAATTTGAATAGAAAGTATTTCATGCCAATTATAGCTCAAACAGTCTTGGCTTGATTTTATTGTATTGTTCTTCAGTAGGGTTTTTTCTAGCTTCAAATATCATGCTAATCGGAGGGGAGGGGCTTAACTTTTTTTAGTCTGATGAACAATTTAGAAGTTTGAACATCTGACTTTTATAAATGACTGTCAGTATTGGCACAGCCCTTCACAAAACAACCATTGACAGGAGGCAAGCAAGATTATTTCTTAGTACCTCGTACCAGCACTTCCACCAAGTTACTCTATAGCTGCAAGAACCATACATGGTTTTTTTATTATCATAAATAACTTTATTCCAGAAGTTGTCCTTTAGATCTATTTTTCAAAAACTCATTTTTGTCCTTTATTTTGGTCATTTAATTTTTATTACACAAATAGTACCACTTAAAGCACAGATTTCCACATTCATGTAAACAATATGGAAACTGAATTGTCTATGTAACATGAATTTACATATGTTGTTTGATTTATTAGAATGTCTTTTTCTAAATTTTTTTTTGTAAAGCAAAATCATAATTATATATTTTTATCCTTATAAACCTCTTTTTGCCACTTTTTCAGGTTTGTTTTTTAATTTTTTCCAAGAAAATATAGTCACTGTTATATATACTTCCATTTATCATGCACCTTTTAAAAAATGGGCAAATGAGGATATCCATAAAGCACTGGGTTATAGCTATATCATGTTTTTATTTCCAAAGAATAACTGTGGAATCTATGTATGTAGAAGAACAGAAATTTCAGATGGTAAAAGGATCTAACGTTTTACTAAAACAATTTAAAAATAACACAAAGTCAGGTAAAACATGAAGTGGCCAATGCCAAAAGGATCACAAGGGAAGCCATGGTTGCCCACAGTCTGTAGCTACAGTGATAGCCAGGGTGTCATGGTCTAAGCCATACTGTAATGTAGTTTGAGTTTGGCTTAGAATGTCATGTCACTGTGGTTTGTAAATTATGGTTGATTTTATTACATTAATCTATCTGATTGTAGATTATTCAAGAAATGATTGCTTAACAAATGGATTCACAAACCATACTATGTTTTAACCTGTTTTATAAGACAATAAGTCAAGATATCTGGGTTCATGTAGTATTGTTAAGATAAACTATGAAATTATAATGACATATTCTCCTGATACTTAATTAGAATTAACTGAAGTTCACGATTTTGGGATTAGATCGAGAGCTACACTAAATGTAGCTCAAATTCATGCATGTTTAATTGGGTTCCTGTTTTAGGAGCTTGGTGGATTAGGTTGCTTATATTAAATTAAAGACTTACAAATAGTCCAACTTCATTGAACCTTTTCCATTTTATTCTTATTTCTGAAAAATAAAATAAAATAAAAAGTAATGCTGAAATTACATTAATAATTCAAAGGTAGACAGCTTTAGGCTACACCAAAAACAGCTTCTTGACATTTATCTCATATCCAGTATCATATCCAGACACATCATTTTGAGCGAAGTTCAGTGAAACAAAACCCTTCCACCTGCTGTCTTCTACCTTGTAACCCAGAGCTATAAAACTTATAAAACATCAGTTACCAATTGTATTCAGAAACTCCACAAGGCCACACCACAGTCCTGTTCCCTCAGTCCTCGTTTCTCATGTTATGTCCCCTGGCAACATCACAGGTCATTTACATGAAAAAGAGTAATCGATCTTCTTTATAAAAAACACACACATATAGTCCAGACAAAAGGAAACATATCTCACAATGAAACAATGTGCAGAGTCAAAAATTGTCTTTGTTTTGATAGGAATCTTTCGACACAGTAAGATCAAACAGTTTGCAAAACCCTTTGATGGTAATTTAATTCTTTTAAACATGTACAAGGTAATTGGGAACACATTTTAAAATACTTGAGATTATAAAATGGTAGCTCTGCAGCTGGACAGAATAAATAATGTTGAAATATTTTTCTTATGGGCTTATAATCCCACAGTGTCCTGCCAGTGGAACAGACAGTCACCACTGACAAATAAATTTTTCCTTCTTCTCTACAATTCATCTTCAAACCTTCAGATCTGCTTGAGAGAGTTCAGGGACACTGTGAAGTATACTTGGAAATGTGGAGAGAAGAAGTGAAAAGAGTTTCCTTTGCATGAGAAATTCATTTGCATAATGTTGCATTTAGCCAGGAGTAATTCTCCATTACAAATTAAAATATCACATTAATACTCTAGTCTTTACAGGTAGTCCTCAACTGATGACTGCAATTGAGCCCAAAATTTATGTTGCTAAGTGAAAAAATTGTTAAGTGAATTTTGCCCCATTTTATGACCTTTCTTGCCCCATTTGTCAAGTGAATCAGTGCAGAAGTTAACTTAGTTGTTAAATGAATCTGGCTTCCCCACTGACTTTGCTTGTCAGAAGGTTGCAAAAGGAGATCACATGATCCCAGGACATTGCAGCCATCATGAATATGAACCAGTTGTCAGGCCAAATGTGAATCACGTGACCATAGGGATGTTGCAATAGACATAAGTGTGAAAAAAACTATCCTGTCACTTTTTTCAGTACTGTTGTAACTATAAACAGTCATTAAACAAGCTGTTGTAAGACGAGGACTACCTTTATTTTTTAAATTTATTTGTATCCTGCCTTTGTTAGCTTTACAAGTGACTCAAGGCAGTGAACCTATCCAATCATCCTTCCTCCTCCTATTTTCCAAACAACAACCCTGTGAGGTGAGTTGGGCTGAGAATGAATGACTGGTCCATGGTCTCTCAGCTGGCTGGCTTGACTTGAACTCAAGGTCTCCTATTTTCTAGTCTGGTGTCTTAACCACTAGACTAAACTGACTCCCTTTCCAAGCTAACCACGCTCCAAATATGTGGGTTTCCATTTCTAGAACTCTTAGCAATGGCCACAGTAGCTGGGAAACTTTAGGAGTTGAAGGTCTTAGATTGCTCCCAAGTTGAGAAAGTCCAAAACAATCTACCATATTTACATTAAATATGTTGTATTCAAACTGAGATCATGTTCTTCCTTTATAAAAAACTAGCTCGATACCCGTGCTTTGCTACGAAACTATGTGATCAGGCTTAGTTTTTGGGGAGGAAAATAAGGGGAAAATTGTGCCTCTGCCTACCAGCATTCATCGATATTCATCTGGCTAGTGTCCTGTCAATGTGTGAGAAAGTTGAGGACTGTTTGGAAACTGAAACAATATTTGCTGTGTGAGCAAGGAATCAGCAAGGAGCCTGGGCATGGCTTAGCTCAAGTGTTCTGTACTAAAGCTGGTCGCTGTTGTGAAATTAAAACTGAAACTGAAACTCCTCTCCTCTTCTTGTGTTTTGCATTTGGAACAGATTTCTTTTCAGGTGGGAAGGGGAAGTAGAACTCCTTAGCATCAGAGCATGTTAATAATAATATATGAAATACTAATGCTGTGATGGTCATTTCAAAAAACCTTTTCTTAGTGAGCACCTAGAAGTCAAGAGGAACATACATGCCAAATTTCAAGTTTATAGACTTTACAGTTTTGGAGATTTTATGATGATGGGCGAGTGATATTTCACTTATATGTAGATAGATAGATTATCAAGTGGAATTTAAATATGATTGTGACTGTTGCTGTTTTCAGCATGACAATTGCAAAAATTGTTCTCAAACAGGTCCAGTGCTATTTAAGACTAATATGGGCACTGATTCAAATTAATGTTAACTAACTAATGGAGGTGACTGCCATTGCCTAGTTTACCTGGCTTTATTGTGAGCATAACCCTTCATGTCACATAGGCTTTGATGTATCCAGAGCCTGTATTTTTTCAACCATGATCTCTGGCATGTAAGCAAAGTACAGACTGACCTCGACCCCTCCTGCTGCAGGAGGAGTGGCTTTGTTCTTTTGAGGACAGGCAATTCTCTGGGGAAAAGGAGAAAAGCAAGAAGCAGGATGCTCAGGATGCTGGGTCAGAGAGAAGCAGAAAGCTAAGGTCATGCTCCTGTAACTCCGGGTTAAAGGCAGGAATTCCAGAAAAACAGAGAGTCCAGGTAAAATAAACCAGAGGAAGGGTCTGGGTTTTTTCAAAATTTAAATAGATAATTATCTAATTGGAATCGATATAAATTTTATCTTTGTTTTGATCCATTTGCATTGCATTCATTTTATGTGTCTGCATAATTTAAGGGCATTGTTTTTTCTGTCAATTTGAACCCAATACTTATAGAATTAGTGGTATTGATCTTGTAAAAACTAATTTTCCCTTGTAGAGAACAGATCTACACCATTTCGACCTCTACTGGAATACTTATGTTTCTTTTTCCATAGTCCTTTGGATCTATTTTTGGTTTTCACCTGTTCACTCATTGGACATGCAGATTGGAACAACATTTACTTTATCTTTTCCAATATTGATTATCTACCATCTAATATTTAAAGTCACAATGAGATTTTCTATAATTTAATGTTTTTTTAAGAGTCAGGAAATGCCACTGAAATATAAATTGAGAAAAAACACCAGTTACCAGCACTGATGATGTTACCTAGTTTAAGTAATGAAATGTCTTCAAGAAAACAACCAAGTTCAGAGAACATCAAGGACCCCTCAATAAGGAAGGAAGGGAGGGAGGGAGGGAGGAGGAAGGAAGGAAGGAAGGAAGGAAGGAAGGAAGGAAGGAAGGAAGGAAGGAAGGAAGGAAGGAAGGAAGGAAGGAAGGAAGGAAGGAAAGAAAATAAATCAGTCCTTTACATTTAAGTGAAAACATCTGATTTCTGACACTGGATGTTTAAAAGTCAGCAAGAAAACCACTCCTTATAAAATTAGCAGTCATGTGGAAGGCACAAATTAAAGATCAGGGACAAATAAGCACCTTTCTTTGGGTTTAATTCTGCATCCAATCATAATGATATGACACAGGGACTGGGATTATGTTACACTAAGCTTTAGTGTAATTCAATTTGTTTTGGCTTCATGTACTCTCTGAATCCACCAGAGTTTTATCAATTTATGGGTTAGAGTTATAAATCAATCCAGATAGCTGTGGCTTTTCAATAAATTACAGTAAAGCAAATCTCTAAAAATGTATCACTGTAGCCAAGATTCTTAGTGTTCATTTACAATGACTGTCTTCATAATACTATTTTGGCTACAGCTGGATAATGCAGGAGAAATTCTACCCAAAGGAAAAAATGATGGAAATAGATACCGTATCTTTACTCACAATTCAAACAACCCTTACTGTTTAATATGAAAGAGAAAATCCAGATATGATGGACCTGACACTGCATAGAATTAACCTGCTGTTTCCTGGTGGAATTATCAAAGGATTTCAAGTTACCGGTAGTTACATAGTAAGCAATTTAAAAGGCTGAAGTAACTTGTTATATCACATTCCCCAGAGAAATTGGGGAACCAAATTCTCCAATTATGGAGGAAATTAGGGTATGAATGGAAGACATATCTCTGATGGATGAAGATGTCAGGTTAGCTCAGAAACTAATGGTACACCAGATGGAAAAGCTAGAGTAGGGGTGTCCAACTTGATTTCATTGAGGGCCGCATCAGGGTTATGTTTTATCTTGTGGGGGCGAGATGGGCATATCTGGAGTGGGCAGGGCCAGCGTGACATCACTCATGCTGGAGGCACCTGTGGTAGCCAGAGTGCTCTGCCAGGAAAATGGGCTCCTGAGCTGTTTTTGGCTGCAACTGCCTCCTGCAAACCTCTGCTTAAAAAAAATGGAGCTCAGGAGAGCTACACGTGGCCCTCACAAGCCCCATTTTCACTGGCAGAGGTACCGCGGGCCAGTCCTTTGCTGTTTCCAGGGCAACCCCGTGGGCCAGTTCTGAGCATCCCGTGAGCCAGATCCAGCCCCTGGGCCTTGAGTTTAACACCCCTGAGCAAGAGCAACAATGTAAACCATAGCTGCTATGAGAATGCAGATAATTAAACTCTTATTGATATTTGCCAAGATTCTGGTCAGGAGGGGAAGAGCCAAAATAGTCATAAAAAAACAGGAAGGCATTGCCAAAAGTTGAAGAGAGGTAGAGTAGTGCAAAGATAGCCATCCCTTTTTAGCCTATTAGGTAAACATGAACTTAGCAAGAGACAAGGACGGTGTGAGAAATACAGTCAATGTTGCCTTGTCTTGACTCTTTTTGATACAAAAGGGAGGAAGGGGAGACATTATCAGGCTTCCAATAGTCTATTAATACAGCTTATATCAATAAAATAGAGTTCTTGTAATTCTTATAGTATCTGTTTCTCAACATGGTCTACCTCAAATGACTGACAAAAGTTTATCTCACTGCTAGTTGTTCCATGAAGTACACATATCAGTACTGAAGTTGCCCCAATATAATTTGTTGTGTTACCAATTATAAGATTCAGCTGTCATTTGTGAGTAACCATTTCAAGTATCTAAGCTGGCCAGTTAAGATGTCACTTTCAGATATACAGGTTGCTAAGATGAAGTTAATATGACAGACACATCAATATTAAGTCTGTAAAATATGGTACAAAAGGAGGGGGAGGTTTTTGTGCTATATAGTGTATGTATCACACATTATTGGGTATCATGGTATTGGGATACATAATCTATACTTTCCAAACTGTGAGAAGATGAAGTTTATTGATGTGTCACAATGTTTTGCAACTGAACTGAGAACTTTAAATGAGAGGGCTTAGAACAGTTCCTCATCTGGGTGTACAGTGAGAGACATACAGTGACAATGAAAGCGAGAAAGGATCATCTCCAGTGACCAGAACATCAATCATCAATGAGAAAATTTCTTAAATGAGGATAGAATTGAGAGGAACAGCTGTCTTATATCCATGCTTAGGCAATAGTAATAGGAGCCCTTAAAGTAAAGCAAGAACTAAATATTTTTTTTGAGTTGGTAGCTAGAAGAAAGGCAGGAGAAAAAACTATAAATACAGAATTGCAATGAAGATGGACTTCTGTCTCCAAAAGGAGCAGCAGTGTTGTATTCCATCCATTAAATGGGATAAATTGC
The DNA here is from genome assembly GCA_023653725.1 of Bungarus multicinctus. Lineage (NCBI taxonomy): Eukaryota > Metazoa > Chordata > Lepidosauria > Squamata > Elapidae > Bungarus > Bungarus multicinctus. The sequence continues at coordinate 44,180,971 of CM042838.1, read as the reverse complement.
AAAGGCTAAAAGAACTAACCATACTGCATGTTACATGAAAACAGGAGGGATGCATGGAAAAACTCTATCAGTGTCACCCATGATTCACAGACCATATACTTCTCCACCACTGTGCAACAGAAACACATCAAAAGTTTATAAAATAATTCACAAATAGCAACTTGCATTGGTTTTCTGAAAAGAATAACTGGATTAACTATTTACCTATCCACATACTTACATATATCCACTTGAAGACACCTAACAAGAAAACCACAATAAACCCCATTCTCTCTCACACACACATACGCACACTCATTGTTTAAGACTAGAGGTTGTTGTAGAGAATGTATTCAATGCTGTTAAGCCTCTGTTTGAACAATGTTGCTATGGAAGCAAATCATTGATGCCCTGCACTTTTATCAACACTTCTCTATTTAAATCTTCTTCTTGAATTTTCAACAAAGCTATTCACTGAACCTTACCTAATCTAAGATTCTGTTCAGATTCTCTTCTTCTTCCCTAAATAGTCAAAAGGCATTTTCCCACCATTAGTCCTGCAGTTGTGACACACATTCATGTAAAATTTGTTCCTTGTCTTTTCAGATCTTAAGAGCATTAGAACTTATTATTCCTATTTCACAATCAAAAATGGCAGCATTCTGAATGTATATTCATTCTTCAACAGCTGGCTTTTCAATTCTTATTCTCCAAAGGGCTAGAAACACATTTATTTCATAGCTATATGTCTACACTGTTTAAAAACTTCTAGCTAATGTGTTTGTTTTTTTCTTCTTATTCAGTCAAAAACTTCCTTGCCCAAAATAAATTCAATCCTTGAGATGGTAAAATGTAAAACAGTATTTGGTTTCATGAATATGTTGGCCTGAAATGCTCACTTGCTCAGGAAACAAAACAATTTGCATTGCATTATAGAAGGGAAGGGAAAGCTATCATTTGGATTGGCACTGATTTTCAGGAAAGACTGGAAAAGAACTAGAAACAGGTCCTGGAATATGGAGAAATTAAAGGCAAAGGAGCATAATAAAGTATATATATAGTACAGTACCATTATATGAGCTAAGAAGGCAAGAACTGAAAGACAGGTGAGTGACCTGATAGCAGAGGAATTAAGTACCTGAGGCAAGGAACTGATCACATGCTTTGAGGGAAGATTTTTATTCTTTGTAGGTGACACAGAAGACAGGTATGTTTATCAGGTAGCTGAAAGAATTTAGGATCTGCCACTAGTGCAATATTATGACCTATCATGTGAAAATGAGCAAGACACTATGATTTCATTGAATCTATGCATTAATTCAACTCAGTTCTTCAACCACTGTTCAGGTTTCTAATTTTTATGAAGATCATGGTTTCTTATACAAGAATGAGTTTATGCTGCTCATAGCTAATCACAGAATTATCACTATAGTATCAGTAGAATGATATAAACATACACTTGGGATTGGTTTTCTGTTTCATCTTATTAAACCATTAGCTATTTCCACAACTAAATATAAGCAGGGTTCATGTGTCTTGTAATAATTTATTTCAACAATAAATCAAATGTGCAATTATTTAAATCATTATTATCCAATTGTACCAAATAAAGTATATTTTTGTGAGAAGATAAAAATAACAAAAATTGGGTAATAAAATGGCTGCAAGAAAACAATCAAGTTCAAATAGCATCAATGATTCCACTGTTCAATCCTGAGCTACAAATCAAATCAACCTTTATTGTCAGAGTACAATGTGTATACAATGAGATTGGCTGAGTTTCCCTTCGTGCACCCCTCCAACACAACTCACAGTGAAGACAAAAAAGAAAAATCCCTGACCCAGTGAATCCTACTAACAAACACACTGTCTTATTGCACCATGTGAAGTTATTGCACAAGGCGCCGGCCCTACAAGTCTATCATACTATGTTGACATGAAGTTATTTTCCATTCAGGAGTCTGACAGCCCACGGGTAGAAACTGTTCTTCAACCTGTGGGTGCGGCTGGTTATGTTTCTATATCTCCTACCTAATGGTAGGAGAGTGAAGAAGTGCTAACTAGGGTGTGAGTCGTCCCTGAGAATTTTCCTCACGCCCTAACAATGTCATCTAGTGGTATCAGGGGACAGCTTACAATGTTTTGTGCTGTGCTCACCACCCTCTGTAATGTCTTTCTATCCGCAGCTGTCAAGCTAGCATACCACACTGTAATGCAATGTGAGAGGACGCTTTCTAAGTAAAAGGAGATAATTAGTCGTTGTTCCACTTTGTTCTTTTGTAACACCCTAAGGAAATGGAGTCTCTGTTGGGCCTTTCTGGCCACCTGGGTTGTGTTGATTTTCCAGGTGAGATCTTCGCTGAGGTAGAATCCCAGGAATTTAAAGGAGGAAACTCTCTCCACACAGCCCCCCTCAGTGTAAAGTGGGGTAGATTCCTCTCTCTTCTTCCTGAAGTCTAACACCATATCCTTTGTCTTGCTGATGTTCAGGTGCAAGTTGTTTTCTAGGCACCATGAGAATAATTTTTGAACCTCCCACCTGTATGCTGTTTGGTCTCCATGTGTAATGAGACCCAATAGGATGGTATCATCTGTGAACTTAATGGTCACAGCAGATGGGTCAGACAATACACAATCATGTGTGTACAGTGAGTACAGGCAGGGACTGAGCACAGCCCTGTGGGGAGCCACTGCTAAGCTTCAGGAGATGGATGTGACAGACCCAACCCTCAATTTGTAGCTGGTCCCTCAGAAAGTCTTTTATCCAGTCGCAGATGGAAGAGGGAAAATCCAAGTTAGTCAGCTTTTTGATAAGGATGCTCGGCAGGATAGTATTAAAGATAGAGCTGTAGTCAATGAAAAGCATCCTGACATAGTTTCTGGGTTTCTGTGGCTCACTACAGAATGTAAGGCAGTAGCTATGGTGTCGTCTGTTGACCTATTCCCCATGTGGTCAAACTGATGTTTGTCAAAATCCAATGGCATTTCCTAAGGTGTTGGAACATAAAAACACCTTATGAATTTCTAAGTTTCAAGAGATTTTGAGGGGAAAAGAGATTTTCAAGAGGAAAAGATTGGCCATTCAAATTTCCATCTCCTATATTTGCAAGACAGAATTCTAAAATTATATCATATAGCAATGCATTCTAAAACCTTAGGAACCATAAAGGAAATAAAGAGAAAACATCAGATAATTACACATTTAAATATAGCACTGATGAAATCCTCCTTATTTAAGAGAATGCCAGAATAAATTTAGTAGGATTTTGATTTGATCATATTATTAAACCCACATATTTTGTTTTCTGGGAATGACCCAAGGTCCTTTTACATTCAGAGACAGTAAAGCAATCCATTGATATAAAATGAGCTTTTGTTAGTCATTACGAAATGAAATCATATTGATTTTTATCTATCTTTTCCAAAGAGAAATAACAGGGGAAGCAAACATGTATTTCAAACTAAGCTTAAAATAAGCTTTACTAAATAAGAATGACTAGCCAATCATGTGGTTTGGCTTAGCTGCCATTACTACATTTTTACGCATGTTAGCTAAGTGGATTCTGCATATCATCCATTGCCATCCTTCTACCACATGTTTGGTGTTCATTCCATCTTCAACACAGCGTATTCCCCCCATTTCAACCCACAAACACTCAAGTTTCACATGCTTTTCTTTCTTCTTATATAAAAACATTAGAAACCTTCCCTATATATTTAAATTGCAAATTGAGATTTTCACATTTTCATTATAAACCTGGCAGCTTCAGCCCTAAAAAAGAAAAAAGTCAACCCCATAATCATTTTTGATTCTTGCTGTTAAAATAAACCTTATAAGAGTTGGCTTCTCTGCACTCCACAAGTACATGCCCTACAGGATGAAGCTAAATATTCACCATGCTAAAAACTAAAGCATTATGTGTCTATTTATAAGAATTATCGCAGCTTTAATTTGTGTTATGAAATTATGAACCTGAAAGGATTTCCAATATATGTATGTATGTATGTATGTACGTACGTACGTACGTACGTATGTATGTATGTACTGTATATGTTAGCCCTCTATAGAAGTTAAACGTTACTGCAAAGCTACTGGTTTTTAGCATGGCAACTTCCACAATTTTATTTGGTTTGTTGGAGTTACCTTTTAATAAGCCACTGTATTAATTCTTTACTGTTTCTAAATTCCAGACAAGTAATCTTAGGTATTATAACTCTATCATAGCAGATGAGTATTGACTCCTTCTCCCAGCACATTAATCAAGCTGTCACCAGAGTTCGAAGGGCTGAAGACAGCTTTAAGAAAGGAAAAGAAAGAAAGGATAAGGTAATCACAGTCAGTTCCTAGAGTCTATTTTGGCTTTAAATGAGAAAAAAACTATCTCACAGAAAAAGAAACCAATTACCTATCGAAGTGGTAGGCTCTTACTTGGATATGTGTTCCTATGATGCTTCAATTTAGATTCTTAGTTTATATTTAAAATTAAGTCTGTTGTCGAGTTCAATTTAAATTGGAAGCCATCCCTCAACTACATCTTAATCCATGGATTTGGACCACATTCAAAATTTGGGTTTTTCAATGCATAGAGTCCCTATTTCAATTTTACAGGGTAAATTAAATTAAAATTAAATTAAAACAATCCCTTAATAATATGGGCTCAATTTATTGCAGCATATAATCTTAGTTAGTAAATTACACTGTGTTGACCATACATCTTGATAACCAGGGGTGGGATCTGACAGGGTTAACTACCAGTTCGGTCATTTACGAGGTTCGGTGATTTACGATGTGCTTTCCTGCACATTGCTCGGCGCGCGTCTGTAAATCGTCATCAGCATGCTGCGTGCAGAGAAGCAGCCTTTCAAAAAGCCCTCTTTTCCTGCTTTTTGAACTGCAGCTGTGCCTCGCACGGCAGCTGAAGTTGAAAAGATCAGGAAATAAAGGTCAGGTAAGTACCCGGGTGAGTGGGCGGGCAAAAACATCAGCAGACATAGAACCGGTTCTATGTCTGCTGCTCTTCAGAGCTACCGGTTCTACAGTGGTGGACAGAACTGGTAGAAACCCACTTAAAACTTAATAGTGATTTTTAGATTTTTGAAGCCATAACATATTCAGTTATTCATGATTAATGAGATACTGGGGAAATGTAATCTCTATATTTTAAATCCCATGTTTATTCATTCTGTTTTATTCCTTTATTTTTTATTTTTTTATCTTTTTAAATATCTTTTTTAAAAAATGTTTGGTAATTAAAGTCAAAAAGTCAATAATAATTCGGATTCCCACACTGAGCAGGGCAGTGGACTGAATTCCTGAATGGGGCCTTCCAATTTTATGATTTTATAAAACTTCTTAAAGTATTTTGGCTTGATTAATTATTTAAAAGCAATATAAAGCTGGTCCTTGACTTCGAGCAGAGTTCCCCAACCCTCCCGGCTTTGCAGACTGACAGGGGAGAGGCGATGGTTCCACACAAGCAGCCAACAAGTGTGCGTGCGCAGATGCAGCTCCATTTGTGTGAACTGTGTGCATGCACACCCAACAAGCACGCAAATAGAGCACAGGTGCACACTCACCACTTCTGCGGCCCACTTTGCAAATAGCTCATGGCCCATTAATGGGCCGCAGCTCAGTGGTTAGGAACCCCCGACTTAGACCACAAGTGGGAGCAGAAATTCCATCACTAAGCAATAAGGTCATTAAGTGAGTCATGCCTGATTTTACTACCTTTTTTGCCACAGTTATTAAGTAAATCATACTATCATTGAGCCAAATCTGGCTTCCTCTATTGAGTATGTTTATTGTAAGCTCCCTGGGAAATTTGCAAATGATAATCATATGACCCTGGGAAGTTGCAATCTTTGTAACTAAACGTTGATTGCCAAGCACCTGAATTTCAATCATATGACTGCTGGGGATACTGCAGTGATGGCAAATATGATGACTGGTTGTAAGTCCCTTTTTTCAGCACTATCATAACTTTGAACAGTTGTTAAACCAATGGTTTAATTCGAGGTGGGTATATAATTTACATCTCTAAATCCTTGCTTGTTTGTTGTTTCCTGTGTTATAGTGTTAGTTTCTATACAGTAAGGTTTCCAAGAGAAGTTTTGAGTGACACAGATATTTGTATTGCTATAAAAACAGACCATTTAAAAAAATAAATTAACAAAGTGTGATATAAAACAGTTATGAAAGACTGCTGGTTGCAAAGGGAAGATCCTTGACCTGGTTTGTGTTACTGATAGTGCTGATGATCAGTAAATGAACAACTTTGTTCATATCTTCACATGTTCACAGTTTTGAAATCCCTGATTAAAAAGATCCAGCTGAGACCCTGAGCGGCCTGTCAGCAAATTTAATGTCCTAATCTAAGTTGTCTTCCAGCAAGGTTGTGTCTCTGGTGCCACAAAATAAGTGGCTCCTATGGAAGCAGGAAAATTTTCAAAAAATTTGATAAAGTGCTGAGCATCACCATTTATAACTGTTGGATCATGAAAGGATTTGTTTTCCTACAAAGCAGAGCTGCTAGCAAAAATAAGTTACCTGAGAGTGTCAGTAATTCACCAAAAATAGCAAATAACTAGAGATAGAGGAAAATGTGAGGTCTTACCTCTTGTTACTGTAAAAACTCACTTATTGGCTTAATTATGTCAAGTTACCTCAATTATATATTTTGAAGCTGTTATCTTATTATGTACCAACAGACCTAATCATCATTTTCCCCTAATAAAATTCCATTATGACCACCTATTCATACTCTTTTCTTGCATTTTAGGAAGCCCAATGTACATTAGTGAGCAAATACATAAATAAGAATTTTTAAAAAACAACCTGTGTAAAGCATGAATATTCTATATTGGTGTTAAAGTCATTTTAAATATTACTTCCCATCACAAAGTATGTACATATCCTAATTTTTTGTCCCCTATTTCTGCTGTTCATACAGATGCTGGAGAATTTGCAAAACACTGATGCTTCTTAAACAATGTGCTTCAACTGGTGGAATCTACTTAGAAACTGTCTTGTCTTCTAGCCCAATAATGCCAATTATTAATGTGTCCTTCCAGAAGAGTATTCTCCCACCAGCAAGCAGAATCTCCCTATTTTAATCAGTCATGGAAGGATGATTTTTAGTGAGAAATTATTCACATCAATAATATATTCTGGATAACAACCCCTCAATTATTAAAAATAAATAAATCCAGCCCTTTTAAATACATATTGCACTTTGACACTTAACAATCTTTCACATACCTCTTAAAAGTTGGATTCAGTGAGATAACTGTAGTGTAGAATCTGGTCTAATTATTCTAAACATGCATGTTTTCGCCTCACTCTTCAAACACAAAATGAGCTATTCAATGAGCCATTAGGTTAAAAGTATTCAAGAAAAATAAACATAAGATTCCATTTCATATGAAAAAACATTTTAAGAAGAAACTCAGTGAAATCAAATGCAAACTTTATATGGCTATTTTATTTTCGCACCCAGTTGGATAAGGTATAATCCCAAATGCATTTAGTTGATACAGTATGTTCTAACCAGAAATCAAATTTCACATATATTTAGACATTGGCACATATTTCAAATGATATGTCAAGTTCTCTAGCAACACAGTTATACAGTATGGGCTAAAATGACAATACCTGAAAAGTCCACTTTCACATGGAACTGGTGATGTTCAATATTTCTATCAATGATTTTGATGAGGGACTTGAGGGGATGCTTAGCATAGTTTTCACATGGCACAAAACTGAGAGGAATGACTAACTCTATGTAGAGAAATGTAGAGGACAGAGGAAATTGAGGGACAAGAAGAAAATTAAGATCATGGCTAGATGAAGAAACCAGAATCTGGGACAGAACTATAACCTGAGACAGTATTCAGACAAAACCTTTATAATACTTACAAAGATAAAAGGAAGAAGGGGGAGGCATATTCAAATGTGGAAGATTCTAATAAAGGAGAATATTTGGAGTGGAATGGAATGGAATAGAATACTGTAATGTCACTTTAAATCAGGGGTGTCAAACCCATCTCATCATAGCGGTGTCACATGACATATCAGGACTTTTTCCCCTTTGCTAAACTGGGTGTGGGTGTGGCCAATGTGTGACCCATCAACCCACAGGCTGGGAATTTGACATCCCTGCTTTAAATGAACATAATCAGCATACATTTGTAGCTCAGGGTTGAAATGAGGGATCCATGGTGCTCCCTGAGCTTGGTTGTTTTCTTGCAGACATTTCATTACCCAAACTAGGTAACACGCTGAGTTACCATGATGTTACCTAGTTTGAATAATGAAATGTCTACAAGAAAACAACCAAGTTCAGGGAGAATCAAGAACCTCATCACAAGATTCTGTCATTATATTTTACAGTAATAGTTGCATTGGCCAACATGACACTGGTTTCCTAGTCTTGGAAGGTTTCTTGAACTTGAAGGTCTGACATGGAAAGATAAGATTTAAAAAGACTGTCTTGAGCAATGGGCTGAAATGAATAGGGAGATAAGCAAAATTCTGCATCTCAGAAGGATATCAGAAAGGTAAAAACAGACTTGATCTGGATATATCATAGAACAGAATAGAATAGAATACTTTATTGGCCAAGTGTAATTGGACACACAAGGAATTTGTCTTGGTGTAAATACTCTCAGTATACATAAAAGAAAAGATACATTCATTAAAAATCAAGAATCATAACATACAACACTTAATGATAGTCATAGGGGACAATCAGCAATCAAATCATACTAGGAAACAGTCAATATAAATTGTAAGGATACAAGTGACAAAGTTACAGCCCTACAATCACAAGTGGGAGGGGATGGGTCATAAGGAGTGATGAGAAGATTAACAGTAATAGTAGTGCAGATTTTGTAATAGTTGAACAGTGTTGAGGGAATTATTTGTTTAGCAGAGTGATGGCTTTCGGAAAAAACCTGTTCTTGTGTCTAGTTGTTGTGGTGTGCAGTGCTCTATAGCATCGTTTTGAGGGAAGGAGTTGAAACAGTTTATGTCCGGGATGTGAGGGGTCTATAAATATTTTCACAGCCCTCTTTTTGACTCATGCAGTATACAGATCCTCGATTGAAGGCAGGTGGGTAGTAATTGTTTTTTCTGTAGTCCTAATTATCCTCTGAAGTCTGTGTCTGTCCTGTTGGGTTGCATAACCAAACCAGACAGTTATGGAGCTGCAGATGACAGACTCAAGAATCCCTCTGTATCAGCAGCTCCTTGGGCAGTTTGAGCTTTCTGAGTTGGTGCAGGAAGAACATTCTTTGTTGTGCTTTTTTGATGATGTTTTTGATGTTAGATGTCCATTTTAGGTCATGTGATATAGTAGAACCTAGAAATTTGAAGGTCTCTACTGTTGATACTGTGTTGTCTAGTATTGTAAGTGGTGGTAGTATGGGAGGTTTTTTTCTAAAGTCTACCACCATTTCTACGGTTTTGAGTGTGTTCAGTTCTAGATTGTTCCGGTTACACCACGAGGCAAGTTGTATAACCTCCTGTCTGTATGCAGATTCATCGTTGTCTCAAATGAAACCAATCAGCAAACTTCATTATTTTAATAGATGGATCATTTGAGATGCAGCCATTGGTATATAGGGAGAAGAGAAGTGGAGAAAGCACACGGCCTTGGAGGCCCCTGTGCTGGTTGTACAGGTATCGGATGTGATTCTGCCTAGCTTCACCTGCTGTTTCCTGTCTGTTAGGAAGCTTATGATCCACTTACAAGTGTGTTCAGGTACCTCTAGTTGGTTTAATTAAGTTAGAAGAGTGTCTGGAATGATGGTATTGAATGCTGAACTGAAGTCTACAAAGAGGACCCTTGCGTAGGTATTTGGAGATTCGATGTAGGATATAATGCAGAGCCATGTTAACAGCATCATCTGTCGATCTATTTGCTCGGTATGCAAACTGCATGGGATCTAACAGCGGATCTGTAATGGTTTTCAGGTGGGACAGCACAAGCCTTTCAAAGATTTTCATAACTACAGATGTTAGAGCAACTGGTCTGTAGTCATTCAATTCCTTGATGGAGGGCTTCTTTGGCACTGGGATAATGGTAGAGCATTTGAAGCAGGAAGGAACATAGCACATCTCTAGTGATCTATTGAAGATTCAGGTGAAGATGGGGGCCAATCAGTCAGCACAGACTTTTAAGCAAGAAGGAGTTATCTTGTCTGGCCCTGGTGCTTTTCCTGGCTTTTGTCTGTGTGTAGATATTGCATTTCTTTTTCTGTGATCACCAGAAGTTGTGAACCCAATGGATTGGGGCCCATTGTAGGAGGTTTGGCTATTGTTGGTGTGTTTGAGATGTGGGTTGTGGAGATAGGTGGCTGTAATTTCTTTTCAAACCTGCAGTAAAAAACATTCAGGTCATCTGCTAGTTGTTGATTTTCTTCTGCCTGGGAAGGAGGTTTGCTGAAGCCAGTGATATTTTAGAGTTTTCCACATGTTTGCTGGTTCATTTGTTGAGAACTGATTCCTTAACTTTTCAGAGTAGCTTCTTTTTGCTGCTCTGATCTCTCTTGTTAATATGTTTTTGGCCTGGTTGTATAGCATTCTGTCACCTTTTCTGTAGGCTTCCTCTTTGGAACGACATAGCTGCTTAAGTTTAGCTGTGAACCAAGGTTTATTTTTACTATGTATTTGCAGGTTCCTTGTTGGTACACAGAAGTCTTTGCAGAAGCTGACATGTGATGTTACAGTATCTGTGAGCTCATCTAGGCCTGCAGAGACATCCTCAAAAACATTTCAATCAGTGCAATCAAGGCAGGCCTGGAGTTTCAGCTTTGCCTCATACGACCAAGTCTTCACTGATTTAATTGTTGGTTTCATGGTTTTAAGTCTTTGTCTGTAGGCAGGTACAAGGTGAATCATGCAGTGGTCAGAGTGTCCCACAGCTGCTCATGGTAAAGATCTATAAGCATCTTATACTGTTGTGTAGCAGTGGTCTAAAGTATTTTTGCCTCTGGTGGGACAATTGACATGCTGGAAATATTTTGGGAGCTCTTTCCTTAAATTTGCTTGATTGAAATCTCCTAATATGACGGGAAGGGAATCTGGGTGTTTGGCTTCAGCCTCCATAATTTGATCAAGCAAGAGTTGTAATGCCTTGTTTACACAGGCTAGTGGAGGAACATACACAGCTATTAGGAGAAATGAGAACTCACATGGAGAGTAAAATAGCTTGCAGTTGATGTGTAAAGACTCTAAGTTTTCATCACAGACCTTATATATTATAGTTATATCCTGAGACCAGCTGTTGTTGATATATAAACATAATCCTCCATCCTTTGTTTTACCTGATGTCTCTTCAATTCTGTCTGATCTAAATGTCTGAAATCCTGGGATGTATTATGGTGTCATCCCCATGAATTTGTGGATTAAGCCAGGTTTCAGTAAAACAAAGAACTGCAGAATTATAGAAATCAGAATTCCATCTATTTAAGAGATGAATTTCATCCATCTTGTTAGCAAATGAGCGTAAATTAGTCAGAAAAATTAAAGGAAGAGGAGTTTTTTTCTCATTTCTCATGTGTGAAAAGCATCTGAGACACTTTGTTGACCACAAGTTAGATATGAGTCAGTAATGTGATGTGGCTGCTTTACAGGCAAACGTTACCCAGGATGAATTAACAGGCACATAAAATCTTGGCCACAGAAATTAATTGTTACACTTTATTTTTGCTTTAGTAAGATCCCATTTAGATTGTTTTTGACACTCAAATTAAAAAATATAGAAACAAATTGGACCAAGTTCAGAAGATAGTGAAAAGTCTGGAGGCTAACCTCTATGAAGAATGGTAAAAGGAACTTGATATATTTAACCTGCAATAGAAACAACCCTTTAGAAAGAAAAAAGAACAATCCAGTCCAGGCAAATTTAATTGAGCATTATCGTAAAAGACTTGACCAGGTTCTGACTCCCTTTTTCCCTATAGAAACTGCTAGAAAACATTTTCTGATCTTTTACATTTATCTAACTGATTAATCAATAATTAGATAAAATCTAAGCAGACTCTCAAATACTGCACAATGTTAATTCTCCTCTGCCCATCCCAATGCCTGAGGAAAGGATGGAGAGAAACTTTCTCAGCTAGTGTTGTGAAATAGCCTCACCCAACATCCAGGTTGCTATTTCTTTGTTGATGTTTTCCTTGACTTTAAGTATAGTTGCCCATGTGATTTTTAGAATGATACTTTTCAACTGGCTTTTAATTGTATTATAAGAGCCGTTATGGCATAGTGGTTAGTACCTCTTTTGTACATGATAAATCTAGGCAGCTCACAGTATTAAGTACAAACAGAATAAATAAAACAGACTCAACTTCAAGAAACCACCATATATTCCAACCACAAGGTTGTAACATCCAATAAATTATATATTGATACTTGCATTTACTGGAATAATACACTGGGGTAACAAAAAATGTTAAAGGCATTATTCAGTTAAGAATTTTTCAAAGTCTATTTAGTTATGATCCACAATTTGCTTCTCGGGCAGCCATACCTTAATATAATCTCCTTAATCAATAGTATGAGCAGCTCAGAATCATACTAACTGTAGCAAAAATCACAATTTTATAAAGCTGAAGTTCCCACCTAGTTTCTGAAGGAAATTCTTTGTATCACACAAGCCATCTCACCAGAAGAGACACCACAAACTTTTTCCTCATTGCCCTCATAGCTTTAGTCTAGTGGTTTAAGGCACCAGAATAGAAAGCAGGAGATCATGAGTCCAAGTCTCCCACCTTAGCCATCAAAGCCAGCTGGATAATCTTGGGCCAGCAGCGCTCTTTCAGCCCAACTCACAGAATTATTGTTGTGAGGAAAATATGAGGAGGAAGGTACTTGAGTTATTTGTAAAAAATAACAAAGGAGGGATACAAATAACAAATAAACAATCTGTTCCAGCCTATTAATGCTTGAGATATGTGCTCTGTGCATGAGCTGTGGTTTATTTATTTCTTAATTAATTGGTTCTGTTAATTGAGAGTTTCGCTGTTAGTTCAGAATCTTTTCTCAGAGGACTAGACAAAACAAGCTTGTTAACTGGGTTTAGGTTTTCCCACATGACTCATTGGGTAGAAGTTAGCTAAACTTTCTGCATGACTGGATCTGTTTGGATTTGATTTAATCTCCTTTTTCATGTTTCCCTAACATATTACTTCTCCCACACTAACCCACTTAAGTGTGATTTGGGAATAGAGCCATGCACACTCAGAATTCTCCTGCTTATACATCCCAAATCACCTGCACACTTCTATAAACATAGCAAAACTTCAATTTCAAAGATACTTATTTCCTAGACGTAGTATGCCGCAGCCAAAAATTAGTTTGTGCTTCGTCTATAAACAAAGCTGATGTTTCTGAAACAGTCCAGACCACTAAAAAAAATGATATAATTTGTATCAATTTACCTCATAGATAATTAAATAATTGATTAATTCTCATCTATTTAAAATAAATAGGGACAAATTACATTAATTACATAAATTTATATTTAATGGGAACCACTCCCAAATAGTCTGTTTAGATTTTACCACCATAGCTGGTATACTGAATTTAGAAATACACATTCCTTCTGGGATCAGATGACTGTTTTTTAATTAATAGCAAGTTTATTATTGCCTTTTCTTGTTTATAAGCAAGTCAAAGGTGGTAAACATGACTAATAGTTCTTCCTTCTTCTATTTTCCCCCATAACACCCGTAGGTTTTTCATGCCTAAGGCGGGACTAGAATTCACAGTGTCCTGGTTCCTAAGCGAACACCTTAAGCTTAACCTTAAGACTAGATCTTTGTAGTTCTTATTCCAAGAGAAGTTTGTCATGCTGGATTAAATCATGATTAAAAAAACAACAGCTGATATGCTTAGAATATCATCCAATTTAATTAAATAATGCCCTTATATTCTAGACACCCTCTGAACCCAGACTGTTGTTATATATCTTAACCATGACTAAAGAAGATACTGATTTCAAACCCCCCCCCTTTTTTTTTGAGAAAAGTGTAATCACATATTAAAGGTATTCTTCAAATCAAGGTATGAATTCTTGGTAATTTCAGAGTTACATCCAGATACTTTTCTTGATGGCAACACAGAAAGCATATGCCATTATCTCTGTATGGTAATGTTCGTTTTATTTTCACCCTCTCCAGCAGTAGAATTTTCTCATGGTCTCTCCTGAAGCACTAGCCAGCTCTGATTCTGCTTAAATTCAGTATCAGCTAAGGCCAAATAAACACAGTTTCTGAATCTTATCAGAACCTTTGCCTCCACTGCATCCTACAGCATTGCTGCAAAAGAATGCTATCTTTTACAAAGCTACGAATAGCAAGTTGGATGAGCTCTTGAGCAACTAACCACTGTTTGATCATTCCCAGACCATTTAAATTTTATCACATGCCTGAATCAAACAGGTTGCAAAACAGTGACTGGTTTGTCAAGGTGGGATCAAAGCCAGCGTTATCACTGATGTGACAACAATATTAGAGGAAGAGCAGCTCCATAACCATTTCTCTCTCTTCAGAATAACACCATATGTATTTACACATAAATATAATGGCCCCCAAAGCTAACAATAATTAAAAATAAGAGATTGCACACAGTTGAATAAGAGACCTTTAAAATACAGGGGGAAAAATAGAAATAACTACAGTATAACTACAGCAAGGGGTGTCAAACTCGTGGCCCACAGGCCAGATACATCACAAGCTGACCATGCCCACCCCCAGGTTAGCAAAGGGCGGAAAAGTCATGATACATCACATGATGATGTGACGCCATGAGTTTGACACCTTCTGACAAGCAAAGTCAACTGGAAAACCATATCTATTTAACAATCAGGTTGCTAACTTAATTGAAGTGATTCACTTAAAAACTGTGGCAAGAAAGGTAGATTACCTGTATAAGAAAGGTCCTATCTTTTGCTCTACTAAAACAACAGCCAGTCCAACTGTTACAAGTCAAGAGTCAAGCTAAATGGAAAGGCAGAGACATTTTGTTTTATGCCAAGTTAAAAAAATATCTTGGGTTGCTTTTGCATGGGACTTAAACATCTGGCAGTACATTTTTTAAAAGTCAATTTTCCTAAACTTGTTCTCCTCACATTCACCAGACTTCCACTCCTTTTATCTCCCAGACAGCACAACCATAGGTCAATCTTTTTCAAATCTTTCTATTTTAGTTTTCAGAATTCTTAGTAATTGCCATGCAACTCAAGGAATTCTGGAGCTGAAGTTCATAAATCTGGAAGTTGTTCAATTTGAGAAAGACTGACACAAATTATAATGATTCAATCTAGTTCAATGCATCTGGGAGCACCTGCTTGTGAAGACTGTGTTATGATGTTTCTCTGCCTCTTTTTGCATGAAAAAATGAAAAATATCTTTGTAATAGGGAGCGCATCCTTCTAAGTATTGCAGTTTCATATTAAAAGGTTCCATGAACAGATGTCTATTCAACCCAGACACTTTGACTTAGGTGTGTTGCTGACTCATTGATAAGCCACACATACATTGATTCCTGTGTGTATGTGTGAAACCAGCAGATGTGGTTAGTTTGTGCTGTCACGCAAACCCAGCACTTAAGCAATAATTAAGTAAACTGTGGCTCAATTGCTTAAGTGCTGGGCTTGCGTGACAGCGCAAAATCTGAAGCTTGGATAAAACCATAAAGGGGAAGAGTGAGAAATGGCACTGCATACACACTTATTCCCAAAAGAGTTTTGCATTTGTGAGAATAAGATCTCTGTGGTGGTGGGGCGGGGGGAACCAAGAGCGTGAGGAAGAACTGTGAGCATGGAGTTGATGTTCATTACAAATGATTGATGGGGTGGAATGACATTTCTTATCAAAAACGTATGCTTCTCTGGCATCTGCTGGCTGGGGAAATCAGGCTACCGCGGCTCCACCGTTTAGCATCACCCCCGGGCGTAGTCCTTCAAACAAGAAGTAGCAACCGCAGAATCCCGTGGAGAGGATTCTCACACTTGAGGCAGGAACTTGGCGGTCCTTTCAGAAAGGAGGGAAACCTGGTAACCGCAACATAAGTTGCGCTTCGCGAAGAAAAAACAAAAAACAAACGAGGCGGCGAAACACTGACCTTCGATCCAGAGATTTCTGACAACAAAGCCCACAGGGCTCCCAGGAAAGCGGGGGTTGGGAGGGAGGGAAGAAGGGGGGGAAAAGCGCTTCTTCGCCGACCACAATTTCCCGCGCTTCAGTGATGGGTTTCAAACCCTCCCCTCCTCCACTCACGCCAATTCTTCCCCGGCTGCGTTAACGAAGCGCAAACCACCTTTTCCAAGGTAATCCGCAAGTCGCACTCTTGATCCGTTGCATCACCAAGCCGGTAACCAAGCCAAGCAAACGCGAAAGGGGCGGGGGCTATGTGAGAATCAGACTGCCTCGCTTCGGCCCAAGCCACCTCGGCCACCTATCTTCGTTCCTTGCCTGCGTTTTGCAGACGGCATCCTTTAGACTGGAGCTTCCTCCTGGTTGTCAGTTAGGATTGCGGACCAAAAATAAACGTGTTTGTTTTGCAGGAGTAGCTGCTGTAGGATTCGAGCTGCTTGGAAGTTAAAACGCCGTCTGCAAAAAGCGATTCTCGGGCACGTTTCTCTCAGAGAAAGCCCCCACTTCAAAAAAAAAAAAGGGGGGGGGGACGCCAGGCGCCCTCGCAAGATCGCAACCCGGCGTTTGTTTGTTGTTTTTTTCCCTTCATTCCCACGCGGCTCCATGGGACTTACTCTGAAGTAGGTCTACACTGGATGCCTCTTGAGGCTTAAGCAGACCTCGTGAGGAAGAGGCGCGTACTTAACACACAAACGCGGTCGGCAACGTGGAAAGAGCCGCGTGGCTTTTAGGAACCCGCTGCTCCTGCGGGTTTCATCTTTTTCCAACTCCCGCTGTCTCTTCCCCGAGGCACTGAGGACAAATTAGCCACAGGAGCTAAATCGAGAATAGAAAGCCCAGCGCTTTAAGCTGGGAGAAAGGAGGCAGGGAGAGAGGGGAGAGGAGGGAGGAGAGACTCACCGCGATCTCTCCGGCGGCTGCTAGGTATAATCAGCGAGTTAGAAACTCCCGCCGGATTTCAAGCTCTCTTTGCTCGCGAAGTTTTCTCAGCGGCGTTTTCCCAACAAAACAAAACAAAACGGGTCCCTTGTTAATCCCCCCCCCCCCCCAGTTTGTCCTTTCGAAAACGCGGGTTGGCCAATACCTGCGAAACCTTATTAGGAAATGTTTGTCGGAGTTTTGAGCCAGGCGGGAAGACGGGTTTTGAGCTAGGGCATGTGGTAAAGGCGGCCCGGGAAGGGCGGAGGGGCGGTTTGAAGCAGACAGCCGCCTCCGGAGCGGATCGCTTGCAGTTTTGACAACAAACGCTGGTGACCTGAAGCCAGCCAGAAGGGAAGAGTCAGCCTCCTCGAGGCGGGAACATGGGCTGGCTGCGCCGACAGGGGAGGGATGACCGGGGTGATGGTCTGGGGGACGGAGGAAGAATGGGAAGGAAACAGCTAGGGTCGCTGCGATAAACAATGATCCTCAATTCTACAACTATCAGGGGGTCGCTTCAGACGTTGAAGATCTCGGAGTCCTTGGGATCCCTGGGCTAAACAGGTTATATCCCAAAGGTGCTTTTTCTGGAAGCAACTGGACTTTTGTTTTTTTTCTTTGAAGACGTTTCGCTTCTCATCCAAAAAGCTTCTTCAGCTCTGACTGGATAGTGGGGAATGGAAGATCCTTTCATTCCCCACTATCCTGTCAGAGCTGAAGAAGCTTCTTGGATGAGAAGCGAAATTTCTTTAAAGAAAAAACAAAGTCCAGAAAAAGCACCTTGGGGACAACCATGACCTGGATGACTGAGAATTTCTACAGACTTTTAACCAGGTTATGCTTCACTCCCTTAACCCGCTGTTCTCACACTCACACAGCACCTTAAAACTTCGAAGCATTGGGTATGGGGGAAGCAGACGCCCACTCTTGAGGAGGTGGCATCATCCCAAATGAGCTATCTGTTGTTGTTTTTTTCCAGGTGTGACTTCTGGCTGCCCAATTCTTGTACATTCCTGTTTTGATGTATCTTTTCTCTGGACTGGGTGAGTGGGTTGGTTGTGTCTTCACAAACAGGTATTTTTTATTCAGGACAAACAGGTATTTTTTTATTTAGATTTGGAAGGTGGCTTACAGAGTTAAGAAGACAAACACCTGAACAAAATTATCCATTGTGTTGCAAAAGAACATAAGGGCTCAGCTTGTGTCAGCCCTTTGAGGTAGTGCAGATAAGAAACGCCAATCCTGGATACTAACACTGTCTTCATTAGAAGAATTATAGTAACACATTTTTTCAACTCTGAAAGTATCTCTCCCCTCCCTTACTTTTATTCTCCTGAAAACTTGGGAAGGTCCCTCCACTCTGACTCAGTTTTTGTTTATCAGATGTTGTCTAGGCTGCAGCTCTTCCTTCCGGTCTCTCAAAATCATTCCCACATAAAATTAAAACACGCAAACTAATCCAGGCAAAGCCATGCTTTCAAAGTCTTTTGGAATGTTTGTAAGGGGGGGGGGGACTGCATATCTCCATGGGAGGGGGGATGCTGTTCCTGAGGTCAGACACTTTGAAAAAGAAGACATGCTTCTGGGGTCCCACTACTAAATGACATTAATTGACCTAGGAGCACCTGCATTTTACTTGATCTTGCCGAGACCACTGGTGATCTCCCTCAAATAAATAGGGTATATGTTACAAAAAGCTCTATGGGTATAACCAGGCCCTTGAATTGCAGTCAGAAGCCAAATTGCAATCAGTATAATTTGCACAGCAGTGATAATATATAGGCATATTAAGTTGTGCCCATTGTTGGCAATCCCACTATTTTATACCAGCTGTAGCTTATGGATGGTCTTCAAGTGCAGCTCATGCAGAATGCATTGCAGTAGTCCAATCATGAGATGACTATTAGGACATGAGTGATTCTCCAAAGGGCCTCTAGGTTGAGGGAAGGGTGCAACTGGTATACAATATAGACCCATACAAAGGCCTTCTTGGCCACAGCTGTCACCTTCTCTTCAAGCTGTACTTACGAGACTGGGATGAAGTCTCACGCCCATCAAGTTGTGTACTAGTCTCAGATGGGAAAGCCATCTAAATCTAAAGGAGAAAAAATGCTAGATCCAGAAGGACCAAAATAGACACAACCAGAAGTGGTGTTCAGTAGGTTCTGACCAGTTCTGGAGAACCGGTAGTGGAAATTTTGAGTAATTTGGAGAACCAGAAAATACCACCTCTGACTGGAGATTTTACAGTATCCTTCCTCTGCCACACCCACCAAGCCACGCCCACAGAACTGGTAGTAAAAAAATGTGAATCCCACCACTGGACACAACCATTTGGCCTATTCCTTATCCAGACCCAAACGGCCTCTAGACACTGGGTCAGGACATCAACAGCACTTCCTGGATAATCTAAATTAATTGGTATCATTGGAATGGTGATAACATTGGACCCTAAACCAACAGATGACCTCACACATGTAGATTCCATGTAGATGTTAAACAGGAGGGACAAAAACTTTAAGCTGTGAAGCAATGGACAGAACTTTCTCCCACACTTCCATCAACATTAATTGGATCTGACCATAGAGAAAGGAGAACCACCTCCACCACAATACAGTGCCTCCTAGTCCCAAACCCTGTAGTTGGTCCAGAAGGTTGACAATATTAGAAGCCAATGAGAGATGAAGTAGCACAAGAATGGACACGCTATCCCCCATCCCAGCTTTGCCAAAAGCCACCAACAGAGGTTATGATTTTAAAGAAAGCTATTCATTTCATTTCTGGAGTGATAATTGTGGATTTATTTCTATATTTCAGAATAAAATTGGATAAGAAAAGGAAGGTGTCACTATGTGTTTTTTTTACATTCCATCAAAAGCATCTACCCACAAAACAGTGGGAAGTGCAGGCTATCTCTACATTGTCTTTCCTCCATTTTGCCTCAGATTGCAAGGGAATGACATCAGTAGACAATACAACTAAGGACAAATACTGAAAACCTTAAAACACAGAGAAATTGTAGCATGTATTGATGGAATCCTCTGACTAGTAGTATAACTTCTTTTAATAGAGTTTACATATCAGACATCTTTAATGTAAGCTCATGCAAATAGTCAACTCAGGAAAGGGTAATCCATCCTTTAATAAAGTAGTGTTTATGTTCACATAATTTACTAGGCCTATATTAAAACAAACTATTATCTTGGCTTGTGCAATCCTTTCTGAACCATAAACTAACCAGATGGACTTGATTTCCACAGCATGTTAAGCTAAAATATGATTCATTGATTTGTATTCTCTATGAATTGAGAAAATAAAAGTTCTTGTTTGTTACAGATGTCTGCACATAATGGCCTTGATACCTCTATGCAATCTGAAACTCACAGAGAGAATCTTGAATCTGCCTTAGACCTGTTTCAAAAGACTGATGTGAAGATTACAAACCTTTGAAGTGACTGAGTCCTTAAGAAAGAAAAGAATTTGTTATTAAAAAATACATTTGAGTTTTAAAATACATGTGTCTCTCCTCTATTGACAACTGCATAAATAATGTGGAATATTATATGTAACACCAGTCTTTCTATTGCCCCCTCAAGAGGATGTGGGAACGGAACATTCCCTGGTTGTGTTACCAAAACACATTAAGTCATCTATTAGTCACATTTTAAGTCTAATATGTTGTTAGACTGGAAGTTTCTTTAGCATGGGTTTTAAATCTAAACAAAATACTACATGCTCTTTTTTTGTTTTCCTTGTTTAAAAAAATGGTGGTGAATCTTCCTGTTCTTTCATTGTAATTTGATGCTGAAATTCAGTGATGCAATATCAAGGAACATTATGAAAGTTTGATCTCCTCCTTATTAGAAAATATCCATCATACTTATCTTTTAAGTGGACTGGAGGCAATAAGAAATTTGCACTAGGAAATTTTTAAAAATACCAAGAAGGCAATAGTAAACCAATTTCATATTCTTGTCTAGAATGCAATACTGTCTTTCCCCCTTATAAAGCAGCGAGATATTTCTATCAAATAGGTGTCCCAAAAATTTGAAGGGCATTAACCTTAGTGCACTGCAATGTGCTTTCCACAGCAGTTTTGAGGGCTGATACAAAAAAAAAACCAAAATCATATAAACTGAAGTATGCCCCAGAGGACAAGAGGCCATTCAGATTAAAGTTCACATCCTATTATACCTCATCTTCTAAAAGGACTCATGGACTCAAATATATAACACCTTATCTAATAAAATATATGGGGAATACTGATTTCTTCTACATTCAACTACTGCTATCAGATCAGTAAAAAGTAATTTCTTTGAATGTGGCCAGATTCTGTTATGCTGTATGCAAAATTAGACTGTAACTGCCCAATGCTAATCCATCACCAATTTAATATATTATTTAAATGCTTTTTTTTTGCAGTCATTTGTCTGACTGATATTTATTTTATTTATTTATTTATTAATTCAATTTATATACCGCCCCTCTCCCGAGGGACTCAGGGCGGTGTACAGCCCATCTAAAACCCCACAAAAATACAAAAGTTAAAAAATATTAAATTAATATCGGCTGATTAATAAACTAGAAACCCCACCCCCACCCTTAAAATCCCAATTTAAAATTAAATAAGATGGAGACCAAATTAAAACCATCTCAGCCCAGGCTGGCCTGCTCAAAGAGCAAGGTCTTCAACGTGCGCCTGAAGGCCCTCAGGTCCGTGCCGGTACGGAGCTCCGGTGGCAGAGGATTCCAGAGGGCGGGGGCACCCACAGAGAAGGTCCTGCTCCTCGGCGCCGCCAGACGACACACAGCGGCCGACGGCACCCGGAGCAGACCCTCTATGGGAACGCACCGGCCTGTTGGAGATCACTGGCAGAATGCGGTCCTGGAGATAACCTGGTCCCATGCCATGGGTCGCCCTAAAGGTCAAAACTAGAACCTTAAAGCGAACCCGGAGAGCCACAAAAAAGGTCATAAAGTCGAACGTAGTCACGTGCTGACATATGTTACAACTGTAATTTCAAACTCAGTTATGGTTGTAAGTTGAGGACTATCTGTATGCCAATATCACCTATTTGATACAGATCAATCTAAATTGTAGAAATAACTCCAAATTATGGTAGGGGTACCAGGTGATGTCTTTAATGACATTTGGGCTCCAACTGGTATGCATCCCTCCTCTGGGTACCATAATTCTTTAACTTCCTGGTTTCGTACTGTTCATGCAAAGCCCAGCAAGTCATATATTAACATTTTGTTCCAATATTGTGATATATTTACTTGTGCTTTACAGACCACTCATGTCTCTTGGAACTGCATCCCCTTCCATGTTCTATTTCTTTTCCAAAATACATTTATGTTAGCTTTCTTGAGGATTGGCAGACTGCTGTTTCTTTATGTTTATCAAAATAATATTATTTCATTGTAGGGACATTTTAACTCTTATTTAGCATCTTCCAGATTATGCATTTATTTTTTCTTCATTACTTAGCCTTGGCATTTATTTTTTCTTCATTACTTAGCCTTACTTTTTTACTTAGCATTTTACTTACTTGGCATTACTTCATTACTTAGCCTCAGTTCTAGCCAAGTGTAAGTGACAGTACCTCTTTGTGACAAATATTGAAGTAATATGAAAAATAACATGAACAATTCTAATGCACCAGGAAACACTCTGCCAAATCAGGCAAACACCACCTGCATTTTACTTCCCAAAGGCTTTATTTTAAAGTTGAAGAATCTTTATTCATCATCTTCTTTGATCTTAGACAATGAAAAATGCAGGTTCTTGTCTTTCCTCTCTCTCTCCCTTCCTATCTTCCTTTCTCTCTTCCTCCCTCCCTCAATGCTATTCACAGGATTGAGTGTTTTTCCAGTGAGACCAGTCTATCAGGGCAACCTGGTTTACCCAAATATGGGCCGGAGCATACTGCTTCTGCTTTTGCCTTTCAGGCCCAATCCAGGAGCCTTCTCAGGCAGTCGCTTCTGCAACAAACTATTTTGTGTTACATGTAAATTTACGGACAAAGAAATAAAAGGAGACTAGTATAGTTATTTCAAGCTGTTTAGCTCATCAGCTAGCCGGGATTCGAACCCCAGCAGCTAGATGTTACTACACCTACCTAATATGCAAGCGGCCCTGGTTCGAATCCCAGAAGGGTATGGCTAGCTAATGAGAGCTAAACAGCTTAAAATAGCTATACTAGCCTCCCTTTATTTCTTTGTCAGTAAATTTAAATTTATTTACAGGATTGTACTTTATAACAGGATTGTATTGTGAATAGCACCACAATTTTCACAGGAGTCTGCATTCTTCTACAGAAAAAGCTTCACTGTTGAGAAAACTAACTTTTTGGATTCTACTGGGGAGAAAAAATAAACTGGGATCTGTTTTTCTGCATGGTTTTGGAGGTGCATGGGCAATTAAGACTTTTTAAAAAAATAATTTTTACTCAATAATAAATGATAGACACAATGATAACAATATCTTAAAGGTTTTCAATTTCACTGATATTTCTTGCAATTAAAGCACTGAACAGTACTAGATCACCCAGTAAACACAACAGATACTGTATTCAATAATGGGGCCATATAAAGCAGAAAATATAATCAAAAGCAACAATGCAAATTCCCGGGAAAAGGAGGGAATCGTAGTGGAAGACAAGAGTTCTTAATGGTGCCTTAATGTAATGCTGAATCATGGCTTTGTATTATCTCTGAGAAGCCTAGTGTGTCAGAAAGAAATCAGTCCAAGTATCTTGAAAAAGTAGCAAATTCTATTACAGATAAATATGAAGCATGATTTTGTACCATTTTCTGCCTGTGTCAGACTTAAAAGCAATTTGCAACTTTTGGCAGTGCTTGTATGAAAATGTGTGGGCTCTTTGGGAAAGAAAAATATCTTTCACTCAGGCTGGGATACCCACTCTATAGAATTCTCTTTTCAGCCTCTTAAACATTACGAAGAGGTCTCCCTGTGACTTCAAGTGTTTTATTCCACAGCCAAAGTCTGCCTCTCATTCTGACCAGGTGCATCTATTTCTTCTCTTCCTTTAAAAAACAGCATGCAGAACTCTGCAGCCAATAGGATTATATCACTTTATCACTTTTTTTGAAACAAGTGTACCTATAATCCAGTGATGGCTAACCTTTTGGTCATTGCGTGCCGAAAGTGCCAAAACCCATAATGCTATGCACGCTACTCCCCCTGCGCATACACACGTGACCCAGGTGTTCCCTCACCGCCTGCACATACACACATGCACCCCGTGCCCCCCACCCCCTGCTCATGCAATCCCCCCACTTGTTTCCTACGCATGCAATCCCATGCAGTGCCCTGCGCATGCACACACATCTCCTGCATGCACCCCATGCATGCACGGCAGACCCCCAACAATCAGCTGGCTAGTGGGAGGCATGCGCACATGCACAGTGAAACTGAACTGGGTCGACGGCTCGCATGCCAGCAGAGATGGCTCTGCGTGCCATTTCCAGCACACATGTCATAGGTTCGCCATCACGGCTATAGTCCATGCATGCACCCTCATCACTGCTATTCCATTTTGGAATAGGTACAGAAATGAAACTAATAAATTAGTAAGCCGAAGAAATTAAAGGCAAGAAATTAGAAAATAAATGGAAATACATACCTTAATATATCAAAGTTTATATCAAAATCATTTGCTATACTTTTCTATAGGTTCTTGAAAATCATCCTTACTGCTTTAACATCTGTCCGCTGAATGTATACATGGTCTTTTGTTCTTTAAACTTTTCCGTCTCTCTTTCTGAAGATTTAATCAACTGCATTCACTCAAATGTTCTTGGTTTTTCCTTTCTCACAATTCACTCACTCTTTCTTTATAGATGCCTTGTGATTTGATCCTCATTCAGTTTTGTACTTCTTTTATACTGATCAGTAACTTTTGTATTCAGTCATACTTATCCTATTCCTTGCTCTGTGTTGACTAAGTTTTCCATTCATTCCCACACAATTTACTTACTTCCGTCATAAACTACTCTTATTACATTGAGCAATCGAACATCAACTCCAAATGTTTGCACAACATGGCTTTAGTGAAGCCTGTTTATTCTAGCTTCCTTTCCTTATTCTAGCTTCCTTTCCTTTCCTTTCCTTTCCTTTCCTTTCCTTTCCTTTCCTTTCCTTTCCTTTCCTTTCCTTTCCTTTCCTTTCCTTTCCTTTCCTTCCTTTCCTTTCCTTCTTTCCTTTCCTTCTTCTGCATTTAATCTCCCTTTAGGTACAACTTAGGTATAAATTTCCTTTCGGTACAAATAAAGGTAAAGTCAGAGGAGAAAAAAAGCCAACAGAATGTAGAAAGAAGTTATAAATATTGTAAAAATGAGCATCAGCTTTTCAGTACTACTTTCAGCAAATAGTCTGTAAAGGGTTATCTGAGCTTTAGAAACCAACTTTATATTTGTTCCTTTTACCTCTAACAATTCTGATCTTTAATTCACTCATAAATTGTGATAGGATTGATTCTATCTTCAGTTTTTCTTTTTCCCATCCCAAATGCTCCTTTGAGGATTCTTGTTCTTCTCCAGCTTATATTATTCAGCAGAAAAAAAGCAGGATAAATTGCTATGTATTATTGAATTTCTGTAACACACTTGTTGGGAAGTTTAGGAACTCATACACTCCTCTTTGCAAGCCTTTAACAGAGTCTTGTGGTACAATTGTCATTTAGACCCAGAACAGATACCGGCTAATTCATGAATTATATTCCATCAAGTTCTTGTGAAGTCTTAGTGACCATGTAGATAAATTTTCTCTATGATGATCTATCCCTAATCTGCTCTTTCAGTTTTTAACAGGAACAGGGAAGACTAGAATCCAGTCTTTTAGCATCCAGTTTTCAAACCCACAAAATGACTCCTCAGGTCATTTTGGAAATGGCCAACTGGAAATCTGTATGAAAAGATGAACATGATAGAATGTGCTGTCATTAACAGAACTTTTCAGCCATGCAGTTTATGAGAATGCTTCCACTGTTATACTTACCTCTTATCACGTGATCACTTTTCTTCCAAAAGAAAAGAGCAAAATTAAGTGCCCCTTTTCAAATCAATGTTTAATTTCAACTGTTGCTGGACCTTAAATCTCCTTTTTGCTTAGCCAGAGCTTGTGAATTTTTTTTTCTCCAGGTGGCAGACTCCTAGCATGACAGTCGAGGATCACAGTGCAGCTATTCTTTGTCTCTTTAATTGATTTTTTCTGAAAAGAGACAGGAAGGGAACAAATGGAGGACAACGTAGGCTGAGCTCCTTGTAACATTCTTTGAATAAGAGGGGCATTACGCAATAACAGCCTCATTTGGAAAATCCATTGTCGGACGCAAGATTGAGAGAGAATGCAAAAGTTCCAATTTTGGCATACACATACAAAAATACTCTTTAGAACCTCAGGCCCAAAGAATGTTTGGGGGCTGAAGGTTCTGTCCTTTGCCAGGACTATCTATAACTCGTCAGCCACAAAAATTTGCATTTCAACACTTTTGCATATGAGTTGAGCTCCAGTCGTGACAATGATAATAATAGTAGCTTTGTACATTTGTTCCTTCCAAGAGCATGGCTTGCCAGGTTTTGAATATAGCTATTATTGCTTTGGTTCACATACCTAAAAAGTTAGAGCCACGGATTGGGACACAGTGATAAAATGCTGGGAGCTAGTCCATAACTTAAAAGCAGAGGAAAACAGATTGCAACAGTTGGCACAAGAGAGCCGATAATATTTCCATGCAGGTGCTTATGCTGCTTTTTAAAAAATAAGTTTGATCTATACAGGTTGATCTATGATTTACTGAGGATGTAGAACTACTAAATAGAGAATCTTTTGGATCTACTTTTAAGAGGAAAAACCACTCGCACCAATCATTTCTACAGCCTGAATTCAATTGGAATTTAACCTTTTAAAATGTTTAAATTGAGCCAGGATTATTCTTCTCAGGATTACACCATTTCACATAGGAGCCAGTAAAACATTATTTTTCATCAGCCACTACTACTAAGTTTATACTTAAGATAAAGCAACAGAAAATATGGGACTTGTGGCTTTAATAATCTTTAGTTGCATCCACTGCTGCCAGGAAGCAAAGGCAGCTGAGACATATGTAGGTTTCAGATAGTTTGGAGAATGTTTTCTTGCAATATAATTCAGAATTGGTCAATGAAATATCAGATGGGGCAGCTGCCTCAGTCGTTTTTTTTTTTTAAGCTATACGCAAATAAGCATCACCAAATTCAGCAGAATTGTGGCCAATCTGTTTAAAATAGTGTTTTCCAAATTTGGCAGCTCTAGGATGTGTTGTGTTCAGGCTGGCTGAGAAATTTTGGAAGTTGAAGTCCACCCATCTTAAAGTTGCCAAGTTTGAAGAAGATGTGGTCTAAAGTCTCTGTTCCAACTCATATTTACTGTTCTCAGAACCAAGTGACAAATTTAAACATTTTTGGGGGTGATAGGTTGTTTTTTGTTTGTTTTTGAGTGTGGGATATTAAATAAGGGAGGTAAGCATTTGGGAATCTTCACATACTGAGTTTGGACAAACAAATAAACAAATCTCACCTTACTCCATTGACCCCATTCTGAAAATATCATCCCTATAACCCATTCCCTTTCTAGCTTGAATTAAATCCTACTGAATTGAGCTGAATAGCCTGCTATTGGCTAGATTGCTTATATTTAGTTTGGAATATACAAACAAACACAATAGCTCTGCAACCAGTTGTCCAAAAAGGAAAAGGTGACAATCTTAATACCCAGATGGAGCAGCATAAATTTTGTGGGTTATTGTTTATGGGTCTGGAAAGTTTCTAGTTTTTTTAAGCTTTTAATTTAAAAAAAAAAACCCATCTCAGTGAAACAAAGAAAGATCTAGAGTGCTGGCAAATCTGTTTTTAAAAGCAGATGGGTTTGTTAATTTAAAACTTCTTGTGATCGTTAATAGAAAGTGATGCCACTGTGCTTCTGCAAGAAACCATGGTTTAAAATGGCTTTGTTAACTTTCAGAGATTGAGGAAAAATAAAAAGAGAAGAGCCTCTGATAGCAAAATGTTTCCCACTTCAGGACAATGAAATCAGAACTTTGAAAAGTGTATTTGATAAAAATGAAATAGTCTCCATAGAGCTAAAGCATAGTTAACAGAGTCCTTAAGACCCACAGAAACCTGAATATTATACTGTATTAATACAAAATGCTAAACCCTTTCTAGTCTCTCTTTAATACATATAAAAATAAAGTATCAATTAATACTGCAGTCTGAGCCACTTGTTACTATATATTCAGGCTTAAAAGGGGATTTAACTCAGTCTCCTCTTTGGTGTGATCCCTGCTTTATTTATTTCAAGGCTTACCACCTGCAGGTTTTGCTTTTTAGCTTTTACTTGGCTATTGTCTGTGTGCACGTTCTTATTTTGACATTAGCACTTCCGGGCAAAAAGGTCACTTAACAGTTGTGTTTGCACAGCTTATTTATGTATGGTTAACTGAACCACACTTTGTAAAATAACACAATTCCCTAGGTCTGTATGATACACTAACCTATAAACTTGCTCTACAGGATAAGTTAATCATACAATTGGAAGATATCATTTAAATGCCATTGGGTCCAGCTTCCTGTTCAATGCAGGAAACCTACCTGTGAATCATTAGAGCCTCTCTCCCCACCATTTTTGGAAATTTGGGCAACATTTACTCACCATTTATATGTACCCATTCTCCAGGATTTCTCAAAGGTTCAAAAATAATTAAATAATCATCATTCTTTTCAGTTACCTTTAAAGCTACAGCTCATGTGGTTTTACAGCTTTAAACTCATCCAGAATAAAATTCCATGACCGTGTTTTAAATGGATAGAATTGAAACTCTATGCCAGGGGTCTTCAAACTTGACAGCTTTAAGACTTGTGGACTTCAGCTCCCAGAATTCCCCCTCCAGTCATGTTAGCTCAGGAATTCTGGGAGTTGAAGTCCACAAGTCTTAAATTTGCCAAGTTAGAACACCCTTGCTCCATGCATTATATTCTGCTCTTCACAATTTCTTGTGGAACATATATATTTGTTGGAGAGGACCAGGGGTGGGATTCTACCAGTTCACACTTATTCACTAGAACCAGTTGTTAACATTCTAAGCAGTTCGGAGAACCAGTTGTTAGGAGAAATTACTGAACTAATCCTGTAAGGAAGGCAGGAAGGAAACATTCTGGTGTTGCTTACAGAAACTGCCTCTCTGTTAACCCTTATTACATTCTTGGCAGGTCTAGACTTCCTGTCTCAGGAACTTCTCTGGAGGTTTTTTCCCCTCCTTTGCTGGTACTTTGCTTGTGTGGAGTGACCATTCAAAGTTAATCATCCTTGGCTGTCTAATCCTGATCTAGGCCCCTGGCAGCCAGCACACTTCATAACTACATAGGCGAGGCTGATCAGCACTCATCATATCAGTTCTTATATAGCAGGGGTCTCCAAACTTAGCTGGCTGGGTCTCCAAGTATAGCTGGCTGGAGAATTCTGGGAGTTGAAGTCCATAAGTCTTAAAGTTGCCAAGTTTGGAGACCTCTGTTATATAGTATTCACATACAGCAATGAGTTTGGTTGTCTACTTTTGGTTTTCTACTTGCAGGGCACAACTGTTTCTCCTGAGTTCTACAGGAATCAACTGTCTTCTGTCTTATATTGTATCCTTTTGTTCCACTCAAGGCCCAGAGCCAGCATCTTCTGCAGAACACACCAAACCATAAATTAGCCAACTACAGTTTAACTTAGAACATCCTGCAAACCCATCTACTGATTCTAGGCAAGAATTCATGGTACATGCATAGATTTGCTCTTCCTGGTAGACTAGTCGTTCAGCATCTGCTGTCTGGGATACTTATTTTTTATACACTTTGCATAAGAATAAGAACACTAGATAGGAAGAAAACCAATTGTATATACATGTATATAATATATACATATACTTTAAATGAATACACACACACACATTGGCTGCTATGGTAAAATAACACACTGCTCCTGAAATAACAGGCTCTATATGAAAGTTATTTCAGGAGCAGTTGGCTACAATAACCTAACAGTTTGATTATGGCTTTAGTGAAGCTGCTGAAAGAAAAATGGTTTGAGAACATTAGTAAATGTATTCCTTTTTAAGGTGATGTCACAAACTGTAAATGGAGGTTTTGGTTGAAATTAGGAACATCTGTAACAACTGCAAACATTTATTAGCACAGGGCTTAATCCTTATCACTAGTCTCAAGCATTATGGACGTAGCAGGCAAAATGAAAGCAGAAGGAATAGTTGCATGGGAATGGTGCATTAAAATTGCTTTATGGCTGACTGTTTTACTTTATTGGGTAAAGTATTGATTGTGTGTGTTTTAAATTTGTAAATGTAGTCTCACTTTGTATTTAGAGTATAAAATGTCACAATTTTTGGGGACCAACTTCTCAATTCTGTTATGTGTTATAATAGTAGTTATTAGCTATAATAGGATAACTGGAAATATATTAGTTTAGAAAATAATTTTAACAAGATTGTGGTTGTATTGTACTTGCACAGCATGCTAAATCATAAAGCAGTGTTTCTAAACCACAATGGCAAAATTGAGTTTTTTCAACTTGCATAATTTAGCAATATAACTTTTGTAAGGCCACAAGTTTTTCAAGGTGTAAGATAATTAAATATTTGAAAGCAAATTATATTTTTCACTAAATATAATTAATTTTAATTTAAAATGCTTTGATTTAAATATTTGCTTCTTTTTCCTATCATTCATACTGTTTAATTTTTCAGCCCTAGAATAAGTAATATATAATGGTTTGATTTACTTTGCACTAAACATGTGGCTTGTTTCTTATTTCTGAATTTGTATGTTATATATACACAGCTGTGTGTTTTTTAATAAACCCTGTTTAAATTGGTATAGTATAATGCTTAAGATAGTCTTGAGTATTTTACAAACAGTGGGTGGCTTTGCTATGATCCTTATAGAATATTTTCCTAGAAAAATCCACAAATATCTGCTTTTATTGCTATTTTTTAGATTTTTTCCCTTTTAATAATATAGTCTGTTTTCTTCTACACCATTGATTTATGTGTGAAATTCTAAACATCCCTCCTGAAACTTTAAAAAAGTAGAGCGCCTGAAATTTGTTATATCATAATTTGTTTAATATGTACTGTATAATCCATGGACCACAGAATGGATTAGAAAGCAAACCACATAATGACCTACCAGTAGTTTCTTTAAAGCCTAGCCTTGGTCAGAAAGGGTTAGCTCTACTATGATCTTGGAGCAAATGTCTATGCAAGTAACAATCAAGATTTTTTAATCTATACTACTTTCCCTTGTATGACTTTGAACATCCATGTTACAAATAGCTTGAAATTAATTTGACTAAAATATATTTGCCTTCATGAAGAATAACCTCTTGCTATTTTTCTTAATTATGTTTTAACCTCCCAAACTCTAGGTTGCTGGAGTTGTGTTAATAATCACAGGTGTGTGTGTCCAAGTGAAACTCCACAATGCTTTTATGGAATTGAATGAAGCTGCTTCAGGAATAGGTGTGACCATAACAGTTATTGGTGTGCTTATTATCATTCTGTCTGGCTTTGGAGCAATTGCTTTATTCAGATCGAGCAAAGCCATGATCAAATTGGTAAGGGCTATTCAATTATTAAATGCAATACAGAATATGTGTAGAGTTAATTTAATGTCTCTCAGTGTGTTTAAGATTGAACCTCAATTTTGTTTGGAGTTGCTAGATGCCATAGCAATACTTCCTTAAGTTCTGATTCTTTCACAGATTATCACTTAAGGTAGAACTGGACTAAACCTATTGCAATCCTGAGGTCATATACATGGAAACAAGAAATTTTCTCCTGGTGTCAAGAAATTAAGCTAGGAATTCTGTAAATATAATTGTCCATTATTGCATAGTAATATATTTTTTACTTGAGTTGACTGTAAAAATTATTCTATTTTGTAAGAAGCTACAATTATGTTAGATGGTTGTATGCCATTTAAATTTCAGTTGTGTTAATGTGTTGGGAAAAACTATCCGATTATGGTGCTTGTTGGTTTTAGTGCTAATATGGCCCAAAATACGTTGGCTTGGAAATGAATGCATATAAAGCAGTCACTATATAACTGGAGCCAAGTTTTCCCCATGTATGGTGCTGGTGGCTTGACTTGGACACATTCAGCCTCTCAGTTTCAACTCTTTCTAATGGTGACTTCATCATTTTGACCTATCTGAGAAGATAAGTGACAGCAATAATGGATGAATGTTGAGTTTGGCTTTGCAGTTGTCCCAGAGTGAGGTTGACATACCAGGCAGGCTAAGAATTGGACCTCTGAATAAGAGTTGAGGATGGATATAGAAGGGAAAAATAACAGCAATTCTGATAAGCAATTCTGATAAATTGCTGGCTTTTAAATTAAACTGGTCTCTCTCTCTCTCTCTTTCTCTTGGAGTAGTTCACAGGTTTTCTGGTGTTGCTCTTGATCACTGAAATCGCAGTTGTTGGCATTGCCTACATGTGCAGAATAAAGGTGAGGTTTGGGAGGGAAGATTTCAGGTTCAAAACACAAGTCTTATCTTCAAATTGGAGGGGAGATTTTGCTTCTTGAGGTGTGCATTCTCAAAAGGAATGGAGAATTGCTGCAATGGGAACTAATTCTTGATTTCTGCTTAGCTACCTGTATGTCCAGTACAGCATTCTGGACTTTGCCATTTCCTTAATAAAGGCTGCTTTTTTTGTCTTCTGTCACTCTAAAATAGAGAAATGGAAAGAGAAGAAGTGGGTGACAAGATTTATACAAACAGTGATTATCTGCTAGCCTAATATTGTATGCTCAGTTATCTCTCAAATCACTCTGGCAGAGGAGGTAACTACAATGGAGCAGAGCTTGATGTGTAATTTAATATTCAACTGATAATAGTTCTATGCTCAAAAAATATAAAACAGAATCTGGTGGGGGGGGGCAGTGTAAGTTGGCTGCTTTTTCCTAAACAGTTAAGTACCCCAATGTTGAAAAGCAATTGACTAGAACCAAGCTATATTACAAGGAACACCACTGCCAATCATGTCAGGACAGTGTTCATAATCGGCAGATAAAAGACATCTTGTAACACTATTTGATTTCAGAGGAAGCGGTCATCCTCTCTTCAAAATAATTAGCAATATTGGTTAACCTAAAATATAAATGGCTTTTCATTGCTATTAGTGGTGCAATTTTACAGATTCACACCAAAAGGAGTCTAAACAAGGTCTGTTGTAATCATAAAAAAGATTTTGAAAAGTCATATGTTCTGAATGTCCAAGAATCTCCATTTTCTTTCCTACCCAACAACTGAGAAAAAGGGGGTGGGGGAGTAATATTTAGTAATTTCAGTTTTAATGTTTAATTCAGGCTTCCCCATACTAGAGTATTAAACTCCCAAATGTTTGGGGAGCTAGAACAGGAGAATAATAATTCTCTATTAAGTCAACTTGCCTCAGCTTAAACTTCCAATACAATCTGTGCAATAGTAATTTGCTTTATCCTATAACTCCACAGCTACACCAGGCTGTATCCAAAGTTTTAATGAAGATTCTGAACAAGTATAATAAGAACAGGCTGGCCACCAAGAGGATGGATATTCTCCAGGCAGAGGTAAAAGAAATCTTCCCCCCTCCCCACAGGAACAACTGAGCCCTACTTTAAGACAAAAATTGTAGCATGAATTCTCACTTGCATTAGAGGAACAGCTATAGAAATTAAATACTGATTCTAGTAAATAGGCTCAGACCTTTAGAATCGGTGTTGCTTCTGTTTGTTTTACAATTTAAAAGTTTGAACTACACAGTTTGGTTAGACTGCTGATCTGTATTCAGAGGCATGGTTTATAGAATCCCGCTGGGCTAAAGTGGAGCCAACTAGCATGTAGCTCATTGCCCTTGGTCTCAAAGCATGCTTTCCAACTCAGTTAAAGGTTCAATATATTCTGCAGCCAGGTAATTATTGGGTAATATTCAAAGGGAATGTTCAAATAGAATTGCTCCAAGTAAATCACCTCTGTGGATTTTTTTTTCATGCCTGTAGATACATAGTGAAAATGACATGGGCATCCCTAATATGAATCTGACCTCAGTTGCATCTAAGAAAATGTTTAAGAAAATGAGAGTGTTCCAGAACTGCAAAGCCTTTTAGAATTCTATCCAAGATGACTGTTTCCCATTTATCTACTGTGGATGTCTAGATTATTTGCTTATCTGTTGTTGAGGCAATGTAAACCAATACTTTCATGATTCCAGAAGACATTGTAAATATTTAGCGAGGATTTTATTTATTTATTTATTTTATTTTGTCAATTGCTTACAAGATAATAGGTATAAGTAAAAAACATAGTTATGAATACAAGGATACATATAAGAAAAATAAAAAAGAAACACTAGGACAGGGATGGTAGGTACGTTGGTGCGCTTATGCACGCTCCCTACAGACCTCTTAGGAAAGGGGTGAGGTCAATAGTAGACAGTCTACCTTTCTTATAGGAAAAACTTGGAATGGTTTACAATTCCAAAATCTAACATTAGGGAAACAAAGAAAGGAAACTACCTTCTACGATCTGTGTTGATTCCATCCTGTCTTCATCTTCCCACTTTCAAGAACTTTGAAGAAAAATGTATGGCTAGACTGTGAGCAGAAAATCTCTGCACTCACTTAAGGAAGTGAAGCTACTGAGTCATGAGACACTGTATTTTCTGTTACCAACTCACATGCTTTTTTCTCTCTACTGTAGTATCAATGCTGTGGTGTGGAGAACTACACAGACTGGCTAAATACAACCTTTGGACTGCACTTCTCATCTGTCCCCAAAAGCTGCTGCAAAGTGCCTGTGGAAAGCTGTGTTACTGATCTAAATGAAGATATAGTTGGCATCAATCAGGAGGTAAAACTCCATATTGCCACCACCACCCCTTTTGTTAAAGAAAGGGTGCATTTGAATCTAAGGTGCTTTTAAGTTGGCTACAGTTCTTACTGGGAATATATTGTTAAATAGATTAAATAAAGAACCTTGTTGTTCAGAGTGATTCCTTCCTAGTTGCTACATCTATATCAAGGGTCTTCAAACTTGGCAAGTTTAACTTATGGACTTCAACTCCCAGAATCCCTGAGCTAACATGACTGGAGGAGGAATTCTGGGAGTTGAAGTCCACAAGTCTTAAAGCTGTCAAGTTTGAAGACCCCTAATCCAGTGGTGGGATTCAAATTTTTTTTACTACCTGTTCTGTGGGCGTGGCTTGGTGGGGTGGCAGGGGAAGGATACTGTAAAATCTCTAATCAGAGGTGGTATTTGCTGGTTCTCCAAACTACTCAAAATTTCTGCTACCAGTTCTCTAGAACTGGTGAGAACCTGCTGAATACCACTCTGCCCTGATCTGTATAGTAGTAATAGAATCTAAATCATGGCATATTTTGGTTTTAAGTGGATTCTTTTGCTAATTCTCCTACCCATTCTGATTAGAACTAGTCATTGAGAAAGGAATAGAACCACTGTAAAACTATTCCCTCAATCCCAAAGTAAGCACAACTTCTAACATTTACAGTCTATGCCTGTAGGTTGTCCCTTATTCTCTCTCTAAGCTGTCCGATGGCTTTAATTGTTGGCTGAATTTAGTTTGATTAGCTTTTACAAAACATCCATTGCAATTATTAGAATGCACCCCCACTTTCTTTCTCAGGGCTGTCTTCTAAAATTAAAGACCTGGACTGAAAGAAACATTTCTGCATTGGGGGGACTTGCTGTTCTTATAGTATTTGGTCAGGTAAGCATAAAAGGCTTAAATAAAGGACTACAGTAGTAGCATTTGGTGCTTGTTTTGGAGAGACAAATCAGAATGCCTAGACTTTCAAAGTAAAAAAAAACAAACATTTGGGATCCTTAACATTGTTTCTCTTGTACAGTAGCTCTATCATGCTACTGCTTTCAGAGCTTAGAGCTAAATGCCATCTACTGTAACTGGAATGATCTATTGCATTTTCCTACTATCCACATGTCAGAATTAAATCACTTTCTGCATGTTCTTTACTTTCTTGTCAGGTAACTGGGATCCTGCTTTGCTATATTCTGCTGAAAATAATAAACAAAGACTATGATAAAACTGAAGCTTAAAGAAGCCAGCATTCATTTTGTGATTGCAAAATTGAATTGAAATTGAAATACAGTGCTTGTTTTTGTCTTGCCAAACATGAAGTGCACCAAATAAAATGTTCTAAAACACAATTGTTGCTTTGGTATTACTCTTCACTCCTATTATCATGGCCCTTCTGTATTCTGCCTTGTTAACAAAGGCAATCTGTAAATATTTAAGTTGCTAAAATGTTGAGATCTTACTTCACATAGGACAATCCCACTCAAATTTCCATGCAGATACAGTAACTCTTGTATTCAGTAGGGTATTTATAGGATAACAGTTTTTAAAAAGAAGTGGCGGTTTAATACACTAAGACAACTAGGGGGTATAATAATTAGCAAGACAAAGCCAGGTTGGTTAGGTAAATGAATGTACAAGTATTACTTAGCAGGGCACTTACAAAGAACTGTGCTAGTCATATAAATAGCATGGGACAATGATAGATAGTAACATACTAAGAAGTAAAATCAATTTCACTTCCTGAAAATGTACAGATATAGCCATGCAATTTTCTAGGAATAAAATAGAAATTTACCATCTCAAAAATTTCAGCAATGGCAATCTAGCCTACAGCACTTGTCTTTTAGGCTTGTGTCTACTTAACTTTCTAGATCAATCAAAGTTGATCCGATATTGCCTAAAATGCTTCACTAATGTAAAGACAACTAATAAGCAAAATAATATTGATACATAATTTATACACAGTTTTTAGATAGCACCAACCTACAGTGATATTTTTGATTATAATCTACCGCTTCCAGTATGGAATAAATTAATAAACAACCCTCTCAACAAAAGCCAAGTACAATGCAATATGTAAATAGTACACAAAGGATATCTAAACTCATTCTTGTAATATAGTGCAGATGCTTAAATTTAGAGTAAACATAGAGGCATTCATTCTCCTTTGTAGAAACAAGGTCAGCTATCTCTCGTATTAATCTCTCTGAAATTAAGCCAGGCTCCTTAAAATGACTTGGTTCATAAATTCTACTTTTGACCTTCAAAGGAAACTGCTTCAAATCACTTGCTCATTTCAGTCTTGTTTTTTCTTTTCTATCATTACTTTTCTGGGTAGAAATTCCAAACCCAGACTATTAGAAAATATCTGCACTAATGTCCCCAAAAAAGAATTGCATCCACTGTAGAATTTCCTTTATGGAGCTAAAATATTAGTATTTCTCCTTCCTGGCCTCCTGGAAAATATTCATTTATTGTAAGTATTTGAAGGAGTCTGCTCAGAATCTGCAAATCTGCTAATGAACTCTGAGGGAGAGGGAATCTGTTATAGCAACAATTTGAAAATATTGGAGTAAAGCAATGTATGTGATTGCTTGTATATATTGTAATGATGTATATATGAGTGAGAGGGAGATATTGAATAAATGTATTTTTAGAGAAGACAAAGCACTGAAGATTGGTGGTAATCCCATGGACTGTGAACTGCAAACACAAGTTTATGAAGGTGTGCTAAGTTCTGAATTTCTATATTTAGCACCGAAAATCCAGGTGGAATTGTCTGACATTTTAGTATTCAGAGGAAGATCCCATTGTTACCGTTTCTAAGAAAATGATACAATTATAGCTGATGCTAGTGAAATATTTTTTGAAGGTGATTTTTGTTAAGTAGGTTGGTGCTTCTGGGCATAGATGTAGATTAGGCATCCATGAGCAAAGTTGGAAGTAATTACACTTCAAGCTGTCAAACTGAAGGACATTTTCCTGTGTTAAGAATTAGTGAAACTCTACAATTGTTTAAATCACCAGTCAGGAGTTAACTGGGAAATTACAAACCTTTCAGTATAATGGCCATACTGGATGAAGGCATCTAAATAGATGAGCAAGCAGCACATTTATCAGTGCTTAAATAAGGATGCTACAATTAACAGGAGACAGCATGGGTTTGTTTTCTATCATCCATCCATCATCTATCACCATCATCTATATCCTATCTGTTTCTATCCACTCTATTATTTTTATAAATAACTGGAAGTGGCTAACACACAACTAATCCCTCCCACTCTCTGCATTTTCCCCACAATCCTGTGAGGTGAATTGGGCTGAGAGCTTTCTTGCCTAAGAACATCTCCTGGCTTCTAGCCTGGTCCCTTAACCACTAGACCAAACAGATTCTCAAAATACTTCCTTTTGTAAGGAATTTAGTAGATCAGTAAGCATGGGCATTCACTTCTTGGACTTCAGCAAAGCCTTTGACATGGTGCCTTCTAATGCTCTTTCACGTGACATATATCGAATTTTTCCCCCTTTGCCAAAACATGACCAGTGTGTGATATATCCAGGGCCCGGCCATGAGTTTGACACCCCTGGAATAGATACTATTGGGAGATGAACTCACTATTGACTAAATTACTAAACCTAAAAGCATTCTTAACAGCTCTATTTAAGCTGCAGTGGAAATGCTGAATGGATGCCATTGGGCTATCTTGTCCTCAGCTATTCAACATTTTTATCAATCACTTGGAGTTAAGGGAATACTTATAAAGTCTGCAGATGACACAAAATTGGGAGGAGTGGTTGAAATTTTAAAAGACCTAAACAGTCTTGAATAGAGAGCTGATAGGAATAGGATGGAAGATATATAAAAGAAAAATGGATATGAGAAATGTAAGGCACAAATATAGGAAGGAGCTTGGTAGTCATATATTATGAAGGGGATCAGAGTCTTTGTTGACTAAAAATTAAAATTAGCCAGCAGTTTGATGCAGATGCTAAAATGATAAAAACTGCATTAGCAGGAACATAAAGAGTCCAGTTTGCTGGAACAAATTGTGTTGTGCTTTAATTCCAGCCTCCAGAAACTGTCAGATCCTGAGCACCAGGATTCAACCAGACAAAAAACTGGAGAAAATCCAGAGGGAGAGAGGTCTGGAAACCAAGCCATAGGAAGGGCAAAGGATTGGGATGTTTTTTACCCTACAGAAAAATGACTAAAGGCAGATAAGATCCCTGTCCCATTCATGTTGGAAGCACTGTTTAAGGTGCTTCTGGGTTGAAAGGATTAGCTGGTGACAAGGCAGATATGATTACAATCTTCAAATATTTTAAGGATCACACAGAAGAGGGAATGGACTTTATTGACTTCGAGGGTAGACCTAAAACCAACAAAGTACAAGGAAAGATGTTCATAGTTGGATATCAGGAGGAGCATCTTGATAATATGTCGCGTTGTCGCGGTTTGCTCGTTGTCCTTAGGTTCTCTGATCAGCCCGTAGAGCCCCCGCAGGGGTGAAATTTAGAGGGACCCTCGCGAGGGTGAGTACTTAAGTACTAGAATCAATAATTGACACAGACACCATAGTTTCTCAAGGTGAGAGAGCACGTTGTGCCCGGGGTAGATGAAGAAATCCCCCGATTGCAACGCACCACCCTCTTTTATTGTACAGTTTTATCAGGGCGGGGGGAGCGAGACATATGTGAAGAGGAGCAAGGAAGTATAATTCTAATGGCGCCATGGCAGGATGCGACCACTGTTGTGTGCTAAGATAGCGTGATTATCTATTAACAAGATTTTTGTAGTCAGCTAGTTTCTGTAACTATTTGCCTACGTGTCGTGCCAAGCTGAGTTTATCATGCAATTCCTAACTTGAGAAGGTCATTCTTAGGGCCTTAGGTCAAGAGGACTCTCGAGGTTTACTACAAGTCCTCTTTTCTTTGTTTTTAAGGTGCCGCGATATCCGATTCAAAATATAAGCCTTTCTCCTTTGGAGTATCATAGTGCTTGGATAAGGACATACCCTCCGGGACATCCCGATCCGATTGCACAACCTCGTTCAAGGGCAGGTTATCAGTGTCGTCATCGGAACATAAGTGCAAAAGCGGAGCCTTGCACTCCTCAGTTGGAATTGCCATATATACATGATTTTGCATTAAGAGATTAAGTTGCGCAGCAGCTTTAGCTTCGGCAATAGCATTTAAACTACGTTTGATCATTGAAATAAAGATAGGTAATAAACAGGGTAGCAAAGTTGGACCAATTAGTTATGACATGGGTGATGTTAATTTCCTGGGCCTGCCACGGCCATTGTTCCCCCATCGTAGTTCCCCCATACACAAAGCAATTTTTAACTTGCAATGATTTAGCAATAGTCTCTGCAAGGTGTACAAAGGTGTTGCGCACCTCATGTGGTACGGTCAGGTGAGTCAATTTTGCCAATTCCGAATAAACAGAATGAAATAAGGAGTGTCTGGTTGAGTCGATGGAAATTTTGCTTAATATTATTTTGATGGCTACTGAAGGGTTGGTTCCTGTCCCATCAATACCCAAGCCATAGTCATTGTCAGTACCTTTCCATGTTTGGAAGGAAAGCCAATTTTCCGGTACTGGAAACGTGAGATTGATGGGATTGCACTGATGTTGCATACAGTTGGAATCGGGAACTCTAAGACGGGTGATATAGAGTTTTTTAAGGTTATCCCTCTTGGGTATGGTGTCGGGTCGCACTGTGAGCCCTCTGGATTGAAAGTCCACACATTTCCATTCATTGCAGTAGGTGCCTTTGCCACAGGGGTCGTGTTGATTTGAAGTTCTGGCACAGATGTACTTATCGTTGCTGGAATATGTCCGTCGCCAGACAACTGAGCCGCATTCGTTTGTGCCATAGTCCATGGCTTCGCAGGCATCAAAAGTGACCGATTGGGATACCTTCGGATTATAAAAGTCATGATTGACCAGTGTCTTTTTCGATGAGCCGGCTCCGACAGTGATGAGGATGTTGTAGCGATGAGTGGGGCCTGTGGGGTCATAACAGGTTTGTTTGTTGTTATCTTCACAAATACTATACGTCGTGCTATTCCACACACAGGTGTGCGTGGATGGTTTGGTGCAAATAAAATGAGTGTGATATATTAATGTAGTTCTGATGGTCTGCCCCTGTTGAGTTTTTTGCAAGCAGGGGGTGCAATGTTTGGCATCTTGGGAGGTGAGTGCACTTCGTGTCCTCTGTTGGGGGGGGATAAACTTTTGTTGTAGGGATAATGTCAGCCGAGAAGAAGTGGCAAAGCCTCGTACCATTTTTGTAATTTCACATTGGTATAGACCAAAGTCTGAGAGGGTCAGATCTGTTACTGAAAGATGAGTTGCTCTAAAATGATAATTGATGGTATATTTGGGTGAGTCTTGTAGATGTATGGTATTGTTGAAAAACCAGCGCCAGATGATTCCCTTTTTCTTGATTGGAGACCTCTGGTAACAGGAGAGGGCCTGAGAGCGAAGATGCAGTGCTCCCTCATTGTTGTAACGGTGCGTGTGAATCAAGGAGTTGAATTTAGGATGTGGAGAGGACTCGAGAAGCTGTCTACGAATTCGTTGTCCGTGGAGCGGTGACCAGGAACCAGGATAGCGGTCAGGGAGATGGGAGCCAGGTGCATCCCATAGGCAGCTGGTGGTATCACAGGGAGGTTGGCAGCAGGAGAAGTGGCGCACCAGGGTATGGGAAAAAGATTGAGGAGAAGATTGAGACAAAAGGAGCCAAGAAAGAAACATAGAGGGTAGTGGGGGGCGAGTTACAGAGAAAATGGAAAAGAGATAAACTGTATGATTGAAGGATTGACGGGAAGCAAGAAAGCCTAAGCAGGAATAAGGTCCCACCGTATTCGCAGTGACATAGACATGTAAGTAGACCTGACAGGGTTGGTAGCCATACAGAAGAGAAACGTGAGGTGAGGGACGCAAGGCACGGCCTTGATGTTGAAAGGCATAATTACAGGCGGAAAGAGATATGTCTTCAAAGGTAAAGGTAACGCGTGTGAACGGAGGGGCGAAGATAACAGCAGGATCAGCCCGAAACTGAGAAAAGACAGGAGATATCAGAATCAGAAGGGCTAGGAGAGGAACACTTGTCCTTAGCCTCCCCATGATAAGGTCGAACACAGCGCGCAGGCACCCAAAGAACATGATCAGGAAGTTGAACAGCAGCGTATCCTTTGCCCCAAGTGATCAGTTGCACAGGTCCCTTCCACTTCGGATCTGGAAGTTGCCTGAAATAAACAAGAGGTCTGGAGGTAGGGACAGGAGGTGTGGTAAAGTGACGAGAAGCAGCCGTAGAAGAAGGAGAGCCAGTAAGATTCAGAAAGTTCAAGGTATATAAACATACATTTAACACATTCTGTAACGCTGGGAGGTTCGGGGGGCGTACGCCTTTTTTCCCCATGTATCGATCAAGGGCCGTTTTGAGTGTTAAATTTGCTCTTTCCACAATAGCTTGGCCTTGGCTATTGAATGGAATTCCAAATTTGTGTACAATGGACCAATGATGACAGAACTCCGAGAAAGAGGAGCTCGTGTATGCAGGACCATTGTCTGTTTTTAAAATTTTTGGACATCCCAGTGTTACAAAGGTCCGAATGCAATGATTGATAGTGTTTTTAGTAGTCTCCCCCCTTTGCAGTGTGGCCATGATGAACCCAGAGTAAGTGTCTACAGACACGTGAATATACTTCCAGGTCGCAAAGGATGGATACTGAGTAACGTCCAGTTGCCATGTGTCACAGGCCTCGGTGCCTCTAGGATTTACTCCTTCTGGGACACTTCGTGCCTGCAGACTACATGTAGGACATTGTTGAACAATTGCCGCAGCTTCTTGATGAGTAATTCCAAATTGTCTCACCAGAGCCTTTCTATTTTGATGAAAATAATCATGACTTTCTCCTGCTGTTAAGGTGTTATTCTGCAGGATTGGTAACAAATGCAACTTGCAGGCCTCATCTGCCATGTGATTGCCTTCTGAAAGAAATCCGGGCAGATGCTGATGGCTTCTTTTGATGTGGGCCACAAACAGAGATTCTTTCCTTTCCTTCAATAGGTCTTGTAACTGTAAAAAAAGCATCATTAAAGGAGAAGGGGTTGCAGGAGAAATGTAGGCATCAAATATATTCAAGGCCAATTGTGCCACATACAGACTATCAGATATTACATTAATTGGCTGGTTGGGAAAAAGTGTGAGTGCCATATTGAAGGCAGACAGTTCAGCCTGTTGAGCAGAAGGTTGTGGTGTGGTAAGTTTTTTATGCCATTGATTGTCAGTTTGCCACACACAAGCCCCGATGGTTTTAGAACCATCAGTGAATACAGTAAGACAATCTTTCACTGGTTGTTGTACTAAAGGAGTCTCTAGAGTGAGCGGAATTGTTTTCAGCACTTGTATGCGTGGGTCTGGTGGTAGATGGCAAGAGACATTCCCTTGCCACCCTTCCAACGCATCTTGTAACGCATCAGAATTTTGGAAGAGTGGTTCCCATTGTGTTAGTCTGCAGGGAGTGTAAAGCGTGCAGATATCCACACCCATCAAGGCTCTAGCTCTTTTCCTCCCCCGTTCTATAAGAAGAGCCATTTGTGCAGCTCTTGTGGTGATTGATGCTTTTGGGGTATGAGGAAGGTGAATCCACTCTAAAATGTGTAGCCTCTTTGAAGTCGAGATTTGAACGATGATTGCTGTAAGGAGTGTGGGTGTGGGAAGAAGCGCCAATGAGAGTGCATGATTGTGTAATGAGCGGTCCACCCAATGGGTATGCAAGGCGCTGTTGATTTCTTTAAGAGCATTAAGCTGTTGCTCATTCAGCCAAATGAGATCTGCTGGATGCTTAAGGCCGACCAATGCTTGAAATAATGGCGAGAGAGTATGAGTTGAAATGGAAAGATATGGGCGTGCCCAATTGAGCGTGCCCAGGCATTGCTGTAACTGAACCAAGGTTGCAGGTTGAGGGAGTGTGAGAACAGGAAGGTGAGGTGAAGCTGTGGAGGCTAAAACCTTGTGTCCTAAATATTGTAACGGATAATGAGACTGCACCTTTTCTGGTGCTACATGCAGTCCTGCAAGAGCAAGGAGAGAGAGAAGACATGGAAAAGTTTTACATACTGTATCTTTAGGACCATCAGCTGCAATCAGGATGTCATCCATGTAATGATACACTAAAAATTCAGGAAATTTGTCCCGATAGGGTTGTAAAGCTTTATTTACAAAATATTGACACATCGTAGGAGAATTGAGCATTCCTTGGGGAAGAACTTTCCATTGATATCTAGCTGTAGGTTTAGAATTATTAAACTCAGGAACGGTGAAGGCAAATAGTATCCTGTCC
This sequence comes from Bungarus multicinctus, assembly GCA_023653725.1. NCBI lineage: Eukaryota > Metazoa > Chordata > Lepidosauria > Squamata > Elapidae > Bungarus > Bungarus multicinctus. The sequence goes on along the minus strand of CM042838.1, from coordinate 44,136,617 downwards.
TCTGGTATCAGCGGGATGGAGAAAAAACAATCTTTGAGGTCAATGATTATGAGATCAAATGTTACAGGAATTAAATTTGGATTTGGAAGGCCGCATTGCAATGGGCCCATAGGTTGCAATATAGCGTTCAGAACACGGAGATCCTGTAGGAGGCGCCATTTGCCACTTTTCTTTTTAATTACAAACACTGGTGTGTTATATGGGCTGGTAGATGGTTCAATATGACCTTCTGCCAATTGCTGGTGAACGAGAGTGTGAAGTGCATTTAATTTTTCTTTTGTAAGAGGCCATTGATCAATCCAAACAGGAATATTTGATTTAAGAGTGAGAAAAAGAGGAGAAATAGCCATAATTCAAGGTATGTAGAGAGAAGTGTGGAGTTGAGATAGCAGGTCACGGCCCCACAAATTGCAATGTAATGGAAGGACAAAGGGTTTAAGATAAGCAGTCACAGAGGAATGAGGCGTAGAGGCAGTAAGCCAAAGTGAGCTAACCTTTGCTGCCTGCGCTCCACCGACGCCTTGTACTGAAGTTGTTTCAGCAAGGGGCCAAGAGGATGGCCACTCAGAGGATCGAATGACAGAGACGTCAGCTCCGGTGTCAATCAGGCCAGCAAAAGATTGGCCATTCAGCAATATGGTTAACATAGGTTTGGAGGCTTGAACAGATTGCTGTAGAGCAAACAAAGAAGGGGGTTCAGGAGACGGAAGAAGAATGAGAGTAGCCACAATCGTTCCCGCTTTCAGGGAAAAGCACCGGTCGCCAATGGCAGCGAGAGAGAGATTTTTCAGAGAAGAGGAGTCGTACAAAAAGGGTGCAGCGACTACGCCTTCAATGATAAGGGAGGAGTTAGGTATGAGCAAAACAGGCAAGGAAGGCGGAAGTGGCTTCAGAACAGTGATAGAAAGAGGGAGAGTGAAGACCGAACCAGGATCATCATAAATGATGTCCTCTGTCAGCTGTACAGGGAAAGAAGTAGGTTGTAAAAAGGAAAGAGAAGAGGAAAGAGAAGCTTCAGCCTTTGTAGCGGGATTAGCTGAAGACCCCATGCCTAGTTTTCCGATTGCTGAGCAGGAGGAGGGTTAGAACGACATTGGGAAGCCCAATGAAAACCTTTTCTGCAACGAGGGCAAACAGTTTTTGGCTTGGCAGCATAGGGTGCAGTACCCCGAGACTGGCCACGAGGCGTTCCAGAGCGGTTTGCAAACGGTTAACGAATGAAGAGTAAGACTCGTCAACCTCCTGCACTACCTTCAAAAAGGTGTGTGTGGATTTAGAGTCTGAGTCATCCACACGTTTCAGGGCATTCATCGCACAAAGATGAATGATTGCAAAGGCACGGCGAGGGCAAGTTTGTTGCTGAATCAGGGTGGAGTATAATCCAGTTCCCTTTAAGTGATCAGCAATGACCAGATTAGGGAGGCCTCGTCTTATTTCAGCATCTACTAATTTTTCATATTCAGACTGCCAAACAACATACTGGGCAGGAGTCATAAGCATGGAAAACAACATCTTCCAATCATATAACAGCATTACAGTGTTAGCAGACACGAGAGAATCAAGCATGCCACGAGTGTAAGTGGATTGCAGTCCATACATATTTACAGCCTCTTTTAAATTTTTCAACACTCTTAACTCTATGTTGGTATGAACAGGAGCGCCAGGGGCTCCCGGAACAAGAGTCATAGGGTAAGCAGAAGGTATATCACAAGATGCTAAGGTGAAGGAAGGAGAAGCCAGGATAGCAGTAATATTTCCCCCCGAGGGATGTGGGGACGGAGAATCAGTAGGAATAGGAGAAGCAGAAGGAGAGGAGGGCTGCAGACGATTGTGCGGAGTGTCAGAGTGAAAAGGAGGGGCAGAGGCAAGCTGAGGAATATCATCCGAAGAGGCAACAGATTGGTAAGGTGGGGGAGAAGAATCAAAGTGAACAGCAGGAGACTTAGCAGTTTTAGAGGCAAGAGATAAAGACTCGGGGAGAGTGGTGGAGGGGTAAATAGTATTGAGCGCAGCCATTATCGCACGCCAGGACATAAGAATGTCCGGTGGAGCTCTGGGGACATCATACAGATATTTTCCCAAGCGTTCCCACGAAGTGCGATGCAGCGTGCCCTCAGCCGGATAAGCAAGACAGTGCTGGTCCACATAAAGCAAGAAAGAGGTGATAGATTTTCTAGACAAGGTGTATACAGTGGTGCCGTTAATTTTCTGCAAACAATTAGCCTTCTTCACTAAGTGGTAAAGTTCGTCCCTATGAACTGACGAAACTTTGGAGAGTGAGGAGCCCATTACTTACGATTGTACAGAGCCTTTGCCAGGTGCGTAGCAACGGGAGTGAAGGCAGCGCACCTCTAGACAGAAGTCACGCCGTGGAGCTGAAGAAGGGAGAGATCCCGGACGAGCCCCCAGTTGTCGCGTTGTCGCGGTTTGCTCGTTGTCCTTAGGTTCTCTGATCAGCCTGTAGAGCCCCCGCAGGGGTGAAATTTAGAGGGACCCTCGCGAGGGTGAGTACTTAAGTACTAGAATCAATAATTGACACAGACACCATAGTTTCTCAAGGTGAGAGAGCACGTTGTGCCCGGGGTAGATGAAGAAATCCCCCGATTGCAACGCACCACCCTCTTTTATTGTGCAGTTTTATCAGGGCGGGGGGAGCGAGACATATGTGAAGAGGAGCAAGGAAGTATAATTCTAATGGCGCCATGGCAGGATGCGACCACTGTTGTGTGCTAAGATAGCGTGATTATCTATTAACAAGATTTTTGTAGTCAGCTAGTTTCTGTAACTATTTGCCTACGTGTCGTGCCAAGCTGAGTTTATCATGCAATTCCTAACTTGAGAAGGTCATTCTTAGGGCCTTAGGTCAAGAGGACTCTCGAGGTTTACTACAATAATACAAGCTTCAGGCAGTGGAAGAGGCTGCTACTTGACATAGTGAGTTCTCTTAGAAGTCTTCAGAGAGAGATCATCTTTTTTTGCACAATTTGCAAAAAGCATCTGTAGAGAACCATGCACCAAGTATGTGAGTATATGTGTATGCAAACATTTGTGGACTGGATGAAATATTTGGCCTCTCCCATCTCTGATTCTAAGCATATAAATATGCAAGAGGACAATAAGTATTTGCAAGCCTGCATTTAAGTTATGGGCCAAAATCTTATTAGCCAAATCAACAGGTTGTAAGATTAAAACTTCTCTATTATGACATCCATGGCAACATATTTCCGGTATGCATATTCTAGAAAAATATTACACGCTTTTTGTTTGGCCTTTGTCAATCATTCATGAAAGCCACAATTCTATTCCTTTAATAATACATTTCAAAGCAATCGCACATCTGTAAATATTAAAATTGGCAGATCCATTTGAAATTCACCCTTGATTTATTTTATCAGTAAGTTTTCAGTGATGAAACAGTCTTTTAATTAACAACTGTTAATTTATTAGTAAGATATTCACTGACCAAGTTTCAAAAGAATAAAAAAAGGTTACAAATCACTAAGCTTTTTAAAAAGTACATTTTCCCTAGTTATCCTGAACTATTGAGGTATTTTCAAAGTCTCCTTGTTTTTTCAAGCTATTCTGCAATGTCTTTTGCAGTCTTGCTATGTTGGCATCCAAGGCTGCTAATCCATGCTTGAAGTCTTCTTCATCTCTGGATGTGAACGTTGAAACGGAAGATACAGTCCACTCAGATTTTCCTGACATCCAGTCAAGAGTGGAAAAACTGGAGTCAGAAGCAAAAATTCCAGGGTTCTTCTGCCCATTTCCTTTTTGAGCATAATAGTGTTTACCAGGCTGAAGTCTGTCTGGATTGTTCAAAATCACATTAGCAGACCCATTAGTTCTTTCTTCTGGCTGCATTTGGAGTCTCTCGCTTTCCAGCTTCTCTATCCTCCCCAGAGTTTCAGATTTATTTTCAACAGTCATTTTTCGACCAAAGCTACCATAGAATTTATCACCAATCTTGGTGTTGCTCAACATCCCAACTTTGCTTGGCTGCTTAGAGTCACACTCCAGTTTGTGGGGAATCAAGTTCTGTTGTACGACTGTCTTCCTTTCAGTTGCTGTGACTGGTTTCTGAGATGGACTGCTACTCAGTGGAATGTAAATAGTCTCATCTAGCTCATGGCCCTCTAAAGTGCTTAAGCAGCTGGCTGCTTCTGCATCAAGCTTTTGGAAGGCAGGAAGATTTCTTGAAGCCACAGTTTCCTCTGCTACCACCTGACTCTCTTGGGCAGGATGCTCATCTGCCCTCACATCCAATACTTCCTTGGGCTCCTTCATCTTACTCTCGTTTAAGAGGAACTCCATATTGGTTGGAACAGGATCCATTTCTAATTTTTTTAGATAGTTTATAATGGAATCACTTAGAGGGTATGCATTAGGCTGCAACTGTTTCTCATGAATTTCCAAGAGAGCTTTCGATAGACTGCTGACTTGTCTTGGCTTCACCATATCCCCAGTGAGGTCTGACAGTAGTTTTGACATACTCCCTTGAAGAGCCCTGTAAAGCACAGATGTCAAGACATATGTCAAAATGAGACAAAGGTGTAAAAGCTTGTACATATCTGAAAATCCAAGGCACAATCTTAGCACCACTAATTGGGCTCATTTCTGAATAGATATGTATTCCAGTCAGGGTGTAATCTATCTGATACTTGAAGCATCAGGGCATCTAACTCTAAGTACTGCGGAGAATGGGAAACCATTTTATAGCCAGAACTGCCCTTTTCTTTCTATTTCTCCCCCATCTCTAAAGGCTAGAGAAAATGTATTCAGAGATGCCCAGTTGGTGGTGGTAGTGGTTCTCCAGCATTGTTTTGCTGCTACATGGCATTGTAGTGCAAAAAATAGAATTTTGACAAAAATATTTTGCACCTTTTTGGAGCTAAAGCACATGGGAGAATTTTCAGCCAATAATTTGTTGTTTTCCTGTAGAATGTGGGCCAGGAATTCTAGGGGCAAAAAACAGCAGATAAAGGATTTATACTGCTTACAATTCCCCATCTTTCTCATAAAATGACATAGTGAATGACTGTAGTAGCTCCTTATCTAACATCTTAAGCACCACACCACCCTTAGAGAATTACCTATGCTGATCTTCAAGAGAACAAAATACGATTGAAATTTAAGGTGGACCAATATTAGAAAGAAGTTCATAGTTTATAAACCACAGTTATGAAGACATGAAATGTTTGCTTTATAAAAAAAGTAAATATAAGATAATCTGGTCCTTTAATCACCTTTGATTATGTATCTCACTATCAGACGTAATTAAAGCCACCCTCCATTTAATACACATGCTTCTTTCAGCCTTTCTACTAGTCCTCTAGAATTGCTAATATTGTAACCTTTAGAATAGGCTTCATTAATATATCCCCAATGTTCGAATCAAAATAAAGAACTGCATGCTGAGTAACTTCCAGAGAGGATTTTCCATCTAACTGGGGCTACAATGTGCATGTGAGAGCCTTGGAGTATTAAAACACCACTTGACAGCATTAAGTAATGTATCTCTAATGGAAATAAAATAGGGATTAAAATCCACAATGTAATACGGTAATATTAATATACACTATTATTACAAAAGTTTTCTTTTTTTCAATAAATCAGGTTTCAATTTCCTACATGAGTCACTGCCACCACCTTGTGGCTGACAATTATACCGAGAATTCATATATTAGTAAAATAAGTAATATTTCCCATCCTCCACCAATAATTCTGAGATATTGTCCAAGTGTTTAGAATGTGAAATAAAGAAATCAAATATTATTCCATTTGGTAGCTTTTCCTTCCCCAAATCTTAATTTATTGACGTTTTCAATGTTTTTTCAAAGATGCATTTCTCAATTTATTGTTCTAAATCTCTGGGGCACTGTACAATTTTGCTAAGTGGATTTGAAACACTAAGAGAAATAAATGTTAACAGTACCAGGTCAATTCACGCAGTCTATTCACTTCTGCATCTCGCTGACGCAATGTTATGCCCAAAATCTGCTTTTCTTTTTCAGCGGCTTCAAACTTGTACTGGTAAGTCTTCACATTGGTCAACATTTCATCTGCTTCTAGAATATATTAAAAACCAATGAGATTTAATTTTCATTATAAATGCATAAAGATTGGACCTGCCCTCTACCCAAAGTTTGCCAACTTACATACCAATTTTGAGTTTGGTTGAGTCAGTAACATGCTGTTGTTTCTTTTCAAGCAGCTCTTGTTCTTTCTCGTGGATTTGTCTAGTTAGCCTTTTGTTTTCCTCTTTTTGGCTTTCTAGGATTTTAATGAATTCTTCATTTTTATCTTGCAACAACTCAATGCTTCTCATGGATTCATTCAATTGACCCTGCAATGTCATATTCAAAGACTGGAGGGACACAACTATGGGAGGAAAACATAACAGTTCTTTCAAAAATACGGTCCATGGACAAATATTTCACTTGTTTGACTGAAAAAAAGAAGGCACTTTCTTCTAACCGCTGAGATGTGTTCCTGTGGGGCTCTTAAGTCTGCATGAAATACATTGCCCCAGCAACACACCTGACTCTAGACTTCTGGCATTTCAGAAGGCTGTGGCAACAATGGGTATTTATTGCCTGGGGTGGCACTTTTAGCAGTATGCGTCATAAATAATGAATTGCAGACTCTTTTATGGTTGATGATTTATGGTTGTATTTTATTATTATATTTCTCAGTACATCACCTTGTGTTTTATGAGAGGGAGGCATTAAAACAGTATAAAATATTATGCAGCCAATATTTTATGCCTAATCTCTGGAATGATACAATTTGCCAGTGACATTCAATACAAGACAGTATGACAAGTGACAATCAACTACTCTTTTTGCTGCTTTCAGTGCATCTGGCAGATATTCATATTCTGATTACACTAGTAAAGTTTCTAGTCAAGGACTATAGTTACTCTGAAGGTAATTTATAAAAAGCTATTAGTAAATATTATTGCTTTGTTCGTATACAAACACAAAGATGCTTTTAAACTGGTTGAAGAATAAGGTCATACCTGCAGTCTCTTTTCATTTTCTATAATCATCATACACCCATCCAAAACTCTGAAGAATACTTGCATTTACTTGAACTTGAGTATCTCTCTCTAGACAACCAATAACCAGAGTACAACCCAGTCCCAGTAAGTTTGGCCAGCTGCACTCACAGTTAGACATATATAAAGAATTCTTTGAGATCTCTGTAATTCATGTAAATTAGAAAAAACAGGTGGGGCCAGTGTTAACTCCATTCTCTTTCCAATGTGAAACATTTCACTCACCCAGAAGAATGCCTGGAAATCTAGCCTTTGCTGAACCCTTAATAAAATATTTCCATCATCTTTGCAGAGAAAATACAATTATCACATTTGGAATCAAAATGCCAGTTATCTTTAAAATATGCCATCCAGTACTATTGTAAGCCACAAACATAATATGAGGATAAAAGTAGGAAAGAGAGAAGAGAAGAACTGTATATGATGTGTGGCTTTAATAGAACTAATATAATAACTAAGTACAGAGAAGCACACAGAATCAGTCCATAGTCCAGAAAATCACACCATTTCTAGAAATATGTCAAAATATTTCCAGTTCTCAGACGCTATTGAAAGTGAGTTTAATACATGCTTAAACATTTATACCTTGTTACTTACCTTCCAAGTTGCTATCCAGGCTACATTCCTTTTCAGCTCTGTTTTGTTCCTTCAGCCGTTGGTTCAAAATTCTCAGTTGTCTACAATAAAAGGCAGGGATTTTTTTAAAAAAATACTTTCTTTGTTAACAAATAGATTTGTTAGTTGAATGCAGCTTTAAAAATGCCCCCCCCCCCTCCCCCCCGCGCTCCCCCCAGCGCTTTTTCCTCACTTTGACTGAAAAAAAAAATCTGCCCATCCTGAGATAAACTTTCTTTCTCCAGAAATCACCTTCTTTGGGCAGAAAACTTCTATTGGGATAATTGGCCTGTTCATATTCAAATCCGGCCTCCCATTTTCTAGTGTGGTTGCATAAACTCTCCTAACCCACTTAAAGGGCTGGATCCAATTGAAATGGTCCACTTCTTTAGTCTGGAAGAGAACCAGTTCCTAACTTCTTGAGTCAAGAAAATCAACCCTGTTCTTGGTGGATGGAATCTCCTTGTGGCCTAAAATCCTTTTCTCTATCAGGTATATGTGTGGGTATATAACTGAGAACTGGTTAAAGTCTTTCTTTTCCACCAGACCATACTTCAAATCAAAGGCTTAAGAACCCTACTCCTTTACCATGTAGGATCTATTTCAAGTCTCTTGAGAAAAGTAAAATAGACTATCCACTTGCAGATGGAGCATATTATTCTCCCAAATCTTGATACTCGTTCTACTGTCATCTTCTTCAGATAGCTGAGACCCTGGTGTCTCCCCAGCCAGATTGCAACTTCCTCTAAATCTGACATGACTGGTGCTTGGATCTTCACTCATTCCACAATGTTCCCAAAAGTTGGGAATATTATGTTGGAAATAACCTCTTTGAAAGCAGTCTGATTGACATTCACCCCCATCTTGCTCTCCTTCCATCTTCCTGAACAGCTGGTGGATTATCTAATTGGGGCCTGAACAACTCTATCTCCATGTTCTTGTTACTCGTCTGGAAAGTTAAATTGCAGCAACTTGGGTGGTTCACTACAAGGATGACTCTGAACTGAGGACACACCTCAGTCACTGAATGCAATGTTGCCACTTTTCTTCTCATCAGCATAATATATATAGTCAAACACCAAAGCCTCCCTCCCTTTTTATTACATATCTGCCATTGTCAAAATATGCCTTGGATTCAGCTTTATTCTGAGAAGAGGAAATTCTGGCAGTTGCTTTGTTGCTGTGCTCAAGAAGATATGATTCAGTCCAGATGTGATTTGATTTTCAATTTTTTTTGAAGTGATTGACATCAAGCCAAAATAACAAATATCTATATATTCAGAATCCAACACAATGCTCACTGTATTATAATTAGATTAAATTTGCAATCTGGTGAACCACTGCTGTCGCCTTAAGTACAATGTTTTTCTTGTACTTGTTTACTGACCTGCGCAACTGGGAATTTTCACTTCTGAGAGGCTGAAGGGCAAGTGCTATTTCAGCTTGTACGTTTGTATTGTCAGCAGCTGCAGGAAAGAGTGACGTGGTGTCATCTATTTCATCTAGCACCTCTAACGTTTCTGAATCTTCAGTGAGAGAGAGGAAAACAAGGAAAAATGTATTTTCACAGATAGCCAAATAACCATTCTTCAGAAAGTATTATTGTAGATAATCAAGTTTATCATCCTAATATGAATGGGCTGAGCAGGTTTCCAATGCATGATTCTTGGCATCTATGTTAGGTTTCTCCATCAACTGCCATATAATATATGAAAAACAGGGTCCACTCTTCAAATAGGTTACTTTAAGATGAGGACCAAGAAATGTGACAGGTTTCCATTTATATAGCACTGACAGTTCTTATTTGAGGCTTCAATACTCCCTCACTGCCTTATACTTTTTATTTGAGACAGTTCTTATTTGAGGGTTCAACACTCCATTACTGACTTATACTTTTTATTTCAGAACTGGTAAAAACATCACAGAACTGTGGCTTCTTGAACAAAATGTAAAATTGGAAACATGACCCAACAAGATTAAAATCTCAAGTCTTTACTTCTATCATGATTTATTTTTGCAGATCATGCAAGACCAATGGGAAAGTAAAGGTGCATTCAAAAGTGCAAAAGTTCAAAATCTTTATTTTGTTGATATAAAATTCTCATGGTAAATTTTGGCATTCATTAGTTTGCCCAGAGCAGGGCAAGATAGGAACAAAGTTAATGTTTGTAATTGCCTATTTCCAATCATCATCAAGTTTTTTAAAATGCTGCAATTGTCCTATTTACTAGAAAGTGATTTATGATGGATGGATTTAAACAAGATTATTAAATCAACAAATAACCCAAAATTATTTTGATATTACAAGTAATTTCAAAATAAGGAAATCAAATTAAGAAAGTTAAACAGAAACTTATTTTGCATTAACAGGTTTGTGTTTCTTGATGCAACAACATGAGATAGGTTGGCCTAAGGCTAAGCGGTCACGATTGGCCTAAAGGCTTCTATTTTGAGGATGGACTTTAATTTGGATCTCCCTGATTTTAGTTCAACAACTTAACCATTATATTGGCTACTTTGCTGCAAAGCAAGATAAAAATGATCAAAGAATATGTTTAATCCAGCAAGCTAACTTATCAAAAGATTCTGCTGTTTGATCAGAGTTTGTTTTGAGGTTATCGTGTTTTCTACTCACGTTAAACTGAGCACTTTTTCTGTGGTGAGTTGTTCCCATATGATGATGATAATAAATACCATTATCATCATTTTATCTTACCTTTATATAAGCAGTGAATATCTTTAATACAGGTATTCCCCAACTTACGACAATTGAGCCCTGTAGTCCTGCATATTTTCTCCACAAGTAACCTGTGAGCTAGATTGAACTAAGGGAGAGGGAGAGACTGGCCCAAAGTCATCCAGCTGACTTTCATGCCTAAAGAAGGATTAGAACTCAGTCTCTCCTGGTTTCTAGGCCAGCACCTTAACCACTACATCAAAGCACACAATATGAACATATCTTAAAACCATATCTAACCAAGTCAGCAAGTGACACTAGTAGGCCACCTGGGGAGTGATCATATTCACAAGTCACAAAGTGTTCCTCCCAGCAAATCATAATAAGAATAGTCATATTACCATGGTCAGTTAGCAAGGCCTTGAGCTCTGCCAAAAGATACTTCACAGTTTTCACTTTTTGGACTCTTTTCTGCAGGTTGTTTTTTTGAGGCTTTAAGATTTCTGTGCTGAAACTAGTTTGGCAGCTTGTCTCTCTCACAGGTGCCATATCAATGCCATCTAAGGCATCCTTTTCACTTAAAGTGCCTTCATTGTATTCTTCAATTATCTCAGGTTCTTTGGAAATGAGTGGCTTGGATTGCACTGGGTCAACATCTGGGCAATTTCTGATAGCCTCCTTCTGCTCACGCTCCCTTTCCCGTGTCTGCAACAGAGCCAGCTGTGCTTGAATGCATCTGATCAACTCTGCCTCATTAAACTGTTCTTTGTGGATTTCTTCTGACACAGCCTCTCTGCCAGGAGATGGAGCGAGGATGGCTGAGGACAGGAGGTTGCTTGGACCAGAGGGAGCCACATGGGGCAGAGCAGAGCGCAAAGCTGATGGTTGTGTCTGAGCTATAGAAGCGGAAGTCCTGAAGCCTCCGGATACAAGGGCCGGCCCCATTCGTGAGATGCACTGGCTGCAGGTGTCCATGGGAAGGCCCTGTGACAAGTATACATACATAAGCAATGTTCTGCCATGCTGAAATATATTGAACTTATATACTTGTAAGGTAATTACAATACGAATTATATTAACTTACAATTAATTACAATTTTAAAAGGGAATGGAGTGTAAGATTTTCCATACTTTAAGTTCTTATTGTATGAGCAAACAATTTGATATTAAACAATATGACAACAATCCAATACCAAGAATAATGCTTGCTTGGAGACAGACTTCTTTAGTAACTAATTAAATTTGGTAATGTTCAGCAGTAGAAATGGCAAATATGTATGGGAATTTCAGTACTGTTGCAAATTAGAGAGAACTATGAAAAATGCTGGTTCTTCTATGATAGCATGACATCTTTTACTCTTGTGTACAACAAAAAAAACCAATGACTTGATTTTTGTCACCAGGGCAAAAATAGATCACATGGAATAGAGAAAATGGAAATATGCAAGTGTTTGGATTTTTAAAACAGTTTTGCTACCTCTCCCCATTTCCTTCAACTGTAATGATCAGAACCGAAGAGGCAAGATAAATTTTAAAAGAGGTAACCAGCAAATTCAATTTGCACATCTTTGAGAAGTTCAAGAATTTAGACAAATTGGGGGAAGGGGGAACAAACATTCAGGAACAAAATTAATAAATACAAAGGGCCTCAAAACGTTGGTATTGGGAACAGCTGGATTTCTGCTTAAGACCACAGCATGTTGAATTTAAAATAAAATGTATCCGTTACTTCTCCTCTGAAGGTTCTAAAGATACAGTATCTGCTCAACTTGTGGATGAAAGCCAAAAGGAATTGAAGTTCAAGCGCCTTTCTTCTTTATCTATCCCAAATTCAATCACAAGTTCAGTCATGATGACTAGTGTGCATTGTTTTACAACAGTTCTATTTTAACATCTTGCTCTTAGCAACATGTTTAGGATAAAACAGGGAAATACAAATTCGACCACTTCCAGCAGGAGAAGGGTACTTACAGGGTGAACAATGGAAGGATTAACTGACTGCTGTGGGGATAGTGCTGGTGTGGAAGTAGGTAGATGGCCGTTGAATGCTGTAGCAGGTTGATGTGCTGCTAAAAAGAGGACAAGCACCAAACAATTAACAACTCTATGGTTAATTTTTGAACAAATGAACACAGCGCATAATGACAGCCAAACTGCTTCCCCACTTACCCTTTTCAGGAATGAAGGAAAGTGGGACATCAGGACTATCGCTAGATTTCACTGGAGGATGGATATTCAACAGAGGCATTTGGGACTGTGCATGCTCACACAATTTCTGGTGCATTACAGGAGAATTCTGAGTGCAAGGTCCATGAATCGATTTAACAATAAAGGCTTGTTTGGTGCTTAGAGGAGTTACGTCTTTTTCAGCAGCAGTTTCATTACCTGAAACTACCTTTCTATTTAACTCAGATGCTGCAAAAAACAGAATGAAAAATGCTTAGCTTCTTAATATCTTTAATATTATCCAGAACTAATTGTTTGGATTTGAGAATTTTGCTGTTGCAAGTTTTTTTTTATAAATACAGCTATGGATTTGCAGCTATGGTAAAAAAGCTTGAAATAACATGTTTGTATTCATATCACATAGATTAGCTATATTCTTAAGCAGAAACCATCATTATTTTTAGTAAGACATAAACCAAGAATTATGACTGTTATATAGTGATTTACATCTAGCTTAACATTCTCACTTAACCCCTTCCGATAAATACAAAACATATTCAATTGGTGCATGAGGGCACACATTCATGAAACAAATCTAGTGAGTATTTTCAATGGTATGTTATCTATAGAGAAAACCAGACATTCAGGTTTTGAAGGCAAACATTACATCCAGTTACTATTATGTAACTGAAGCAGAATGATGAATGAATGAGATAAATGCATGGTTCAAAAAAATTAAATTTAAATAAAAAGTGCATACCTGTTTCTTTTTGCACATTTGTTGAAAGGGTTTTTTTCTTTACACCTTGCTTTTTAGCAGCACCCATTTTATTCAGCAAAGGTCTGGGAGCTGCTCTGAAAGTTGTTTTCACTGCTCTTTGAGAGCTGCCCGCCATGCCTAGCATCATTTGAAAAAAAAAAACAACATTAAAGCTACAAGATAAGCTATCAAGGATATGAACTTTACATTCAAATAATGAAAAAAGTTGTTACCTTGGGACTCATTCTGAAGAATGTCCCTTAGCAAAGATGCACAGCGATCAAGGCCATGATGAATATTTATAACCTCAGAAAAGATATTAAGAAGATTACAAACAGCAGCTTCTAGCATAGGAAGCAAGCTCATTAATTTACCTTTATTCTCAAAGCTAGTAAATATTCTAGTAATAAAAACATTCCTCCATTAAATTATTTGAGTTCCAGGATCTGACTTTGATGAAACTTCAAACTGTTTATAGTATTCAGTAAGGGGAAGTGATAGGAAAAAAGAGCCAGACAAGGAATAGTCATTTCTGGATGACTATAATTCCTGTTTGCATGATTCTTTTATTTAGAGAGAATCCAATTGTATGGCTGAAATCAAATGTTTAAAATTATGCAATCTAGAAAAGGGACACATAAATATTGTGTACTAAACAAAATTTTTGTTTAATATACATGTACTAAACAAAAAATCTCAAAATTCCTTTTAACGCATGCATGGCTATCATATACAAACAATTCTTCATGGTATTCTCAGAGATTTTTGCCAAAATACAAATTTAAAAAACATTAATACTCTTTCTATCCTACTTCTAATTTTCACTTTTCATAAAGCACATATGTTGCAGAAACAAAAAGAGTCTGTGCAACCTTATTTCATTCCTTTGCTGACCTGTTTCACCCTGCTGGCTCTAGACCATGGCTCCCTGTCCTGTGTACTGGTAGTCCTCAATGTACGACCACAGTTGAGCCCCAAACATATGTTAAGTGAGAAATTTGTTAAGTGAGTTTTGCCCTATTTTACAACTTTTCTTACCACACTTGTTAAACAAATCACTGCAGTTAAGTTAGTAACATGGTTGTTAAGCGAATTCTGCTTCCCCATTAACTTTGCTTGTCAGAAGGTTGCAAAAGGTGATCATATGACTCCGGGACACTGCAACCATCACAAATGTGAATCAGTTGTCAAGCATCCCAATGTAAATCACATGACCAGAGGGATGCTACAATAGTCATAAATGTGAAAAATGATTATGTCACTTTTTTCAATGCCGTGGTCACTTTGAATGGTCACTAAAGGAACTGTTGTAAGTTGAGGATTATCTGTATATACTTCATATGAGAAAATGAGATGCTCTGGAATTCCTATTTTCTTAAGGACATTCCACAGGTTGACTCTGTTGATGCATTCAAAGGTCTTTCTAAAGTCAGGGAAGCACATGCTAACTTCTTTTTGGTATACTTTGGCTATCCAATTATCAATTGTGAATCAGCAGTATCTCATGTTCCCTAACCTTTTCTAAAACCAGCTCGAACACCTGACATTCCCCTTTCTGTGTAAACTCTAATCTGCATTGGATAAATATAAATATTACTTTTAATTAAACCATTTTAATTAATGTACATCTATGATAGCCTGTATGCCTTATAAAATATAACATAGATGAAAAGGTTGCAAACAAAATTCTCAGGGTAGATTTTTGCATCACATTCTTTTTACCTGATCCTCTGAGTCTGTGGAATACAGGGAATAGCCAGCATCAGACTCTGTATAAGCCACTTTTTTTGGAGCAATCCTGAAATACAGAAATGATATCCCAATAAACTGTTCAACAGGCTACCAAACAATAATTTGTAATTATTATAGAGAACCAGCTTGATCTAAGCTACACAGTGGGAGACCGGGAGTTCAAGTCCCACCTTAACCATGAAAGCTGGTGGGGTGATTTTGGGCCAGTCATTCTCTCTCAGCCCAACACACCTCACATTGTTGTGGAGAAAATAGGAGGAGGAAGGTGCATTTGATATGTTTGCCACATCATTATTATTTCTAAAAATAATAAAGGTGGGATTTAAATAAATAAAATAATGTCAACATTTATTATTAGGAAATTAGACATACTAAAATTCAATTGCAGAAGAAGCTCTGTAAGCAATTATATTAGAACAATAGTCTGAAGGTACTGTAACACCTTTTCAAGCATACTACATTGTATAAGCATACTACATTGTGTACAACATCAGGCTTATCAAGAAGAGGACTATCTATAGCAGACAGATTTTCTGGATAGTTTAGAATCTTGAAAGGTACAGGTTTTATGGACATAGGAGACTTAACAGTCTTCTCCATTTGGTGCCCATATATATGATTTGATTTGTCAATCGCTTACAAGATAATAGATATAAGTATATACATAGTTATGAATACATGAAATGGGTACATATAAAAAAAATAAAAGAAACAATAGAACAGGGATGGTAGGCACGTTGGTGTGCTTATGCACGCTCCCTACAGACCTCTTAAGAAAGGGGTGAGGTCAATAGTAGACTGTCTAAGGTTAAAGTTTTTGGGGTTTGGGGAAGAAACCACAGAGTCAGGTAGAGTATTCCAGACCTTGACCGCTCTGTTGCTGAAGTCGTATTTCCTGCAATCACGTTTGGTGTGGTTAACCTTGAGTTTGTATCTATTATGTGCTCTTATGTTGTTATGGTTGAAGCTGAAGTATTCATTGACAGGTAAGTCATTGCAATATATGATTTTATATACCATACTTAGATCAGACCGAAGACGGCGTAATTTAAGGTGTATGTATGTACGTACATACATACATATATACATACATATATATATATATATATATATATATATATATATATATATATATATATATATATATATATACTTATATATGTGTAAGGTTTTTTAAGCTGATAATTTTAAATAATAAATAAGGGAGACTAGTATAGATCTATTTCGAGCTAGTTAGCTCTCTTCAGCTAGCCATACCCTTACTGGGATTCGAACCAGGGAAGTATTACATGTGAGGCAGTTGTAATTGCCACTACACCACTGGCTCTCTCCTTATCAGCTCAGGCTTATCAGCTCAACTCATACTTATATATATATATACTTTGTATTATATTTACTTATATATTATATGTACTTATATATATATATATACTTATCAGCTTAAAAACTATATATATAAAAATATATACTTATATATATATATATACTTATCAGCTTATATATATATATATATACTTATCAGCTTAAAAACCTTACACATATATATATATGTATATATAGGGGGTTTTCCTCTGTCCTGGTCCTATTAGACCACTCGGCGGCTTTTGATACTATCGACCATAGTATCTTATTGCGACGGTTGGAGGGGTTGGGGATTGGGGGAACTGTCTTGCGATGGTTCTCCTCCTTCCTCTGCAACCGCTCGCAATTTGTGTTGGCGGGGGGGGAGAGGTCCACCTTTGGGCCCCTCATTTGTGGGGTGCCTCAGGGGTCGGTCCTCTCCCCTCTCTTGTTCAACATTTATGTGAAGCCGCTGGGCGAGATCATCCGTGGTCTTGGGGTGCGGTGCCATCTGTACGCAGATGACATCCAGCTATACATCTCCACCCCAGACCACCCCAACGATGCTGTGGAGGCTATGTCCCGGTGCCTGGAGGCCGTGCGGAATTGGATGGGCGGGAACAGGCTCCGACTCAACCCATCCAAGACCAAGTGGCTGTGGTTTCCAGCGCCCCGATATAGCCAGCTGACACCTTCGCTGGCTATTGGGGGAGAGATCTTGCCCCCTACAGGGAGGGCTCGCAATCTGGGTGTCCTCCTGGATGCACGGCTGTCTTTAGAAGACCATATTGCGGCCGTCTCCAGGGGGGCTTTTTATCAGGTTCACCTGATTTACCAGTTGCGGCCCTTCCTGGATTGGGACGCCCTGCGCACGGTCACTCATGCCCTTGTCACCTCTCGCCTGGATTACTGTAACGCTCTCTACATGGGGCTCCCTGTGGGGAGCACCCGGAGACTCCAACTGGTGCAAAATGCGGCCGCGCGGGTGATTATGGGGGCGTCGCGAAGCTCCCATGTGATGCCTCTCCTGCGCGAGCTGCATTGGTTGCCGGTGGCTTTCCGGGTTCGCTTTAAGGTTCTAGTTTTGACCTTTAAAGCGATCCATGGCATTGGGCCAGGCTACCTTCAGGACCGTGTTCTGCCGGTGGTCTCCAACAGACCTGTGCGTTCCCACAAGGAGGGCCTTCTCCGGGTGCCATCGGCCTCTATGTGTCGTCTGGCGGCCCCCAGGAATAGGGCCTTCTCTGTGGGGGCCCCTGCCCTCTGGAATAGTCTGCCACCAGAGATACGTACTAGCACGGACCTGAGAACCTTCAGACGTGTGTTAAAAACCTGGCTCTTCGAGCAGGCTGGCCTGGGCTGCTATGAGATTTTAACCGTCTCCTGTTTTAATTTGGATTTTAATTTGGGGTTTTTAAATATTAATGGGGAGGGTTGAGTTTTAATTTAACAGCCCAAATTATTTAATTTCATTTTAATTTTTGTATTCTTGTGTTGGGGTAGAATTGGCTGTGCGCCGCCCTGAGTCCTTCGGGAGAAGGGCGGTATATAAATGTTTGATAAATAAATAAATAAATAAATAAATATATTGATTGCATCTTTGCCAGTGTCAGTATAGCTAGAGAGCCTAAAATTGAACAAGGCTCCTACAATATTTTATCACTTGTATCACTTGGAAGAGCAACAAAGAAATGATGGGGTGAAACATATTTTGTTAACGAGTCTTAAGCATTTTAAATGCCTTGTTATCTACAAAACTAGGATTTTGTTAGATAATAGGAACAATATCAGTGGCAACCCTGGGGAAGTTAACAGTCCTTGAAATACTGTAGGATTTCATTCTAGCATTTTAATCTAACACAGCCAATGATCAGGACACATAAGTATAGCTTCATCTCTGACTTAAGAGGAATACTAACAATTAGCTGCTTTACATGTCAATGATAATGTTGATATATACTAATGAAGGTTGTTGGTAAAGACTCCTGTGTATTCCTTGGACAGCAAAAGTGATAAATAAACAAGCATTGGAGCATATAAAACCAGACATACTCCTGGAAGGAAACATCACAAAATTTCACCTTACTTATTTTGGCTATGTCATAAATTTACTAGAAACGGCAGTTAGGCTTGGAATGGTCAGCGAGGTCACTAAAAGCCATGATGGCTAGACACCATCAAAGCTGTCATTAGCCAGAGCATAAAAAAAATTGAAAGAGCCATACAAGATTGGAAAATGTGAAGAGAGCTGATCCACAGAATTGCCAAGAATTGGACATGATTGAATAAATAACATCATTATCATCATAATTAATGAAGATATTCTTACTGTTTTTTCCTGTTTGTCAGTTTAGTTGATCCTGTCAACCTTCCTGAAGTCAATGCCTGTTGATTGTATGAGAAATGACTCATTTTCACATACATTTTCCAACAAGTCTATCACATCTGGTTTGCAAACAATGGCATATTTGTTTACAATGGCATAGTTATTTAAAATAAATATTTTATGAAGGAAAAATTCCATGCCAGCATAGTAAATAATTAAAAATGCATGGGTTTAGAGTGAAACATATGACAGTAATGCAAAGTAACCTCTAAACACAACAATCTGTAGCAATTTAGCATCTCTGAATATCTATAAATATAGGTTAACTTAATTCACTTCTTAAGAGGGGATGAATTTAATACAAGTTTTTCATTTTAAATTAATATTTTCACAAATAGTATGAATAATAATATTTTGAATAATAGATAACACATATGAATTGGCGACCAAATTCCACTAACTACTCTATACTATAACAAGAAATGTGAAGTCCTGGGGTCGGAGGGGAGAAAATATGAGGTAAAACGAAACAAGGAATGTGGTAAACTTTTCCTGAAACTTTCTGGGCCTTCATATTTTTTAGCCTCAAAAAACAATTATGCAATTTCTGATTATACAAATAACCTAAGTGATGGAGCTTGCAGTTTTCAGAATGTGTGGTTGTACCTATGGTGATATTCATATTAAATATGAATATGTGACCTCCAGACCTTCCGGCGCGCGCTAAAGACCCATCTGTTTCAACAAGCAGGTCTGGCCTAGGTTTTTACTGATGGAGTTTTAATTGGCTTTTAATTGGGTTTTACTTTTTAATATGTATCTTTTAGTTTTATCAGCATTTCAGCCATTAATTCATTTTAATTCCTTTTTAATATTGTGTATCTATGTATGTGGTTTTTATCTGGCTGTACACCGCCCCGAGTCCCGATTGGGAGAGGGGACGGTATATAAATTGAATAAATAAATAAATAAGAAATTACCCAGAAAGGGCATGGTTACACAGATGGTATTAACGTTACAACGTCTGCAATTATCCAACAGTTGTAGGTGAGGATGAAAGGCAGCTGGAAAGGATTATACTGTGTTTTTAATATTGGCAACTCATGAACTGAATGTACAACAATTATTTTAAGTAGTTGAAATCTAAGTAGCATAAACAGTGCTATTTAGTGTTTCAACAAGTGGGAAGTATAACGGAATGTAAATGCCCTACAACCCTTTAAAAAGCTGTTTGTTTCTATCTTTAGTATTGATAGACTTAAGGATCCTGGATGAAATATACTTTAGGTAGTCAAAATGGTTCTCAGAGCTGGCCCTTTATGAATACATTAATACATGTGATGCAAATGTAAGATTATTTTTATATATGAACAGTGGTGTTAGAGAAGACTAAAGCAAACCTATAGAGCTTTTTAAAGTTGTAATTGTTTTGATATTTTTTTGATCAGTCACCTTATTGGTGAAAGGAGCTGCATATAAATTTAATAAATAAATCAAGTAAAATCAAACTTAATGAAGTTATATGCTTCTGCAAGAGTTGGCTACTTTTGTCAGGATGGCAAAAATAGCTTGCTAATGTCATGCTGTAAAAGTGCCACTTTTGTATAACTGTATCGTATCATGGACAAAAAGAGCAGAATAACAATATTGTCATGGTTTTGTTGTTATCCTGCCTCCCTTAACCTAATCTCCAATGTGATAAATATAATGGTTAAAGGGTCAAGAATCCACCCTCAACCCAGCAAGGTTACTAGGGACTTGGGAGTAGTCTGTCTCTTTCTGATCTCACAGGATGGTTGGGGGGTCCCTGTATAAAGTGGTCTGACCTACTGGTACCACTTCTATATGTTTGTCTGAATGGCCTTTCTCTGCTCCCCTCATTGTAGACACTGGAGATCAACACAGTTGTAAATTTTATTTTCTTTCTTACCAAAATCTTGAGATCCAACCAAAGGTAAATGCTATATACTTAAAAAGAATTTTGAGTCTAACAATTTGCTTCCAACTGGTGAAATTTCACTATCCTGTCCAAAAAATCACTCCTGGTTCTTGCAAATTGTCTTCAGCAACAGTGTTGCCAATATTAAAACAGGCGGAGTCAGAACTTTCAGTTATTTAAACTTTAATCCCTCACTCCAGACACACACACTAGTCAATTTAATTTTATATGCTGCACATCTCACTATTGAAGCCATCCTGAATGGCTTACAAAATAAATTTGCCTTATTTTTACCATCATTATTTTTTAAAATGGTGTTGAATCCAGGCTTCTTCCTCCTGAAAAGAGATACTTCCTGCTGCAATAAATCTAAGTCTGTATCTCACTCTAAACCCTTTAGTTTTGTGTCAAATTATTTACTAAGACTGTATTTCTATTATTCCTCTCATCCTTCCTAGTACCTATCTCTTCCCACTTATGACTATAACCGTGTTGCTTGTATCTTTACAATTTATATTGTTTTATTTGTTTCCTAGTATGATTTTATTGCTTATTAGTAACTTATGACCATCACTGTTGTACCTTATGATTCTTAATGAATGTATTTTATTTTTTCTTTATGTACACTGAGAGCATATGCACCAAAGACAAATTCCTTGTGTGTCCAATCACCACTTGGCCAATAAAGAATTCTATTTATCTATCTTAAGGGCTTGCTTTTCAATCCTGCTCTTAAGTGCCATATCAAAAACGCTTTGCACATCCCATTCAGAGAGTTAACTGTTGATGTTTCTGCAATTATTGTTCTTTCTCAAAAAATAGAATAGAATACAGCTGGAAGAGACCTTGGAAGTCTTAATAGTCCAATCCCCTGCTCAACCAGGAAATCCTATTCTATTTCAGACAAGTGAGTGTCCAGTCTCTTATTAAAAACCTCCAGTGATGGAACACCCACAACTTCTGGAGACAAGTGGGTTAATTGTTCTCACTGTTAGGAAATTTCTTGTTCTAGGTTATATCTCTCCTTGATTAGTTTCCATCCATTGTTTCTTGTCTTACCCTCTGGTGTTTTGGAAATTAGGTTGACCACCTCTTCTTTGTGGCAGCCCTTTAGATACTGATCCTTCTTTTAATTAAACTGGACATTTCTATCTTTCGTTCTTTCTATCTACCTACCTACCTACCTACTTACCTACCAGTATCTATCTATCTATCTCTATCTATCTATCTATCACTAGATATACACATTTTAATCACACCTAGGGATAAGGAAAACACAAGAAGACCTCAAAGTTCCCTTCTATATATTCTTACATATATTACAGAATTGAGTCAGAAGGGACCTTGTAGGTCTTCTAATCCAGCCTCTATTCAAGCAGGAGACCCTAAACCATTTGAGATAAGTGGCTGTTCAGTCTCTTCTTAAAAACTTCCAGTGGTGAAGCACCCACGATTTCTGAAGGCAACCTGTTCCACTGATTAAATGTTTTCACTGTCAGAAAGTTTCTCCTTGATTCCAGGTTGCTTCTCTCTTTGACTAGTTTCCAACCGTTGTTTCTTGTCCTGCCCTCTGATGCTTTGGAGAATAATTTGACCCCCTTTTCTTTTTGTGGATGCCCTTCAAGTACTAGAAAACCCGCCACCCTTTCTGCAACCAAAGGAGAGGGGGGAAACTAAAGCAAAATATGTCTTGCACTTATTTCCTTGCACTCCGTGGATATCTTCAACCACACTTCCCCCCCCACCGCTGCCCAAACGGGTTTATTCTTCCCTGCACTCCTCGAGTAAAGGCGCTTTTACCTTGTGGTGCTTCAAGCAGCCCGGCCTCGCCATCCTCGCTCTTGGTTGCGAGGAGCGGGGGGGGGGGGTGGAAGAGTGATCCCGCCAGCTCGCGCCGCGTCCCTAGACACGATTAGCAGCCTCAACGGCTCTTCCAAGGGGGAAGAGCCTGAGGTAGGCCCCGCCCATCCCCCCTATCGTCATTACGAGGCGGCAGTCGTCGGAGCGGGAACGGGGCGAGTGGGCGGGGAAATGGCCTGCCGTTTATTGGTGGGAAACCGCGGTGACGTTGGGCCAATAGAAGCAGCGGTGCGCAAACTTGGTGTGGCTTAGTTGAATTTCTTAGCGGGATCTGAGAGATTCCGATTGCAAGATTTAGAGGCGGTGGGATGTCCGTCCTGTGTATGAATGCATATGAATTGTCCGGCTGTGTATATGGATAGCTCTTGCTGTTAAAGGAATGCTGTTATGTACAGCCGCAATTGATTCGTATGTATCTAATGAAAAACTATAGAAGTTCAACTATAAAAGTAATGCACTGAATTGGCTGCAAAGCTATGGGGGTGCGAAATTTTGGGAATGAATTCAGTCGAGTTTCTTCTGCAGAGGGAAATAAAGTTCAGCATATAAACGTGCTGTTTTCCTTTAAAGTGCCGGGACATTGTTCTTCTTTGCCAAAAGATAAATTAGTTTGTTACCCAAAGCCGGGTTCTGTTGCTGTATGCAATGAAATTTCATTTTAATGTATGTCGATTAGTGTACGTTCAAAGTGACAAAAGTTAGTCTAAGTCGAAAGGCGGGTTCATAGGTTGCAAAGTACTTCTCCTTAGATAAATTCAGAAAACGATTCTTTCCAGTATGTAAAATAGAGTGGTTTTGCTAATACTGAAACATACCCTAAGAATATTTGGTTTACATTTTTAAAAATCTAAATTGTCCAAGAATATTTTTCTTAATGTTTCAACCTAAACTTTTGGCAGAAAGTTTGGAACAAAATGATGTGTTCAAAAGTTGAATGTGCCCTCTAATCAAGCTTGATGCCTAGTGATGATATCCATGTGGATTCCTTGACAGCATTGGCAAACTAGTTTGCCACTGCCATTTTGAGAGATATTT
The DNA here is from genome assembly GCA_023653725.1 of Bungarus multicinctus. Lineage (NCBI taxonomy): Eukaryota > Metazoa > Chordata > Lepidosauria > Squamata > Elapidae > Bungarus > Bungarus multicinctus. The sequence goes on along the minus strand of CM042838.1, from coordinate 44,113,086 downwards.
TTTTCAACTTCTCAACAATGCTAGAATTCCCCATCTAAACACAAGCAATGTTTACTAATGCTGAGCTGAGATAAATCACAGGCAGAGTGTTAAAATAAATACTGTAAATATAGGTGTCAGTACAAGCAGTTCTTGAAAGGTTAAGCAGGTTAGATCTGGTAAACCTATAAATGGGTAAACCCCTCGCAATGGGGTTGTAGTTTACAAAACTGAAAAAAAAACATTTTGGAACAATGTAGTGGTAAAGCACATCTGAGCTGTAGAGAAGTCACTAGGAATTAAGCTTGATGGGATTTTGCTTTTTGCAGAAGCAAAAAGCAAAATTCTTTTTGCAGAAGAATGTCTTTCCTTCCTTTCATTAAGAGCTGAGGTGGTGCAGTGGTTAGACTGCAGTACTGCAGCCTGCCTGAAAATTGGCAGATCGATTCTCACCGGCTCATCCTTCCATCCTTCTGAGGTTGGTAAAATGGAGACCCAGATTATTGGGGGCAAGATGCTGACTCTGTAAACTGCTTAGAGAGGGCTATAAAGCAGTATGAAGCAGTATATAAGTCTTACGTGCTTTTGCTAGTGCTATTATTGACTTCCTGTTACTAGCAGACCCTGGAAACTGATCAGGGATCGCAGGAGCACAAATGTGTATGGTTTAGCAACTCGGATTCACCCATTTAGGGAGGACCTAATGTGAATGAAATATCCCAAAGAAAGGAACGAAGAATCAATAGGTGTGATATATCAACACCAAAAACTTAAATCAGTACAGTGGTACCTCTACTTACGAAAGCCTCTACCTACGAAAGTTTCAGGTTACGAAACGCGTCTTCGAGAAAATATCGTCTCTACCTATGAATATGTTTCAAGATACAAAAGGCTTTCTTGGAAAATGGCGCGTCAGAGCTGCGCTGCCATTGGTTATCTTCCTGGCATCCCATTGGCTAGGAGGGATCTGTGCGCACGCACCGCACCGCGTTCTCAGTCTCGCGCTAGCAATCCAGCAAAGCAGGAAGTAAGAACGAAGAATTACAGTTCGGGGGCTTGGAACGGATTAGGATATTTACAGGTAAAATGTGCCTCTACTTACGAAATTTTCAGGTTACGAAACGGCTTCCGGAACGAATTAATTTCGTAAGTAGAGGTATCACTGTACCAGTAGATATTTGCTATTCTCTTTCTTTAGCGATTGACCTTAAAGAGAAGGAGCAATTGCAAGCTGGTGCCATAAGTAGAAATAATTGGGGGGAGGGGTTAGCAGACACCCATCAGGTTATATCTGGTTAAGATCCACTCTCTCCAAACATGTCTGTACAAGGAGATTGTGTCTAATTCCATTAAGCTCTTTATTAATTAGTCCTTCATTACATCTTACAGCATTATCTAGTAATTGTTGTCCAAGATAGCATGAAGGAGGGCAGGCTTTATATCCTCTCAATGGTTGCTGAATACTGAAAGATGTTAGCATTAGTAAGGAAATAGTTTTGAGAGAACATAACATCCCCATATAGCATCGCTTCCATCCAAGATTTTGTGCTCAGTGAAATATAGGGAGCTTTCTGGAAGTAAAGTTATAAGTCCTATCTGTATAGTCTGAAATACTGAGACCAAAAGATAAAAGAACAGTTGGACATTATTACAATAGATACTTTGGGAACAAACCCAGTATTTCCAAGTTAAGATCTAAGATGGCACTATTCTTAGCTGTAGAAACATTGTCATTGTTATTGCCACTTTATTATGAAGGAAAACACTTGCTTAAAATAGCATGATGGTGACACACCAAATGATATACGTAATATGGCAAGAAACTAAGTTATGTCAGATTTCAGTGCCATAATTTATTAAGCAATACTCAGGTACCATTCCTCAGAGGGTAAGGTCTAAAACTTATCTGCTCACCATAAAGGTGGAATATCTTATATGATGCCATATTCCATGGAAACACAATCCCTTTCAATAAAGCAAGAGATACATCTTTCTGTACCAAATCCAAAAGATTTTGATTTCTAGGGAAAAAAAATCTTGCTGATCCCCAAGATTGCATTAAAAGTTTATGCATAAAACACAATTACTATAGCTGTTTTGACATCACAAGGCTCTTATTGAAGACAAAACGCAAAACCCAATAGACTTATAATTCTGCTTTCTTAAGACCTAAGGGAAAACTGTTCAATCTTTTCATTTTCAGCTGATTACAGGTCCTCAACTTACAAGAGTTCATTTAGTGACTGTTCAAAGTTACAATGGCACTGAAAAAGTGACTTATGACTATTGCATCATCCCCATGGTCATGTGATCAAAATTCAGATGCTTGGCAACTGACTCATGTTTATGATAGTTGCAATGTCCCAATATCATGTGCTCCTTTTGCAACCTTCTGACAGGCAAAGTCAATGGGGAAGCCAATTTGCTTAATAACTGTGTTACTAATTTAACAACTGCAATGATTCGCTTAACAACTGTGGTAAGAAAGGCCGTAAAGTGGGGCAATATTCACTTAACAAATGTCTCACTTAAATTTTGGGTGCAATTGTGGTTGTAGGTCAAGGACTCTCTGTATTCGTTTGCCCCTTACATAGCCAATTTGTAAAAGATGTAGAAAAAAGCTGTGGGAATGGAATATTCAACTTGTACTTTGTTGACTTCCATTGTTCAACTGTGGCTTAACAAATCATTGTTTGTTAAGCCAAAAATTATTGGATTCATATGATATATTAATCCACAGACATAGATACCAACACATTATCTCAAATCCATTCCAATTTTGTTGTGAATTTGTGAATCAGGCCAGAGCATTTAGAAGGATTACTTTTTCTTCTCTAGCTTCTCTGGTTTCTTTTGGCATGAAATCATCGGAAGTGGTTTTACCTGTAAAAAGGATTTACTGTGGAAAACAACAGCACCACTATTTATATGCTATTGTTTCACAGTACATAAAAATAGCTTGGGAAAACCAATACAATTGTTGCTATAAAACTCTGCCCAGAGTTAACTATAAAATGACCAGCAATATAAATGTTTTAAATAAAATAATATCCTCACAATATATGGAGAGAGAGAGCCCGCAAAGGAAGTTTTAAATATGAGGAACTTTTAAACCACTATACTTGGATAAATGATAATAGAATAGTCACTTAGAGGTATTAGAAAAACCTTTTTCTTTTTTTTCTGTAACTGTAGATACCTTGGGAAAAATCCTAACATTGTTCTGTAAATAAAATTTTTGAAATTCCCAACATGTTTGCATGGCAATGCCAGATAATTTGAAATGCAAAAAGAGGGGAGAAGGATGGACCTCAAATATATTCAATAGGTTTATACTCTTTGGTAGTCTGTGATATTTATTTGGGTGGACGTGTGTATATCAAAATACTATAAAATTAACAATAGACTGTACTGTACTTTACTGGCACCTTCTCAATCTATGTTTTCATCTTTCTTAGTGGTTGCTTTACCAAACTGTTTATTAACAGACACAAAGGGAAAAAGTGACTGCAAGGTTGGCCTATTTGTTTAAGTCATTCTATTCTCTGTTTCTTCCTCCATCTAACATTGATAGTATATGATGTACTGAGAATCTACTCCAGCCTGACTCGAGGATTCTGGGTAAAATCAGTCACCTTGATCAAGCCGTCTGGCCCGATGCTGTATGGAAAACATGGGAAAAATGGCTTAGTAGTACTCTTGCTTATGAAACACACATTCAAAAAGTTTCTGATGTAAAATTGTAGCAATAACCTTTATCCAGGTTTGTTTATTTTTAAACAGGAACTATAATCAGTCTTTGGCATTCTCTAAGTTTTTCTTCCCCAATTTATCTTTAAATTATAACCATATAAACTTCATGATATTTGCATGGAAACTATCTCCTCTTTATTCCTCTCTCTTAGTTTCTGATTATGAGATCTTAAATACATACCCATATTTTTTGTGCTATGGATTTTGTAAATTTTCTTAGGAACTAGTGTCAGGACATTAATTTTAAAACTATATTAAGCATAGGCCATCTAAGAATATTTGACTCTTTAGCTGTAGACAAGCAGTAGCAAATTATCTGTCTCTACCGTATCATCTCTTTAACTGAGACCTGTCTAGATAACATCATTGTTCTGTATCAAGCCAGATTTAAAAAGTTACAATTCAAAAATGGTTTTAGAAAGTGTAATGATAGAATTCTTGCTTGCATTGCAGATGATTGTTCATTGCTTACAGAATGGGACCTCTTTTCTGGGCCCTTTATTTTTTATTTATTTATTTATTGAATTTATATTGCTGCCTATTTGCACAGGGCAACTCAAGGCGGCTTACAGAATATAAAACCTCATTTAAAACAATAAAATCAATAAATAGAATCAAATAAATTAATAATATAATAATATAATATATAATGTAATAATATATAATATATAATAAAATCACCCCCCGCCCCGGCGACACCACATCACAAGAGCCATTTAATTTCTTTTCTCCTTCCATGCCCTCCTCCTATTTTGGGGGAGTCCTCCAAACTTCTGGAGCAAATTTGAAAGTTAGAGGAAAAGTTAATTGGATTGGCACTAGGTGACAAGCATAGCTGAAAACAACCACTGAATACCAATGCATTCAATGTAGGGTAAAAGATTTGTTCAGAGTTCCCCAAGTTATTGAGTAACATTCAAAAACGGATCTGCACTTCAGTTAGAAGAAGCACTCTATACCAGGGATCCCCAATCCCTGGGCTATGGACCAGCACCAGGGCACAGTATGCCGGAAACCGGGCCTTACAAACAAGCGAAAGCTCATCTGTGGGATGCAGGCAGTGCACAAAACCACGCCCCCTTCAATCCGCGGAAAAACCTTGTCAGAGTATATTTATGAACTGGAATAGAGCTTAGTAACACAGTCAGCCAATGAATACGCATGGCAACAGACCAGCCAATGGGAGCTGAATTGGAAAGTGAAACTAGAAGTAGCCTGGGTGTGGCTCTAGTCTATGTTCTGAACTCTGAAGCTGCTTCTTGTGTTTTGATTGTAACTCTCTATCACATTGGAAGAACCTACTATTTGCATTGTACATTTTACTCATGTTATTATGTATACGAAGAAGTTAATGAATCCTGCTGAATCAGTCATCTCTGTGCTTTCTGGATTTGAATTTCTGCTGCAAAATCTAACAAACTTCTTTCCATTAAACTGGTCACTGGTGCCCAAAAGGTTGGGGGGGCACTGGTCTATACAGTTATTTCCTATTTAAATAAATGGAATAGAATTTCAGGAAGAATTTGTGAACCTTCTTAATATTAGTCAAATCAATGTGTGAAATTTCTATGTACAAGCCTGTAAATGAATTTGTTATATAACTTAGCTATATGCATTCCCCTGAAACCTTTTCCATCTGCTGCACATTTACGTTGGTTGGCTGCTATTGCTAACATAAGCTACATCTCTTTGACATTTACCTCATCTACGGTATCAGTATTACTTACATCTCTTGTTCAATATAATTCAGCATTCGACTGACATGAGATGCAGAGATTTCTCCATCCACTTCCGCAATGTAAGTGTAGAGAAACTGGAAAGTACTGAAAGGGATACGAGCTGGACCACTTTCATTCTCGTTAGATAAAACTTCACATATTATCTTCAGTGTTTTTGCAATAGTCTGTTTTCAGAAAGAGAAAGGATATGACATTTATTAATATTAGTAACTGGAAAAATAGTCATCACATGTGTAACTCAACTATTCTTTGAAAAAAAAACCTGGGAATTCAAAATTCTGTGATAGGCTAGGCAGGGCTAGAATGCAGTGGTGGGATTCAAATTTTTTTTTACTACTGGTTCTGTGGGTGTGGCTTGGTGGGCATGGCAGGGGAAGGATACTGTAAAATCTCCATTCAGAAGTGGTATTTGCCAGTTCTCCGAACTACTCAAAATTTCCACTACCGGTTCTCCAGAACTGGTCAGAACTTGCTGAATACCATCTCCGCTAGAATGGAATCTATAAATATGAAGCTTTTGGCATTAGATATTTCCTTGGTACTTTTAATTTGTTTTTGTTTTTTTTCTGATTGGATACATCCACCATAGTGAAACGGCAAGTATCCATATTCTAGTATCCAATCTCCTGCCTGTCCATCTCCTCCAATACCTCCAAGGAGATTCAACAGCATGATCTGAACATGTTAGCATGAGTTAGGGGTTCTGTTAACAGCATTATTGTGAAAACAAAGGACGGTGTTGTGTAAACGAAGTACAGGTACAAAAATGATTGGGAGAAACTAATAGATACAATGATAGGAAGCTTAGGGATGTAATTTAATTTTAAATATCTTTATATTAATATACAGATCCACACACATAATTGTTGTGGTTTGCCGGCAGCAGGTGCCGACGGCTGAGGTCTCTGAGAGCGAGGACTCCAATGAGGGGCCTGCGTGTGATGAAGGGATGGGGCCAGAACCATCAGGGAGTGGACTGCTGCCTTCGGAGATTATGGAGATTATGGAGGCTGGCAGCAGTGATGAAGAGGTCCCTGAGGAGCCTGTGCCCAGTGCGTGTGCATGCAGGGCTGCTTGAAGAAAAGTGCAGCAGCACGGGCGACTCGGGAGTAAGGCTGCAAGGTAATGGCCCCTTCCTTAAGAGATGAAAGCCAGCTGAGAAACCGGAGTTCTTTTCAGGAAGCAAAGAAGTTTTTGCACTCAAGCCTTGTGGATGTTCGGAATATCTTGGTTGGTGTTTGGAGACTCTTTGTGTTTGAAATATTTCTTAGTAACTTTAGTGTTCTTGGCAGCCTTGAACAACCTTATCAGAGACAATTAGTTTGAAACAGCCTTTTAACTGTGAAAGAACGGAATTTGTAAAGAATCATTAAAAGGTTTTGCTATTACCTCTGTTTCGTGTTTGTTTCCTTGGAACAAGGTTTGGGTCAGAACAATAATTCTCATTGCTCAACTACAATTAATTCAGTCTAAATGAGGTTCAGAAATTTGATAGTTTCCAAGATTTTGCATATTTACAACAGATCTTCAGTATAACCCACCGAAGACCAAATTGCTTATTAAAATTGTTCTTGGTACAAGAAGCTCCTGACTAATCACCAAGTGAGGCCTGATTTCTGAGATGTTTTTGCAGACTAGATTATTCTCCCCTCCTGACTTTTGATCAGGAGTCAAAGCACTTTTTTTCCAGATTAACAAATGTTATTAGAAGGCATAACCGTTCTTGACTAAAGTTTACTTTATTAGATTCAAGGAATGACAAAAAGTAGAATTTAAATCAGAATAAGATGATAGTAGGGAGATATTTGTAAACTGTCTCACATGTCACATACATCTGCATAAACAACCTGTTTTGCATTCACTCCCCTCATTGTAATTTAAATCATGCATCTATTTAGCCATTCTATGCATCTGGTGCAATGAGCTGTAGCTCACTACTATCTTAGTAAGATGTGTTAATCAGAAAATGTACTGCCAGGTTCATTTTGATTTTTTGATTTCTATAGATTAATATGACTCTCCTCCTAAGTATCCAGACTATTGACTAAATCTAGAATGCTAACTAATATTGGACAAGTAGTTTTAGGGAATAATGTTTAAAAATCTTAATGATGTACAATTTGTTACACTTTAAAAAACAGACAAATCACCTACAGAGAATTTAAACACTGCAAACATGCTAGACATCAAAAGAAAAGGAAAGAACTAAAAAAAATAAGCTTACAACTCCAAGAGAGCTACAGGCCAGAGCTAAAAACTTGAGCCACTCAATTTCTTCAGTAAAACGTCCAACATTCATGATACTTTCAAATAAATCTGTCGGGAGATTCAGCACCTTCCACATCTGAGCTAGTTCGTCGACATGGATGATTAGCCTCCCACCCACCTGAAAAGAAATGATAGCCATTATAAGTGAAGAAATTAATGTGGGTTTACAGTTGCAAGTATTTCTTAAGGTTTTAAAAATGCATTGTAAGGATAGCAGAACTGAGGAATTATGAAAACAGATGTATGTGTAACCACCATTGATCACTTTTGCAATTGTGTTACTACTGTTTTGAAAGAAAGAATGGGACAAAAATACCATTATGAGCAAAACGAGAGTGGTCTCCACTTAATGTACTAAGTCATAATGTGTCTCATTTCTTTGTCTATGCTTAGCATCATTGACACCCATGCCTGGAGGAGACACCATTCAGAATATGGCCCCAAATTGAAAATAAGAAGAGAGATCAGTACTTTTCATCCAAGGGCATGAAACTAATCACTTGAGGTATGATCTCAAAAGTTATTTCATTGATATATACCTAGGGTCTCTTTCTTTTGCTGTGGCATTGATTTCAAATTACCAAAAACAATGATAAAAAAAGAAAGAAATATGATGCTGAGAGGCGATCTATTGCAGATGTCCCTATTTTGAATGGTGCCACATTCTTCTAAGGAGAAGGTAGGCAGTATGGAAGCACGTTTGAATTTGCATCTCTAGTTTGTCAGATAGAAGCAACAGCCCAGAGATTTTTGATCAGCTGTGGTTGATATAACAACCATATCCCTTCCGAAATGACTTTAAAATGATGATTCTCGCGTTGCTAGCTTGAAAAATAACTATTGTATATTCTTTACATGGAGCTGGAGCAGGTAAAAATTGAAATAGATACCACTCCCAAGTTGGTCTTTGAAAGAATTACAAAGGTGGCATTACATTAATACTAAAAATATTACAGCAGATTTTGGGGGTGGGGCAAAATATTTGCTGTATAGTAACTTTAAAGTTATAAGTTTCAGGTTCAAAATACTTGAGAGAACATCTGTTTTAGGAGGACCCTCCTTATTCACAGAAATTAACCTAGGGAGAATTTTCCTACTGTGGCTCTGAGCTCATTTCATGATAACTTGGAAAATCAGAGTTCTTTATGGGGCACATTTCTTTGGTTTTAAAAGGCTTTAAAATTTTGCTTTTTAAACAGCGTTTTAGTTTTTAATTATATGTATAATTATTACTAAAAACTCTGGTTTTTTGGGTGCATATTTATTGTAAAATATCAAGCAACAGTGGTAGTCCTCAGTAAGAACTACAGTCTTCAATTAAGGATCATAACAAATAAATACGTAAGTTCATCTCCCAGCCTTGGAAACCTTTCAGAATTTTAAAAAGTTCCAGATTTGTTCAGGATGAATCATATGTGTTTCCACATGCTATAGTGATATATATGCATTACATAGTTTTCTAGGAAGGACCTCTATGACAGAACATTGGGATTTTGAATGAATTCTCAACTCTGAAAGCTACCTACATTCTCCAAGAAGAAATTAGCCAAATAGTAAATAGATTTATATATGTACATTAGCATAGGATTTAGAAACCAGGAGGCCATAGATATACACAAAATGCTTCAGACATTATTTCTCTTTTCTCTCCCAAAATATGTGTAAAGGGAACAAATTCCTTGTTCCAGAAATATCTACAAAAAGAACAATGTTCAGGCAATCAGGGTGAGTGAGTACACATGAAGTCCAGTAAAACTTTTAATGGACTAGTTGGATAGAGAAGAAGTCTGATATTCCCAAATGTCCATTATTTTCCAAGTATGTAATTTGCATCAAGATACACCATTTTTGTGATACAATTATGGAAGTGGTATAAATGTCTGTAAATGATTTAAATAGCTGTGGATGTCATAAAATTAAGGTAAAATTAATGGCCTCACTGGATTATTTTGGATGCGATATCTATTATTTCAGAGGAGATGGCCAAACAGAATTTTTGTTTATTCCATCTAAAATTCACTACCTGAGCATCCATTAGGTTTTATTGTACCACAACTGAGCCCAAAATTTCTGCTGCTAAATGAAACATTTAAGTGAGTTTTGCCCCATTTTATGTCTTTTCCCGCCACAGTTAAATGAATCACTGCAATTCTTAAGTTAGTAACATGATTATTATATTAATTTGACTTCCCCATTCTTCTGCTTGTCAGAAGTTCGCCAAAGGCGATCACATGACCCCGAGACACTGCAACCATCAGAAATATGGCAATCATCAATTGCTAAGTGTCTGAATTTTGATCATATGACTACAGGGATGCTGCAATGATAATGCAAGTGTGAAAATGGCCATAAGTCACTTTTTTTCAGTGCTATTATAATTTTGAACGGTCACTAAAAACTGTTGTAAGTCAAGGACTACCTGTACTTATAATTGCTCATACAATTGCTAGAATTAGTTATGATTCAATGTAAAAATAAGTTAAAATTTATTTTGGTTGCATGTGTTAAGACAGAGGTCTCCAAACTTGGCAACTTTATATATAATATATATATATATGCTTATATATATATATATAAGCATACAAATGTAAATGTAAATAAAAATAAAATAAAATAAAAACTTTAAGACTTGTGGACTTTAACTCCCAGAATTCTCCAGCATACTGGCTGGAGAATTCTGAGAGTTGAAGTCCACAAGTCTTAAAGTTCCAAGTTTGGGGACCCTCTGTGTTAAGTTCAACATTTCCAGATTCTTTGTCTCATCTAGCAGGGTATCTTTTCCCCCCTTTTATTACATCTATGTGTGATCCAAATCAATGCCAAACTGTTAATGAATACAGATCATCTGTACTGATCTTTGAATCTACCCATGTGATGCCCAGAACATTAGAATGCTGTCTTTCCACATTTTTTTCTGGTACGGTAGTTATGATCAAGTTTTATATATGAGCTGCCGACCCCTATTAAATTGTTATATAATTTCGGTGAGTTCTCATATGTATTTCCTTTTTCAAAATTGGAAATTGCAAAAAGAATTTCTTTCCTGTGCTGTATATTAAAAGCTGGACAAGATGATATTAAACAAATGTTAATGAATTCTATACTCTTTTAAAATAATATTTAAATATGAACTATTATTTAATCCTTTAGCAATGCTTTTAGAACTTCTTGTATATCATGTATACAAAAAAAGGCAATGCACCTAAAATTCATTTTAAAACAGGTGAATCAAATTCATTAAAAAACAAAATAAAAAACACAAAGTAATTGGACACAAACATGCAACTCTCTTATGTTTTTGCCCCTAAATGGAAAGTAGATATTTCTTACTCTCTGGTGTAAGACCTTCAAGAGCTCTGGAGTAAGCTCTGCATAATTTGATAAAGGCACTCGATCTGTTCGTTCTCTTACAGGAGGAGCCTCTCCACGGGCCATGGCATTAAAATAACTGGACACAAAGACAAAATAGGTGTTTTCCTTTTATCAACAGCTCTTAGCATAAATATGCCTGAGACACTGGCTGATTAGTTGTTTAGACACCCAAAAGCTTCAATTTGCGTTTAATTAAGTTGACATTAAAATTATTGTTCTTATTTCAAACCTTTTGCATCAGGTTTGACATGCTAGCTTTTTTGTTTCTTAGTTTGAAGCGTGTTTATTTTGCTATAATTAAAAAAAATCTCAGTGAAGTTTGATTGATGACTTACAAATTGTGAATATAAATAGTATATATTTTAACAAAAGAACATGGTCTGAATATTGATGCTATGGATAATGTGATAAAAGACATGAAGGAAAATTCGTACATTATAAATGCACCCAATAATATGGAAGAGATCAAATACTTCAAGAAAATTGAATTGTATGAAAAAACATTAAAATGACTGGAGATGAAACACTACAAAATAAAGTTCCCTAGAAGTGGAGGACCCCCCCCTCACCCCACAAAAGTATGGTGTATGTGATAAAATTTCCTGGGTTTTTATTTTCTTCCAAAGTTAACATTTTGTAGAAATGTGAGAAATTTGGATTGGAACTTTGGCATTGGGAGATAGAAGCATAAGTTTTGCCTTGTTTTATCTTTTGCAATTAAGATTGTCTCTTCAAAGATGCTTTTTACATGATGCAGGAATCAGGGAGGGAAGTTAACAAATACATCTGAAAATATGGAAAGGTACTTCTTCCAACAATGCAAATGGCAATATTCAAAAACTTGAGGTTTCTCTGTACTTATTGAGTAAAGCAGGGGAAAGAAAATATGTTTCTTCCAATAGTACCCCTTGTACTATATAGGTGCTTCTCTATCACAATCCTGTGAGGACATTTTTCAAGAAACACTCAGGGTTCCCATGAGATTTTCAGCACAGTGAAATAATTTTAGGAAGAAAAGTCTGGAATATAAATGGTTTGTATTAGAATTTTTGTTGCCTTATAAAGCCCTAATCCCCAGTACTGTATTTTACTGAAATAAACTGACATGAATATAACTGATATTCAAATAAATGTATTCATAACTGATTTATATAAATTCCAAATAATTTGTGCTGTTATTTCTTTTTTGCTTTTTCAGAAAAACAATACAACTCAGCTTCCTTTTAAATTCCATAGAGAAATCAGAACACATTTTAAAATGTAACACTAAAGAAGGAATAAGTAGGTTAATAGCCTTAGTCATCCTCATGCAACACTCAGCATTCCCTGCAAATAGTACAAACAAAATATTGGTCTGTTTTGGCATATTTTGCCTAGTGTACTACAAGTACAACCAAAATCCAGTTTTATCACAAGCACGTTCAAACACTATTCTGTACAAATTGTGATATTTTACATCAATGAGTTAGTTGGAAGCTGGTTACTGAATGAATTAAAAATCAGTGTAAAAGGGATTACAGTATATTTGAAAAAAGATACATGGATAGTGAATGATTCTGCATTAAAATATATCTTTAGTTTGTTTACAAGTAAAAATGTAAAGAATATCCGTGGTGATATTATAAGGATGCCCTTTGGGGATGGGAATATCTGAGTTGTATACATTGTAAATTATGTTAATTTAAAGACTTAATGATGCAATTATATGATGCAGTAGGGAATGTGTATCTGAAAATTACTGTATAGTTTATTCTAAGTATGTGGATCTTTGGTTCTTCGGGTTTCTAAGTATGTATCTAGAAGCGTACAATATGTGACTGTGTGTGTTTATGCATGTGTGTGCGCGCATGCTTGTGTGTAAATGAGGGGGAAATAATTTCTAATTTAAGATGAAGGACATATAAGAATGACAAGAGATGTACTATAACCGATACAATTTAGGCTTGAGTAACTTTTAAGTAAGCATGATACTGAAGTTAAACAAATATATTTGGCAAAAATATTCAACTTACTCAGAAGACCATTGAATCAGATCTGGAGGCTGAGTTCGAATAGCAGCTTTTGTAAACTGCTTCAGCAAATCTGGAAGCTCTGGAGGAATACATACTTGTTTATCTGTCTGTGGCATAATTATTGTGCCTGTTAGGAAAAACAGCAATTTTGGAAACCTTGTTTATATAGAATAAGAAAACTCAACTATTAAGAAATCTACAAAGTACAGAATCCTGATTGTGAAAGATATTCCAGAGACCATATATGTATGATTTGCATAGGCCAAACTTGTATTTTCAGAGTCCTTGTGAAGATTTAGGAGCAACAGAGATCATTTCCATGTTCGGTATACTTTTTCATGGAATACTGCTATAACACAGATTACTGAGGAACCCAAATATGCTTTTAAGGGACACCTCAATTCTTGCTTTTAAAGCTATAGATTATATTTTAGCTTGATTTAATTCATCAAAATGAATTCTGGATCAAACTACATATTGCACAGAAACAGAACCATAACTGAAAAAGTCAGGTTGATTTTCTTAATTAAAATTTCTAGTTTTGCATGGGATACTGAACTGATTCCATGGTTTGTTTTTGACAACATGCTAAATAAACTGTATTTGACTTCTTTGTAGATTCAGTGTTATGAGAACCCAGCCAGTCTGGCTTACTGTGTAACATGGCTACAATTACAATGTTTTTGTACTTCATTTTATTGATTGAGCCCTAAAATAAAGGATGTCTAACACAATGATAGCAAACTTATAATGCAGAAATTCTCATTGCCTGTGTTCTCACAGCATACTGAACCACAAACTAGTGAATCACATACATGTGCTGTAGGCAATTTTTTCTTGAGAATTTGATGAACAATGAGCAGAAGTTCACATATTTTAGATTTGTGAAGTCAGGAGGTGGAGAAGTTGGTAAACTTGGCAACATTATTAGAAGCAGAAAAAATAACTAAAGTAGACAGACATGATCAAAGAACTTACAGGACTATCTTTAGAAGAGCTATACTTTATTTACTGAAAACAGCTTGAGATGGCAAGCATCTCACAAGCAACTTCACCAGCAATTTCACTCAAGTTGCTGGCATCTAATTATTGAAAATAAACCAAATCAATAAAAGAGAAACACTGTCATAAAGTGATGTGATAATTCTTTTCCATTTGTTTTCCTACTTGGTTTTAATTTTTTAAGACTATTAAAGTTCTTGCAGTTGTCAAATAGAAAAAATGTGAGGGTTTTGTTAAGCTTGTACAGTGGAATTGCACCTAGAATTGCAGCTAAACAGGAGGAAAAAGGTTTTGAGATTTGCTGCAGCTGCTTGGATGGAACAGCTGGAGATGAAAGTGGATAAAAAGTCAGTATGCCGAAATGATTGTATGAATATATGAAACAGTGCTTTCAAGTTTACTAAAAAGGAAAAGGTATACAATTATTTCCATGACTAGCTACTTTCCTGTTGAAGAAATACTCTCTTCTCAGACAAATGTACCTCTAAACTAGAAGATGTAAAGCTTCTTGAACGGATCTTGTACTCTCCAGATGCTGAAATGTTGAGTGAATTATCCCAATACTTGCTACAATAATTGGGGTTGTGGGTAGGAAGAGAACATATCCTGCTTTTAAGCACAACGCAAAAGCCAGTTGCTACGTCCTTTCTATAGAAAACCACATCTACTTCCAGATGCATGTTATGAGTTGGTTTGTGATTGAGAAAACAGGAATCCATTAAATCTAAATGATGAATTTGGATGGCTGTCTGCAGCAATCACCCAACACTACTGCCATCCTAAAGATACCTAAGGGAAAGATGGAACTCAAGAAAATGAAGAAGACTGGTGCAATGTGGCTGAAATGATTTTTGCAGAAATATATATTCTGTCCAGTGCCTACTTAATATGAGCCATTTACGCTTGCCCATTTGCATACATATATTTTGCGGTTGCTCTATCCTCATCAACCTGTCTTCTGCTGCTGTTCCATCACCTTGGCATATATTCCCCCAATGATAAACCCTCCTCAATGCCTGCCATAGGCTTTGCATCTAACAGGTTCTTTTACTTTCAGGGAGAAGCAAAGCAGGTTAAGAATTTGATCCAGATGGCCAGTTCCTTCCTTTTCCTCAATTACCGGAGGCTGAGACGTCTCAGCCTCTTTGCGAAGAGTGCCCAGCTGCTGTTTTGGCGACAGTCACACCAGGCTCAATCGGGATCTTCACGCAGCTCCCACTCACGATGGGCCCTTGCATTAAGTCAGGACTGGGGCGTTTGTTTAACTGCAGCTCTAGGTATCCTAGCAACTGAGACTCTACCTCACAAAGGGCCTGATTCTGTCAGCTGCTCTTCAACCAGTCAGGAGAAAGACTTGTGGAATGCTCAGCCCAGCAGGGCAGGGCTTTTAATATGGCGAAGACATCTAGGTATGTATCCTAGACTTTGAGTTGTGACTAGCCCCCCACCCCCCACTCCCGCACACACACTTTTAGCCTTACTAAGGGAAATAGTTGGGTGCATTCTGAGTGCCATCTATTGATCATCTGGCATTTTGGGATCCTGACTGAGAGAACAACTCAGGGGAAAGGCAGAGATCTAGCAAAGAGGACAAGAAGAAAGAAGAATTGTGAGGCAAAGGAAAACAGGGTCATTTAGAGGGAGAAGAGGAGATGGCAGCATTATTATGGGCCATAGTATTCCAGTGGTCGCTGTAACAGTCTAGGATTTACCACGGAAGAGGTTGCCAAATTAGGCCAGGGAGAGAATTGTGGCCAAGGCTGCCTTTTGAAGGAGGAAGGATAGTTTGGTGGATGGATTTTGCTGGTCAAGCTGACAGTCTTGATGAAATGTGAAAAGCTGGCACATTGCTAAACTCAATTTTCCATAATACTTGGGTGGAAACGAATATCTGGCAAATTTTTGCCTAGCTGGGTTGAAAATAACCCTAAAATTCCTAGTTGCTATAGCAGGTGCGTGCAGTGACCATTGGCTGAAGGGTTGCAATGGGGTTTGGCTAATGTTAGGACCTCAAGGACTGATGGGATTTCAAGGCTTGGGGATGAAAGAGATGATGCCTTGAATATTCTGGACAACAAGAGGGCAGCATATAAATCAAATAAATAACACACAAAACTCAAGCCCTCATTTTTCTTCTTAAACTCTATTAAAATATCCCACATATGAAAGAAGAGGGTTAATTTTGAGTTCCTCTGAGGGCCCAAAGAAGGGATTCTGGCATACTGCATTCTCTGCACCCTGAACTACAAGGGAATATGTTGGAGGGAATCTCTGCAGCTGAACACTTTATGAAATTAAAGAACTCCATCACTGATTCCCAAGGAAATCTGTCCAGCATTAATATATTTATTATGCTGGTGACAAACTGCAGAGGCCTAATAAACACATGTATACACAGTAAAAAATAAGTTTCAAATACCCTTCCAATTACATTCAAGTCACAAAGGCCCACCCTACCAATCTGGAAAATAAAGACAGCCTGCGGCAAAACATATCAGTAAACTACCATACACATTTCTCTAAATTAAAAGGCAGGCACCAGGTGCCTTATAAATAAACACAACAACGTCACAAGGTCTACTGATCTATATTGTTGGAAATATAGAACACAGCTGAGGCTAATTGTATTTTAATACTGGCTAGAAGTGATTAGGATCCTCCATTTAGTTTTAATGGTTTGGCAACAAAGGCTTGGTTGTTATCATCCTGTTTAGTTTGTGTACAGGTGTATTTAAAAAGCTTTTTAATGTCCCCAATTTTGTTTATGGATCAACTCAAAGTTTTAGCTGCTGGGACAACACATTGTGTTCTATTGGAGTTGCCTTCTGGTGAGATGAGTGGCAAATGAATTTAAATAAATAATGTATTACAAGAAAAATAATTATCTAGTCACAGTATGCTGGCATAGATAGCTTGCTTCATAGAACTTTATGAAAGGAAATACATTTTTTCCAGGGCAAGAAGTAGTGCTAAACACATAAAGCAGACAACTTTCAAATGAGCTTATATCCTTTTAAAGGGCAAAGAATGAATATGAAACAGATCACAATCCTGAGGCTTACACTGCAAATCTGTTTGACAAAAAGAATGTGAGCAAAAGTGCTAACAGAAATATATGCACTGTAACTTCAAGAGAAATGGCTTGGCAAAGTACACAGAAACCATCTACTATGTTGAGTAGGTGGAATAACATTTTTCATTTGTTATGGGGATAAAATTGAAATGTTGTCTCAGTATTCTTTCACGGAAACTGTATGATAAACTGACAAAGCAAAACTGGTTTGGTAGAATCCATTTGGAAAGATTATTGCACAGAAAGCTACATAAAGCTTCTAAACCATTGTGCCCTTAACACCCCGCTACTAAATAAAGATTATTTTGTGGAAAAAAATGTTTTTTGTCCTTCATTCTCCAGATCCGTTTGATTTAATCTTTGACAGTGATACATTTAGAAACGGGATATAAGGGCAAGGATTACATTTAGAAAAAGGGGATTGGGGAACAAATTTCAAAGGCAGTTTTGACATTCTACCCCAGCAATTTACCATGAACCACAGGTGGAAATTCAATATGTGGTTTCTTTTATTTTAATTTATTTTAATCCTGCCTTTATTATTTTTTTTATAAATAACTTAAGGTGGCAAATATAATGAACACTTTTTTTCCTCCTCCAATTTTTCCCCACTACAATCACCCTATGAGGTGAATTGGGCTTAGAGAGAGTGACTGACTTAAAGTCACCCAGCTGGCAGAACTGGAACTCCGTCTTCTGGTTTCTTGCATGGTGCCTTAACACTATTTTTTATGCCAAGAAAAAAAGCACTCTGTGTGTGTGCGGGGGCTGAGAGGAGCTGGAAGGAAGAGAAAGCAGTTACTGAGAACTTGGAAAATAATTGCAGTGTTATTTTGTTCTGTACAATGCACAGAAAAGGAGGGAGAGCAGAAGGGCAAAAGAACGATACTGATACAAGAATACTTTGCTAATAATCATCCTGACTTAGTAATTAAAGCTTTCACATAATATTGTGTTAAATGCAATGTTCCCTGGTAACAATATAGAAACAGTGCTAGCAGCTTAGACCTATTTTGGCCAACACATGCAACCAAACCCAGGCATGCTTGCCTTATTCTAATCAAACTAAGATTCTAGTGTGCCTGCTAGCTAACAAATCACTGTGCCGTGTGTGTCAAACTAGTGGCATCACATTGCCATCATGTTTCGCGATGTGTTTCCTGTTTGTGGAGTTGGGGTGGGCATGGCTTGTGCGTGATGCATTCGGCCCACGGGCCGCCAGTTTGACACCACTGTGACTACGCTACCAACTAGGACTGGGGTCTCCAAACTTGGCAACTTTAAGACTTGTGGACTTCAACTCCCAGAATTCCCCAGTCAGCCATGTTTCCAAGTCTAAAAGTTGTCAAGTGTGACAACCCTAAAGTAGAAGATGGCATGCAGTATGCAGTAATGATATTCTGTGTTTTATGGCTTCACACTTGGAAGTATAGGGCAGAAATATTTATCATGGAAGTTGTTCTAGTTCCTGACAGACAAACAAAGCCATTTGTGAAGACTAGATCATCTATGTTCTGATTGTTAGATATTTTCTTTTTTAAAAGACACAGCAGAACAATAGATGCAGCTACTATCTAGCCACTATATTCAAGATCAAATACAAAGAAAGAGCTAATAAATTGATGTTAAAGAATCCTGTTTGTAAAGAAAAAAGTCAGCTTTCATGATCTAAGAGCCTGCTAGATTTTGCCTTCCATAATCTACTAAACTTCACTACAGGAGGTGAAGTGAAGCACATGTGGAGAGTATCAGAAAGCAGTGGTTCTCATGTTGGTACTTGTGACAAATAGTAACGTAACGTAATGTGACAGCTATTATTAAATGAATGGGTAAAACTAATGATTCTTCCTACACATTTTGTACAGACTACAAGAAGGCTTCGGAAATCCTTTAGGGTTAAAAGAACTTATCATAAATATAACCTTGAAGTTCAGCTTCATGTATTAAAACTTCAGATGCACTCCTACAAGCAGATAATTGAAAATTCTTCAACAAAATACTGAAGAATTATGACTTGTTCTTATAACTGTGAAAAACCAATACATACAAGGTCACAAGCAAAAAGTGTGATACCAAATTAGTCTGTTACTAAAAGGAAAGACAGATGGAAATCTCATCAAAAGGAGGGTGACCTTAAGACTGTAACAGCACATCCCTAAGCCAAAAAGTACAAAAATGTGAAGCTTGATTTCACTATAAATAGGACTTGCATTTGATACACAGCTGTCATCAGAATTCTTTCCTAACAGTTTCATGAGCTTTTCTACAATAATTTATCAAAACATTTTGTGTCCTTGGAAATTTAATCTTGCATTAGAAAGAAGCCTAACAGCAATCCTAATTCTTCTTCACTAAAGCCAGCCGGGGAAGGATTCTATTTTCCCCAATTTCTTACTCATTCACACCCCAATTAATTTTGGTTCTATTTTCAGCTTAATTCTTTGACTCTTACATCTTACATAAAGTTTTCCCTGTCTTTAAATTTCAGAGTTAAAGGATTCCTGAAGAATTCCTTATCCAGACTCACTAATGTAATTGGCCACTTGCTACTTACAACCCCCTCCTCCCAAAATTTTAATTATGGGTTTTAGTTACTAAAATGTTCCTCACCTCTGCCTTAAACCAATTATTAACCAATCACCATAATATACAACATATTAAGTCATAGAGAACCATGCTACTTTTGCTTTAGTATGTTTTACATTGCTTATTGAAAATGCAAACTGCTCATCCAGCACTGGGAGATTTCTAGCATGCATTTGGCTGAACAGAACCTTATATTTCTCTCCTAAAACCCTGCCCTGAGATTACTAATATACATGGGGAATGCAATCCTCTGAAAAATGGAACGGGACTGGCAAATGTCACATTTTTGGGCGGCAAGCTAATATTTTCCTGCTATCTTATATGAGCACTACTATGATGAGATTAAAACATTCTGAAATTAATGTATTGTTTTTAATTTCTTCTGTTTCTATTAGAGAAGAGTTGCAGGAAAAGGAAAAAAAAATAGTTGAACTGTTGTAAGGACACAGATACATCCTTTAAGTACAATCACTATATCCTCTTCCATCCACAGAATGCAATGCTGAATCCATCTTTTCCAGAGTTATATATGCTTCAAAAATTTTTGAGAAAAACCACAATATAAAAAAGATGTTGTGATTGGAAAGAGTGCAGAGAAGAGCAGCAAGAATGATTACGAGGCTGGAAGCTAAAACATACCAAGAACAGCTACAGGAATTGGATATGCCTAGTCCAGGGGTGTCAAACTCGCGGCGTCTCTGGGTGTCACGTGATATATTGGGATTATTTTCTCCTTCACTAAACCGGGCGGGGCACATCCGACCCGTGGGTTGCCAATTTAGCACCCCTGGCCTAGTCTAATGAAAAGAAGGATTAGGGGAGACATGATAGCAACGTTACAATATTTGAGGGACTCCTTCAAGAGGGTCAAACTATTTTCCAAAGCACCAAAAATGCAAGACAAGAAACAATGGAGGGAAACTAGCCAAGGAGAGAAGCAACCTAGAAGAGACATTTTCTGACAATAGAACGATCAACCAATGGAACAGGTTGCCTTCAGAAGTTGTGAGCACTCCATCACTGGAGGCTTTCAAAATGAGACTGAACAGCTGTTTGTCTGAAATGGTAAAGTCTCCTGCTTGAGCAGGGCAGGGGGTTGAACTAGAAGACTTTTCAACTCTTTATTATTCTGTGTTCTGGTCTAAATGCTTCAGGTTGCAAACAAGCATAGTCCTTTCCTGCTATTCATTAAAACCACCTCTCTTTTTCTCAGACTTCTGCATGAGCATGAAAAAGAAGCTACTATTTTAAGTTGGATCTGTTGAATTAATGCAACTCTTTAGCCTTTTTTTCAGCCTCATGCTGAAGCCTAAAAGAAGTTGGATTTTTTAAAAATGAATGGTACAAAGGGATTGTGTTTGCATGAGATCTGAAACACATTCGAATTATTCTGAAGTACACAGCCTTAATATTTGCAACTGTATGTAGCTATATGGAATGGATGATTGTGCTATCTCACCTATATTTTCAAATAAACAAATAGGGCAGTGGACCCACACATAGATAAAACCAGGGGTGGGATTCTACAGATTCGCACCTATTTGCTAGAACCGGTTGTTAACATTCTAAGCAGTTCGGAGAACCAATTGTTAGAAGAAATTACTGGCCTAATCCTGTAAGGAAGGCAGGAAGGAAACATTCTGGAGTTGCTTACAGAAACTGCCTCTCCATTAACCCTTATTACATTCTTGGCAGGACTAGACTTCCTGTCTCAGGAGCCTCTCTGGAGTTTTTTTTCTCTCCTCTGCTGATACTTTGCTTGTGTGAAGTGACCATTCAAAGTTACAATGGCACTGAAAAAAGTGATTTATGACCATTTTTCACACTTATGATTGTTGCAGCATCCCCACAGTCATGAGAGACCAGGTGAGGAGATGAGTGCCTCTATGTGAGTGATATTGAGTTGGCCACACCCAGCCAATAATGTGACCACCAAGCCATGTCCACCCAGTCACATGACCACCAAGCCACGCATGCCACCAAAGCCACGCCCATAGAACTGGTTAAAAATTTGAATCCCACCCCTGGATAAAACTAATTTGCATGCAATGGCATATATGTCTAAATATTATTTATTATTTTAAAATCTTTTAATGGGACCAATTTAAAACAACTGCACTGAGGAGAATCTCAATAGAATTTTTTCCTCTGTTGAGAGCTTGCATTTTTTTTTCTGCTGCAGCCAAAAATATCACTGGGTCAGTAAGTTCTGGAGTGATATGACACAATCTTTGCCTGTGTTAAATTACAAATGACATTTTTTTTCTTTCTGAATATTTCTAGTGACAAGAGAAATGCCGTATATTTTGATGTGAAGGAAAAAGGACCTGGGAGTTAGAGGACAAAAGAAGGAAAAGCTGAATTGAAGAGGAAATGAGACTGTGAGAAAACACATAAGAATCAGGTGGCTTATGAGGACATGGAAAGGGAAAGATCAAAGGACTAAAAGGGGAGGGAAGAGAGAAAGAGAATTATTTTCAGCAGCTGGAGAGGAGATGGGAAAAAAGAAAAGTAATAAGTTGCCCAGCTGGGAAGACAGATGGAAAGAACCTCAATAAGAATAAAACAAAATTGCTTGCAAAAGGTTGGTGTTAGAGAGAGTAGTAGAAAACTATAGCCTGAATTGGTAACAAATAGCAGGAAGGAGCATCTGCGGGAGCTAAGAGAATCGCTGGAGCTGTTTTGCAAAGTGTTTTTAGGAAGATGTGATCTACCAAGAGTTTCTCTGGGAAGTCATAGACACCACAGTGATGTAGCTGTAGGGCTAAATCCCTGCTTGAACAATAAAAAATCTAGGTATAGAACAGGGGTGTCAAACTCACAACCCACGGGCCAGATGCATCAGGTGCTGGCCCTGGCCCAGCCCGGTTTAGCAAAGGGGGAAAAAGTCCCAATATGTCACATGACGCTACCATGATGACATGAGTTTGACACCCCTCGTATAGATCATTCCTGTTGCATTCCTAGGATTAGTAAAGTTTCCAGACCTTTTTTACCAGCATTATGAGGAAGTATACTATGACTAAATATATTAATTCAGTTCGTGCTTATCTGAATATTTTCACTAGTAGTTCACAAACAAGGTATTTTTCAAGGTACCTCTTCAAGAATTTCCCACTTAATCCTTAATATAAAATACAACATCCTATGATTATATTCACATAATATACCAACCATGCATTATGAATTACAGAAAAAAAATCAATGAACTACAAACTAGCTAGTTACTTTTTTTTTTTAGCAAATCATGCTTTGTCACCTACAGAAATACTATTCTGCTGATTTTTTTTATTATAAAAAAGTGAACTTATGAAAAGTTTGCATTTTGCAGCTTCTAATACTTTTTGCAAATATAGTTATATATTTATGGCTCAGACATTTATGGTTGTAGGGTTGAAAAAATATATCTTTTTAAAGTTTTTGATCATCCTAGTTCTTTATACTGTCTTCACCACTGAAGCGATAAAAAACCTGCTGTCTTTACTGTTATTTTGTCACAGTAACAACTACTGTGATGACCTGGGACATAGCACAAAGGCAACACAGTCAAATAAGCAATAAGAGTCCCTTTATTATCTCCAACTTTGCCCCCAATGTCCAGGTTACTTTCGACTGGAGAAAAACTCTCCCAGGAACAGCCTTTGACTGCAGAAAATTCAGTCCAAAACAAGGTATACACAAACTGTAACTAAAAATCCAAACAAACCAAGCTGAAGTAATTAGCTTGACAGGGCAGGAGAAGGAATTTCAGACTTGAAAGCATGGCAAAATTCACACAGTGGGGAAGACACCAGGAATGAAGATAAGCCATGATGATACAAGATAAAGTCACGTTTGCTCCAGAGGTGGTATTCAGCAGATTCTGACCAGTTCTGGAGAACCGGTAGCGGAAATTTTGAGTAGTTCGGAGAACCTGTAGCGGAAATTTTGAGTAGTTCAGAGAACCTGTAGCGGAAATTTTGAGTAGTTCGGAGAACCTGTAGCGGAAATTTTGAGTAGTTCGGAGAACCTGTAGCGGAAATTTTGAGTAGTTCGGAGAACCTGTAGCGGAAATTTTGAGTAGTTCGGAGAACCTGTAGCGGAAATTTTGAGTAGTTCGGAGAACCGGTAGTGGAAATTTTGAGTAGTTCAGAATACCATCTCTGACTGGCCCCACACTCATCTATTCTCTGCCTCCCAAGTCCCAGCTGATCAGCTGGGTCTTCTTTTGTTGCCTTGCACAGGAGAACGGAGCTGGAAAGCAGGTTATTGGGATGGGGAGAAAATGGGGACTTTACAGTATCCTTCCCCTGGAATGGGGTGGGAATGGAGACTTTACAGTATCCTTCCCTTGCCACACCCACCAAGCCATGCCCACCAAGCCACACAATACCCACCAAGCCATGCCCACAGAACCGGTAGTAAAAATTTTTGAATCCCACCACTGGTTTATTCCCAATATCTTGCTGTGTGCAGCTTCCTCTTTTATACACTGTGTTCCCATTTTCTGAATGAAGGGAATCTGGGTCCTTTCCTCCCCCATTAGCCCTTCTCCATTTCTCTCTGATGACAAGAGAGTAGGCCTGGGTCTTCCTGTGAATTCCCTCTCCCTTGTTCTACTTCTTCCCTGCTCTGCCTAGCCGGACTTTGCCCTTCCTCAGTTTCTTCCACAGACAATGGAGCCACACTCCCACTCCCTGTCAGCTGTTCGGCTTCCCCTTCGAATCAGATTCCAACAGGGGCATGACAGCTAGGTAACTTTAGATGATTCTTCAAATCTAGTAAGAAAATTATCCTTGTGAAGAGAGTTCCTTTTCTTTTACCATATTTCATTTCACCCATACTTTCTTCCACCCATACATCATTAAATAATAATGTACACATGCCTTCCAATTTCCAGTATCTCTGGGCAGTTTTTCCATGTATACTGTTGTGTTTTTTTGTAATCATGCAGGACCAACTTCCTTGCTAGATAAGGAATCAGCAAAGAACCGAGGATTGGTTCGACTCAGTGATATAGGAAGCGTTTTTTTTCCAATGTATTTGGAAAATACAAGCTTGCATGTCTTTTCCTTCCAGAGCTGGCAATCCACAAACAACTTTAAGAATAATTAAGTTGGGCACGCAGCCTGTGATCTCAAGATTGGAGGCCTATCTAGAGGCTTTCCAAAATTTGCCACTAAATTCTCTTCCAGCGAAAGAAAAATGTGATCAAAACAATGGCAAATATTCAGAGCCAATTTCAATTTATATTACTCATATTTAAATTAAATCAAGTTTCATATGGCCAGATCTGGTTTGAAAAGAAGCAAATCCTGAATTAAATAACGAGTACAGATATGGGAGATGAATAGAAGAAATTTGCCAAAGCCAGAAATGTTGGAAACATATGTTGATCTTCCAATCCTGCTAACATTGTTAAGGCTCCTAACTAAGCAAGGTTCTGAGCTGTACAACCCAAAATGTAGCACAGGAATAATAGAGAACAATGTAAACCATGATCTTTAAAGCTGGAATATAATATCTGATAATACTGTGGGATGACCTTACTATGGCTATCCCAGCACCTCTACATTTTCCATCATTAATGGGACCATCGCTAACCACCCTGATGTTAACCCCATGTATCATCTACAATGCCATTTGTTGCCTCCCTTCATACCAAAGAAAAGGCAGCATCCTGGTTTCTGTTCTCTATCTCTACGGTCATCAAGTGGGTTTGCTTTGCATGCTTCTTTGCATTTCTGTGCCTTTTCACTGATTATGCTGTGTATAAGCCATCATATTTGACCATCATCCACATGTATGCCATGTAAACATATATAGTATCATATACACAGCAAACCCAAAACCCAAAACATGGTTTTATTCGTATGCCTACTAGCAAGTGGAAATCACTCCTGTAGTTAATAAAAGCAAAACATTTGATAGAATCTCAATAACTGCAGAATGGCAATTTTATTTATTTATTTATAAAATGTAAAACCATCTTACTTCAAGGTAATTGTTACAGTTTAACATTCTGCTTTTAGACCATGTTTGCTATATCTTGGGTAAAAGTGTCCTCCATTGACATCAGGGATAAATAATTTTTTTAAGGATAGTCTTGAACACATTGGACTTTAGATAGTATGTTGTGAATTCTTTCACAAAATGGCTGCATGGGAGGCTTTCCTACTGAAACAGGGTAGTTATTGTGGAGAACATGGGAGGAAGAAAGGATATGACATACGTTCACTGCCTCGTGTTGTTTGTAAAAAAATAAAATCCCCACCAGACCATTGATTTTACTAGAATTGTTTAGTCCCATGATGGCGAACCTATGGTGGTACATAGAGCCCTCTCTATGGGCATGCGAGCTGTCGCCCCAGCACAGCTCTGCTACACATATATGCACGCCTCCCACCAGCCAGCTGGTCTTCAGGTCTCTGCTACGCATGCGGGGGGGGCATGCAGGGGGGGAAACACAAGGGTGGGGTGCATGCGTGAGAGATGCACACACATGCATGGGAGATGCAGCTCATGCGCAGGGTGCATGCGTGGAGTTAGGTGTGCATTTTGAGGATGCGTGTGTGCGCTTTTGGTGCCAAAAAGGTTAGTCGTCACTGGTTTAGTCTAACATATGTTATAGAGTTGTGAGGAAAAAACTACCAGAGGACAAAAAGTGTGATATAAATTCAGTTGTGAATAAAAGAACCAAAACAAACTTGCCATTTAATATCTAGGTACAGGCCTCTCAGATTTTGTCCAAATCAAGGCTACAAAAGAAAATTCAGAACTTTATTTTCTGAGATTCAATAAATCAGCAAAATCCCAACACAGATGTAGAGAAACTCCTGGATGTAATAAAAAGGAAAAACACAAAAAGCATCGTTGTGCAGAATGCTGTTCTATGACCTCAAACATTTAACTAAAATAATTTTGCAGAGAACTTTTGGCTGAGATCTTCCTGTTCTTTTCAGTTTCATCTATTATTGCTGTTGTTATTCCTTTTTATTGATGACTGGTTTATGAA
Organism: Bungarus multicinctus; assembly: GCA_023653725.1. Taxonomy (NCBI): domain Eukaryota; kingdom Metazoa; phylum Chordata; class Lepidosauria; order Squamata; family Elapidae; genus Bungarus; species Bungarus multicinctus. The sequence goes on along the minus strand of CM042838.1, from coordinate 44,086,308 downwards.
CTGCTTTTTTATTGTATAAGTCTATTTCCAGCAATTCCGGTTTAGATATAATTGACCTATTTGTTTCCTAGTTCTTTCATTCAAGATCCTGCTAAAAGCCACCTTGAGGGTTTTTTTTCTTAATATGGTAGATGGGACACAGATTAAACAAATAGATGCAAGTAAAATTGTGTTGACTTTATTAAGTGACAAGTATCACAGTCTTATCCTTCGTAAACTGAGATTGAGAACAAGAGTATAAAAAAGGATGTAGGCAAAGTTGTTTGTAAGGGGTCTGTCTCCATTTGCTGTTCTCATTTTTTTTGGCACTCTCAGGCTGCCAGTGTGAAAGAATTCTCATTTCACAGAGATCGTAGGAAATCTTGATGGCAGTTTTAGTAATTCTGCATGTTTTCCTACACTCATTCAATTTGATGAAAAGGAATGTGCTTTCAAAATTTCATTGAACAATCACTTCCCAGCCACTTTTCTAGCTTCTCATATTTTAATTAAATCTCAAGAGAAGACATCATGATCTCTACCTTTAAGTATCCTGAACTTAGTAACCTGCTGGTCTTAAGTTTGGATGCATGCCAACATCACATACACACACAAACACACACACACACACACACAGAGTGCCTTATCTTATGAGGTTTTTTTCAGCTATATCATTACTGTCACTGCTTAAGGGTAATCCAGAGGAAATACTGGAGAATTTTCCCTTCTCTTGGAGAAATTGAAAGGCATTGTTCAGCTAATTATGCTGTCCGTATATTATTTGGTAAAGAATTTCAAGAATCTGTTTGTGCCTAGCTTTGGCCAGAGTCTCTTAAAAGTTCAAAGAACAAGGGTACTATCAGAGATAGTAATATCTCTGATATTAATAATAATAATAGCCTCCGGTCCAATCTAAATATAGTATATAAAATCATACATTGCAATGTCCTACCTGCAAATGAATACTTCAGTTTCAATCATAACAATACAAGAGCACACAATAGATACAAACTCAAGGTTAACCACACCAAACTTGACTGCAGAAAATACAACTTCAGCAACAGAGTGGTCAATGTTTGGAATACTCTACCTGACTCTGTGGTTTCTTCCCCAAACCCCCCAAACTTTAACCTTAGACTGTCTACTATTGACCTCACCCCCTTCCTAAGAGGCCTGTAGGGGGCGTGCATAAGCGCACCAATCGTGCCTACCGTCCCCGTCCTATTGTTTCTTTTTATTTTTCTTATAAGTATCTATCTCATGTATTCAAAACTATATTTATTCTTATACCTGTATCTTGTAAGCGATTGACAAATCAAATAAATACTAAAATGCTAAATAATTCAGCAACCCAATGAAATAAGTGATTAAGTCAACAGTGCAAGATTTTGGACAAAGAAATATAATCCAAGAGATGCAAAGATTCAGGATCAGAAATCAAATGCTGAACAACCAGAGTGGAAGCAACAGAACAGTCAAGCTAATAATAGACTTTGTTCCAGCACAACATTTGTTCCTTAGTGTTATGATAGAACAAGGCCACCACAGCCAGCATTACTTGGTGGCAAAGAAAAGCATTTATGTTCCTATATATGGAGACATGTATCTTCAGTTGTAGAACAATCTTGCTTAACTGAAAAAAGTAATCATTTAGTTCTATGCTTCCCTACAAAATCACAGCATTCTGATGTTGAACCACTCAGGCATAGGCATGTGTATTAGTATGTAATGAAACCTTGTCTTCATAGTTGGAGGTTATAGCAGAATTACTGGACTGGAAAATCTGGACAACCACTAGATAGCAGCAAATATCTAGTGGCCATCTGGGTTTTAATAGGCTAGATCTGGATCTGGTAGCCCTAGTCAGATGTCAAACTCTATTTCATCTTTCATGCTGATGAAAATAATTCCACATAACTTTTCTTGATGTACCTGGGTTCACAAAACTGTCTTGCTTTCCAAAAATTACTCTTGAGGAGAAAAGCAGGATTGTTCTTCAACATCTACAGAAGCAAATGGAATGGAGAGATTCTGAAAGTAATGACTGTAACAATTGTCAAAAACTGTTCAAAAATACATCTTTCTTGTCCTATTTAAAAAGAACACACAGAGAAAGCTTGAAAAGATAACTATATAGTTACATTATCTGATTGGTCTCATTCGAAATGATGAATCCGCATACAGACAGGAGGTTGTACAACTTGCCTCTTGATGCGACCGGAACAATCTGGAACTGAACTCACTCAAAACTGTAGAAATGGTGGTAGACTTTAGGAGAAACCCTTCTATACTACCATCTCTTACAATACTAGACAACACAGTATCAACAGTAGAGACCTCAAATGTCTAGGTTCTGTCATATGTCAAGATCTAAAATGGACACCTAACAAAAAATGTCATCAAAAAAGTACAACAAATAATGTTCTTTCTGCACCAACTCAGTAAGCTCAAACAGCCCAAGGAGCTGCTGATACAGTTCTACACAGGAATTATTGAGTCTGTCATCTGCATCTCTATAACTGTCTGGTTTGGTTCTGCAACCCAACAACACAGACATAGACTTCAATGGATAATTAGAACTGCAGAAAAAACAATTGCTATCAACCTGCCTTCAATCGAGGACCTGTATAATGCTCGAGTCAAAAAGAGGGCTGTGAAAATATTTACAGACCCCTCACATCCTGGACATAAACTGTTTCCTACACTCAAAATGACTCTCAAAACGACGCTATAGAGCACTGCACACCAGAACAACCAGAACAACCAAGGGTGCTTATTTGTACCCTTTGACTACTATTTAGTGTTATACCTATGATTCTTGACAAATGTATTTTTTCCTTTTTCTTTTTTGAAAACTGAGAGCATTTGCACCAAAACAAATTCCTTGTGTGTCCAATCACATTTGGCATAAATGTGAATAAAGAATTCTATTCTATTCTATTCTATTCTATTCTATTCTATTCTATTCTATTCTATTCTATTCTATATAATAAGTATAGAGATAACATACCATAACAGTAATTGAGAGTGAAACATACACATACTGTATGTGTCAGAATATAATTATTTAACCAGATTCGTACATTATAACAAGCTATAATTTACTGGATAAACCACAACTGCGTGTTCATGGATTTTTTAAATCACCCATGCTTTATAAGGTACAATAAATGGAAATCTGCAAATGCAGTCTCCTGTCAAAGATTCTGGCCACAGTTTGAGCAAGATGGCTATTCCCTCAAATCCGAGTGCCCCACGCCTGTTGGAGACTACCATCTTTCAGTCTTCTTGCAAGGGTGCAGCTAAATTTGAAATAAGATTTCAGAATTAATTATAAAAAAAATCCTTTCAATGGGGAAATGCTTTTGTTTTGAATTTAAAAAAAAACATAGTAAGATAATGGTAGGAACTGGACACTAGAAGGAAGATTAAAGATTATAATTAAAGGAAACCAGTCAACTTTGATTGGCTATAATAGAATGAAGCAAAATATTTTAACATTTAACATTTTGAAGGATAATATTGAACAAGGGACCCAGAAGCTAATTTTAATAAGGCCTGCTTCTATAAATTGATTGTGTTTAAAAGGTGGAAGAAGAACACAATCTACCTGACAAGATCAAGACTGATTTGAAAGTGGATTGGAAAGTGACAAGTTACAAGAATGACATGGAAAAAGATATTACCCCAGGCATATAAAATACATTGATTGTCATAATAATTAAAAGAATATACAAAAAACAAACTAAGGGTGTGACCAGGATAATTTTCCTATATTGGTTTTATGAAAGAGCCTTGAAGAATTTGGTGATAAGGGACAAAGAGAAACTGAAAAGAAATCAAGTTCTATGATGTTATTTGACGGGACTAAAGATCTAGATTGTTAGAAGTAAATGGAAGGAATATAACATTGGTTTATTTAGTCAAGCTTAAAATAGATATGTTATTATCTCTGATAATTATGGGCTTCAGATGACATCAGGACTGAAGGATGAGGCTTTATGGATTTGTTTCTAGATAAGAGAAGGCATATGGGAAGAAGAGAACATTAGTTGTGTTTTAAGAGAAAGTGATAAGTTACTAAAATTGTTTATACTTTTTGTGATGAAGGGAGAAGTTATTTCTATATATTTTTATATTTTACTTTTTCTTATTTTTATTTTATCTTTATCTTTCTGTTTTTTTCTTCTTTTCTGAACATTTACTTATGATTTTTTAAATTTGTATTAGATTTATTGTTGTAATATTTAATAAAATTACTATTAAGAAAGGGAAGATAATTCCATCATGATCTGTACACTTAAGCATTCTGAATGTACTCATTAACCTGGCAGTCTTAATCTTAGATACATGTAAATCTCACAAAAGATGAATGCAATTTGCATTTTCTTTTGTTTCTTCTAAGCTAAGAATAAATTTAAAGACCTGCTTCTAGGAACATCTGATTAACAAGAAAAGTATTGCCACAGCTTGCTGCCAAGCTTGTAGTAATTTATGTTCACCAGGCTATACATTTCTTATGTTTAACTGCACCAAGATGTACTTATCTCTTTTGTTTATTGCATTTGCTCCACCCTGGTGACTTCGTTTTCTTTCTTGACTAAGAATGCAAAACCTGGGTGGGAAAGCTAATGTACAATTGCACGTACTTATTAATCCTTCTTACACTAATTATACCCAGGCCAATATCATTTCATTTTCTGTTCAAAACTGAGTTTTACAGTGTTTGATTGTAACAAATAACTTCAATTAGGTTCAAGAAGTAGTTCTGTTGTTTGAGAGGATTTAATCTGTGCAGCCTATTTGTCCACAGGATTTAGGATGGGAAGGAGAACTCTAAACTCAAATGTGCCATTACTCTCAAAAAGGAGCTTGTTGTACAATGATAAGGAAGCTGCCAAAATTCCAACAATGATGTGTTCTGAATAGGTATCCCTGATGTTTTAATAGTCAAAGCCAGAGTGGCGTTCAATTCAGAAAAAAAACAACAGAGAAAGATCCTGACCGTGTACATCTTTTGGCTTTATCAAAAAGCTCAGGGTGCACCATTTATATTCAGCTATTTTAAACTGATGCATATTTATAGACTCCAGCACAATGAGCCAGATGCTTCTGCATGTAGCACAGAATAGAAGAGAAAAGGTGGGTGGAGCATGATTCAAGTGCTTCTATATTAAAGAACAGGCTTCAGTACTCAAGGAGATTGTAGCAAATCTATTGAAAGAGTTGGATTTTCCAACAGCATGAATCTATAAGTAGTCTGGGGGAAAAGTCCTGCTGAATTTCCAGTACTATGAAGGCATGCAAGGGATGTATGGAACCCCTACAAGAAAAATACTCTGAAAAGCAAGAAAAAAAAAAAACACCATGATCTTTTTTTTTAAATTGATGCTTTCAGAAAGAGAACAAATATAGTTGATTTCATTTACTTTAAAATGTAATACAAAATATAATTTAAAGACCAATAAGTCTAGGATAAAGTTACCTAAACATGCAAATATTTTTTGTAGATCATTTTTAGGTGCACACTTAGACATGCAAAAGGTGAATGCAATAAAAAGAGTTGTGGCACTAGAGGAGTTAGAGAAGGTTGCCTAGAACTGGGAAGATCTGGATTCAAATCCCTCTTCAGTTTGCTGAAAACCCTAAGCAAGGTTTTCAATACTTCAGTGTAGACTTTAGTTCTAAGATTAGAATGGGAGAAAGAAAGAAACTACATTGCTCTAAGTTATGTGGAGAAAATAATAAATAACTAAAATAAAACACACTTTTTAAAGTCTATCTAATCACTCTATTTTGGATTATATTCAATAGCCATCAGAACCAAATCTATTCTAACCAATGTACTGTAGTACCTTTAGTACTGCCATAATCTCTATAACCATATATCTGCTTTCCAGAATGTTGTCATATTTCATCTTGTATTGATAAAAACTTGTCTTCTTATTACCAAAGCAGAAGAAGATATCTAGTACAGAAAGTGTTTACATTATTCAGGGATGCAGGGATACATAAAGAGCTAATGAAACAGCAAGGTTAACCCAAAACCTGTTTTGTATTTTGAACAAGTGAATCCCATAAAGGGAAGGTATCTTTAAAGCGACTCCTGATCTTAGCCTTCAGACTGGCTCATATTGAGATAGTTCTTTAGATAGCTTTGAAATCATTTAAAGTTTAACATCTAAAATTGTTTTTGACAATCACTGTAAATTTTATAACACATCTAGCATGTAACTGCTGTATTTTAGTTAAATTTCTGGAATTTCAAATGCAGCATTGCTTATAATACTTTGCATAGTCAGTCAATATGTAATTAAGGAATAGGTGATTCCTGCTAAATCTTCTAACTTAGAAGTAGTTGTCACTAGGTGTAATTGTGCAGTTGCATTCTTTTCCAGCACTGTCACTTGAGAATCCAAACATTATTGAAAAGTAAGAAGTATTTCCAGAACATTCAAAGGGATTATATAATATATATTCACCTAGAATAGATAATATCCCAATCCCTGATCACCATACTTATTGATCAGTTCACTTCTGCTTCAGCATTTTTTTCATTAAAATCAGGATTGGCTAAGTCAGAGGTCTCCAAACTTGGCAACTTTAAGACTTGTGGACTTCAACTCCCAGAATTCTCCAGCCAGCAAAGGTCACAAGTCTTAAAGTTGCCAAGTTTGGGGACCCCTGTTGTAAATGATCTTCCAGCTCAAAAATTCCCAATAGCTTTTATTTCTACCCAGAGATTTGGCAGGGAAGAGAGAGAGAAAAAAAGGAAACTTGCACTTGTAAATCAACTCTCCTAAGCCTGAGGGCTATTTCTTCATCCTTTTAAGGGGGTTATACAAGTACTGTGTCCCCCACATTTCAGTGCATAGCCTTTTGAAAGCACCCAGCACCTGAGGTTGCTGCCCATCCCACCACGCGTATGGACGAAGCAAGCAGGTTCAGCGCGCCCCCCCCCTTGCCTGCTAACCATCCAAAAAACTCTGGGCAGGTTAGTGAGACATAAGAGAGCGCTCCTGCGCATGTGCAGAGAGCTACAGGGTGATGCCCGAGCTCCAAAAGAGATATTGGAGTAGGTGCGTTTTTCCTGCTTCTGTTGCAGCTATCTTGGGCAAGGTGAGTTAATTGGCGGCGATTGAATGAAATGTCTTCCAGCTCTTCAAGATTAAGTTTAAGAGTGCCCCATGGAAGAAGCCAAGAGCAAGCCGGGGGTGTGTTCCTCCACAAGGAGTGTGAAGGGAGGCAGATACCAGGCCTCTGAGGAAAAGAGGAGGTGAAGCCCTGGCTGTCACCTGGGAGGGGACCACAGAGGGACACGTCACATGCCCCTGTTGCCCTCACAGTCACCGAACTACTGGGAACCATAATAACTGGTTATATAGAACCAGTCCAAACCGGTAGAATCCTACCCCTGAGCTATAGAAACTGAATAAATAAATTAGACACAGTATTTCATACTTTTGCTCTCAGCTTCTTCCATGGGGTGCTCTTAAACTCAACCTTGAAAGGAGAGAGCTTGCAAGTTCCCCTGTCATTGACATGGCTGTCGGGCAATAGAGAAGCAGCTCAGTTGAATCCTGCTTTTCTCTGCCGCCCAGGAGCCCATTTGATGAGAGGGGGACTTGCAGGCTTCTCGCTTTGCAGGGAGAGGTGCTCTCCCTCTCCCAGATGGAAAGAACAATGGAGAAGCTTGTATAGACTCTGGACTGCTTCTCTTACCTGCTCTTGAGGAGTGTCTCCTCACACATGTCCACTTTCCCGGCCCCACCACAGCCACCGGTTGCGAGAGGGGGAGGAGAGGGGAGGAGGAGAAGGGTCACCTGAAGGAACTGGCTGAACAGTGATCGCCAGCCATGGTGGAAATGTCCCTTTGGGTGATCCTTCTCCTCCTCCTCCCCCCTCCTCTTGTGACCGGTGGCTGTGGTGGTGGCGACAGCAGCAAAACAAAAGGAAGCAGCGGAGGCGGCAAGGCAGTGGAGGTGCTGCAGCGGTAGCGGGACCATGGAGCACCCCCAGGCTCTCCCAAAGTATGGTACCTCTATGGATGGTGGTGGCAGCGGCAGCAACAGCAGAAGCAGCAGCAGCAGCAAAATGAATGGAAGCCATTGGAGGCGGTAGACCTGGTGTCTCTGGCCAGTTCCTTCCATTTTGTTCCCAGTAGAAGCGGGCGGAGGCAGCAGAAGTGCTGCAGCGATGGCAATTCTTACAGGTGGTACGTGATAGGGAGAACTGGGAGAGCGCCATGTGGTGGCTTAGTCAGCCAGCCGAGCCCAGGGATGGGGGGGGGGCAGGTAGGCCCCAGCCAGCGCTGCTGGTGGGATGGGGCCACACCGGTGGGAAGCCAGCCACCTGAGCTCAGGGATGGGGGAGTAGGTAGGCTGGGAGAAGCTCATGGAGCCCCGGAAAGAGCAGTGGAAGACCTGGGGAGCGCCAGAGATGGCTGGGCGGAGCTCAGGGAGGCCCGGGGACAGTGGGGGAAGGGCTAGCATGATTCGCAGGCTTACCTGTGAGCAGGCAGATTAGTGAAGAGGCTCGTATCGCATGAAAGACAGGCAGCAATGGCTGCCCTGGTGGGCGGGCAGAAGCAGGCTTCAGGCATGTCGTGCATGTACACAATGTTGCACGTGCACGATAGGGACTGACTGGGCAGGGAGCGGAGAAGCGGGTGGAGAGGGTCGGGGTCAGCCAGAGGCCTGATATACCAGTTCTCTGAACTACTGGGAACTGTAACAACCAGTTCTATAGAACCGGTCCAAGCTGGTAGAATCCCACTCCTGAGCTATAGAAACTGAATAAATAAATTAGACACAGTATTTCATAGTATGTAATGTTTTATATTCTATATTGCCATACATTAAATAACAAATTCATATACTGCATATTAACCCTAATGGTTAAAACCAGTACACTTGTTAAGGAAGGTTTTACTGGCACACTTTAAAGAGTACACTTCAAATTCATCAGGAAAGTAAAAGAAATAGTCTTATGTCCTGCAAATGTTTTTGATTGAAATGTAGTTAAGGTGATAAATTACAAAAGATTACAGGAATTATTAAGAACATGCAACAGGTAGAAGATTGTATCTGTATCTCAAAAATATCCTACAATATTACAAAATCATACATTATTTTCTGGGCCACAAAACCTTTTGAATTATGTACATATACCCTGCATATCAGACCTCTCCATTTGAAGCAAACATGCAACAGTTTCTTTTTTTAAAGATCTTAGATTCCTATAGGTATTTTAGTGATTTTAAATTATTTCATTTTCATTACCAGTCTTAATTTTTAAAAAATGCCTTGGTTCTTTTGCTTCTGACTTTTGATGAGGTGGTGCAAACTTACTGTACTAGGAGTTGCATATGGCTTATGGGGGACCCGTTACATGGTCTTTAGAACAATATGTGAACTAGATCATAAATGGTTTCCTTGATTTTGTCTTGGTGTGTTTTATAAACTCTGTTAATATGGTTTATTCAACAACCCAAAATTAGCCTCATGGGTGGCCTCACTTGCATAATCTAAAATCATACCAATACAAACTCAGCTCCCATTGCAGTGTGTGTGTATGTGTATGTGTATGTGTGTATATATATACATATATAAAAATATACATATACACACACATAAAGAAAGTAAAATTTTAAAACAACATACAGCAACATCGTAAAAATGTGAATAAGGATAGGATGTTGGATAGTCCCCAATTTTAAAGCACTGTGCTATTCTAACTCTAGAAGATATTTCTCTATAGGAAGTGCACTAAGACTTGGCTTCTTGAATGCCAGCTGGTAAGCAAAGCTTAAATATGTCTCTCAGGAGCACTGAGGGAAAAGCATTGCAAAATAGTTGGAGAAGCAGATGGTCTACAAGACCACTTGTTAAGTATGCACACAGACAAGTAATGAGCTATTTAGCAGATTGCATGATTAAAATGCCACCCACTACCTCTGTCTAGAAAAAGGTGGGAAGGTCCATGTATCTCCTTACTCAACTGTACAATGAAAAAAACATATCATTGAAAAGATATCTAAGACCAAAAAAAATAAGCATGTCCCAGTTGAGAAAATATAGTGAAAGAGTCAGGCAAATAAAGTTAAATAGATAATGTGCTGTTGTCTCTTAAGATGTGATTTACCTGATGCTGGGAAGAACAATGGAGAATGAAATTATTGATTATTTTTCAGTGCTGCCATTAACAACTTGAGCCATCACTCTTGCCTATCAACAAATCCATGATAATTTATATATGACCCATTGGAGTGAACCAACCTATCTTTGCTCAATGTTTCCTTACAAAGTTTTAAAATAGCAGAGGCTTCCAGTTGGTAGTGAAAAGGCAACCACATCAATTCCCCAAATTGTAGTAATTGTAGCAACAGCCAAAAAGGACAGCATGCTCATGAAGAAAAGAAAACAATTCCATTCCAACTAAAAGTGGAATAAGGAAGCTACATATTTTATTGATTATAGCTTATAGAAGGTTTGGCATGAACTGGCAGCCTTCCCCAACCTAAATGCCCTCCAGATATGTAGAATTTCCAGAATTCTCAGCAATAGCCATGATGAATGAGAATTCTGGAAGCACATGCATTTTTTTGTCAGTAATTACTGATGTTCGTTATTATTTTTCCAACCAGCATGCTGGGTCCACTTTGATGTCTGGACTACTAGGATGAGCTCTTCCATCATCTTAATGAGGCTACTAGTTTGGCTAGGACTAAATTCAAAGTTCTGAAGAAAATCAGCACTCATCCCCCAGAAGAATGAAATGTTTTAGGAAATATTAAAAAAGTAGAATATTATATTTCCCTAATGGAGAAACATGATTTAAAAAAAAAAAAACAGAAAGCAGACTTCATCTTTCTTAATAGCCCACAGCAGATATTTTGTGCCCATTAAGAAAGATTGGGCCAGCCTATTCAGAAACCAGCCCCAGTTTCCCTGCCACAAGCAGAAACTAAAGAGGCCAGCTTTTAGAAATGCAGATTTGGTAATCCATTCAGAAAGACTGGGTCAAGACAGAAGCTCAGATAAACAATAAGCTAGATGTTGACCAGATTAGCTCAGATAAGCACCTAGGATTTGCATTTCCTTTTTTGCCTATAGAGCCAGCTATGACCCCTACATGACCCCATAGGAATCTGACAACAGCCAATAGAATATTAAAAGACATATTCTGGCACAGGAACAGGAAGCTCAAATACAAAGCTCAAACACAAAGCCCAAAGAAGGTATTAAAAAAACCCACTCTCAACTCCGTTTTGTCAACTGCACCAGAACCACAAACCCATGTGGTTCGGCTTCATCAATAAACCATCTTTCCAATCAGCCTCCATGTTTCCAGTGTCTTTCTCCCAACTTGGAACTGAACAGATGGCTATTTCTTCCAACTGTTCCTTATACCCTTTGTGGAATGACAGTATCCGAAATCCTACCAAGCCATCAAATGGACTTGCCTCGATACTTTATTGCAGTGGTGATTATCATTATTATCATACAGTAAACAATTATTTCTATTTATTGACATTTAAGGAATTCAAAACGTTGAATGACAAAAGTCAGCATTTGTATCAAAGTTATTCCCAACTTGGGTAAGTGTGACCATCAGATGCCCATAGCAATGTAGGGTGAAGCAAATTGAGTATGTATGGAAAAGAAATCATATTTTCCGGTGGCCTTAGATTGAAACAAACAGAATGAACCAGAAGTCAAGAAAATGTTATCCCTCCAGGGTGAAAGTTATGCTTTATGTAGTCAGAAGCAAACAACATAGTAAAAAACAAAGCTGTTACCTAAATAAGGAACAGAGGGAAATTGTATCTCTCACCCCAAACACAATTGCTTATAGTCCTTTATGTAGAGTGGGTAGGAAGAAAGAATGCTGATTATAGGAATGTGTCTTTAATCATTGGAACTCTTTCATAACGGCTTCCTAGTTTTTCTGTAGTAAACCTAGCTCATCAGAAGCTCCTGGATTCTTATATGCCTGTCAAGTTTCAGCCCTGACAACTGGGCCCCCTTCCCACTTATTCTGATTAGCTCCTAGTATTCAGGCTAATGAATCCGTGCAGGGGGCCAAAACTTACCTGTGCGTTCTGTTCTTATGTCACCTCACATCAAGGGATAATTCATGCAGTGCATGTCAGCAGGAGGGGGGGAGGGGTCTGGAAGCCCTTCTCTTTCTTCGTATTTGCTAGGATCAAGAATTGGAGGCTCTGACATTATCAATTTAATAAGCAAGGTATACTTACACTAGAGGGAGCAATAGCACCATCCCTTCCTTACTGCTGCTTAGCTACCCATCAGTTGCATGGCAACATTGCAAAGCGGGGAATATATAAAAGAACAATTCAGATTAAATGCTTTGGTCTTTTATATAGTAAAGTTGCCCTAATGATTTATGCTAACTATTAGTATATTATTCAAGTCAAAGCTGAACATGCTGTGAGCCCTGAGCAAGCTTGGCAACGCTACTGGATTGGCTGCAGGAAAGATTCTCCCCCGCTCCTCATCTCCCTTGAAATAATTTTATAAAGATGTTTGAGGTTGTTGGTTTTGGTGGAATCGATTGCAAAGTGGATATGGTTCAAAGAATCTAATGGCAAGCATCTGAAGAAAATATGGGTAAGTGAACTCAATCTTTATTTTAAACATTTCAGGAGAGTGGGAGGCATCACACGGACCAAATTCCTATAGATAGCCATGCCCTAAAAATAATTTAATTCTTCTGTTTGACCTATCTGTTCCATTGAAGGGGTCCCTTTATATATAAAACGGCTCTCTTTAGTCTGTGTCTAATAGAACTGGAGGGTACTTGGTTAACCTAAGTTATCAGGTATTGCCTCCAGCTTTAATATTTAAATAGAAGAGGAAAAAACATTGGCAAGTGAAGGGTGAGCTGCAACTGCTAGTACTCTTTTTTTTTGTCCAGCTTTCGAGATATACGAGCCATTTCATCTTCTCCATCTGGTCATCCTTCTTATCAACTCATTGACTGAGACCTCATTTGGAATGCTAATACTTCATAGAGCTAATGAAGTGTCCAGCTTTCATAGCGATTAAATAATTTAAAGAATGTAATTTTAAAATATCCAGGAAGTGAAGCTTAGAAATTTAAAATCCAAAATGAGTCTCTGGGATAGATTTAAAATCCCTCTCTCAGAAATATAAGCACTGCCTGTTAATCTAGCAAACCCTGGTATGCAGAGAACCTCTGCTCTTCAGAGTATTGCTTAATGGTAGTATCTCAGTATTCTTCATTATTAGACAGGCTTGCTAGGACTTCTTGGGATGGGGGATTGAATAGCTCTCCATCTCTGATCTTCCCAGTTTTTAGAGAGAAGATGGCCATCTATTTAAGGGATAAAATAAAAATAAGGAGGGTATTTTTTGTGTGTGTATGGGGAGGGGGGGCGGGGGGGGGTTGTGTCATTTCCCAAAACATTAGAACCTAAAATCATCTATATAGAGCTGTCAAGAAATAGTCAAACCTTCTAACTGATGGAATTTATTACTAGATATGATAAAACCCCACATTTAGAACATGTTAAATGGCATTAGACAATTTTGTGGATAGGGACATCGCTGCTATTAATTTTGATGGCACCAGACTAACTCCAGAATCAAAGAGATTCAAAATCAGTTGCTTGAGAGCAACATTGCAAAGAGGCTATCATTCTAGTCTATGTTGGTGAGCTTCTTGATATATGTATATGGCCACAAAATCTGGGCCAAGTAATCCTTTGGCCTAATGTCTCAGGACTCATATTCTTACATTAGTTTAGATTCATCAGTTCTGACTAGCATTTTTTTCCAGGATCTGAAACAAAATTATTTCTCCTCATCTGCTACTTGATTCTTATAAATGGAGATAAGAATCCAGCATAAATAAATCTCCCCCTCAATTATTTGTAAAAAAAAAATGTAAGTATTTAAAATGCCTAACTATTTTTAGTGGGTAGATAATTATCCACAACAGTTTTGACTTGGCAAATGTTTAAGAAGCAAATCTTGCAATGCTAAATTCAGTGATCTGATTTACTTATTAAAGATACAGTATATTTTTCCTTTTCAACTCAGTATTTTCAGTAGTTTTTGTTTATATTTGATTATCCTAACCGATAACCTTTTTTCATTTTTAAACTTTATTTGTAGATAAAAATAAAAAACTAAATAATTCTCCTTAAAACATTGGTATACATACAGGCAGACATATATATCAATCAAAGTTTGCTTTCATTATATAATAGATAATTTTCAATCAAATAACAGGATAAATAGATGGAAAATGGGAAATTAAAAGAAATTTTAATTTCTAAATGGTCCTCATATTGGTACTTCTAGCTGCAAAATATTTATAGAAAGTAAATTCTTTGAGGCTTTATATAACTTGAATTCTTATATTTCAATTTTGTGGTATATTTTATATATATTATATAATATATATTAATCATAGAAACACTTACTGTCCACTTCTATTCTCTTTTTAATTTCCAGAATATTAGTATATAATTAGAACAAAATATGCATCAACCCAACATGTTTTCCACTATAGCAGAGATCATATCATCTGAACCAATACTATATTTTAGCTCCAGATCTGTTAGTTAAAACCTCCATTTTCTTCATGAAATACATGCATCCTGCAACAGGAAGATCTATTTCAAGAGATGTATCTAATATGCACAAAACAATACTTTTGTTAAATTAATCATACTTCTCAATCTTTGACAATGTGAATATATGTAAATTGTCTTGACATATGTGGAAACAGTCAGGAATAGATTGTGAAACAGCCACTTACACTTTGCACAATGATTTGAAGAGATGTGCTTTGTTTGTGAAGCATTTCCTTCAAATATTTTGTATTGTTCTACTGGGCACCATTTCTTCATTCCAAACAAGGTGATTGCCGCAAGCCATGATGTCCCCAAATTGAGGACAGAGGATTGTAATGTCATTGGGGGTCATGACCTCTAACACAAGTTCATAATTTATGAACAGATGATGATGTCAAAATGTTTATATCGGGTGATGATGTCAGAATTCTTATGTCATGTCTTCCCCCAGATTGCCTCAGGGATTCCTATCATTTATTATTTTGTAAAACAAGCAGTTAAACCTCTAGTACTAGAGGGAGTTATAAAGCAGCTCCCATTTCTGTTAAAATGAACTTGCCATTATGCACTGCTTGATAGATGATATTTATAGTGCAAATTCTTAGCACAAATTCATAATTTAATCCTATTAATGAACTCCCATTAGATTAACACAGTGGACAATCAAGCTATAATTTGTCCTGTTTGTTCTCATCAGCTGAGGAACATATACTGTAAGCAGTGTCTTTACTGCTTAATAAATGCAGTTCAGACAGGACTTCAGGCGATCCTGCTTTATCACCAGCATATGAGGATATTATCACAGGAAAAGCATAGTACATTAAGTTGTAGTAGCTGTTGCTCCATTTTTAAACAGAGTGCACTGCAGCAATCTGAGAATAAAATGTTTTTTTTTTAAAAAAAAAACTATGATGGGATCTGAGAGAAAATGTTTTCAGCAGGTTTGAGAATTACAGCTGGAACAATAAAAATTGCTATCCTATTTAATAGTTTGATCTTAGGGATTCTTTGGGTTTAAGTCAGGAAGAAGGTGTAGATCTGACAGCTGTTTCAAATAATGTTGAGGAGGTCGTTTTGCTTCATTATTTACATAGCTATATATCTGTGTGACAGAAGTATAATCTGCTCGGTGTTAAAGCATTAGTAGAAAAGCTAATTTAATTATTCTTATGCTAAAGATCATTTTCCAGGCTTGGATTAACAATTGTCCAACAATCTTTAAGAGGTTTAGAATTTCATTGATGGAAGACAAATGGTATTATTTAGTGTTGTCACCCATCTGTTTTGAAACTGAAATGATAGTTTTTTGCATACTCCTGACTGAATATGGGAATCATAATTACCTATGTATCTACTTATCTATCTAATCACTTCCTGATTAATCAATAATCAATAACTATCAATCTGAGGGCAAGGATTATTGCCTTGAAGTAGTAGGAGGATTCAACAACTCCAGTTAACACTGAGAATAATGCCAGTGGAAGCATAAATTTCTAGTAGGATTCCCCCTTGCTGAAGGTAGGAAGAGAGGGGAGCTAATGATAGCCCACAGTGAGGTTGAGGCCATGGGTGAGGGAATCAACAATTTAAAAGAAGAAACTCCAAAATAAAACTTGGAAGAGGGCACTGGTGAAATATTTCTGTATAGTTGCCAAGAAGTTTATAAATATGGTCCAAATATTTTGTTCAGTTTGGGTTCTGGATGATGAGACACATCTTTTGGATGGTTCTCTTCTGTCTACTGAAAAAGAATGTAAAAAACATTCACAAGTCTATTTAGAGAAAATATAAGCCTCCAGGCCAAATTTGCAGGGAAGTTTGGTCACTGATGGTATCAGTATTAAGAAATGTACCAGTATTGAAAAAGACACATCCTATTGGAGTATGGAATGGGAAAAATCAAAAAGAAGAAAAGCCAGGGATTATTGAAGTTAAACTACAGCATATTTTAATTGTTTAAGGAATAAGCGAACATAAGTAGATTGGAAGGAGCCAGCCACTATAAATCAAATGATTGTAATACACTGGTTGAGATATGGGGCTAAACAAAGGAGTGGAATGATAATGCTACTAAAAAAACCATTATGTGCTTGGCTTTAATCTATTAGACCAGCGGCCCCCAATCTTTTGGGCACCAGACCAGTATCCTGAAGAGAGCTTTGACCATGGACCGGAGGGGGCATGATTTGCAGGTTGCCTACATCTTCTGGATGGGGCTTCACTTGCTTGTGCAGGCCAGTTGTGGCCATGTCATGGACCAGTGCCAATCTATGGACCGGAGGGTTGTGGACCTCTGTAGTAGATGACAGGATCATATCTGTTAGATTGTGTGGATTTCCACCAGAGCTGTGTACTTTTTCTGACCCAGCTCCCCAAACACAACAAACCCTCTGATGTGAACTCAAAAGATGCCTTTATTAGGAACTCTGGCAGTCCCAGCAAAAAGTTTATCTCACAGGCTAACAAGTCCATCCGGCTGCAAGATGAATAGTTGTCTGCCACACCTATTCATTTTCACCCCCTGCCTTTTATCCCCAGAGCTAGGATGGGGCCTTGCTAGCAGTGATGGCTCTGCCTTCCCCAGGATTGGCCCATGGCTTTCCACTGCTCTCCTCTTCTCTGCCTTCTACGCAGCCACGCATCAGGCATTGGACCCAGCTTTTCCTCCTCTTCTTCATCAATCACCTCCAGGCCTGGGGGCTGTTGACTCTCCATCTGAGTGTGGACGGATGGCCCAGGCTCTGCCTCTGTCTCTCTCTCTCTATCTCTGCCAGCTCCATTCCCTCTTCCCCTTCAGAGCTCCCAGGTTGCCCTGACTCCCACACCTCCTCCTCTGATTCGGCTGCTGGAGGAGCCAGCAGCTGACAGGCCACAACAGTACTCTATAATTATTCAGAAAAAGTGACCCAGATCTAGAGTAAGAGCAAGGCCTGTCTGCTATTAGTTAAGGGAGGCCAACCATATTTCAGACTTTTCCATGAGTCTGAAAACGCCCCAAAGATTAGGTTAAGGAAATGTAGTCATTTTAATTAATTTAATTAATTAATTAAGTAGTCATAGTTAAGACACATTCAGCATGTCCTTTTTCCCCACAGAAGACTAAAAAGCTACCAAAGAGCACGGGTGGGATGCTACTGGTTCTGCTCAGCTCTGTAGAACCGGTAGCTCTGAAGAGCAGCAGACACAGGACCGGTTCTGTGTCTGCTGCTGTTTGGCCCACCCGCCCGCCTGGGCTCTTACCTGTCCTCTATTTCCTGCTTTTTCAACCTCAGCTGCTTTGCGTGACACAGCTGAGCTTGAAAAAGCAGTAAAAAAGGCTTTTTTCAAATGCTGCGCATCTGCATGCAGCGCTTATCAGCTGTCCGGGAAGCACAGATTTCATTGTATTACACGCGCTCACAGTGCACGTATGGCGTGCATGCATGCGAAGCGCGCACACGCGCGCAAAATATAAGTACCAAACAGGTGGGATTCCATTTTTTTAACAATCGGTTCTGTGGGCATGGATTAGTTGGTGGGCATGGCTTAATGGTCATGTTATTGGCTGGGCGTGGCAACTCAACATCACTCACATCAAGGCATGCTTCTCCTTGCCTGGCCTCTCGTGACTGTGGGGATGCTGCAACAGTCATAAATGTGAAAAATAGTCATAAGTCACTTTTTTCAGTGCCATTGTAACTTTGAATGGTCACTCAACACAAGCAAAATACCAGCAAAGGAGGGGAAAAAACCTCCAGAGATGTTCCTGAGACAGGAAATCCAGTCCTGCCAAGAATGTAATAAGGGTTAATGGAGAGGCAGTTTCTGTAAGCAACACCAGAATGTTTCCTTCCTGCCTTCCTTACAGGATTAGGCCAGTAATTTCTTCTAACAACTGGTTCTCCGAACTGTTTAGAATATTAACAACCGGTTCTAGTGAATAGGTGAGAACTGGTAGAATCCCACCTCTGGTACCGAACCAGTAGTAACACTGGTTGAATCCCACCCCTGCCAAAGAGCTATATTAATTCTAAATGCAAGCAAAATTTTGTATAACATTTACAAAGAATAGGCATCCATTCAGATAAAAGTGCCAAATTGGCCATTTCAGAAAAGGTAGAGAGAGATTGAAACAGGTAGCACTTCACAGGGTTGTTGTGGTGAAAAAAGGTTGATGGGAATAAGATGTCTGCTGCCTTGAATTATGCAAAATAAAGGCAGTCCCAAAAGTGCTTTTTCAAGAGGCAATTAGACTTTATTTTTCCTTGAAGATGTTTTGCTTCTCATCCAAACTTCTTGGATAAGAAGCAAAACATCTTCAAGGAAAAATATAGTCCAGTTGGCTCTTGAAAAAAGCACCTTTGGGACAACCATGACCTGGATGGCTAAGAATCTCCATAGACTAAAATAAAGGCAGTATATACATTTAGATAAGATAATGGGTACAACAAGTTTCTAAGTATTACCTTTGCTTTAGGTCAGTGGTAGTCAACTTGGTCCCTACCGCCCACTTGTGGGCATTCCAGCTTTCATGGTGGGGGGGTAGGGGCTTTGTCTGATACTTTATAAATCATCATTACTGTGGAACCAGTGGGCAGTTAGAAAATTTTACTACTAACAGAGATACAAAAGTAGGCGGTAGGTATAAAAAGGTTGACTACCCCTGCTTTAGACTATCTTTGTGTAGAACGTGCCAGAATATAGATAATATTAAGTCAAATGGGCATGCCAGAATACTTTTTGAGAATCATTGACAGAGAACAAGAAGCTACAGCAAGAAGTGGGCCAGAAGGAGCAGAACAGAGTAGAGAAGACTGTGAGACAAGGAGGCATATTGTCTCCATGTTTGCTCAACTTACACAGTGAATATATTATACAGAATGCCAAGGCTGTAAGAAATGACAGCTGGAATCAAAATTGGAAATTATAACACTAAAAATTTGAGATATGCAGATGACATCCTTTTCTTAGCTGAAATAAAGAAGACTCAGAAAAGCTTGTTAAGGAGAGTAAAAATAGAAAGTTAAAAAAAATCTGGTTTGGTGTTAAATAGAAAAAAGACAAAGAGATCTAGTAGGCTTGTTGAATTCACAGATGATACAAAAGGATACAAAGGTAGTAGATAGTTTTGTTTCCTTCGGTTTAGGAATATATTAAAAAGGGCTGCAGGTTGAAGAAGTAAACAGATTGATGTTAGGGAAAAGAAGCAGTCTAAATCGGGAAGGATGAAGATGTTTCTATGACAATGAAGATCAAAGTAGTGAATAGGGTTATGCAGCATTTCAGATTCAAATAGAGTGCCCAGAAAAGTTCATTTAGCACTTTGGGGCAACTCCTTACCATCAACAACCCCCTTAAAGCATCCATGCCTTTTCCTATGATTATGCTACTGTGTTTCTCGGCTCTAGTGTAATCTCGAGAGAAGGCATGATTGGATTAAGGAGGTCCCAACAGGTTCTGTGAGCACACCCATGCCCACTTTGAACTACCCGCAGGTAGTCCTCAACTTACAATCACAATTGGGCCCAAAATTTCTGTAGCTAAGAAAGGTAGTTGAGTGAGTTTTGCCCCATTTTACTAAAAGCCCTTTCTTGCCACAGTTGTTAAGTGGATGACTGCAGTTTTTTTCAGATAATAGAGTTGGAAGGGACCTTGTAGGTCATCTAGTTCAACCCCCCCACCCAAGCAGGAGACCCTACACCATGTCTGACAAATGGCAGTCCAATCTCTTCTTGAAAGCCTCAAGTTGCTAAGTGGATGGCTGCAGTTGTTACGTTAGTAATGTTAAGCAAATCTGGCTTCCCCATTGACTTTGCTTGTCAGAAGGTCACAGAAGGTAATCACATGACCCCGGGGATGCTGCCACCGTCATAAATATGAACCAGTTTAGTGGTGGTATTCTACTGGTTTGGCCTGGTTCGCCCGAGCCAGTAGCGTCAATGAGCAGTGGAGACTGAACTGGTTCTCTCTGCTAGTCTGCTGTTGGGCCCACCCACCCATCTGAGCTCCCATACTCACCTTTATTCCCTGCTTTTGAAGCGCAATGGCTTTGCACAGCGCAGCAGAGTGCCGCACGGCGGCTGCTGAAGCGACAGGGAGAGTTCAGGCTTGCAGGAGGTGAGTTGGAACACCTCTGTGCCTGCGCAAACACCTCTGCACCTTGTTTTCAGTGTCGCTGTTGAGGACTACCTGTATTCCCTTTTGAAGTGCTGCACAAACGTAATTAAAGCCATGTCTTTCCAGTGGGTATGAACAGCAATGAAAACGGATCACTAAGAAAGAAGAGAAATAAGAAAAAAGTGCCTTCAAATTGTGGATGTGAAGATGGTTACTTAGACTGCAAAAATCAACAACAACAACAGCAACAACCCAATCAATCATTTCTGGAAAAAATAGAGTGACCGCTCCCTTGAGGCAATGCAATTGATGTACTTCACCATGTGATGTAAACAGATGATGAACTACAAAAAAAAAAAGAATTATGCTGTAGCAGAACTAGGAGGCAAAACCATAGATAAACTGGAGGAACAATAAAAAATATTTTAGGAACGTCCCTGGAAAGCTGTACATTTCCAGCAGAGGCAGGCTGAGATGGCAGGTGCTTGTTTATAGTCAGCTGGAGTTGGGCCTGTTTTGATGATCAATATTAGGGCCCACTGCTTATCCCCTGCATGATGCCCCATAACTTTCCTCCTCTGTTGGTTTCTTTTTTTCTTTTGACATTTTTTGGGGAAGGAGGAACTCTTTGTTGTGATTGATTCATTCCCCCAAAGCCCAGGTGTGAATTTGTGCAGGAGCAGAGGAGCCAAAGAGATTCCCTTCTTTTTCCAGCAGCAAGGTCACAAACAAAGCTACAGCTTCTGCAAGCCAGTGGAGCTGAATAAATTGAGAGTAATGACCGGCTTCCCTCTTGTTCCTTCTTCTGCCTGCTGGCCAGACCTTCTCCAGCCTAGCTTGCCCTCCATAAGCAACCCACACCTGCTCCTCTATTTTAGTGACTTCTCCTAACTAGCGGGGGAGCAAAGATAGCCCAGGGGAACTGATCCTGTTGGTGTTGCCTGGACTGCCTTTGTATTCAGGATCCCTGCCCACCTCCTCCCACAGAAAAACTTCCAACTTTCTTGGAGGGGTTATGGAGAAGAAGCCAGGGTCACAGAATTGAGTACACACCAGCTGTTAGAGGCCAGGTGGCACAAGTAGATTAAGCATAATTGAAGACCTTGGGGGCCACCTAAAAAAAAAAAAGATGCATGAGCCGCTCAAATTTGCTGAGCACCTTTGCTGATAGAAGTACAAGTGTACTTTTTTTTCCTGTTCCCCTTATTGTTTTTTCACACCTTTGTTGACCAAAGTACATTTTTGTGAAGCCAAAGTATGGCTTACTTAATTCTGATTGGCTGAAAGCCTTATAATTTGAGTTTATTGGACAAATCACGGTTCTCTGTGACACACGTTGTTCAATAAACTATGAATAACATTTCCTGGCTTAGCATGACATGAAGGACACTCACCTTGCATCAATTTAACTGTCAGGAGTGACCCATTGAGTTTTGGTTGCAAATCAGCCTAAGATGATATAGCAAGACTCAGATCTGAAAGACTGCAGTTATGTTCATGTATCACATGAAGGCATTAAGTCGTTGATTTAGTATTGGCTTAAAATGTGGATTAAGCTAGTCCATTTGTAAGCAAATGGTTTATAACTTAATATAAACATCCAGAGTTGTCTTTTTAAAGTGAGATGGGCATCATAGAAATTAATTAATTAATTAAATAAATAAATTTATGCATTAACCTAATAGTTATTTTATTCATGATATCATGATTAAGTAGCATTCATATTGCCATCTGTTAAACCACAGTTAACTAGGCAATGACACATTGCATCTTAGTGTGTTGGGTGAATCTGAACATCTTGTTAAGTCAAAATGAGTTCTGCTTCTTCAGAAAACTTTGTGTTTGATAAATCACAAATGTCTATAACCATCCCCTCCATTTATCCAAATATGTGGGAATGGAATGACTTTAGCATGCCCCTTGCTTTTGGCTCATCAGTCTCTCTATTAAGAATGGTTATACTTTTGTTGTTGTATCAAATTTCTTTGTCAAAAATATATGTGAGAAGGTGCCTTTCTGGATTCAAAATGTTCTTCAAATCTCTCAAAACAATTTGTGTTTACAACTTTTGCTTTTCCATACTGTTGCTGTGTCTGTGCCATTGATGGAGCCGGGGTAGAAGGAAATTTCTTTTCCTGCAAAACGTTTCAAAGGATTAGGAATCATGAAATTACAGATTGAAGCAATCTAACCAAGGAGAGTTTATTTTCCCTTATTGCTGCTGTGGCAAGGCTGAAGAGGGAGACTTTCTCCCTAAATGATCTCAGATAATAATCAAGAACTGAATCCGGTAGGGATGGCTGGATTCCAACTCCCAGGCAACATTTCTGATAATGATCTGAACTGCTCATGGACACCTCCCATCTGTGCCACCTACTCTATGGAATACAGTGACATTGGCATGCTACTTTACCAATCAGATGGGGTTATGTGCCAATGTCACTGAGGACAAGTGAACCCATATTGCTATTAAGGAATATTTTGTTGCTAAGGAAACTAGGGAGATTATTTTCAGTTCTTTTGCATTGAAAAGAAACTACCATAGTGTAACATGGTGCAGCAAAACATGAATATTGGGCCCAGTTGCCTTGGCAACACAAATATTACGTTAGCTGTTTCAATTTTACTAAAGGTATGTCCCTCTTCCCAATACTTGTACCTTTCAGGTTTCCCAATAACACTAAAAGGTTCTGGAGATGCAAACCATTGGAAAAATAAAGCTTTTCCTTCTTCACCCGAGTTCTTGAAAAAAAAGTTATTTATTTATCTAGTTAAAGAAGTTATTTGGCTGCCCACCTCAAACACTGTAATTCTGAAATCTTTGAACAGCATCTTTGGAAAGTAAAAGTTGGAGAAGGTTAGTAATGTATCTTTCGTATCTTTATCGGGTCCCAAAATATGCTGTGTTTCTGAAATGATGCAATCTGAAACTTCAGCCAGCATTACCCAGCATTTAATGATACTCCAGATGTTTCGAATTTCCAAAGGCCTGATAACTGGAGTTCTGGGAACTATAGCCCAACCTGTCTGGAGGACAAAAGGTTGGAGAAATCAATTCTGGCTAGAAAATCTACAGGTCAGTGTTTTAGACCAGGGGTCCCCAATCCCCAAGTTGCAGCCCACTACCAGGCCAGGGCCTATTTGGAACCAGGCTGCACTAGAGGTAGGTTAATGTGCATATATGCGCGCATGCATGCACAATTTCGCTCATGCAAGCAGCGCCCCAAAGGCTTCTCTTCTCTCTGGCATGAGTGTGCAGCCCGGTTCCCCTCCCCCCCAGCTGGGCCACCAAGCTGTAAAGGTTGGGGACCACTGTTTTAGACAACTTATTATCTCTAAGTTATTTTTAAAAAGATATTTCATTTTGCTTGCAGTTTATTTTTATTGCTTCAAACCCCTTAACTATATGATTGGTAAAACTGATGTGGTTAATTTAACTATATCTCTATAAATTACATTTTTATCCATTTTTCAATGTATGTGTACATATGTGTCTTTGTCTGGATATGCACATATATACACAAACACAAATGCATATTTATGGTAAGCATGAATTGAAAACCAGGTTTGTATTTATGCCCAATCAAGTGTGAAATTAATGTCCTACAAGCACACTCAATTGAATACATTTAGCTTTCATTGTTTAATTTAGTAGTTAAAGACTCTTTTTGAACTGCTGCCATACAGGTAATTCAGCAAAAGTTCAGCTCCATGACATAGAGTACATTCCTGAGTTAATTCACAAGTCTCATGAATTCAATAGGCTGTCTCTCACATAAGTGTATATGTTGGATTACAGACTCTGCACATTTATTTTGAATTAAAAATAATAATGGAATGGGGCTTAAATTCAGTTTGCTCCTTTTCATTTGGATTAAATCTGCTGAAGCTAATGGGACATTTTTTAAAGTCACGATTTAGTATTACCTGGGACAAGCTCATAATTACTGTAGAAGCTAAAATCTTGAAAAATTCCAAGGCTGTTTGAAGAGAGAATATTTTGGGGATACATGCCAGCTTCACTTGTTCATTTGCCATTAGATTGAGGATGAATGTGAAGTTACTGCAAAATGGACTTGGTGTTTATCATCAGCAGATCAAGTTGATCAGTGACCTCTTGGAGTCAGGATTGAGGCATTTGGGCTGGAAGGGGAGACCATTACCAAATTATTGATTAGCCTTACCCTGTGACAGTTTACCTGGTGATACCTTCCACCATGTCATCTTCAACTTCTTACTAGCAATATGTATCTAAGGGACCATTTTCTTCTCTAAAGCTTAGCAATGAATGAGAGGCAGATTTGTCTAGTGCAATGGGCCGGGGACCACTGATGGTCCATGAGAAAATTTTGGTGGTCCACAGAGAAAAGTCACCCCCAAAGCACCCCCCCAAAGCACCCCTCCAAAGCAATTAATCCAGGTTGCATGGGAGCACAAGGCTGTGCTGCCCACATGGCCTGTGGGAACACAAAGCTTGCGTCGCTTGCATTGTGAACAACACAAAGTAGTGAGGGGAGGGGGAAAAGGGTGGAGGGAAGGAACTTGCCCCATTCACCCTATGCGCCTTGCCTGATCATCGGCCTGCTTCTTTCTGCTTCTTTCTTCTTCTGCTTTTGGCTGCAAACAAGAAAAGACTCATTTCTGGTGGAGTTTGGGAGAGAGAAAGAAAGACTTCTGCTGCTTTCCTTGCATGAAGCCAAAAGTCTCTCTCTCTCCCCTTGAGAACAGAGCTGGAGACGGTATCCTGCGATCCCAAATAAAGAATGATCAATCAGTAGAAAAAAGGGGTGGGGAATTTTCCTGCAGACTTCTTTTGGGATTTTCCTAGGGTCTCTGATCCGTAGGATTTAAAATTATGAGTTTGGTCATCCCTGAGGTCCAAAAGGTTGGTGACCGTGGTCTAGTGGTTAAAGTATCAGGCTAGAAAGCTAGAGAGCATGAGATCAAGTCCCCCTTAGTCATGAAAGACAGCTGGGTGTCTTTGAGCCAGACAGTCTCTCTCAGCCCAACTCACCTATAGGGTTGCTGTTGTGGAGAAAATAGAAAGAGGAAGTTGTGTTGGATATGTTTGCTATCCTTGAGCCTTCTCAACCCAGCTTGTTTCCTCATCCCCTGACTTGCACAGATCAGGCCAGCCAATTTCAAATCTTTTTGCAAATTTCTCATAATTAAGTAAATGCAAGGATTTGTGAATGATCCACGGTTCTTATATATTTGATGATATAGATACAGTTGTCTGATTATCTATTTTTTTCCTTACTGACGTTGCTATATGACATTTCTTCATCAGACCATACTTTACATCCTAGCTGCTGCAGCTGTTCTCTGTTATCTTCTTTCTCAGCTAGCTTACCCAATAGCTACCAATATTATTGATTTCACTCCTTGTGACTGCAGGTCCTCCTTCATCTCTTTTGTTGGAGTGTTTTACTGTTTTACGATGTAAAAAAAAAGATGTTGAGACTATAGAAAAATTGCAGGGAAGAGCAACACAGATGATTAGGGGACTGGAGGCTAAAACATATAAATGTCAATTTATTGAATATTATCGGTATGTATTGTATGTATTTATTGTAATTTATCGGTATGTCTAGTTTAATGAAAAGGGGGAGTGGTGATATTCAGCAGGTTCTGACCAGTTCTGGAGAACCGGTAGCAGAAATTTTGAGTAGTTTGGAGAACCAGTAATTAACACTTCTGACTGGCCCCGCCCCCATCTATTCTCTGCCTCCCAAGTCCCAGCTGATCGGCTGCATCTTCTTTTGTTGCCCTGCACAGGAGAACAGAGCTGGAAAGCAGGTTATTGGGGTGGGGGAGGGAATGGGGATTTTGTAGTATCTTTCCCCTGGAGTGGGCTGGGAATGGAGGTTTTACAGGATCCTTCCCCTGCCATGCCCACCAAGCCACCCCACACCCACCAAGCCACGCCCACAGAAACGGTAGTACAATTTTTTGAAGTAGGAGTAGGGGTGACATGAGAGCAGGGTTCCAATATTTGAGGGGCTGCCACAAAGAGGGGGGGGGTCAATTTATTCTCCAAACCTGAAGACAGGACAAGAAGCAATGGATGGAAAATAACCAAGGAGAGAAGCAATCTAGAGCAAAGGAGAAATTTCCTGACAGTCCGAATAATTAATCAGTGGAATGGCTTGCCTCTAGAAGCTGTGGGTACTTCAAGATTGGAGGTTTTTAAGAAGAGATTAGACAACCATTTATCTGAAATGGTGTCGGGACTAGAAGGTACTTTCCAATTCTGTTGGATATTATTATTATTGTTGTTGTTGTTAATAATAATAATTGTTATTGTTCTATTATTCTGAGGGCAAGGATAGACCTTTCCTTCTTCCAATCAGCTTGCCAATTCTTGTTCCTTCTCCTTCTCTTCCTCTCTTTGCCTAGTCAATCCAATTCAATCCACTGATTGCCATATCTTTTAAAATGTCACTCACTGTTTCTTTACTTTCTTTGTGTTGTGGGATTCTAATTTCCCTTAAACTGTATTCCTTTTTATTCCCTCCACCCCCACACATTGGTTTGACTGTCAGCCTCTGACCACCATGATGATTTCTTTCCTCCCCCAAAATTGCTATGATCATCCCAAAGCTAACAAGACCTCACCCAATTGTAAGAAGTAACATCACTCCCAGCCAGGCATATATGTTCTTGTCACAGAAAGCAAGTGCAAAAGTTGCTATTCAGATAAATAATTTCTGTCTACAAAATCAAACCGAGCTACTTCAAAGGAAGAGACTCATTTGGCCCACAGGCAGTGATCTTGCATTCATATTAATGGCACATTGCTACTGTAATAAATATTAATTATTTACTCTTGTATCTGATTTTGAATTACCATTTTATATTGAGGTTTACTAAGCAGAGAGCCATATATAAAATATAGATGATATCCTTACATTACATTCCTTGATACAGATAATCCTCAACCTACGATCATAACTGTGCCCAAAATTTATGTTGCTAAATGAAGACATTTGTTAAGTGAACTTTGCTCCAATTTATGATCTTTCTTGCCACAGTCATTAAATGAATCACTGCACTTGTTAAGTGAATCTGCTTTTTCCCCATTAACTGTTCTTGTCAGAAGGTTGCAAAAAATGGTCACCTGAGTCCAGGACACTACAACCATCATAAATATGAACCAGATGCCAACTGTCTGAATTTTGATCATGTGATCCAGTGGTGGTATTCAAAAACTTTTACTACTGGTTCTGTGGGCATGGCTTGGTGGGTGTGGCCATGTGATTGGGTGGGCGTGGCTTTTCTTTTTTGTAGTCCCCACCCATTTTGGGGAGCTTCCTAGCTTCAGAGGAGCTCCTGGGGGTGTGTTTTTGCTCCCCTGAGGCTCCCCTGAGGCTCAGGAAGAAAAAAAACAGAGCATGGGAGGAGCATGCAGCACTTCTCCAAGCTCCGTTTTGGGAGTTTCCTAGCCTCAGAGAAGCCCCTGTGGGGGCGTTTTTGCTCCCCTAAGGCTCCTCTGGGGCTCTGGAAGGCAAAAAATGGAGGGGGGAGGCCTGAGCTTCTCCCTCCATTTTTTGCCTTCCTGGGCCTCAGCAAGGGGAATCCCAGCACAGCTGATCTTATCTACAGCTGATTGTCGGGAGGGAAAAAAAAGAAATACCTTAGGCGACTTCAGTCAGGCAGGCGGGGAATGTCTGGCAGGCAGGCGGGGTGAGCAAGCATTGGACAGAAGGGCGACCCGGTGGGGGACATGGCCAGCCAGAACTACTACCGGTTTGGTGACCCATGCCAAATTCTTGCTATCGGTTCTCCTGATTCGTTGTGAACTGGCTGAATACCACCACTGATGTGACCATGGGGATATTGCAATAGTTGTAAGTGTGAAAAATGATCATAAGTCACTTTTTCCAGTGATGTTGTAACTTTGAACAGTCACTAAATGAACTCATGTCCCTGTCAGAATCTGATTCGGAGGAGGAAGCCAAACAGCTGACAGGGAGTGAGAGTGTGGCTTCATTGTCTGTGGAAGAAACTGGGGAAGGGCAAAGTCCGGCTGGTCAGAGCAGGGAAGAAGTAGAACAAGGGAGAGGGAATTCACAGGAAGACCCAGGTCGACCCCTTCTTCATCCTAGGGCACACAGGGAGGAACAGAGAAGACAGCAATGTTTATGGGGGAGGAAAGGGCCCTGATTTCCTTCATTAGCTACAGCTGGGAACAGTGTATAAAAACGGCAAGCTGCGTGCAGCAAGCTGTTGGGAGCAAATGTGACTTTGTCTTGCATCATCTTGGCTTATCTGTTTTCCTGCCATCTTCCCAACTGTGTGAATTTTGCCATGTTTTCAAGTTTGAACTTTCTTCTCCTGCCAAACTAATTACTTCAGTTTGGTTTGTTTGGATTTTAAGTTACAGTTTGTGTATATCTTGTTTTGGACTGAATTTTCTACAGTCAAAGGCTGTTCCTGGGAGAGTTTTTCTACAGCCTGAAAGTAACCTGGACATTGGGGGCAAAGCTGGAGATAATAAAGGGACTCTTATTGCTTATCTGACTATGTTGCCTTTGTGCCATGCCCCGGGTCATCACAGAACTGTTGTACGTTGAGGATTAACTGTATATTTGTATCAGTTATATTTCCAGTGAAAGTGAATGGGCACAAATAGCGCAACATGTTGACAGAGTCAAATTGACTTTGGATTTCTGCCCCTACTCTGTGGTCTTATTCTAAATATAGTATCATCCTGGAAGTAAAAGGAGTGCATCACAGCTGAAATTGGTCCTGCAATTTACTTGGTCCTTATTCAGTAAACAATTAGAACGATAAGAATTAATAATTCCAGGGAAAGCAAAGAACAAACTTTGCAGATCAGTCACTCTTTTAATAACAGTATAGAGAGATTATCTTTCTATGGCTTAGGGCCACTGTAATGGTTTGGGATTCAGTGAGCGAAGCAATGATGCTGCCTGGTTACAAGTACATCATGTTATCAGCATTTGCATCTTCTGAAATTGGACGTGTGTATTTCTGTGTACAGCATGCATGCTTGTATGGTTAATTCTGATTTGGATCTATTAGGACTAATCTTTGTTTTATTATACTGCATAAAGTTTATTTAGGTTTCTAAAATTCCAGTCTCAAAATAATGAAGAATCAACATTAACCATGCAGTCAAAAGATAGACTAGGAGCCACAACGAAATATGGAGAGCTTTGGAGGCTGTATGAGGATTTGGAATTCCAGCTGTACTCACCCCTATGTCATCCACCTTGAGTGCTTGCCCAGGACGGAGATAAATCAAATAAAGCAACAGAATAGAAAAACCACATAAAATTGACCTTAGTTTTGCTCTGCTTATCTATGGCTCTCATGTGCATGACAGAATGATGTCTGAAACTTTTAAGACTATATATTTGGTGAATTTTTTGTTGAACTGCTACTGAGGATTTAACAAGGAAATATTGGTTCTTTGTTCAGGAAACATCTATTCACTGTATGAAAAAAGTGAAATTACTGAAAGAAGCTGAAGAGAAATGAGCAAGTATATATGCTTGGTTATTTACTGCCAAAGGGATTCCCTGAAGATCTCTAGCCTATGGTGAAAATGAAATGAAATATTGTTTATTTGGTCCAGGACTCACAAAAATAAATAAAAAGCAACAGTCAAAGTGAAATCAAATTGTTGAAATAAGAATAACAAAGATAAAATAACACATAAAATGTGACAAACTCTACTATAATGCATTAATTACCTGTGCAAGTATAAATCTAACATTTATAATCTATGAAATAAAATATGTATCATCTAAAAAGCAAGCTAGCTAGGGTGTGTTAATCCTAAAGTGATAAATAAAACAGAAGTAATTATTTGGCTACTGCACAAGTGATAAAGGACTTTGAACTTCTAGAAGTTGATTCATATAGGACTTGCTTGGCCTTCCTGGAAATTTACATATTAGGGGAAAAACATAAACAGGCCTGATATTCCTGTAGAATTTACAATGTAATAATACATGCAAAATGATTTCAATCTCCTTGTCGCCACATAGGCAGGCAACCTTGTTTAATGAGGATTTGGATTATCTACTTTGCCATAGTGTGGATATAAGATGTTATACCTGGCTTTGAAAAATGCTGTCCTTGGTTTGGGGGAAGATAGTAAAGATTTTGTTGGTCAGAGCTATTAGTAGATTGCCTCAACCTAGTTGAAATTGGATATATAATTTCAGTCTGAAATTCCATATCCTTTATTCTTTCAGTGAGCAGTTGTTTGGCTTGATTATATCCTAAGGCAGGGCTGTCAAAATCATGGCCCGTGGGCTGGATGCGTCACTAACTGGCTATGCCCATACCCTGTTTAGCAGAAGGGGGGAAAAAAATTATGATATGTCACATGACACTGCCATGACGACATGAGTTTGATACCGCTGTCCTGAGGAAATTAGGAATGGCGCAGAAAACCCATATAATTTTGAATTCTGCTCCTAGGCCTGTTTGCAGGGAGAAGGGAAATTGTCTGTTAAAATTAAAGAAGCTTATTCTGATAGGGAGGAATTGGATGATCAG
Organism: Bungarus multicinctus; assembly: GCA_023653725.1. Classification (NCBI taxonomy): domain Eukaryota; kingdom Metazoa; phylum Chordata; class Lepidosauria; order Squamata; family Elapidae; genus Bungarus; species Bungarus multicinctus. Next base: position 44,055,071 of record CM042838.1, on the reverse strand, counting down.
CCAGTAGTTTCTAAGGACTTACCTGGATTGCAGGCATTCCTCTCTCAAGTCTTAACTGTGCATTTGTTGCTCCATTGGGTACAACAAGAAGTGATCCTGCAAATTTCATTTGCAATGTTTCCAGTGCCCTCTTCTTTGCATAAATTCCTACTGGTGTACCATAAAGGATTTGGGCCAGTGATTTGGCCTCAAAATGTTTTAATGCCCCCAGGGATTAATTGTCCTCTGCTTGTATAAAAGAAGTGCTTAATAGCACTTGTAGACGTAGGAGCTGGATGTACTAACTACATGATCTGGTGTGCATTCCAGGTGCCTGTAGAATGGAAAAACACGCCAAGGTATTTCAGTCCAGTAACCTGTTCTAATTTGTGTCCTTCAACTATTCAACTAAGGACTGCTAGATGGCTCTCTTAGCAAAGACTAGAAATTTAGACTTTTCAGAATTAAGACCTGGATGTTTTTTTTTCTGCAGTGCCAAAATATCACTGCTTATAACTCTTTTCAGCCCCATAGTGGTTTGTGAAATTATGGTGGCACCATCAATGTAGAGGAGTATAGGGATTTTGCGCCCTGATAGTTTAAGAGAGTGCAGAAATCCAGATTACGTAAAAGGTCCACTGAACTGATGTGCACATTGAAAAGAGAGGGGATAAGAATATATCCCTGATATATTCTGAGTACTTAGTGGGTCACAGGAGGCCCCTTGGGGATTGCAGCTCACCTTAAAGTGGTGTTGAAATATGATTTCAATACCAGAAACAGAAGGGAATAGTGAAAATGCAAATACTGTGGTTTTTTTCAGCAGTCTTCTAAAGGACTAATATGTTTCAAATTATAGGTTCAGTTTAGCAATATTTATTTCTACTTTCCTGGAGAAGTTGCAGATTACCAAAGTATTTTTCATTTAATTTCATCTAAGCCATTTATTTATAGGTGTTTATTCTCTCTTCATGTTCTTCCTCAGGCTGCTTACGATCAAATACAACATAAGCAAGTGAGCAGTGCCATAATTAAAGCTTAATAGCAATAAAACAAAAAAAAAAGCAAATAAGAGAGCACATTTGCATATATATTAGCATTCCCAAGGTTTTTTTTATTTTTAGGTAAAGGTTGTCTGCCCGACATTGGAACTTTAAACTAACTTCTTATCAACCATAATGTTTTTCCCCCTTAGGCCCACCAAAATGCTTCCATTAGGTGAGACCCAATATACGTAGTCCTCAACTTATCATAGTTTGTTCAGTGATCATTTGAAGTTACAATGGCACTGAAAAAAGTGACTTATGACTGTTTTTCACATTTATGACCATGGCAGCATCCTCATGGTCATGTGACTGGCATGTGTTTATGACAGTTGCAGTGTCCAGGGATCATGTGATCACTTTTTGTGACTTTCTAGCAAGCAAAGTCAATGGGAAAGCCAGATTCACTTAACAACCGTATTATCGGCTTAACTATTGCAGTGATTCACTTAACAGCTGTGGAAAGAAATGTCGTAAAATGGGGAAAAACTCATTTAGCAACAGAAATTTTGGACTTGTGTGTGGTTGTAAGTTGAGGGTTACCATGAAGCTTTCAAAAATACAATGGCAAGGAAGGCAATTATTCTTTGAATAATATACAGTATTTCCAGCTCAGGTCTTAAAGATTCTACAACATGAAAGCCACTCTTTAAGACTGCCTATGTGTCAGCTTCCGTTGGATTTTGATGAAACTTTAACAATAAACCACTTTATTGTCAAACTCACATTGTCACGGCTTTCCCCCCTTCACTAAACCGGGCATGGGCATGGCCAGTGCGTGATGCATCCGGCCTGCGGATTGTGAGTTTGACAGCCCTGGTCTATATGAATGCTTTAGAACTGAATTTCTCAAAGTTTGGCAACTCCCAGAATTCCCCAGCCAATATCAGAGCTTATGCCTTTAGTTTTCCTCTGCCCTTGATATGCCATTTAAATTATTCCTTCTGTCTGGGCTTCATTCAGTTTCTCCCTCAGAGTCCATTTGCCAACATCTAACCCTTTAATTCATTTATATGACCTTTTATTGCCACAAGTTAAATTTAACTATGTGATTTATTAACTATAAGTATGTTCAGAATTATCCTCTATAGTACAATCTTATGATTAGATATTTGGTTGTAACTTTTGTGTTGAATAGGTCATGTTTCTAAGTAAGCTATTGATCTGGTTCACACATTGTTTTAATCCAAGGATTTGTTTATTCAGTAAGAAATAAACCATTATTAAACAGGGCCAATGATTGAGTTCACACCTTGGGCTAAACCAGCGGTGTCAAACTCGCATTGTCAGGGCATCGTCACGTGATGTATCATGACTTTTCCCCCCTTCACTAAACCGGGCGTGGGCGTAGCCAGCGCGTAATGCATCTGGCTCGTGAGCCATGAGTTTGACCGCCTTGAAACTAAACTGTATGTTTTGTATCTTTCTTATTCTGCATGCTGTGATTTATTATGTCACCCAAACCTGAAAACATAGTTACCAAGGCTGCTAAGCATAATAAGCCTAATTACCAATCATCAATCTCTTAGTTACCATTTACTGAATATAACAAAATTAGCTAAATTCACACAAAGCTGAATCATAACCCATTGTTACAAGCTACAGTGCCTGTGTTCACATAACATGCAGAGGCACAAATATTTTTTTTTAATGTCTTCAAGTTGATCTTAACTAGAGGTGACTAGGTGGATTAGTTCCTGCAGTTTTCTTGGCAAGATTTTTGAAAACAGTTTGCATTTCTACGGCTTTGGAGAGAGAGAGAGAGACTGGCCCAAAGTCACCTAGCCAGCTTTGTGCCTAACACAGAGACTCCTGATTTCCAGCCTGGTGCCTTTATCCACTACACGAAACTGATACTCAAACATCATTCTGGCTTGATGTGTAAACTCAGTCCACCTTTAATCCTGATTTAGTCATAGTTAAGCAGCAGTAGCTGGAAAGTAATATGTCATGTGATTCCAGGCTAGTATAAGTAGTCCTCAACTTACAACCACTATTGAACCCAAAATTTCTGTTTGTTAAGTAAGACATTTGTTAAGTGAGTTTTGCCTCATTTTACGACCTTTCTTACCGCATTTGTTAAGTGAATCAGCAGTTGTTAAGTGAGTAACATGGTTGTTAAGTGAATCTGGCTTCCTCATTGATTTTGTTGGTCAGATGGTCACAAAAAGTTAGGGATAAGGCCAATACCTTTTCTTTCTTTTCCCTTTTTTCTCCCCACCCTTTTCTCTGCCCTTTTTTCCTTCACTATTTTTCCTATTATTTACCTTTATATTTTCTTTATATGCTACATTATAAACTAATAAAATTGTTATTTTTTAAAAAAGGTCGCAAAAGGTGATCACATGATCCCAAGACACTACAACCATCATAAATATGAGTCCGTTGTCAAGTGTCTGAATTTTGATCTCATGACCATGGGGCAGATGAAAGCGTGAAAAAGGTATGTCACTTTTTTCAGTGCTGTTGTAACTTTGAATGGTCACTGAATGAACCATTGTAAGTCCATATATTATTTTTCTTATTTTGTGGTCATATATGGATTTGTGTAACTTTGGTTGATCTGTTGGCTGAGACCATGACTGGATCACCACCAGTTTGATGCCATTTGGGGGGAAAAAACCAAAAAACTTTCCAGGAAATGCCAATTGGCAATCTGCAACAAAAACCAAGCCAAAGGGAAAGGAGATTATCAACTCACTAGCTATTGTTTATTGTCTCATCTTGGTTCTATTTATTGGAGAATTGCCATATGCCTTGTTAATATCCAATCATGTTTACTATGTCAATTCAACATAGTTTCAGATTACCAAATGCTTCTCAGACATATAGTCCCTCAGGTTTCATTTACTGATATAAATTGTTTTCCAAATGTGGCCTGTTGAATAAGCATTTAAGCTATAAAACTGGGTTTTTATAGCATTCTTAATGAGGACATGCCTCTTTCACTGAAGCCTTCACAAAAGTTTATGTAGAGAGACATTAGCAGTGCTACAGGACTGCAATCTGATATGAAAAGTTTTATAGGTTTTATAGTTTGAATACAATTTTTAAGCACTGAAAATGTATAATAAAAACTGCACAAAGTAAATAGAGGATTAGAATACTTCAGAGTTAGCGGTACAAGACTATTGTTTTAAAGCATTTTATTATTTGTGGTCCTTCCTATACACACATGTTAAAAACAGGAATTCAGAAACATCCTAACTGTTACATTTCAGCAGTTTGACTGGAAACCTACATTAAATAATAAAATGTTTAAGAATGGTTGACATAAAGCTGACACTCTATTCATACATGTAGTACTTTATGAAAACAATCATAGCTACGTAGCTTGGCAGAAGAACTCCAAATATTTATAATTATGAATGATATAAAAATAAATGGTTGCTATAAAATGACTTTTGCCAATAATTAATTGCTAGTTTCTGAGCAACAAGAACCACTTGTTATAATCAGTATAAACCCAAAATGATGTCTGACCTGTGCTTGTGATTTTTTTGTGTTTCACTCACTATGTATATATAAATATGAAGTGAAAATATTTGTTATTTAAGTATTAACATGGTTGAAAACATCTTTTTCCATATGGACATGCACTGTCACCAGTGGTAGCACCTGGGAAGGTCAAAATAATGAGACATGGTCATGGCATGGTAATCAAAGTGCTTCCCTTTGTACATGTATATGAAATCTACAAAAGGGTGAGGTTTGAATTATGATGCTGCATCTGTCCTCTTAGCCTGTTTTCACCACCCCCATGGATGCTGTTGTCATATTTACATCAGTGGAGTATCTAACTGTAAAGGCCCATGGTTAACCATTCCACGTCTTCCTTTGTTAAACAATACATAAAGAAAGCAATTTCAGTTTATACTATTCATTTCCCACAGGATGAATTTTTCTGATAGTTTAAAATTAGAATTCTAAGCCCATCTGAACCCTTGATCCATTGTTAACTGTATCAAATTGATTTTCTATGTATCATTTTATTGTTTAATCCAGAAAGTAATGTTTTTCAAAAACCTTAACATTATATTTAAAATTCTAAATAAAGGAGAAAATTGTATTTAAAATTCTAAATAAAGGGGAAAGCAGCTCACCTGGCAAATGCAATATAACAATATTCTAAATATTCTTAAATCCTTCTAAAGCAGCAGCAACCTTCTAAAGCAACAAGAACAAGAACAAAAAGTAAATACAAAGTGATTAAGAAATTATGTTTGTCCAGTTTTATGTCTTTAAAAAAGGTTGTCTTCATAACTGTGCATAAAGTTGGTTTGTCCCACAACTTTTAGCCCTGGACTCATAAACTAGCCACAAAACTGTGATACCTGCGATTTAATCATGAGCTACAAGCAATCCACTCATATTTGATATATACATTTTGGTATTCAGTTAAAAAACATGGAATAATAAAAATTTGGTAAAAGGAGCAAGATTCACAGCACAACCTATATACTCGTTAGTTTGTTTTTTTAACAAATTCCAGATATTTTGATTAGGACAGCCAATTCTATAATTTTATTAGGAATGGAAGGAATTCCCCTAATTCTAATAATTTGTAGAATAACATGTTAACATCGTTCTAAAATTTTGCATTATTTTTCTTCTTTATTCATTGTACATGAGAACAAGTTAGTAGAGGGAATATTACTCTCACACTGAATTGGCTTCATGTTTCTCTAGTCTGCTAAATATATTGGGCTACATTCTCAGTCCTCCAACTGGGAAAGCCGGTGATCCTGCCAATTATGCAAGTTGTAGTTTGACAGGACTAATTAAATGAGCTATAGTCTGTACACATTGAAAAGATTCATAGAAAAATAGTGGTAAGTGGGAGATACTGTCTGTTGCAGTACACAATATAAATAGTACTCCTTCTCTGTAGGAGCATGGTGAGGGACAAAGTGCGAAAACATAAACCTGTAAAGAATTCAGAAACAACTTTTCTTGGATATTTTAATCCTCAGAGGTTAAGGGTTTTGTTGTAACCATTATGAAGTTTGTCATTATGAAATAAGCAATGCTTATTTCTAAATATATTTGATTTTTTGAATTGAGGTCAATAGTACCTAAAAGGCATCACATTAGGGACAATTGTCATAAAGACATCTATTTATACACTCAAAGAGAAAACAAGAAAGATTCAGCTCCTGTCCCAATGAGAACAAAATCTTATTCTATGCATAGTGCAGCATACGTTGGTTTTTGCTAAAGTTGCCAACTTTGAAATAGTCAAACAAGTTAGACTTTGGAAAGCTGCTGCTAAGGATCCTAAGACAAAAACAACTACAGCTTAGTGACTGTTCAAAGTTACAACAGCACTGAAAAAATAGAATTATGATCATTTTCCACACTTATGACCATTGCATCACCCTGTGGCCACCTGATCAAAATTCAGGTGCTTGGCAACTGACATGTATTTATGACAGTTGCAATGTCCTGAAGTCATATGATCACTTTTTGTGACTTTCTGACAAGCAAAGTCTATGTGGAACCCAGATTCACTTAACAACTATATTACTAACTTGACTGCAGTGACTCAATTAACAACTGTGGCAAAAATATTTTAAAATGGAGCAAAATTCACTTGACAATTGTCTTGCTTAACAATGGAAATTTTGGGCTCAATTATTTAAGTGGAGAACTACCTGTATCTTTATGGTTGAATGACCTATTAGTCAAGAGATTAACATCAAACATTTGTCTCCTCCCCCTCCCAAAATTAAGAAAATTAAGTTCAAAATGCTGTGACTAGGGTCACTTGAATGTCAAAAAAAATATGGGGTGCTGGTATCTTATTTCTCTTTTACTCAGTTCTGCTTTATTTCCATCTTCATTTGATAGTGAGAGTGGAAAACATTGAAGTAGACACAGAAAAGGAATGCCTAGAGCAGGGGTGTTCAACTCAAGGCCCGGGGGCCAGATCCAGCATGCGGGATGCTTACATTTGGCCAGAAGGGTTGCCCTGGAAACAGCGAAGGACTGGCCTGCAGTGCTTCTGTGAGTGGAAACGGAGCTCAGGAGAGCTATGGGTTAGCCCTCCCGAGCTCTGTTTGGGAGCCCGTTTTCGCTGGCAGAGTGCTCGGGCCACTACAGATGCCCCCAACATGAGTGACATTGAGTTGGCCATGCCACCCTGGCCACACACACCCCAGCCCCCCCCCCCCCCAAAAATCAAACACAATCCTGATATCTCCCTATTTCATTGATCCTGATATCAATGAAATCGAGTCTGACACTCCTGGCCTAGAGAGACCCTCCTTTTGTGGAGTCTTTCTAGAACTTTTACTCTGTGTCCAGGACAAGAACTGGGTTAGTAACAGGGCTGTGGTATATTTCAGATTTACAGGGGGGAAAGTGCTTTGTAGCATACAGATATACTTAAGGAGCATTTATGTTTTGCTTCTTACAGTTGCTCCCCTCTACAGGTCTAGTGCAAGCCTAGGGACTTATTACATGTTTGAGGAGTTACTGAGAGTCGATGAAACACTTCTAGAGTTTTAATAGAGCCTATGGTTAAATCCAGGATCAATAGTTTCCATGACACGGTTGTCTGATGAAGAATTATTTTAAATCTATATATCATTGGCTCTGTGACAGGCTAATTTAACCCAGCCTGGCCTGGAAGTTAGCTATACAACATATTTTTCAAATGTATCTAAACAACTATGAGGCTTTGTGCCTTTTTATAGGATGGATTTTCAGGAAAAAAAATAGTTCGGTTGGCTGTGACTAGAGTTTGTGTGAATTTAGCCATTTGCAGTTTATTCCAGGAAATGTAGTTAATTCATTAAATCAGACTTAGTGTGATGAATGAATAAGATGAAAATTACTTACTATTCTCCTGCTTTTCACATTTATCAGCAGTTATTACTATCCATTTCTGTGGCTTCTGTTTATGCAGCAAACACTATGTTTCTTATCACTGTGTTAAAATAATCTGTTATAATGTTTGTGCTACTGCCAGTGGGTAGATGTGTTAGAAATATTATTATTTTAATATTAGATACTATGTTATATATTATCTAATATATTTCTAATAATATATTAGAAATAATAATATTGGGCTTCAATTATTGATTGAAGTAATTATTCCCCTTCCCCAGAAGCAGTCGTTCCTTGTTGAAGCACAGTGCAAAATTATCACGTCTGAACATGTGTCAATTCCACCTGTACATGTTTATATATGTGAATTGTGAATATGTATAAGCAGAGAATGTGCAGTAACATCCAATGTAGAAAGGAACCTTTAAAAAGTGGTTTTTAAATTTTCTGCTAAAAATATTTTTTTAAGTGCTTTTTTTTTTTTTAAAGTAGGTGCTCTTTAATTCTGTAGAAGCCTTTTTTAAGGGAAGACTTTGGTCTTTACATACTGAGTTATTTTTATATACTGGAGGCTTTTATTCCTTCAGTGCTGTTTCTATGGATTTATTTTCTGCCTCTTAATGTGTAGTTATGACGCTGATCCTATTGTACTTTACTCATTTACTTACAGATTCTATTTTGCCTAGACAATGGGTAGCATAGTTAACATCAGTACCTAAAACATCAACTGATCTTTGATCAAGTTTTATTCAACAAAAAAAAAACCCCAACAATATTTTGGATGTATTGCATTCTGTTGCATGTATATAGAAAAAAACTTGAGATAATTGTTCTTGGAAATATAATGAGCTTAAAGCTGCATTCAGACATCTGTACAGGATCAGTATTGTCTGCAAGGGGGAACAAGGTGGATCAGACTGAGGAAAGCACTGTTGCAATGGTGTGATGCAAGCCCCTCCCCTTTTTACATTTGTTACACTGCTACTTGCATGCCCCAAAGGGGCAGGACATATCCTGCTATGTTGCTTTTAACTGAAGCAGAACCCTAAAGATACCAGTGTACAATGCCCTAAATTTATTCCATTTCCCCCATATTATATTTCCATCATAGAAATTGAATAAATAAATAAATAAATTAGGGGAAGCAGTTATCACAAGTACTAACTCAACTCTGAATTAAGTTCCAATATTTTCAGATGTTCATATTATTCCTTTCATCTGGAAGTTGACATCTAAGCAAAGAAAATCGGATACTTATAGTTAAAAGACCTATTCTTCAGCATTGGAAAGATAAACATATGGCCCATGGGTTGGCGAAGTTGATACCCTTGGCAACTTATGAATGAATCATTTATCAGCATGAATTAGCTAGGGATGATTATGACAAAAGGTTACTGTTCATTGCAATGCCTCTGTAGAATTTTTTGTTTATGTATATGTATCTGTCAGTATATGTCATGTAAATTTTAATTTCTTGTACTTTTGTGTATTGTTTATTTGTATTCTACTCAATAAAAGCAGTAAATAAATAAGTGATTTTATGCAATTTCATTCAAATAATAAATCGAATAAGCTTACCAATGCAGTACACAATAAGACACTATGCAGTACATATAATAATAGAAGTATATATCATAATGAAAATGACAACTTCATGAATAGCACCCAGAATCATATCCATCTCTCTTATCTCTGCCCAAAAATGCCTGTTCAAATAAAACACATTTTCTCAGTTTGTGTGGCACATGAGAATACAATGAGGGTACTGATCATATTTCTGTATCTTGGGGGGGGGGGCATGGTTTTTTGTACTATTCTCCCTCCCTCTCTCTTTCCCTCTCCCTCTCCCTCCTCTCCAATTCATGTCTCAGATAGTCTTAGATATAAATAACAAGCAACATGTGACCTTCCATGTACATCTGTAATGCTGGGATACCCTAGCTGTTGGGGCCACCATGAAATCCCAAGTCAATCCTGATCCCGCTTCCAGGGCTGTGGATTGAAAATAACCACCGTATTAAAATATTGGATATATTAATCCCTTTATTAAGGGTTACGTTATGTGAAGTCACTGGGAAAACATGTCTCCATTCTGATTGCACCCTTGGATTGCTATCTGATGGTCCAAAGAGCCGTGGTGGCGTAGTGGTTATACACTACTGCAGGCTAATTCACTGGTCACTCCAGTAGTTCGATCCTGACTGGCCCAAGGTCGACTCAGCCTTCCATCCTTCCGAGGTTGGTAAAATGAGGACCCAGATTGTTGGGGGCAATATGCTGACTCTGTAAAATGCTTAGAGAGGGCTGTGAAGCACTGTGAAGTGCACATAAGACTAAGTGCTATTGCTAACTCATTTCCTTCTGTGAAGTGAGGGTCAAAACATTTTTTTTGAAGGACCTCTGTACATGGGAAAGACATACTGTACTTTCAGACTTGCAAGATTTTGTTAATGTAACCTTAGGATAAAGTTGGGGCTACTGCTTCTGGGCATGCTTCTTCTCTGGACTGCCTTGCATGGCTGACATCAAACTTGCAAGTCTGAGATCTTTGCCATGCCCCCATTGCTTTTGTGGACCCAGCTGCTGTTTGTCAGCCCTTTACTGTGCAACTCTTCCTGTAGCCTCCTAAGGTCATTCCCATATATCATTGTAGCCACTGTAAGAATTTTTCAAGGCATCTGTTAGATAAAATCTTTCAGGTTCACTCTGAACTGGACTGCAACTGTGCAGATCCTGTTGAATAAGCTAAGGTACAGTCTGGCATGTTACCTAGGAATAGTTAGAATCTGTTGGTTGTAAGAAAGTTAGTAGATAGTTGTAAGAAAGTTGATAGAGTGCTCAAAGCTATGACTGTCACTTAGTTCTAAATAACATGAGCCCAGATAATGTGAATTCATCTTTGAATGAAAGGGTGACTCCTCCTGCACTTAGGAAGACAGTGGTTTCCAAGAAGCTGTCACTGGACTCAACAGTATTAGATAATTTCCAGCCTGTTTACAATTTTTCCTTCTTGTGAAAGGCTGTAGAGAAGGGGATACTTCAGCTTTAAAGGAAGAAGTGTATCATGCAATCAGATTTCAGGGCTTTGCACAGTACAGGTAGTCCTTATTTAACAACCACAACTGGGACTGGCAACTTTGTTAAGTGATATGGTTGTTAAGCAAAACATTATGTGATCATGATGGGCAAATCACCCCTGTCATTAAGCAAGATATCAATGACCGCCACTTGAGATTTTACAGCCAGCTTTTCCATTGTCTCTGCTTATCAGAAAATGGCTGTGAAGGATCCAAGAGGTTATCACATGACCATTGGGACACTGTGTATGTATGAGAATCAGCCAGAAAGTTACTTTTCCAGGGCTACTGTAATTTTGAAAAGTCACTAAGCAGGGCAATTATTAAGCAAGATCTACTTGTGTTGAGATGCATTGGTCATACTTGTGGTTGTGGCGTGGGAATTAGTATATCCATCCTGCAATTTGATTTCTTAGCAATCTTCTATACCAGGGATATCAAACTCAATTTCATTTAGGGCCACATAAGGGTTGTGTTTGACCTTCAGAGGCGTGGCCAGAGGGTGTGTGGCCAGCTTGACATCATTTGTGTTGGGGGCGCCTGTGGTGGTCCAAGCACTCTGCCAGCTAAAATGGGTTCCTGAGCTCCATTTTTGGCTGCAATGGCCTCCTGCAACCCTTGGCCCTCCCAAGCTCTGCTTTTGCTGGTAGAGGCACTGTGGGCCTGTCCTTCACTGTTTCCAGGGCCCCTGGGCCTTGTGTTTGACACCCCTGTTCTATATCATCAATCATGGTATGTTTCTGGATGAGCTCATGAGATTGAGAGAGAAGTGCTGCTGGTTCTGGTGCTTCTCTTCCTTCCTGTAGGACTAGTCTCAGTCAATGTTGATAGATGAGAAGTCCAGACCTAACCTCTTATTTTATGAAAAACCTCTATCTTTTATTTAATCCCTGTTGTCATTTAAAATCTACTTGAGACTGCTGAGTGGGGTCATCTGTTGGTATGAAGTTAGGCATCATCAATAACGTTCTAAGTGATGCTGTCAGTTCTGACTCAGTGTTTGGAGTTTGGGAGTATGTAGAGGAGGAGGAACAGACTCAGACTCAACCCTAGTAAGACCAAATGGCTGTGGGTTTTGAGGTCTCTTGGATCTAGAGGGTTTTTGCCCCTTTTGGTTCTGAATGGGCCATACTCACTCAAATATGGAGGTGGGATTCAGCAGGTTCTGACCAGTTCTGGAGAACTGGTAGCGGAAATTTTGAGTAGTTCAGAGAACCGGCAAACCACCTCTGACTGGAGATTTTACAGTATCCTTCCCCTGCCACGCCTACCAAGCCACGCCCACAGAACTGGTAGTAAAAAAATTTGAATCCTACCACTGCTCAAATAGACCCAGTAGATAATCCTTCTCAACTCATTACTCTTGTTTGAAGAGCAGAAGGACTCAGAGGACCTATACATAAGACATCTAAATCCACACATTGTTTTCTCAATGCAATACACTCTACATGGAATTTCTATATTACCCATCTCACTTACATGACTCTGGTTGGTTTTCTGCTATTTATTTACTAAATATTACTATATCTTATATTCTTGGAAAATATACTAATCTGGCTTTGTACATGAGAAACAGCTGCTAGAATGTTCTATACTTCTTATTGGAAAGCACAAATAATTCCTTAGAAGAATGATAAATTGAGTTATGGGTATATGTGTCAAAATCAAAAATTACTTCGTATTTTTTAATCTCATAAAATTTTATAAAATTTAACTCAAATGCATGTCATTTTTGGATTATAATATTGCACAAAGGGTTCATACCACATTCATAGTGTCCCCTGTTCTGCAATTTCCTAAATTTGCTATATTTTTCTTTATATAATTTTTTGAAGATTTTTTACATGAATAAAAGATAAATGATTGGATGTAACTTCTTTAATTAATACAGCAAGAATGTATGTAAAATAAAGAAAAAGATGAAAAGAAAACAAAAGGTGAAAAGCAGTACAATACAGAGAAGATAATTAAAGATTATATTCTGCTATAAAAATCCAATCTTTATAACAGTTACCAATTTATTATCCTTCCTTCCTAAGATTATACCCACCTAGTTGCCCTCTATTCCATCTTGTTTCTTAGTTTATAATTTATAAACTGAATCATATTTGCTAAAGCTCTCAGTTACTGTACAATAATCCAAGCACTGCAATTTCTTTAACTCTGATTTCAACTTTCTATCAATGTCATTTCAATTTTTTTCTCGTCAATTTTCCTTGTTTTTTTCCTCCTGATATGTACATTTAATGATTCAACATGATTCAAAAATAAATCCATCAGTCTGAGCCCAAGGTCTCCAGCAATCCGAAAATCTAATTCTTGGTGGACCCCTTTCTCTTATTATCTCTGCAGTAACTCTGCCGGTTGCTATAAGTGAGCACTACCCTGAAACCTGAACTTAACAAGCCCTTGTAAATATTAAAAGAAAAAAAAAAAGAGAAACAGTTTGAAGGATATAAGCAGGATAGATAAATAAGAAAGTGATTTTATAGGGATCTTTCTGAATGGACTCGTTTGAAATGCACACTGCTGGAAATAGTTTTCCTTGAAGGAGAAAAATAAAAACCACTTGTTGAAAAACTGGGTGATTTTGCTGCCCCCTCCTCTTTTATCAATTTTCCTTTTGGGCAGACAATTTTTTTTATTTTTTTGGACACCTTCAAAAATGGAACTTCCAGTCCTATTCCAGCAACTGTCAAGGCCTCTAATTGCTGTTCCGAAGCCTCCCGATCCTTCTGTCTGCCACAATTACCCAAGTGGCGTCCGCAAGAAACGCCCCCTCCTCTCTCCGAAATTCAACAGGAGCCTGCCCCGCCCTCTGCTCACTTAGGTTCCCAGCGAAAAGCACCTGAATATTTCCTCGCCTTTCCCCTTCCTCCTCCCCCCCACAACTCCCCCCCGGCCCCCGTTTGCTTTAACTCTTACGCCCGAGAAAGAAACGACGTTAATTGCAGTTTCTGTAAATGGAAGTGACTCATCTTAGAGGAGAGCTGGGCGGGAGGCAAAGGTGGGCAGGAGAAAGGAGACGGGTGGGTGGGTTGGGGGAATGGGAAAAGAGAGGTCGTTTCGGCCAGGAAGCTAGCCACAGCGGTACAAAAAGAGGAAGCCCCTCAAATCTCTTAGCCTCCCCTAGTAAACGCGCCCCCCTCACCCCTTCGCCCTTCCCGCGCTTCTTTTCCCGCTCCTCTCAGGAAGTCCTGCCAAAGGCGCTTGCAATAACAATGAGCCTTCAAAGGAAGCGGGAACGGGCTCGGCTTTTGGGGGACATCCTTCGGCAATAAGCCGGCGGCGACGGGGCTCTGCAAACGTGGAGCTGTCATCGCTTTTGCCGCCCACCTCCGGTGGGTTTGGCTCGGTGGGCTTCGCCTTTCTGGCGACGGGGAGGGGGGGAAGGGAAGCTGGGAGATGGGGGTGGGTCTGAGAGAAAAAGTCCCGCGGGGGGGGGGGGGGGGGGGGCTTGTCCAGCGGAGGACAGCGAGGAGAACCGCCGGCACGAACTGTGAGAAGGCAGCTTGTGGGCGAGGACGTCCAAGCAAAAGCCGGTCTGAACAATAGAGGGGAGGGAAAGAGAGCTGGGAGGGGGCGGACGGGCAGAGCCGGAGCGGCGCAAGGAGGCGGCTGCTGCTACCGCTGAAGAAGATAAGGTTGCGGTGGGTGTGTACGGTCTGGGCGTGCGTGTGTGTGTGTTGTGCGCACGCCTTTTGAGAAAGCGGCGGAGAGGGACCCCTGCCACCCTCCGCCGGGTTGTTGGCAGCGGCAGCTCCCAGCAGACACTGTGGCAAAGGATGGGAAGTGCCGAAGCGGGCTGCTGAAGACGCCTCCATCCCTCTTCCCCCCCCCCCGCTCTCCTCGGGGGGCGCGCGCGCGCGCGGGCGCGTGGCTCCTCTCCCTCTCTCTCTCTCTGTCTCTCTCTCTCTCGCCCCTCTCTTCTCTGCTTCCACTCACTGGATATTACCCAGCCGCCGGGATCGTTTGCTGCTGCTGCTGCTGCTGCCGCCGCCGCCGCCGTTCCTGCTCGCGAGCCCCTTCTCCCCGTGCCCAGCCATGAACCCCGCCGAAGGGGCAGCGGAGGAAGGAGCGGTCCCGGATTCGGAGGTGGACGCCTTTTTCCGAACAGGTAGAAACGCGGAGGGACGGCGGGGCCAGGGGGAAGTGGGCGGGGGGGGGGGGGCTGCCAGCGCCCAAGCGAGAGACCTGGAGGCGAGGTTCGGCGAGGTGTTGCCTTGTGAGGGGACGATTGGCGTAGCAGCGTGCGTGAGAGGTTCGGTTCCCTTTGTTAACGGGGGGCGGGGGGGGGGAGGGAGGGAGAGAGAGAGAGAGAGGGAAGCCGAAAGGTTCCTAATCGGGGAGCCTTCTTCTGGACTCACGCCTCCTTCCGATCCTCCGTCTCATCTCCCGCCCTGTATTGTTTTCCTTGGTAGTTACGAGCAAACCCTCCCCTCCACCCCACAAAACCCCGCAACTTCGGGTTTCCCCTCTCTCTCTCTCCCCCCCCCCCGCCTCTATTCTGGCACTGGCTAAAACGTCTCACTGCCAAACGGTGCTTTTTGTGAGCCGAGATTTGGTGTGCTTTTACGGCGGAAGGATGGGGTGTGTGTGTTGGGCGGGGGGGTGGAGTGGAGAGAGAACAAACTGTTGGCTGCCTATCAGTTGTCGAAGGCGAGGCGAGGCGAGACGAAGCGGACGGATGCTGTGCTGGCTTTCCTTTCTTACGTGTTGGGTTCCATTTAGGGGTGTGCGGTTTGTGGTCTCTTGTGTGTTTTTTCTGAGCTTCGTGGCTGTCGGAACACTTACTACGATTTATTTATTTATTTAATTTTTAAAAAGAAGAGGGTTTTGCTTTTCACTCAATCACTTTTGCACAACCGAGAGGCGGCTTTTTGGGTGCTTGGATTCGGCACTACTCGCATTGTTTGAAGCGTCAGTGCAGCCTGCCTCACCTCCTGACTTTTAGGCATCAAAGCCGATTGAGGAGACGAAACGATGCTCTCTTTCTCTCTCTCTCTATGTATATATAGTGTAACGTTTTGCCTTTCTGGGGAAGGCGGTCGCACGCTGGCTTTCTGAACACATCTTCTAAGCTGATGTACAGATCAGGTCTGGTGATGGAGCCAGAGGCTTAAATATTAGCCATCTTCGAGCTGTTACTACAATCTGGCACGGTGTTACCTTGCGACGCCAAGGTTTTTAAGAGGAATAAGAATTGTGGGCGGGGAAGAGGATCTTCAGTAACTACAATTTACTAGTGTGTAACAGAGATGGCATTAACTCTACGCTGTCAGATCTCAGTAATTAACATAATTGTAAATACACTCATGCCTCTTTTTCAGCGCATCTTACTGCTCTGTAGGTGATGATGAATGAGATGGATGATTTAAAAATACAAGGGAATCTTCGGCTTACAACCATTTATTTAATAACTGTTCAAATTTACAATGATAGTAAAAAAAAAAAAAGTGTCTTACGACTGATCCTTGCACTTACAACCATTGCAGCATGCCAATGGCTAAGTGTCCAAAATTTGGGCTTTTGGCAACTGGCATTTATTTGCAATGATTGCAAAGTCATGTGCGACCTTCCTAGGGTGCCTCCAACAAGCAGGAGGAAGCTAAATGTGCTTCAATTAACCTTGCTTTGCTTAATGGCTGTGGGGGAAATAAAGATCATTGAATCAGGTGACTCACTGAAGAACCGTATCACGTAGTGACAGAAATTCTGGCCCCAACTGTGGTTGTAGGTTGAGGAGTTACCTGTAACATCCATGTTTTCACTTATGACTTTTAAGTTAACTCACCAGAATTTCAGTAGAACTCTGTAGGATTTTAACAGTATATGAATATTTCCTGGGAAGGGAAGGCTTTTCTTGCTGTGAACTTTACAGTCAGGCCTTTGAGAAGGTCAGCATAAAGGGCACTGACAGGGGAACTGGGTTTGCTCCTTAATTCTGACACGCACAATAGAAGTGTGAATGCAAGTAGCTTCATTTCTCTAAAAGGCCACAGGAAAAAACTGTGTGAACTATGCCTGTCAATGCAAGAGGGAGTTTGTTTTCCAATGCAGTTCTTAGTCTAACAAAAGTGTAAGAAATGTTCCTCCTTCAGTGTCTTCCTGACCGGGTAACAGAATTTCCTCCAAACTGGGGAAGTAGTCCAGGCAGTTGTCATTAAAGAGTGCAAAGTATCTGTTACTTTCT
Organism: Bungarus multicinctus; assembly: GCA_023653725.1. Classification (NCBI taxonomy): domain Eukaryota; kingdom Metazoa; phylum Chordata; class Lepidosauria; order Squamata; family Elapidae; genus Bungarus; species Bungarus multicinctus. The sequence goes on along the minus strand of CM042838.1, from coordinate 44,037,948 downwards.
TTAGAGGGAAGCTTGACCTTTCTTCATGGGGGGGTGGGGGTTGGTGTTTTTTTTGCTCCTGCAGTGACCCTGTGCTTTGCTTTTCCAGCTGTTTTTCTTTTCATCACAAATTCAACCCTGATCATCTGTCCCATCCAAGGTTTCCTGCAGTCACACCAGACCATCACATTATCGCCACAACTTTTCAAGAAATTTATTCATGTTGTACTTCCTTCCTTAGTCCCCTGCCATCCATAGAAAGTAACAGCCCACTTAAGGGAATCTGCTTTGATTTCAAAGGATAAGTATAATAAGATCTGACTGTGCTTATATCTCATGAACTTCTTGGAGCTGAATGATATTTTCATATTGAAACCTTAACAGGGAAACTAGCATGCCAATTGTAAATTTTTTACAGCTTTCTGGAGTATATATGGGCTCGGTGGTAGGATTCAATTTTTTTTTACTACCGGTTCTGTGAGCATGGCTTGGTGGGAGTGGCAGGGAAAGGATACTGTAAAATCTCTAGTCAGAGGTAGTATTGCTGGTTCTCTGACTTACTCAAAATTTCCACTACCGGTTCTCCAGAACTGGTCAGAACCTGCTGAATACCACCTCTATATAGGCTATGTATGGTATAAAGGATACCTTTTAATTTGTACAAATCTTACCAAATTCAATATCTTTAATTCTTTCACTGACTATTTGTTTACTTTGAAAAGTAATTTCTGAATTCTTATTTTGAAGTAATTATCTGATGAAATATTTGTGGCCCAAATAGAAATTCAATACTGAAATAATCTTGTTTATAATTTAAATTAGGAGATCTGTGGATTTATAGTATGCGTATATGTGTGGTTTTGGCATTCAGATTCAATCAAAGAAATATTTGGCACGTTGTGGCGATAAGTAGCAATTGTGTTCCATGTGGAATTTATTATTAAGTCATAAACACAAAAAATATTCATTTGTAGTTATCAGATAAGGCAGAATTTTAAATTAAGGAGAACAGTAGATAGTGAGAGAGAAAGATCCAGTCTTCTGACTGTCAGCTTCAAATCGACAAAATCACATTAACTATTACTGGAAAAATCATTCTCTTAGATAAATTCTCCTTCAATTTGTATAATTTTTCTACATTGCATATGTACTATAGATGTTCAACATACTTAGATCTGTTATTGTCAATACTGATAGATGCTAGGAAAGGTGATGGAGTAGAAGAGAACAACAGAACAGTGAGTAGCTTGTTCAAAGAACATATTGTAGTGAAGAAAACTTTATAAAGAATTAAAAGCCATGGTTGAATAAAATAATAACTAACAGGAATGTTCATTGTTACCAGTAGGAATGCTATTTAAATAAATAAATAATAATACATTAAAAGAAAGAACTGGGGGGGCCTTCAGGCTATAATATCAGATTTTGATTCTTTTTTAAAAAATATTTTGATTCTGAGGTCTTCTCAGAGCTTTTTTAGTCATAGATCAAGTTCACAACATTGCATTATAACAATAGCAATAGCTATTATGTATATTAAACGTATATACCACTTTGCAGTGCTTTACAGCCCTCTCTAAGCGGTTTACAGAGTCAGCACATTGCCCTCAACAGTTTGGGTCCTCATTTTACCCACTATAGAAGGTTGAATCAACCTTGAGCTTGGTGAGATTTGAACTGCCAAGTTGCAGGCAGCCGGCAGTCAGCAGAAGTAGCCTGCAATACTGCATTCTAACCACTGCACCACTGTGGCTCATAAATAAGTCATAATATGGTTTTTTATTTGGCTTAGTTTGCTATATGAGTATACACATTATGGCCTATTCCATGCAAATCAGACCACAATATCTTGTTTGATGAATGGGTGATTTTAAATCCTTAGTTCAGTGTCATGTGTGAAGTCAGTCAAAGTTACCAATTACTTTCAAGAACCTAGTGTATTTGAAAGTGGCTTGAGTTCTGGAAATGTAGATTGCCCATAAAGATACCTGTGGATCTTCTCTTCTTGAATGGACTCAAACCAAAAAAGTCCAAGAAATTAGAACTTTTGCTTCTCCTCGTCTCATCTCCAAGACCCAGTAATTCTTCTAAAAGAAGAAAGACAAGTTGCAAAAGTCCAGAAAAATACATTTTTCCTGCAGGGATCTGTAGTCTCAGTCTTAATTCATACAAAATAAGGATCCCTCTGGGAGTGCCTTCCATCCAGTAAGATTTGACAGATGGCATGTCCTAGCTCCATCTTTAAATTATCTGATGGGACTTAGGCAATATCCTTTTGCTTTTTTTTCCAGTTGTTAGGTTAGAATGTTTGAGCTGCAGTGGAAATTTTATAAACATGCTTTATGTGCTTTATTATCCCCCTTTTTTGTTTGTACTATCTTGTACCTCACCCTCAATTGCTATAAGTTGGCTGGCTTAGATATCAGAGTTTTAAATAAACAAGCATTATACATACACTTACTGGAGCATTTTCTTGCTCCAAGGTAGGTTATTGGAGCCAGGAAAAAAGAGGTAGCCATAGCTTTCAGCATGAAGGGGAACTTAATTTTGATTACCTGACTTGCAGAAGTTGTAAGAGGAGAGCTATGTGACAAAAAAACAAACAAACCAGGAGTCTTTTCGCCTAGGATGCAGAGAGTGCATAGAGATAGAGTGGCTAGAGAGGCTCTAGCATCTAAAAGTGTATGCTTTAAAAAATATTTGTTGTTTGCCAGAAGGTGTTATCAAAGTCCTTCTAATTACTTGCAGAATATTTGTTTACTTTGGTCCTACTCAATTTATTAATATGTATTTTTGTATATACATATCTTTTGAGACAGTGCCTGGGGCCTGCCTGAAGTAGTCCCTGCAGTTTTCTTGGAAGACTTTCAGAAGCGCTTTACCCTCACCTTTTTCCTAGGGCTGAGATAAAGTGAAACTCAACTGGGTTTGTGTCTAAAAAAGAGCAGAGCTCACGGTTATATGGAACCTTAACCACTACACCAAATTCACCATCAATATGTAATATGTCCAGCAATCAGGTATATTCCACTGGTATGTTCACCAATGAATATTGATGGTTCATGCAATCTTGTCTTTAACAGAAGTCACCACTTTGCAAGGAAGATCTGAGAACCAGGCTGTGGTTGTTCTATAGTTTGTCAGATCCTCAGGTAATTAAAAATTGAAATAGACATGGCAACTTGATGAGATGTTATCCTGCCTATGTCAGCTTTTGACTCTGACAGAACTATGGAGTCCCCTTTCCTGCTCCTTGAACCTTTTTATGAGTGATAGTAACTATTGATGCTGGGGTACTTTGCGTGCAGAGCATGTTTTCTCTCACCAAAGCAGTTCTACTGGATGTCAAACTTTCCCATCATCTTCCATCTGATGCTACTCTGAAAAAGAGGTATTGGTGGTTTTCTGTATGCAAAGCAGATGAGTTCTATAGACTCTCTTCCCCTAAAATGATATGCAGCATCTCTATATCATAAGCTCAGCCGGGTATGGACAATTGGAAACATAAGCATATTTAAGGCAGAACAACATTGGTGGAAGAGCAGATGACATTGGTAACAAAAACACCGGCATCCCTTGGCAGCAGTTGTAAAACAAAAACAAATATATTGCACAAGAAGGCTGCTATTACCTTGAGACTAATATGCTGTCAAATGCCTAGGTAGTTAGGAAAGACCTAACAGCACTGGGTGATGAATTAGCACTGAATGATCATGATATTACAGAGACCATGAATACCATAGTAATAATATTTGCAGTGCATTACAATATGGTACAGTAGGGGCTGCCTAGACTTTATTTTTTTAAAGTAAATTTATAATATAGGCCACCTTTCTCATACATTTGACTCTGGGCAGCTCACAATTAAAATTGAATTAAAACAGTAAAAAGCAGCCAGAGTTAAAAATAAAAATAACATAAAAATGGCAACCAAGAAGACACTCACTCAAGCAATCCATGACACAGGCTCACTCATACTTTTCAGGGTCCCAGGCTCAATGGCAAACCCAGATTTTTAGTGGTCCTGTGAAAGGCCAGCAAGGTTGGAACAAGTCTAATTTCTGAGAGATAGTATTCCAGTGTCAGCCTTCCTAGATAAACCAGATAAATACAGACAAGAGAAGCTAATTTTACTTTATTTTTGGGCTACATTAACAGAACCTTGCAAGTCTCTAAAGTACAACTCTCCCACTGTCTCTTTTTACAGTCTGATAAATCATGTCAGATTTTCTTCCTCTGCCTGTAATGCATCTGTGGGCTTCCACTTTTATCTGATTGTTCCCTAGGCAGCATCTCTGCCCCTCAAGCTCATTCCCACCTACTGTTTCGTCCAGAAGTTGGGCACCACCACAGACAAGGATCTCCTTCTGGTTCCTGAAAGATGATCTCTCTTCCAGACAGGCCTCTCCTGCAGATCTAACAGGACAAGTGGATGCTATTAGGGGAGAAATAGTCCCATAAGTAATCTGGCCCCAAGCTATGAGAGGCTCTAAAGCAGAGGTCTCCAAACTTGGCGACTTTAAGACTTCTGGAATTCAACTCCCAGAATTTCTCGTAGCTGGCTGAGGAATTCTGGGAGTTGAAGTCCACAAGTCTTAAAGTTGCCAAGTTTGAGGACCCCTGTTCTAAAGGGATCCACCAGCACTTTGAATTGCCCCCACAAACATACCAGTGGCCAATGTAGCCCATGGAGCAGAGGTGTCCCATGTGCTGAATGACTGGCACGCACATAGCTTCATGATTAAAGTGGCATACAGGATGATGGACTGAATGAATAAATGAACAAATTAAATAAAATGTTAATACAGATTCATTTATGCAGAAAGCACAAACTATCTCTGACTTGTCTCTCTCCCAGAGCACTGAAATGTGGTGCTATAAGTACTTTGCAAGATACTTGAGTATATACAAAACCCCACTCTTCATATAATGGAGAAACTTCTTACTCCTGGCTTGTGTAACTTCCTCTAAGTTGCTTTGAGATGCCTCCCTCTTTGTGTACATTTCTGAAGCATTGTGATGCATGTTGTTGTGGCCTGCCAGCAGCCAGCAGAGTTGGCAGCAGACTTGGATAGTCAGGAGGTTGGGGAGGAACATGGGCCAGTCCTGGAGTCTGGGGAAGGTTCTGATGAGTGCTCTGGGGTGGAGTCAGAGATGGGGCCAGGACCATCTGACAGTTATCAGCTGCCTTTGGAATTGGAGATCAGTGGGGCAGAAGAACAGCTGGAGCCTGTTTCCAGTGTGCACATGCACAGAACTGCCAGAAGAAGGGAACAGTTAAGGATCCAGCATCAACTCGGAAAAAGGGCACAGGTAGATGGTGAATGGCCCCTCCCATAGGGAATAAAGAAGAGAGAAAGGGGAGTGGTATTCGCAGGAGACAATTAGTTCAATTCATTAGGGTGAAGATCTGTTCCTGACTCCTTGCCAAGTAATTTCTGCTACAGCGTGGCGTTTGAAAGATATCAGTTTGACAACTTTCTAAGCCTGATAAAGGTCTGTAATTGTGAAATCTCATGAAAGACTTTGCCAGGACTTTACTGGAGAGGAATTCTCTTTAACCTAAATAAAAGGAGTTTTATTGGGATGCGGTGTCTGCTTCATGATCTTGGGAAGCCTAGGTCAGGACACATGTACACAAACACAGAGACAGCCAGGAGTAGCTTATAAAGCAGCTGCCCAAATCTGAAAAAAGAGATGGCTGCTTTAATTGATTTAATTGTTCTCTTTTAATTATTTTCTTCTTCCATTTTTTTTTGGTTACTAGTCACTGAAATTCAAGGTTATTATTTTACTGATATTATTCATATAGGGGCAAGTGATTGGCAGTTCTATTACTAAATAAGTTGGAAAAGAATGATTGGCAAGGGATTGAGCTGTTTGATCAATACAGCTTCTTGAAATTATGTCTGTTGAGAAGGATTCCTTGAGGCTGAAGAAAATCTGAAGCTCTTAATAAGCCATAGATGTTGATTCAATACAATGCTTGTCTCTGGTGGTGGGTCCTGCACTTCAGGATGTCTTGATTTCTGTGCTTTCAGACTTTGTAATTGATCAGGTCAGCTTTCATGATATGCGCTAATCAATGAGTCTGAGGTCCAGAAGAGACAGTAATATTTTGGCTATGAATCTCGATGTCAACTTTAACATTATTGCAGCCTTCTCTGCCTGCATTGCAAATCAGATGCAGATGTGTACGGCACATTGATAAATAGAGTTGAAAGCTTCACTGATTTGTTTGCTGTCAGATGGGTATTGAGCTCAGTAACAATCTGCCCACACCGCCGCTGAATTAAAGGCCAAGCAGACACGACTATGCTTCCTTGTCTGTTAACGTGGTAGAAAGCAGCTATGGAGGGTGAATGCAGAGGGCCACACACCAAATGTTCTTCCCTCTCTACCTGCAAAGCTCTGCAAGCATTCTTCAAGTAAAATAATTGTCTTTGGTCATTAGGAATGTGAAAGGATTTCAGTGCAAGATTCCTTAGCATGAATATGTCTTTCCCTGGTTGCTTGTGAGACAACACGTTTGCAAAAGTAAATAGTATACTCTATAGTGGATGATTGGGGAGTCTGGAAAAAAACAGGATTCCTAATTGTGTGGAAGAATTTTCTACACAAAACAGGCACTCAACACAGATTGCCCATTGGCTCCTTCTGTAAGTTTTCCCTCTCCGAATACAAGCCATACAAGCACTTTTTCAAGCTTCTAAATTCAGTTTTATCTTTGCATATCCACCATAGGCAAATCCTTTCTGAAACTGTTTGGCAATCCTAAATGTAGTTATTTTGATGATCTTTCTCAAATTTTGACTGGAGGAAGCAGTTATTGAAATGGTGAAAATATGGATTCTCCAACACATTTGATCCAGTGTCTCTGCAAACAGGCTTCAGCTTAAGCCTGGGAAAAAGACTGGACTTACATATTAGGAAAGAAAATGCTTGAGTGGGTTTTACACCTGATATTTCTTAGATATATCTGGTTATTCAACTCTGAATATTTGTCTGCCCAGGAATCTAAAAGAACTAAAATGCTTTTTTTATTTTTAAGGGGGCAGACACCAAACAGCTTTGCCTCATCCATATCTCCCAAGTTCATTTGGTTAATTCTTCTTTTGTGTCCACCTGGAATCCTGCTTCCTTGTCCTATGTTCTCCTAGTTCTTCACTTCCCCACCCTGGTATTGTCTCTAACTTTTCTTCCTTCTTCCTTTGTTCTATCATTGCCCTTTGCCCGTCACATGCTTCCTTGACATTTTGCCATCACATGCTTCCTTGACATTTTGCTATCTGTCGGTTTTCCTGCCACTGTCCTCAAAAATATGGTCACTAGTTTGATACCCAATTCTTCACACTCCGGTTCCCAATCTAGGACCTTCCCCTTCTTATCTCAGAATCCGGCCCTCTTCCTCCTTCCATCCTCTACTCCAGGATTCACATTTCTTTCTCTTCTGTGCTTCTCTTGTGATGACAGTTATAGAAGGGGATGGACAATGAATCCTCTTCATTGGGTTTCATGTGGAGAGCAATGGGGAATGTGAGAATGGACATCTCTTGGTAGCCCCAAAACTAATGAGACTCCTTTCCAAAATTCAACTTGATTTCATTGCATATGCATTGAAAGTTCACCTAAAATCAAATGTGATTACTGTCTAGTCATTTTTTTTTATTTTTATAACTTATAAAATACAATTTTGGATCCTCAGTGAATCTGTTTTGAAGACTACATGTAGCCTTGTGTTTTACTTCTGGTAATAATAATAATAATAATAATAATAATAATAATAATAATAATAATAATAATAATAAATATTTATATACCGCTCCTCTCCCGAAGGACTCGGAGCGATGCACAGCCGTACACATTAAAACAATAAATATACATAAATAATAAATAAATAAATACATAATAAAACTAAATTAAACCGAACCCTGGCTGTAAACAAATTTAAAACCCTACTCTAAAACCCTAAAATTTAATAAAAACCAAACACCCCAAAACTAAAATCAGCCCAAGCCGGCCTGGTCAAAAAGCCAGGTTTTCAAAGCATGCCTAAAGGTCCCCAGGTCCGTAGCTGTCCGTAACTCCGGGGGCAACCCATTCCAGAGGGCAGACGCCCCCACAGAGAAGGCCCTATTCCTCGGAGTCACCAGCCGGCACATAGATGCCGACGGGACCCGCAGGAGACCCTCCCTGTGGGAGCGCACCGGACGGTGGGAGGAAAATGGCAGAATGCGGTCTTGTAAATATCCTGGTCCGATGCCATGGAGTGCTTTAAAAGTTAACACCAAAATTTTAAAGCGCACCCGAGAGGCCACTGGCAACCAATGCAGCTCGTGCAGGAGGGGCGTCACATGTGCGAATCTTGACGCCCCCATAACCACCCGCACGGCCGCATTCTGTACCAGTTGAAGCCTCCGGATGCTCCCATTCGGGAGCCCCATGTAGAGGGCGTTACAATAGTCCAGTCGGGAGGTGACTAGGGCATGAGTGACTGTGCGTAAGGCATCCCGATCCAGAAAGGGCCGCATCTGTCGAATCAGGCGAACCTGATGAAATGCTCCCCTGGAGACGGCCGTAATGTGGTCTTCTAAAGATAGCCGTACATCCAGGAGGGCACCCAGATTGCGAGCCCTCTCTGCAGGGGGCAAAATCTCACCCCAATAGCCAGCGATGGAACTATCTGGCTATATCGGGACGCCGGAAACCACAGCCACTTAGTCTTGGAAGGGTTGAGTCGGAGCCTGTTCCCGCCCATCCAATTCCGCACAGCCTCCAGGCACCAGGACATGACCTCCACGGCATCATTGGGGTGGCTTGGGGTGGAGATGTACAGCTGGGTATCATCAGCGTACAGATGACATCTCACCCCAAAGCCACGGATGATCTCCCCCAGTGGCTTCACATAAATGTTGAACAGGAGAGGAGAGAGGACCGACCCCTGAGGCACCCTACAATCGAGGGGCCTAGCGGTGGATCTCTCCCCCCCTGCCAACACAAATTGCAGACGGTCGGAGAGGAAGGAGGCGAACCACCGTAACACGGTGCCCCCAACCCCCAACCCCCCCAGCCGCCGCAATAGGATACTATGGTCGATAGTATCAAAAGCCGCTGATAGGTCTAATAGGACCAGGACAGAGGAATAACCCCTGTCACGGGCCCTCCAGAGATCATCAACCAAAGCGACCAATGCCAAAAATGTCAAAAAACATCACTTGCAAATAATGAGTTTGCTCACCAACCACACTGTTTGCTTAGTGATGGCAGATTTATTTAATGTCAGTGGTGATTCACTTAATGTCAATAGTAATTTCCTTAACAACAGTTGCAAAAAGATGTGATAAAATTGGGTAATGGCTGTAATGCCGGGCTCAAGTAAGGTTGTAAATCAAGGTCTACCTGCAGTTTATTATTTGAAATATCAGCATATCTGATCATCAGCTAGGACAGGTTTGTTCTCTGTAGTCTTTGGAGGCAGATCCTACATTTAATATTTTCTGTAGCCTAGAATACCAGACCAGGACTAAATTGCATAGAATAAAGCAGTGGTTGCCAACCAGTGGACCATGGACCACTGGTGGTCCATGAGAAAATTTTGGTGGTCCACAGAGAAATGTCACCCCCAGAGCATCCTCCCAAGCAATTAATCCAGGCTGTCCGGGAACATAAGGCTGTGCCACCCACATGATCTGCAACCGACTCACTCCTTACCTGACCATCAGCTATTCTGCTGTGCTAGGAGATTTAGATTAGCTAGAAAGCAGGAAATCGTTGGATTTCTTGCTTTCTAGCTAATTTTTAGATCTTCGGCTCTGATTTTAAGCAGAGCTGAACCTCTCTTAGGACTGAAGCTTCTATTTGTCAGTGCAGACTCAGGTAGCCAATGGCAGATAGATGTCTGAATGAATCTGAATCTGTGAGCAACTCAATCTGCCTGCCTGCTTTGCCTGATTTTGGGTAAAAGTTTCTCTTTTTTAAATAAAAAATTCAATATTTACATACATGGTATGTTGTAAGTTAATTTTGTGAGTTTGCTTGCTAGCAAATTTTATGTGACAGACTCAGGTAGTCAATGCCAGAAAGAGATCTCTGAATGAATCTGTGATTCTGTGAGCAACTCAATCTGCCTGCCTGCTTTGCCTGATTTTGGGTAAAAGTTGCTCTTTTTTAAATAAAAAATTCAATATTTACATAAATATTTATATTATTTACATATAAGTCACGCCCAGCCAGTCACATGACCACCAAGCCACACCCACAAATTAGGCCACAACCATAGAACCGGTTGTTAAGAAATTTGAATCCCACCCCTACCTGTGTGTGTGTGTGTGAGAGAGAGAGAGAGAGAGAGAGGGAGAGAGGTTAGATCAGATCTCTCTCTCTCTCCCACCAATGTCAGCAAGCCACTGTCAGTCAAAATTCATATTAGTGGTCCCTGGGATTTAAAATTATGAGTTTGGTGGTCCCTGAGGTCCAAAAGGTTGGCGACCCCCAGGATAAAGGGGTTTATGGAAGGGATTTTTGAAAGCACAACCTCAATATTGCAAAGCAGGCCTGAGCACAGAACAGGAACAGTGCAAGCAGATGCAGTGAAGAAGTAAACTCTGCTGTAGTAACCTCTTGTGTGTCAAGTCCTTTATTATACTATTTATATGCTTCTTTTCCCTTTAAATAAATGGCCTGCTCCTTTTCCCTCACAGAATTATTTTTTTTTTCATGATTTATCTACCCGATTTATTAAATGTAGAGTCTGCCTTTCCTCCCTGAATTGAAGATAGTTTATTCAGGTAGACTCCCTCATTACATTCTCACCACAATGATACTGTGAGGTTGTATAGAAAGAAAGCGACTGACCCAACGTTCTGTGCTAGAGTGGAAGCTTGAATTTGGTGCTCTCTCCAATCCTGATCTAACAGTTTAGCTACTACATCACTAGTTTTTATAATAATCTGTAAAACACAGCAAAGATTAAAAAACATGAAAAGCCAAAATGAGCCCTTGGTGGACAAAATTAAACAGCAATTGAGTCAAATGCTTTAAAAAACAGATAAAAGGAAAAGGCGTGTCTTCAAAATAATCAAAGAACACAGTCACCCGTCTCATCATATGTTTAACTGGGTCAAGGAAAGCTTGTGTCTTATACATGAACACCCTAACCCAATCCCCAACAGGATTAGTTTAAACTCCCAACAACTCCAGGGCTATTTGGGGCTAAGCTAAGTATTTCAGCCAGTCACATTGTTCAAATACATTTGAAATGATTAAGAAAGCTTTAATTCCCCCTTGAACTATTGATGGGAATTCTGTGATCTTTTCTTCATTCATGGGTGGAAGGAAGAGTAGAAAGAAAAGTGTGGATACTATATCACTAAATTATGGACACTCACACACATGCACTTGGGTCAGCCAACTTTCTTTCTTTCTTTTTTTGCAGTAGCTGGAGGCCTTGAAAATGGCTGCTGTCCTATTAATTGGGATGAGGATAATGTGCTGCTGGCAGAAAGGGATAAATCTTTAGCATGGAGAAAGAACCAACTTTATCATCCATGCTGGGTGAACATAGCTACTGAGAAAGATGCCTAATCTCTTCAGGCAGAAGTTTCATGTGTTTCTTATCTCCAAAAAAATCTATCTTTGTATTTTGGCAGGAATCAGGCAAGCCTCTGAAGGCAATTAAGTCTGCAATAACTTAATTAATAGCAGAATAAATATTTTGTGCAAACACTTCAGCCCAGTCTGTATTTTAGGGAAAAAAAGATTAGTTTTGTCCCCAATCATTGAGGAGTATTTTTGGGGGGGTGGGGGTGTTCAACCCATCAACCATGCAAGGGTACTATAACTTCATAGGTAGCCCTGGATTGCTGGAGTGAAGTCTTAGGAGCACTGTGGGAATTTTAAATAGTTTCACAGGAAATAGAGTGATACTAGTCAAGGGGTGCTGTGAAAAAAATATAGATGGTAGTAATGAACCAATACATTCTGGAAACCTCTGTTAAACCTCCGGGGCCTTTCTATAGTCCTACCTAATTAGTCCTCCAGGTAAAAGAGAAGGAAATAATGTGGATAAAAAAGCAAGAGTGTTTACTACAGAATTCATTGGGAGAGCACTGGCGGCAATGTCTATGCCATCTTAGCACCAATCAACTACTACATTCAAGGTAAGCCTACTTTTGCTAGCCAGCTAATGAGTAAGAAGCTATCTAGATTGCTTCTAAGAAAGAAGGAAACCTTTGCCTATCCTTTCTTGGCACAAGAGCTCATAAGCTATTAAACACCTCTAGGAGGAAGTGGGTTTAAAATGGCAACCATTCACAGTTCCTGCAACTGTGCTCCTCCAGTAAGGAGATATGAGTCTGTTAGTGGCTGACTAGGTTAAACATAAGTTTACTGAGAGACATAATGGTTTGTCTTAAAAGTGCCCAAGGTCAAACTGGAGACATTTAGGATTTTCTCTGTGACAAGACTATATCCAGCTCTAAACAGCAGGTTTTATCATGATGGATTGATACTATTGTCTAATAACATATGGAGGGACATATTATCTACTCAGGAATCAGGGTGAGCTTTCTGGTAAATTTTCAGAAAAGATTCTTATTCTAGATTCCTATCTTGACAACATCTTAGTTCAGACCAAGGCTTGTCCACAGTTTTTGTCAATGGATAGATAGATGTTTATGCCATGGTAAGAAGGAGGTTGTATCCCTTGCCCCTTTCAGTGAGCTCTGGAAATTCATTTGAGTTAGTTTGGATCTGCTTTTGGCTTAGGAGTGACAACACATCCCTCCTTCAAGGAATGTTTCTTCCATTTTTGGGTCTAAAGTTTACAGAAAAGAAACTGTCTCTAAGATGGAACATGAAAATCAGCTTCATATTCTCTCTTTACAACAGGCATGGATTTTGGCTTTTATTTTGTTAGTGAAACAAAACTACTGTAATTAGGTACACAGAGTTTTTTTTGATAACATTATGCTTCACTGAGGATAATGAAAAGGAATTATCTTCATTTTAATAGTAGCAATTGGTAGGTTGAAGTGCCTGGTCATTGGTATAATGGAAATTATTTTGTGGGGTCATATGTCCTGAGTAGGGAGAAACAGGCTTTGCTGCTCGGTGGGAGGCCATGATTGTTCCTCTAATATGAAGATCAGCAGGATATGCAGATACTTAACTTTGTCTGGCAGTTCACACTGAATAAAGGGCTGGCAACTCTTGGTTTAGAGTGGGAGTTTCACCAGTGCTAATGATAATCTGTATTTCTTGGGAGTTTAAACATCTCCGCAATTAAGTCAGTATTACAGTAGACTGGACTTTAATGTTTCAGAACAAGGGGCAACCTTTTCAAAAGGGAGGCATCAGAAATTGGCTAATAGAGAGGCTCAGTATTACGTTTTTCAGCAACTCTGCCTAAAGACAGAAGGAATCTATGTGTAGAAAAAGATCTGTGTCTTTTAGGGTTAACTTTTGTTTTACTCTGTTTCCACTGTTAGATTACAGTGATAAAAAAATAAAGTGTTAGTGCCTTTGTGGTCACACAAAAAAACAAAATTAAGTGCTGTTAGTGAGTAGATTTGGTGAAAAAAAGTTTCCAAAGGATGGGTAAATTATTTGACTTAGGATTGTCTACAGTTTTTCTCCAGTGGCAACTTTTATTCTATTGATCTGCTATTATAGGAGGGCTATCACAGCAGTGATCTGTGACTCCAAGTTATTGGGGCTTTGTTTATGTTTCCCATTATTTGTGGCACAGTGAGAAGTTGACCCAATGATCATAGATAGATGTAGTTCAGATTGCATAGCAACAGCAATAGCACTTAGACTTATATACCACTTTACAGTGGTTTACAGCCGTCTCTAAGCAGTCAGCCCCTTGCCCCCAACAATCTGGCTCCTCATTTTACCCACCTTGGAAGAATGGAAGGCTGAGTCAACCTTGAGCCGCTCAGAATCTTAACTCCTGGAGTGAACAGTGAGTTAGTCCTGCAGCACTACATTCTAACCATTGCACCACCATACTCTTTTAGATGACGATAATTTATTAAACTTGTACTTTACCCAACTCTCAACACCTTTGGGCAGCTCACTACACTCAAACAAATTACAATCAAATCTATAGCACACAAAAAAGATAGATGAAAGATGGCAAATACGATGACGTGAGGGGTCTAACCAAAGGCTTGGGTGAAGAGTCAGGTCTTTGTGACTCTTCTAGATAACAACAGAGCATTGGGATCTCAGGCAAAACCCTTGTTCCTGAGGGAAGGCATCTCTTTCCAGATGTTTGTATGTAGTACTGTCTGTTACCTAGGCCATGCCAGCATATCTGATATATAGGACAGATGAGTTACAACCCTGGGTTCAACAACATTCAAAGATATAGCAGTGCTGAATGAGGGAGACTTATGGCTGGCCCTCAGAATTCCCACCATCTCATGGTTCCCAGGATCACCTGATTTTGATTTCTGACATTTCCTGCTGGCTTCCCTCAAGCAAAGTCAATGGGGAAGCTGGCAGGAAGTCCCATCTGGTGCTTTTTCATCTGCCTACACTCTGTAGAGCTTGCCTGCAGCACCCGCTGCCTGCCATGGTACCTGCACATTCACCAACTTGTTTTCCTGGGACTCCTGCCTCTTCCTGATTAACAATCTGTATGGTTCTAGATTTATGAGGGTGACCAGGACTTCTAGAAGCGGTATCTCATTACTTCATGCTTTACAACCACATTACTTAGTGATGGAAATTCTAGTCTCAATCGCTTTTGTAACCCACAGACTACCTATAATACAGAATAGACATGTGGCATTATGAGCAGTAATCTTCTAGGAAATTCTACTTGTCTTTTTATAGAAAGGGGGTTTTGGGAAGTAAGAAATAAGTTCAGTTCAGGCTTGGTGCGATGCTGCTCCGTATACATTCCAACTAATCAAATTATACATTAATTGCTAATCAGATAGTAAAAAAAACCCAATCCTTGCATGTTTTGCAGTGGGCAAACTGAAGAGAATAATATAACCCAATATACTCTGTTAATCAAATACATACAGCTAAATAGAAGTCTTGTGATACTGTGTTGTGTTCCTGGCACAGATCCTGAGTCCTGGAGGGCCCTGTGGTCCTCCTGCTGTTTTAATCAGAAGTAGCAGCCTACATGCGGACAAGAGTGTCAGACAAGAACAATGGGGTCTGATTCCGATTTGTCAGCTTGAACAAAGGGCCCGCTGATGGGTTATGGTGGAAGGCTGAGCACATCTTTTGTATCATGATATCAGCATGGCAGATGGCTAATTGGACATGATAAACTACTGTGGCTGGGGCAACTAAGAAATGGGATGAGAGGAAGGAGAAACATCGAGGTCTTTGGGGATTATCAATTTCTGTACCAATGTGTTAAAAGGAGGAAATTCTCTCTCTCCAACTCAGTTGTCATTAACTTTTTTGGGTGTGTGTGTGTGGAGGGTGAGGGGAAGTTGATGCTGCCTGACCAGATGTCATCCAGGAAAGGGTGTCGTCAAAGTAAAAGCCTATTTCATTAGCTGCAAACAAATCCTATTACTGGAAGAAAAGGTATGGGATCATAGTCCCCAGAGATGCTAGTTTAGCCCTTAGTAAAATTGGCAGATCATACACTTGTCAAAGAAGTATCCCAAAGGAAGTCTACATGGGAAAACTAATTTTGCAATGGCTATTTCATAAAGGCCCAGCTTGTAAGTTGTGGAGAATCTGGATATTTCTTTTCTCTGCAAAACATTAATGTTCCTAAAGAACAAAAAGGGCAAAATCAAGCAAAGCTGCCTGAAACTAACTCTTATTTCCACCCATTCCTTGGATTCAAGAATTTGGGAGTATTTCTAAAAGAACTGTAGTCGTTCAACTGCTTTACATTTACACATTTACTAAATGTAAATATATTTGATATAATGAATTGTTGGCTAAATCCTGAATTTATTAACTCTAAAAGGCACGACGTGAATTTTGATGCCAAGAGATTCATATGTAACCTTCTTGTCTCAAAAAGGAAACAGTCATATTGATTTTTGTGGGGTGGTAAGGAAGGATTATAGGGCCATGCAAAAGATGATAGATGTTTCTAATGCTGAAGAAGTTGGAAACACATCATACTGGGGAATAATTTTGCAATAATGTTTTGTGCTACTTAACAGATTTCCCTTTTAACTGTAGGAGGGATTCGTTGTTAATGTACTGTAACTTAGGAATTGGCAACATTTTTCATCACAGGCACAATCACACAGAACTATGAGGTTTCAGTATTTTAATATGAGGGTTCAGTATCTGGAATAGTATTTTGTTTTATGGACTTGCACCAGTACCCCATGCCAACTAGGGATATTATTGTCAGTGTATACATGATAAAATAATTTTATTTATCTCCTTGATTTCAGATGCAATAATAGTATTCAAAGATCACAGATATCCACTTGTCGCTTGGTTAGAAAGTGGGACCGAGTGACAAGTGGTCCTCCTGAAGTTATTTAAGGCATGCTGATGCAGCAGAAACATACAAGTAGACTAGAGCAGTGTAGAATGGAAAATAACCTCCCCCCCCCCTTAAATGGAAGGTATGGTATTAGCAAGAGGAATGGTTTAAGATTACAGTCTTAACTGTAAATGTTCCAACAGGTAAAAAGTTGACAGAAACCTTCATGCAAAACTTTATGGAGAGGGTCATGCAATGCTTAAATCTTCCCTAAATTGCTTGTTGTTGAAAAATGTGCCTTGCAGTTTGGAAAATAATTGGCGAAAAAATGGAAGGAATTGTGCCATACCTAATTTATATCTGATTTATACTTACTACTTCCCATTTAAAGAAATGCATCATGAATAAGCTGTCTGTTTGGAACGATTCCTCATTCCCTTCATGACAATTTAAAACACTTGCTTCAACCCCAAAAGAGGAGCAGGCTGTGATACTAATAAAGTCCATTTGAACATCTGGATACATTCAGTTTGAGTAAGCATGCCAAGCCTAACAATTTTGCACTTTGATGGCTAGGCCTAGACACTGTTTGACTGATCACTTTCTATCAGTTGTATTGACATTGGAGCTTGCTGCTGAATTTTAGCTGTGCAATCTCAAATGCCCGCAAAAAAGGAGTTCAGAGAAGAGCCACAGATTCTCTCCCTATTGTATACGCAGCTATGTATACAATAGGGTTTTGTATTTATATACACACATATATATATATATATATGTGGTCCTTGAGTAACAAGCCCAAGGTACATTTTAGCAATGTTGTCTCATTATTGCTCCCATGTCATTCCATTCTTGTGGTTCTTTGGCCAGTTTAATGTTTTCAGATATAGAGCAATTATCCTGCCTTATTTGCAGGACAGCTTCAGATGATGTCACCTACCATTTGGGACCATGTGGTCTCCCTATTATCCCCATCTGTTGTCTTCCTCAGAGAAGCTCAATTCAGGAAGCTGCGTCGTGTCTTTGATTGTGAAAGCTATGAGCTATCTATTTGGAAGAAAGTGTTACCTGCTTATCTTGCTCTAAGGAAAAAAAATTACTCTGCCATTGTTAATCCCTTTCCTGAAACTACTGCTGGCTTTGATGCCAAGAGTGTGCTCTGATGTTGTGGAATACTGGAATACTAAGTATTCTGATTTTACTTCATTCCCATTTTCTTAATTAGAGTTTCCATCCTCGACCTTATTTGCAGGACAACCTAGCAGTTTGAAAGGATACAAATGCGAGTAGATATATAGGTACCACTTCAGTGGGAAGGTAACAGTGCTCTTGACATCATGACCACAGAAATGTCTTCGGACAGTGCTGGCTCAATGGCCTTGATATGGAGATGAGCACTTCCACCTATGGATGGCATCAGTTAATGGAGTCGAATCCGCAGAGACTCCTTTACCTATTTTTTTTTACCTTTTCTTAATGCTATCAATTGGCAGAAATCATTTGCCAATCCCAGTGGTACAGATCCAGAGATGGAGATTTGACCCATGAAGTCTGGTTTCTTGGATGCCAACCACCCTTCATGTGAATATGTGAAAACTAGCTGATATCACAAGTTTCAATGGAGAAAGAGAATTGAATGGGCTCCTAAAGGCAATTGATACTGAAAAGCATCATAGAACTCTATGAATGTATGCACTTAGATTGGTTTTCAAAATTGTAAGAGATGGTTAGACTCCTTATTGAAAGAGCAGACAGATATGAAGCTATCTCTGTGTTCAGCGGGCATGTGAAGGTGGGCTTTAAAAGAAGTTTAGAATGCAGATTTAATGCTTTTTCAGAATAATGCACACCTGCAGTGGTGGTACCCAAACACACTGCAATGACACCAAAATGACCGCAAGGCATGCAATAATATGATCCCACATGTGTTCTTGCATCCCACCATCTGATGCTAGTATGTAAATTGTGACATTGCAAGATGACATCATCACCCATGGATTATCATTTGTCCTGCCCCCCCCCCTTCCTCCCTTATGGATGGCCATGCTCTGCAAACAGTTTTTCAGAGGGATTGTGTAAATGGTGAGTTTTTTGAAAGACAGCTCAATCCATTTTTCTCCTGGAGAGCATAGAATTAATTTTCTTTCAAAATTCTGCATGGTTGAGTGCTTGGTAAAGCAGAAGACTAAAGAACCTTCCAAAAGGGTCATCTTAAGCATGCTTCTGACTGATGGGGGGGACCAGGAAAAAGAAATTGCAGTGCAGGAAAGTGCCTGAGAATTGGAGAGGGCGGCAATGGCCAATTAAGTGCCAATTCCATTCTGTACAGATCATTTGACAGAACTGTTGGCAAAACGCAACATACTTTACAGACTTTCACACGCTTTGAAACTGCTGATTACTACCAACTTATGGTGAAAACTAGTTGTTAAAGCTGTCTCATGCTGAAAGTGTTGGGAACAAAAAAAGACATGGAGATCTGGCAGAAAAAAATAAATTGCTGGGGCATGTTGTTTCCATGATTTGACGCAAAAAGAAACTGGAAAGGTCCAGGACTTTTTGGCTTCTTTCAGTTTATACAAAATGGTCTTCTCGACATGGTCTTTCCCATGTCAAATCCTACTGTTCTGAAATTTCCCAGA
The DNA here is from genome assembly GCA_023653725.1 of Bungarus multicinctus. Classification (NCBI taxonomy): domain Eukaryota; kingdom Metazoa; phylum Chordata; class Lepidosauria; order Squamata; family Elapidae; genus Bungarus; species Bungarus multicinctus. The sequence goes on along the minus strand of CM042838.1, from coordinate 44,018,898 downwards.
TGCCATGGCCTGAATCTCTTAATGTCACTGTTGTGAGCATAGGCAGTTGCAAAAACTATGCATTTTCTATCCCCATCGATTGATATTCGTGAAAATTACTGTAAAAGAGACTGTGGTGTCCTATCAGGGAGATTTGGGATGTTATGTTTGTGTTTACTATTTAATACACTTGATTTGGGTTCATGTAAATTTTAGTCTGCTTAATGTGCCCCATCTCCATATGGGTGTGCATATGGATTGTAATGCTAGGCTTTTAGATTGTAATATTAAGCCTTTTGAAGAGGCAAAGTACAAATAAGCAAATCTGAGTGACTGTGCCCTGGAAACGGGCAGCATTTATTTCCATCTTTCTGAATCTCAAAATGTGATTTGTCCTGCAAGAGAAATATCTCTATTCAATATCTCACATTTATAATGAGATGTTTTTGCTAATTGGTCTGGAGAATAGTCCAGTTTGTGAGATCAAAGAACATACATAAAAATAATAATAATCTAACTCACAATGAGTGAAAAACTGGGACAAAAATTTTGGGGGAAAAAACCCATCTTATATACTACCTCTGCAGGATAAGTGATTTAGCCTCCAATTTTCTTTCCAGAAAGTGAAATATGAATGCACCTTTCACAACACATCAAATAAAACATCCTGAAGCTTTTTCCAGCTCATCTATCTTTTCCCACTATTTTGGGAAAATATATTTTTAAACCTGGTTTGATTGGGTAGTTCGAGCTTATTGGATATGGAGTGGTTGGATATGTTTGTAGCTCTGTATTTGCAGAAAATGTTAAATTCACTACTTGTCTTACTGCTTCATTCAGGAAATAGGCAGTGTTAGGCTCGTGAGTTTTCATCTCCTGACAACACCTGAATCACTTTTCAGCCAAATCCGAGCTCATGGTTGTCCAACCTTTTGACCTGCCTGAGCTGCACTGAGTAAATAGGAATTGCCTTGGGCTGCATATAAAATATATAACACAGTTAATGTATATAAATAACAAACTTCCTTTAGAACCGGGGTGTCAAACTAGTGTCATCACGGCAGCATCACGTGACATATCACAACTTTCCCCCCTTGCTAAACTGGGCGTGGGCATAGCTAGTGCATGACGCATCCGGCCCGCGGGCCGTGAGTTTGACAGCCCTGCTTTAAACATAGAGCCTAGAATAGTAGGGTTGGAAGGGACCTTGGAGATTCTAGTTCAATACCTGCTCATGCAGGAGACCCTATGCAGGGGTGTAAACTTGTGGCCAATGGGCCAGATAAGTCACATGCTGGCCACGCCCACCCCTGGTTTAGCGAAGGGGAAAAACAGTTGCGATATGTCACATGTTGACAACATGTTGGCATGAGTTTGACACTCCTGCCCTATACCATTGTGGACAAATGGTTTTCCAGTCTCTTCTCGATAACCTCCAGGGATGGAGCATCTACAACTTCTCGATTCTTCTTGATTGTTTATGTCTGCTCTCCCTCCCTTAATTTTTAATTTTTAAAAATTATCTTATGAGGCCGGATTACTAGTTGACAAGGGCCGAAAGCAGCCCATGAGCTACAGGTTGGACATGCTTGTCCTAAACTATCAGACTATTTCCTACACCATCCTGCTATTTGCCAAGCGTGTTAATAAAATATTAGTAGACCTTATTGCTTGTTTGTAACAGCAATAGGGGGCAGCAAGAGGGCTATCCATATATTCTGGCTAGATTCAGATCTGCATGGATCTGTTATGATGTGTACTGAAGGATGCTGCTATGAGCAAAGTCATAGTTAATAATGTGATTGTTGGGAAATCACAATCACCATTTCTGTTACTGTGGAAATTCACACAATGTACCTCATATCTGCCTGTAGGACATTTACCATGTATATAATCTGACCAGTATTGTTGATGAGTGGGCAGCCTTTAAAACTGATTAAGTGATCTAAGCGTTGATTTCCAATAGTCAGCTTTTAAGTATATTGAGAAGAAAACAAGTTGTCTTGTTTGAATGCACCAAACTCAAAAATAAACTGCTACAAGATTATTTTAAATCTTAAGAAGCTTATTCGGTCAAGAATCATCCACAGCTTAGACACTAAAAATAAAAAGTTGTTATAAAGTAGACCAAGGCTGTAGAGATTTTTATGGCCTATTTACAAGAACCATTTGGCACGTGAAATGGTACCCTTGATCTTATTAGATTTGTGGGTTGCTTTTGCGTACACATCTTAGGCAGTGTACCTTCAAATCAATAATCTAAAAATAGAAGGAAAATTTGAATTGTGCGCTTATTCATATTTATAGGATTACAAGTGGGAAGGGAACAGAAAAGCCAGACCTATGGTCATTAATCACCAAATTAGAAGTGAAACAGTGGTTGGGACAAAGTACCCAGTTTGAGGGTATATAATTTTTCAATGGGGATCCATAGAAAAATTAGAGCAGAACGGGTTAAAAATCCCATTTTTTGGATTAGTACCTGCATGATCAGTGACAGTGAATTATAAGCCTAATAACTCCAAACTGATTTGAAACATGGAATAGGAATTGCAAGAAGTTAATTCTTTCTCACCGATTGTGATTTAATTCATAGCAACCACCTGACAATTTGAATTTGTACTAGGAAAAAAAGCTCCCACTGAAATCCAGGATCACTCCTGTAATTCTTTTTTCAAGGCAGCTTGAAAGCCTTATTTTCCCATATGGAATATGACTATTGCAGACGGGGAAAAAATTAGATGTTTCTAATCTGAATTCAGGCACCTGCTCCTGCAATTTGCCTTTAAAAGGCTAATTGCACAATGGCAAATTGCATGATTAGCATCTATATTTGCTTTTAGTTGCTGGCTAGAGGTGAAAGAAATTAGTTACCTCTGAAGTGGCTCCGGGATGTGATTTGATAACAGGACAAAATCGTAATCAGTTCTTTAAGGTTGTTATGACACATTTAAGAGGGCCATGGATGAAATTAGCATGTTCTGCAAATGTCATAACCTAATCAACCTGAGGATTATGGGAGGATTCATTTAGCCTCAAGAACTCAGTGATTGTTTGGATTAAGTTAATCTCCGATCCTGTTCCTACTTGCAGGAAGAGACATAGATATGATGTTCTAGGGCCGTGATGGCGAACCTATGGCACAAGTGCTAGAGGTGGCACACAGAGCCCTCTGGGTGGGCACATGAGCTGTCACCCCAGCTTAGCTCCACTGTGCATGCGCGCGCGCCTCCCGCTGGTCAGCTGGTCTTTGGGTTTCTGCCGTGCATGAGGAGGGGCGGGGTACATGTGGGGGACATGTGCACATGCACGGGGGGTAGAGCGCATGCACAGGGGGTGGGGTGCATGCTCAAGGGATGTATGTACATGCATGGGGGAAAGATGCATGAACAGGGGATGCACACACATTCACACACATGCACATGCACACTTTGGGCATTCAGTGCCGAAAAGGTTGGCCTTTCTGTCTTAGGGTTAACTCTCAAAATGTGGGTTGCCATATCTTTTTTTCATAGTACTTTTCAGCGGCAGGATGAAAGTAGATAATATTTCTTCTTCCAATCTTGCTTATGGGCACTTATGAATTTGTTTTTCTTGTCTTAAAAACAATTGGAACTGACTCAGGACCAACAACTCAGGACCATCCAGACAAAATGGGACAACTTGCCTTGGCCAACTCACTCTGGCTGACTTGCCCTGATTGTCTCACTGTGGACAACTTGCCCTGGCCAACTCACCTCAGCCATCTTGTCGTGGCTAACCGCAAGACAGTTCAATACAGGATAACTCAAGAGAGGGACAAGTAGAATTGCAGTTCACCCAGCATCTAGGACTTCTAACTTGAGAATGTTCAAACTAAAGCAAGACAAGGCCCACTGCTATTCACTTGTCCATCCATTAGGTTATCTTGCATTGAATTGTCCCACAGTACATTGGCTGGCGTGAGAGGGCCAGAGCGAGTCAGTCACTGCGAATTGTCTGGACTCCCATCCAGATTGCCTGTGTGATGACCCAGAGTATATCAGAAATATAACAAAACCCAAAACATAACTAAAAGTCCTTTAATGCCTTCAACTTGGCTTCACTGTTTAATTGTTTACAGTGGAGGAGTAAACTATTTTCAAAATAACATTTCAAAGGAAAGAAACACCGTTCAAATTCAAAGAGCCGATAATGAAGCAAAACCAAAACCAAACCACATTTAATAAAGTTCCTTGACAGACCAGGATAGATAATTGCCAACTTCAGGAAGATAACCAGGGGCAGTCTGTTGGAAGAACGCCAACCAAGACAAACCTTCTTTAGGAATAAAACACTAATTTGTCTCCAGCGTCTGTTAGCACGCAAGTCCAACCTTTTATGCAGATCTCACACCTGCAACCCATGAAGAGGATCATGGCCCTCTCCTCCCAAGTAGATCATATTTTACCCTGATCCTCTCCTCCCTGCTTGCCCTAGGATGGATAGGGGATGGGCCTGGGTCCTCCTCTGACTGCTCAGCTGGCCTCTGCCCTTCCCCAGCTTCCTCCACCACCTCTGGAGCCACACTGTTGGCTGTCCCTCCTCTTCCTCAGATTTAGTCTCCACCAGGGGCATGACAGCCTGCTATCCATTTGAGTGGTGCATCTCATGTTATCTGTCACTGGTTCACTGGTGTAAGTATTTACCCCGAGATAGCAACAAACTGGGGATGACATATATTAGCAATTGCTTACTAACATTTTGATTTCCCAGGTCCAGCAACTGCATGTGTTTTTAAATTTTCTGTTAGGCTGAAGTGTTTTATTTTAACTTGATAGGTTAAGGGTTGATAAAGGTTTTAAAAATTCTCCATGAATCATGGTTTAGGTTCTGGTCATTGGTCCATGTTCTTTTCTGTACTTGAAGTCAGCTTTTACTTGTATATTATGTTGTTGCCCACAATACCACAAGCCAGGGAAAGGAAAACCTCTAGACATCACAGTGCCGAAAAGATTAACAGTTAATTGCATAGAATGTGCCTTAATTTTTTTTCTTCCTGTTGCGTGCTTAACAAAAAGGAAAGAGTTCAGACTTCTTTGTGCTGCATGGGAAGGTTCTTACTCAGTTTAAGGGATTCAGGGATCATGTAAGTCAGTTTTTGGCTTCTGTGAACAAGTCTTTGCAGCTTTCTTGCAAGATTTCAGAAGTGGTTTGCCATTAACTGTTTACCAAGTCTGAGGGACTGTGATTGCCCCAAGACCACCCAGCTGGTTTTGTGCTTAAGACCAAGTTAGAATTCAAGGCATCCTGGTTTCTAAACTGCTACTTTAACCACTAGTCAAGATCTCTTAATCCAGGATTACCAGTAGTCAAACTTCCTTAATCAGGATTACATTTAAACGAAATCCAAAAAGTAGTTTTTATTGATGACATGTTGCTCATCAGTCTGAAAGGGAAGACCCAATACTTCATTATGAGGGCTTCAATCAGGCCAGGAGTCAATACTGACTTGAAGACAGTAGTGGGATTCAATTTTTTTTACTACTAGTTCTGTGGGCATGGCGTGGTGTGGCTTGGTGGGCATGGCAGGGGAAGGATACTGTACAATCTCCATTCCCTCCACATTCTAGGGGAAGGATATTGCAAAATCCCATTCCCTCCCCACCCCACTAACCTGCTTTCCAGCTCCGTTCTCCTGTGAGGGCAACAAAAGAAGACCCAGCTGATTAGCTAGGACAGGGGTAGGGAACCTTGGCTCTTTTATCACTTATGGACTTCAACTCCCAGAATCCCTGAGTGAGCCATAAAAGGTTTCCCATCCCTGGCCTACTGTTTTTTCAGTTGTGGGGGAAATCAATTTTTGACTGGAATAGGACTGTTTAATATACAAATGTAGGACATATTCTTTATATATTCTTTATATGTCCTACATTTGTATATCAAACAATCCCATTCCAGTCAAAAATTGATTTCCCCCACAACTGAAAAACCAGTAGGCCAGGGATGGGGAACCTTTTATGGCTCACTCAGGAATTCTGGGAGTTGAAGTCCATAAGTGATAAAAGAGCCAAGGTTCCCTACCCCTGAGCTAGGACTCAGGAGACAGAGAATAGATGGGGGCGGGGCCAGTCAGAGGTGGTATTTGCCTGTTCTCTAAACTACTCAAAATTTCTGCTACTGGTTCTCCAGAACTGGTCAGAACCTGCTGAATACCACCTCTGCTTGAAGGCACAAAAAATAAAATCACTATGGAGCCCCTGGCTAGGTCCAAACATTTTATACCTTGGAGTAGGATTTTATAAGTTGATAATACTACTGTAAGTATGGTGATCCAAAAACGTGCTTGTTGTTTGCAAACACTTTTTACAAAATGTGATTACCCATCTAATGTGTAGAATAGTCTGAAATGACAGTTCATTGTTTATGCCAGAGATATTAATAGTTAACAAAGATAGTGACAGAGCAGGACTCTTAAATATTATTAGAAAAAGTACTAGACCAGGGGGTCTCTTATCCAGCTACATGAAAAATAGTTGTACCAAGTTTGCTAGAAAAAGTTGCAGAGTAGGGCATTTCTCTCTTTTATTTTTTGTGTCTTTGAGCTCATCTCTACTCCTGGTGCTTGCAAAAGGATCTCGTGAGCTGTAAAGCTGCTGGCAGATGGCTAAACCTGGCATTCTGGCCATCTGTCTAAACTTGCCTTCTCCCCCAGACTCAGCCTGTGATGGGGGGAACAATTGGTGGATACTCTTCCTGCTGGTAGCAAAGTCCACCAATCAATGCCCTTTAACTTGCTTCAATAATGGTTATGACAATTGTCTGCCTCCTTTCTTAGGCAGTGTAGAGATTGGCTGTGAAGAGAAGATAAATGTAACCTAGTATACTCTCTCCTGCTTCAAAATTGGATTAACTGGCTATCTAGATATGCCCTGAAACTCTAAAAAGGTCTCATGCAAATGAGTGAAAGTGATCCTAGACATGCCACCAAGATTTTCTATTATCTTCCCTCTGGAGAAGGAAAAGAAAAAGGAAGTTGGGAAGGAAATGATAAGCTCCTGGCATGCTTTGTAGTAACAGACCCAATTGTTCTGTGTAATGTACTGCTGGTACACAAAGTAATACCAGTTAACTTAGGAGACAGAATGGGCAAGCCATGCGTATCTTGAGAATGCAACCCTATAGCTTTCTTGACATGGACATATAGCAGACAGACATAGGAACTGCAACATGGTTTTCTGGGTCATCAGCTGCATTATATTATTTGCTCTTCATACATAGCACCAACCCTTCCATATGCTGGTTAAAAAATTGTCCTCTACTTACCCAAAGAAGGAAAATGATTTAAGTGAAATGATTTTGTCAGTATACATTATTCATGCATGGGTGGGAGAAATCAATAGCTGTTTAAATTATGCATATGCATGTTTTTGCCATGAATACAACAATAGTCTGTGGTAAACTCAGAGATTAGGGCCATACTGCTTGCATCTGGCTAGTGCTATCCTACAGTGGAAAGGTTGCATATAGTTACACATCATTTTTAATGGGGACAAACAACTATATAGGTATAATATCTTGGGAAACATGTAATGCCTAATAGTTCCTGATTTTTGTGGCAGTGTTTTTACAGTTAATATATATCCTTATTTCAAGGAGGATTGTTAAAGGACCTGCTTTAGGTTCTTTCTACCAGCTAAGTGTGTTTTCTAACCAAATTCTAGACCCCTTTCCTCCAGAGCAGGTCATTAGATTTCAACACACAGAGTCAATGTAGATGTCAGCTGTGTACGTGATATCTTCTGGAAAATCTTTGTGAAGTCTATAATTGATCAGTGGTGTCATGTACTGAACCAAATACGGGTTGACTTCTTGACATTTGATTGGAACTCAAGCCAAGCGCTAAACCAATTCAAGATTTCAGAAAAATAAAAGATATTTTGACAGCGTTACAATGCAGATACCAAATTTTGAGCAGTTTCTGCCTGTGGATTTTTTTTGGCATTTCAGCAGGATGAGTCACACAGCCAATTTGGAAGAAGTGAGTGAATCCAATTTTCAAAACTCTGCTCCCGCTCCCTTTTCGTATGAGGCAAAAATTCAAATCCCAAAATATCTGGACGTCATTCAACAAGAATAGATGTTCTAAAAATATAACTGGGTGAAGCAGTCTTATAATGGAAAAAGAGACATAATCATTGCTGAGTCCTACCTGTGGTCAACTTTCCTGCCAGCTAAACTTAGACAACTTTTTTTTAACCAGGATAGGAGGAAACATTAGATGATGACATCTAAACATGATCTTATTTGTATTGCAGTTTTTATAATTGAATTAAACCTTGCTTAATTATATTGAATAATTTCACTGATGTGTTCCCTACAGCAGCGGCAGGCTTTTTGCCATCTAAAATGTAGCCTGGCTCCAAATTGAACCACTCAAGAACATTTCTGGCAGAGTGTACAGGTCTGTTCATTAGCCAGAGCTGTCTAATCTCAATACCTAGAAAATTTATAGTGAGAGGGTGAACATGGGGTCTTGGATTACAAGGCTGCAGCCTGTCATGTCACATGGAAGATGCGTGTGTGTGTGTGTTGTGTATGAATGTGTTAGATAAGGTGACCGTTTATTTCCGCTTTTGTCCAAAGTGCAAAGTTCAGGGCTAATTATGTCTCAGGTGAAATGACATCAACAGGGTCTGATTGTTGTATTATAGAGGCTAGAACAAGTTTAATATCATTTGAGTCTTATTGAGGAAAAGGAAAAGGGATACAACCCCTCCCCCCCCAATTCCTTCGTATTTGATTTGTTAGGACTGCTTTGTTGGTACAACCCTGATCAAAGTTTAATAGTGGCAGAACATTGATGTTTATTAAATTTCTATGTGTTTTGATGGGAAAAAATGCTGAGCTAGGGAAGGAGGTGAGCTCAGTTTCATTGTATTGTGGTTTCATGTATACAGGTCATCCTCGACTTATAACCACAACTGAGCTGAAAATTTCCATTTTTTTAAAGCAAGGCAGTTGTTAATTGAGTTTTGCCCCATTTTGCAACCTTTGTTTTGCCACAGATGTTAAGCGATTATCACAGTTGTTAAGTAAATCATACAGTTGTTAAGTGAATCTGGCTTCCTCCATTGATTTTATTTGTCAGAAGCCAGCTGGGAAGATTACAAATGGTGATCCACATGATCCTGGGATGTGATCCACATGATCCTGGGCCAGTGCAACTGTCCTAAATACATGCCATTTGCCAAGCACCCAAATTTTGATCATGTTACCATGGGGATGCTGCAACAATAAGTCATAGTCAATTTTTCAGTGCTGTTGTAACTTCAAACTAAACAAATGGTTGTAAGTTGAGGGACAGGCCCAGATAAATTATTTAGTACGTTTTATCATCAGATGAATTGAACTGAAGCCATGAAAATTTACATATGCTGCAACAAAACAGAGGGGTTTTGGTCATTATTCAATTAAATTGCCATTCATCCGCCTTTCAGTCAGCAGAAAACTATACTGGGATAAAATTTCCTGTTGCCATTGCTAATTCTTGTCTTGCATTTTTTTTGTGACTTGTTGCCAAATGGGGGCGTCCTGATTTCATACACGCAAAGCGTGTTAAGCAAAGGTAATTGGTTAAACCTTCTGGCTTTTCTGCTCTTTCCCTTTAATGAATGCCATCAAAGAGTGGGAGATTATCTGCCAATGACAGAAGTGCAGCAAGAGCAGGTGGGCTTTGACATTTGAACTCTGATATCTTTGGTGCCAGGCATCCTTGCTTTTGACGAGCCAAGGCTAAGTAGGGTAAGGAAGAGAGAAGAAAGGGATAGTTTGTGAAGAGAGCTGAATTACACCAGCATGCACAAATCCCCTGAATGTATAGAACCTATAGGGATCAACACAAACGTATGATTTTGAAACACAGCTAGACATCCACAGTCGCTTTCTTTTGCTCTCAGAAGAATGTCCTTTCAAAACAGACCACCTGGGCAGCCCTGCAGAACCGGCTACTCAACATCAATGACAAATATGTCACACCTTGATGCGAAATACTTTGAAACTACCATTGATTGATCTTGGCTTAAAGGGAAACCACCACTTTTGCTCCATTAGAGCCCAGGAAGGCTGTCTCATGCATGGGCTGAAAATGAGATGAGGATGTGACAGAGTAAAGATTTTGTCAGGGGATATTTGTACCATAGTTTAGAAAGAAATAGGAAGGGGCCCATCTCCCAATAAATTATAAGCAAGCCTTGCCAGGTTTCTTGGATTCATATATCGTACAAATGAAAATATGTGTCTCTGGATGAAAAATGCATAATGGGCACCATCAGGTTATTGATGAAACCTCACCTCAAATTGACGGATTATACTTTTTCCCAATAGCTTCATATCAGTGTTAAATAACAGGGGGAAAGGATGAGCCCAGTGGACCACCTTTTAAAAGGATTATAGATTTGACCACTTACCCATCATGAATATGAATTGGCTCTGCCCATTCAGAGAAGAATGGAACTGTTGTGAAGTATACATAGTCCTCGACTTTAATGACCACAATTGAGCCCAACATTTATGTTGCTAAGTGAGAAATTTGCCCTATTTTATGACTTTACTTGACATATTTGTTCAATGAATCATTGCAGTTGTTAAAATTAATAACACGGTTGTTAAGTGAATCTGATTTTCCCATTGACTTTGTTAGTCAGAAGGTCACAAAAAGGCGATCATATGACCTCGGGGCATTGCAGACGTCGTAAACATGAACCAGAGAGTATTACACTGACAAATTCCTTGAGTGTCCAATCACACTTGGCCAATAAAGAATTCTATCTTATCTACCAGTTGTCAAGCATCCGAATGTAAATCACGTAACAAAGTATGAAAAATGGTCATAGGTCACTTTTTCAGTGATGTTGTAAACTTTGAACAGTCACTAAATGAACTGTTGTAAGTCGAGGACTACCTGTAATGCTACTTAAAACAGAGTATGGCACAAAAGACATTTTAGGAGAGACTACTGCGTCCTTTTGTGATGTGCCTGGCCTTTGAAATCTTTCAGTGCCTTTATGATTGGATTCGTACTTCTTGCTAAGCCATAATGCAGCTTGTTTGGTATCACTTAAGGCACAGGGATCAAACTCACGTCATGGCAGCATCATGTGACGTATCGGGACTTTTCCCCCCTTCGCTAAACCGGGCATGGGCATGGCCAGTGCATTACGCATCCGGCCTGGGGACTGGGAGTTTGACAGCCCTGACTTAAAATGTTTGTAAGCCAACTTTTGATTTGTAAATCATGGTTTATGGTTTAGCATTGAATTTGAAGCTATATGGCTGATTTATTCAACAAATCATGGTGACATGAATAATGGTTTTAATGCAATATATAAGCCTAATTCATCAATGACGGGATGAAGGAAATTTAAAACAATCTGCCTTAAGTCCTATTTTTTAAATAACAAGCTAAGACCGAGGAAGATTTGATTTGGTGGTTCTACAGTTCAGTGGTGGACTTTTGATTAGAGAGGAACAAGTTTCTCTTTCTGTCATTTTAAAAATCATGATATTTTTTTTTGAGAGAGAGACAGAGAGTGATAGACTTTCAATTGGGAATTGAAAATTTTAAAAAAATTGCTTTTATTCTTTGTATGTGCTCTCTTATGGGTTTGCTTATTTTTCATCTGACTTTTTCTGGTGAGTAGATTTTGCAAGCCTGCCCACTTGCTTCCTAGATTTAGATGTTTAAAGGAGTATTTTGGTTGGTCATAATCACAATATACTCAAGATGGTATGTTTTTCCTCCTTATGCTTGGAAATGTTTTCTCTATTTGTTCTTATTTTGATAGTCATTTTCATTAAAAATGTGCATATTCATCACAGCAATGCTATGTTTTTGGCTTCCAATACAGGTGGTTTTTGACCAGCGACCAAAATTGGGGCCCGAAATTGTGTTGTTAAGCCAGTTGTTAAGTGAGTTTTGCCTCCTTTTATGACCTTTCTTGCCATAATTGTTAAGGGAATCATTGTAGTTATTAAGTGAATCTGGCTTCCCCCTTGACTTTGCTTATCAGAAGGTTGCAAAAACTGATCACACGATTCCAGGACACTGCAACGGTCATAAATACATGCTAGATGCCAAACATCCAGATTTTGATCACATGTCATTGGGACTCTGCAAGGTCATAAATGTGAAAAACGGTCATAAGTCACTTTTATCAGTGCTTTTGTAACTTTGAACAGTCACTAAATGAGCTGTTGTAAGTCGAGGATTAACTGTAATTGCTTAATGTTTTCCAAGAATTTGTGAGGATGCCTAGAGTAAAGAACTTTTAAAAGAAGTAAGTCAATCAGTATTCTGATTTTTTTGTGAATGTTAATGTGTTACTTAGCCAACATTTCTCCTTAGAGATCATGACAGTCTGTTTGCATTTGTGTTTTAATTTTTCACCTGGGGTAACAGCAGGATTTAGAAAGAAAACCTACATACAAATCAGTGATGAAATTCAATTTTTTTACTACTGGTTCTGTGGGCGTGGCTTGGCAGGGGAATTCCCCATTCCCTCCCCACCCCACTAACCTGCTTTCCAGCTCCATTCTCCTGTGCAGGGTAACAAAAGACCCAGCCAATCAGCTGGGACTCGGGAGGCAGAGAATAGATGGGGATGGGGCCAGTCAGAGGTGGTATTTGCTGGTTATCCGAACAACTAAAAATTTCCACTATTGGTTCTCCAGAACTGGTCAGAACCTGCTGAATACCACCTCTGATACAAATATATATATATATAGATCCATTTCAACAGTATTTTTTTTCCTGCCTCTTCCATTTCTTTTCTTTTGTTTCTTACGGTTCTCATTAAAAGTATACCAATCATAAAACATTTGCCTTGGACTGCTTTCTGGCTCATCTAAAAGCTTCTTAAAATATTAATATATCACTATATGATCATAAAAATTACCAGTCACACTAAATTCTACATTTATAGAGCTAGCTGAAGGGCAGTTTTAATGCTGGTGGTTTCCATTTTGAGATGTCTGGGCTATTTATTTTCTATGCAAAAGTGTTCAGTTTTAGACTGCTTGCCCCATTCTTAGCAAGCAGAAGCAGGCATGATGTGAAACACAAAAAGAAGACAGCTGAACTTTCTTACCAAATAAGGCTGCAATAGCAATGTTTAAGTCAGTCTCCCCCAGACAGTTTACTCCTGATTTCTTTTATTGCTCCATTCAGTAGGCAGGGCAAGAATGGAGCTGAAAAGCAATTTAATATTAAAGGCCATCTTAAATATGGGATACTAATAAATGATTTGTGCCCCCCTCATCCAGTTAGTGTGTGTGTGTGTGTGTTGAGATGACAGCCTTGAGAATTCCCTGCCAGGAACTCTGAAGGCTGCCAATCTATAGTGAAGAGAAAGACCCACTGTGGTATACAGTAGAGATGAAGGCATTAGACTAAGAACAGCCACAGCGTATCTTTTGCCTACTTACTCTCCTTTGGTTCAATCTACAATACTTCATAGGTTCATTTAGGCAAAAAAACCCGGTAGTAGTAGTAAATAAAACAATGAATAAAAGACAAGCAAGCAAACAAATGCATAATTTAGGCCACTTCCTTATGAAGTTCAGGATAACTAGGTAGCAACTGCAGGCTGGAGGTTCAAAGAAAATTTCTTTCCTTCCTGTTCCTTTTTCCCATTACTCATAGCAGTCTTTGCAAACCTTAAAACAATTAGAAATAGGGGGGAGGGGGAGAGAGAGAGAGAGAGAAAGGACAGAGGGAGAAATGATGATGATAATGATGTGTGTATGTTTGTGCCAGAATCAAAACTGCAGTTAGCCTAACTTCATGCTTTCTAATAGGAAATGCCAACATGTCATCAACAGAGGAAGATACCTTGAGGTATTTTCTCTTTCCTCAAATATCATAGAATTGTATACTTTCTTTCTTTTTCTAACATTCCCTGCTGGTAGAGGGTAAAGAGTTCCTCTGTTTGTTTCCCATGTTCTTTAGGGCAAGGAGAAGGCAATAGGTATTGCGCTGGCAGTATATATTGATGCCGTGCGGGTATGGGATCTGCTATTCTAAACACATATCCATTGGAATGCTCAATAGCCAGGCTCCTTGAAAATCAAGGGGTTTTTCCATGTCTCTTTGTGCTGGTTCGGGGGCAAGAAATTAAATGATTTTGTCATGCAAGTCTTATATATGTTGTATGGCAGGAGTGTCAAACTCGATTTCATTGAGGGCTGCATCAGGATTGTGGTTGCCCCCGGGTGGCCGACTGGGTGGACGTGTCCAGGGTGGGCATAACCAGGTCGATGTCACTCGCATCAGGAGGCAAGACCAGGGGGGGGATGCCAAAGCCTGATCCACCAGAAGAACCTCGCCGACCTTCTTGGACCATTGGGGAGGAGGCTGGATGGAAATGTGGGCTTCCTGGAGCCCTGAGTGGCGGGCATGTGATCCTTTGCCCAGAGCAATATAAAGGGTTCTGGTAATCTGGATTTATAGGTAGTTTTTTAGAGGGTGCTTGGCTTTCATTATCTCTTGAGGGTTGAAGTACATCATGGCTATGTTTGTATGACACATTTATGCACTCTTATTAATTAAATTGTAATTTACTCAATAAAATTTTCTAGCGTGGGACAAGGTTCTGGGTTTAAAATGTGGTTGGTTAATTTATGATTTAGCTATTGTGCAGTCACAGGCAACTTCAGATTTACTCTGATCTTTATGACTCTAGCTGGTAAATGTATTAGCCATAAATTTAGTGCAGTAATGTACATATACACTTTTTTGAAATAATATATATTATTTATTACAGTTAGACCCTACTCTTTCTCCAAGGAGCTCAAATGATGTATATATGATGTTATCTCTCTTTCCATCACACAGTATATCTGTTTGATGTAACAATCTAGTGAGCTGGTGAAAGATTCAAGGTCACTAGTATGAATTTTAATATAAACCCAGATATATTAATGCATTATACTAAAATAATGTAGCTGAGGTAGCTCAGGCACATTTACTGAACTGTGTAAAGAAGTGAACAAAAATATCAAGTCTACACCATTCCTCTTTCGCAGAAATTTAATTAAGCCTGTATAAATTCTATCAAATGTTGGTCTGAAATCTCTTCCCATTGTGTTGAGTTTATATACTTCTCATTGGGAGTCCTGGTTGGTGAGGCAAATGCACTTTAAACCTGCACAGAATTCTTTCCATCTGAATGTGCTTCTTCAGATTTATGATTAAGCTGTGATACTGGAAATAAATGAGGCCAGGCTCAGATTTATGTCTTCCAATTCTGAACACATATGTGGATATGGACATAGACATTGGACATGACTTTCAGGTTGAGTCTGCTCAGAATTCTGTGCCACCAGCATGTGGATTAATGATTAAAGTGGCATCTTTAATCTCGCTGGCTGGTTTGGCCAATCACTGATCACAGCTCAATTTAGCTCACAGTTATTGGGAGGATAAAATATGGTAGGGATATTACATAAGCCATCATGAGCCTCTTGAAGGAAATGTGGGTTAATAAAAATGTAATAAGAAAGAAGAAACTATATTGCAAGGAAGGGGTGAGAAAAACAAGTGACTTGGAATCAAAAGAGTAATACAAAGCAAGCTCTAAATGAAAGATCTCTAAAGGATTTCAAGGGATAGGGTTGATAGCAGTGCTTCATCAAGGTGGCTTATCCAGAAGTTATTGTGCTTTGAGGAAATGTCACATAGAGCAGCTCTCTTAAAACAGCAATTTGTGAAAGGACATTGCGACTTTATTACTACCAAAGATATTGGGATTTTCAAGCCTACTTTAATACTTCTGATAGCATGAATCAATTCCCCATGTGGCAGGCAGAGAAAGGAAAAGGTTATATCCAAGCTTTCAGTTGCTTAAATTGTAATTACTAAGGAAATCTTTTAGAAAGCATCCCTTATCCGCCTCACAGTCAACTCCTTCTTTCCTTCCTTCCTTCCTTCCTTCCTTCCTTCCTTCCTTCCTTCCTTCCTTCCTTCCTTCCTTCCTTCCTTCCTTCCTTCCTTCCTTCCTTCCTTCCTTCCTTCCTCCACATAATTTATTAATGCTGCACATATTTGTTCCTATTCATTAAATTACATTTTTGTATTTGTCATAGACCTGTCTTGTTTTTGGAGTATGGCCTCTGGGTATATCACTCAGACTGTGCACCTCTGAGGGAAAAATAGATTGGAGGAGTTATATTAAGATATTTCTATTTAGATACATTCAGATATTTGAAAAGGTACCATCCCCAGAAGCTGCTGCTCTCCAGATAGGTTGGACCATATCCCCATAATTCTGTTATTTCAGCTAAGAGGAGGCATTGTATGCAGGGGTGGGATTCAAATTTCTTAACAACCAGTGCTGTGGGCATGACCTAATTTGTGGGTGTTGCTTGGTGGTCATGTGTCGTCTGGCGGCCCCCAGGAGTAGGGCCTTCTCTGTGGGGGCCCCTGCCCTCTGGAATACTCTGCCACCTGAGATACGTACCAGCACAGACCTGAGGGCTTTCAGGCGCGCGTTGAAGACCTGGCTCTTTGAGCAGGCTGGCCTGGGCTGAGATAGTTTTAATTGTCTCCTAAATTCGGTTTTAACTTGGGTTTTAAATTTTGGGGGGTGGGTTGTCTTAATCTAACAGCCATTATTTAATTTCTTTTTAACTTTTATATTGTTCTGGGTTTGATTCGGCTGTACACCGCCCTGAGTCCCTAGGGAGAAGGGCAATATATAAATGTCATAAATAAATAAATAAATAAATGTGACTGGCTGGGCGTGGCTTGTATGTAAATATTGTAAATATATATGTAAAGATTGAATTTTTTATTTTTTAAAAAAGAGCAACTTTTACCCAAAATCAGGCAAAGCAGGTAGGCAGATTGAGCTGCTTGCAGAATCAAAGCTTCACTCCCAGATCTACCTTTTTGCAATCTGCTGCCTGAGTCTCCACTGAAAAATAGAAGCTTCAATCCTAAAGAAGGTCCAGCTCTGCTCTCAGGCCACTTCTTCCCCCCAACCCCCTGAATACCACCCCTGACGGGGCCTCAGGAAATCCTCCTGGGCAGGGTGGGTGGGGAGGGGCGGGGCCGGCCAGTGGCACGATTTGCCAGTTCTCCGAACTGCACAGAACATTAACAACCGGTTCTATAGAACTGGTCCGAACTGGTAGAATCCCATTCCTGATTGTATGTGATTATGGTCTGGGTTGGGCAGGCTGTTCTAGTATGTGAGGGGTTTTTTTATTGTTAATCATCCATAATGCAATACTTTGAACACTGCTAGGATTCTCCAAGGCATGATATCATTATTTGGTGATCGTCAAAGCCAAAGATCATTAATTTTAATTTTATACTTTTAGTGCTAGATATGAAATTGTGTACCAAGATGTGCATCAAGAAGATAAATAGATTTAACAAAAACACCCCAGCTTGAATTTGCAATGAAATGCTGGATATCCATGTAGAGATTCGTAACACCAGTTGTTTCTAAACAGTAGCAGTGGGAAGCCTGAGATGTCCTTGTAGCTAGGGCCAATAATGGTTGTACTCCACCCGGGATGACTGTCAGCATCCTGGCAGCTTGCTCTTTGTTATCAACTTTCACTATACTGAATGATGTCATTTGTACTTGAAAACTCAAAGCTTCTTGGCCAAGAAATGATTGGCAAAAACAAAGCAGGCCTCCTTCAACCACTCAAGTGAGAGAGTAGAGATCTAGGACCTCATGTCTTTCAAACAGATCCCAATAAGCTTTGCAAAAACTGGTTTTTTTATACTGCTCAAGAATTCAGGAATACAAGTTGGGTCAGAGAATTGAGGTTGGGAGGGACTTTTAATGCCAGTGCCCTGCTCAGCCTAGGAAATTAAAGCATCCCAGACAGATGGAAGAGAAATATCTCCCAACTTTGGCAGAAAGAAGGCATGCTTGCATACTGCAAGGGAGTGGAGATATCCTAAGAATAAGCTAGCATGTTCTCTGTTGTTGTTGCAGCATGTATGTATGATTTGTGTGTTCGTCCAAAAGAGAAGGAAGACATTCAAACATTTTCTCATTGTTTCTATTTCCTTGCAACGTATTTCTGGATTTACTGTCTGAGAGAGAGACAGAGACAGAGACAGAGAGAGAGAATGCGAAGAGAGGGCTGGGGGCTGATTTACAAGTCCTTCTTGATGTGGTACAAAACGTTCTCTTAATTGTTTCCTGAGGTCAGATTGTCACAGCTTAGTTTTCATCTCCATTTCACAGGCAGCCTTCTGCTGAGGCAGACTAAGGCTGGTCTATGGTGTAACGGTATGAAATTGTGTTTTTTTCCTGCTTGTTATAACAAGTTGTTCCATGCACGGCAGATCTTTAGGGCAGATGCTGGGCTGGCTCCAAATGGGCCAGCAGGTCTGCTTTGGGACTGTCCTCTCCCATCTGGCTGCTAGGATCTCTACCTTATGGTTGGTTGTGTAGCGGCCTATTCCAGGAGGGTCAAATGCAAGGCCTGCAAGCCGGATCCAACCCACGGGATGCTTAGATTAGACCCGTGGGATTGGCTTGGAAACAGTAAAGGGCCCGTGATGCCTCTGCCAGTGAAAATGCGCTCAGTTTTCGCTGTCTGAGGGCTAACAAAACAAACTAAAAACAAAACAAAAGGAGAAATGTTTCCCCTTTTGTATCTGAGCATGCAAGAAGGGACAGGAAAGGAGAAAGGGAAAGAGAAAAGAAAAAGAAAAAGAAGGGAAAATGGGAAGAGAGCAAGGGAATTAAAATGAGGAAAGAGAAGAAGGAAGAAAGGAGAAGGGAAGGAAAAAGAAGAAGGAAGGAAGGAGATTATAATGAGAGTGAGGGAGGGTCTCAGGGAAGTCCTGCCTTAGCACTTGGCCACCACAGGTGCTCCCAATACGACTCCCATGTCATATCCACACCAGCCACGCCCACCCCGACCCTCCGAGGTCAAACACAATCATGATGTGGCCCTCAATGAAATCGAGTTTTATACCCCTGGCTTAATCTCTTTTTTTGTAGTTTAGACTTGAAAATAGATTTTTCATGGTATCCTGGTCATCCATCATATCATTACAAATAGTCCTTGACTTATAACCATTTATTTAGCGACTGTTTGAGATTATGACAGCACTGAAAAAAGTGACTTGCGACTGATCCTCACACTTGCAGAGTCTCCTTGGTCATATGATAAAAATTCGGGCACTTGACAACCAGCATGTATTTCGGACAGCTGGAGCATTCCAGGGGTCATGTGATTGCCTTTTGCAGCCTTTCCAACAGGCTTCCAACACACGAAGTCAATAGGGGAAGCTGGATTCACTTAATAATTGTGATCCACTTAACAACCAGGGTGATTCACTTAAAAGCCATGGCAAAAAAGTAATAAAATTGGCTGTGACTCACTTAACAACTGCCTCACTTAGCAGCAGAGGTTCTGGCCCCAATTGTGGTTGTAAATCAAGGATTATTTGTACTGTTATAAAAAATAATACTCTACAAGAGTGATGTGTCAGCTTTCCTCAACTACATGTACTAACTTTCCTTATGGCATTTTTTTTCTGGGATCTGGCAATCATTGTACTGGTTTGTTAAAAGTATTGTCCTTAGGACTATAAAGAAGTGAATATTTGTAAAGCTATCGCTTTTAAAACCCATGCTTGTCAGTCCTGGCTCAGGATTAAGAGGTTGGTGATGGCTTAGCAGTTAATGATGCTGAGCTTGTCAGCGAGAAGGCTGACAGCCTGAGTTCAAGATCTGAGCACTGCACAACAAAGTGAACTCCCATTCCTTGTCCCAGCTGCTGCCCACCAAGCAGTTCAAAAGCATGCAGTGCAAGTAGATAAATAGGTACCAGTTTGGTGGGAAGGTACCAGCACTCTGTGAGGCTCAGCATATGAACCATGCTGGCCACAAGACCATGGAAATTGTCTTTGGACAACATTGGCTCCCTTGACTAGGGAACAGAAATGAGCACGGTGCCTTAAGAGTCAGACACGACTGGACTGGGAAGCCTTTACCTTACCTTTGGTGTCCATTATTGTGTGAAATGTGAGGCTTGCTTCAAAGGGCTTTCAGAGAGGCTCAGAACACCAAGTTTGCCTGGAGCAGGACAGAAGGAAATCTAGGCCCTGAGCTGTACAAAAGCAAGAACAGAAAACCTTCACTGGAAATGGTACAGCCAACTGTCCAGAGCATAAGAGGGGTCTTCGATAAAGTGCCGAAATTCTGCAGAATCACTAGTGACCTGTCATGGGCTGTATGTGGGTGGAATGTTATATTTCTTGTTCTTCAGAAAAGGACAGTAGCTTGAAGAAAGTGGTTTTGAGGGAGGCTTGCTGTGAGAAAGAGAGGAAGGGAAGAAGGAAACAGATGTTTCCATTTACATTTAATAGAGAGCTTCAAGAATAGCTAGTGATGGTGCTAATAGTATTAATCTTTAGAGTGTTGAAAGTAACCCTATGTAAAGAGATGTTGGAGAACTGCAAACCTGGTGGGAGAGTGGTTGGGGTTGGTTTTGCCCCTGGTGGGTAATACTTTTCTTAGTAGAGAAAAGGACAGACTATGAACCCACCGATGGCTGCTCTAGAAGTAATCTGGGTTGCTTTCTTTAGGGCACACTGACTATCAGCTTTGTTTCTGAAGCACAGTAAAGATAGGCTTTGGACAGAGTTTTGTCTTTTCCTATACTTTTTACTCCATATACTCCTCTAAGATGGTGGATTAGCATTTTCATGTGGATGAGCCCACATGTGGGAGTTAATCCATCACTATAAAGACAACATTTGGAGAAATGTATTTGGAACGATTGGATAGTTTGGAAAGCTGACAGAGCTTAGTACACACCCAGAGAGAGAGATGTATATACATCCACATAAACTGTATACTTACCTATACTGTATATCTCAGGAGTAGTGCCCAATTCCACACTGTGATGATAATAGAGACATTCCCACAGGTTAAATAGGATATAAAATTTAGGATTACGTTATGCATGCTATCATGCTTCTCTGAGCTCATCGCCATGTATCAGGCAATTACTAATATGTCTAAAACCTTCTTGGAGGACAAAATATTTTGTGGATATGCATAGCGATAGTTTCTATATCCCAAGTTTGTATGTAGGTGTGTCTATACACACGTGTATGTGTATTGAAGTGAAGTAAGGGCATCTGATTGCAAATCAGGAAATGAGGTTTTGTGTTTGTTTCAGGTTTTCTTACAGAGCAAAAGATCTGGTTATAAATTAGGGGAAGAGGCAGCTAGCCAGTGATTGGAATGGAAATACACTTTCTATATAGCAGGTCCAAATATACAATTTGCAGTTTGGGGTTGAGAGAGGATCCTGCTTTGCTAGGGTTTGAAACCCAGAGCCAATTTCAGCCAAGCAGGGTGGCAATGTTTCAACGACTAGAGAGGGACTATGCTGGTTTAGAAGATGATTGTGGGACGCTGGACAAATGAACCAGGCTCAGCTTTTTAGGAAAATTGTTTCTTGGGTTTCAGAGTTTTAGGTGTTTGAAGCCCTTCTTGGAACCAATTTTCTGCTGGAAATGGGTAGGTTATACTATTCTAGGAGCCCCCCAAAGAATAAATCTTTTTCAGGTAATGCATATATGATTGCTTTGAAACTTTTGCAGTTAGTCGGATGATTAAGCTGCAAATACACATCAGCCCACAGTTTCTTGCAAGGCTGATGATAAATCCTTTTTTATTGGAGCCATAGAATCATTCTGCCAGATTCACATGTCATAGCTCTAGAAAATAAATCAGGGACTCATAATTTGCAATTGCATCATTTGCAGAGGAGAAGGCACTTGTTATGTTTGTGGCTATATTGCATCTGAATGACAGACAGCAGGATCCTTCAGATATTATTCCCATTCTCTGGTGGTTTTGTAGAACAGGCTTAATACAGTCAAAGATAGCAGACTATGTTATGTTAAACTCAACACTGGGGCAAGAGGGCTTAAAAGTAGTTTTTGGTCCTAAACAAATCCAAGGCTAGAGCAATATGCCATCGCTATCAGCCAGGTCTTCCAAATTGGAACAAAATGGTTAACATAAGATTAAAGTTTTCTTCCTGTTACTGGCACAGAATTGAAACCTTAGCAAAAATAGGGATGTCTTTCTGTCCCCTTCTCTTCCTTCCCATCACTTTAATAGCCATATGTATAGGAGGGTGGATTTGGGGAGATGGGGTGGATAATGAGGAATCCCCCTTGGTTCTATTCAGATAAGTGCTGACTAGTCAAGGCATTGAAGCATTTGCCTTTAGCATTTGTTTTGATGTTTGTTTTTACCAGCCATCCTCAGCCCCTCCCAACTGGCCAGTTTTGAAATGGAGCTTATATTGCAGCCTTCATTATAAATCCTACTTAGTATATGAGTAATAAATCAGTGCTTATTATTTCAGTCATTAAGTGCAAGAGAGGAGGAGCTCTGATGATATTTTAATAGACTGTATACGTTATTTCCATAAATTAGTTATATTCAGTTCAAATAATGCATTCACAATATGGCCGGGGGTGGATGAGCAAGTGCATGGTTGCAAAATGGCATGGTTGCAAAATTGCCAGGATGGATGAGACCAGTTACAAAACATCTGTATTTGAAGTAAAGTGATAAGATGGTTCCTTACTAACTATTATAACTTACCTTTGCACTATTTTTCCCCTGAGGCAAGTGAAGTGGGCTCATTTCCAAACAAAACACTCAACAGCAGGTATTGTTTATATTTCCTAAGAATAAAGCTTTGCAGTTTAAATAGGAACCTGGAGATATTCTTGGAAAGAAAGACATTTCTGGAAGTTGTGGTTTGACTTACAAGATACCAGCTACCTATTTTTAGAAAATTACGAGTCTTACAAACAAAAACAGATGAGATAGAGAGCTTGATGGGTGCCAAAGGAAGAGACCACAAACCCTGTGAACGCTATGCATTTGGCTATTTGGCTACCTTCCTTAGCAAATTAGAGAGGTTAAACTTACTCATCAATATATATGGGCAAATAAACTCTTAATCATAGCTGAAAAAGTGAATAAGTATAAAGAGAAATCCAGTGTAAGATCTTGCTATACTCAAATCTGAAATTTATCAACTGTTTCATTACATGCTGTTTTGTAAATTCATGTGAATAAGTGTCTCTCTGTGTGTATAAGTTCTATTCAGTGCAAGTTATGACTGTATGATTGTGTCAACATTTTAAGGTAAGTCAAGTAGAGAAATAGAGATCCTGAATGATTCCAGGAACACTGTTCTATTTTGTGGAATACATTAATCCGATTTTTGAAATCAGAGCTTCTCTCTCAGGGGTGGGATTCAAAATTCCCAGCAACTGGATTCAAGCCCAGGTGCTGGGTGGGTGTGGCCATGGTGGGCATGACCTTCTGGGATGGCCATTTTTCATCTTCCCAAGGGTCCAGAGGCTTCCCTCAGGCCTCTGGGAGAGTGAAAATGGCTTCCCCAGGGCTCTAGAGGCCCTCCAGAAGCTGGAAATAGGCCCATTTCTGGACTTCTGGTACTTCCAGAAGGCCCATTTTTCCCCCTCCCAGAGCCTCCGCACTTACCTGCATTGAAAATGGGCCATGTGGAGACTCCGGGAAGGGGAGGGCTGGGCCAGCCGGTTGGTTCAAATACCAGTTCGACAAACCAGATGCAAATTTAACAGCTGGTTTGCCTGAACCAGTCTGAACTGGTAGAATCCCATCCCTGTTCTCTCTGCCTCATTTTACACCCAACTGAATCAAGCTAGGGATATTTTGAATTGCTTTTTCATTCATTGCACTTCCTAAGACTGATGGTAATTTTTCTTCCCTTAGCAACTCACACATTGCTTCACCATGATTATGTCTACATTCCCCTTACAGGCTGATTATTTTGCAGATGAAATATCTTGTACTGGGTTGAATTGGAAATTGAGTAGTTAGGATCTGACAAGATGATAGAGTCTCTTCTGAGGTCAACTGGGAAGTTCTGAACCTGAGGTGCGGCCAAGGGTTTCAGGCCTCTTCCTCATCCTGTATATCTTCTATCATATGCTGGTTTGGAACAAGGTTTTGGGGATGCAGAAGTTGTAGGGGCTTCATCACTGGAAGTTTTTAAGAAAAGACTGGATAGCCACCTATTTGAAATGGTATAGAGCCTCCTGCTTGAGCAGTGGTTGGACTAGAAGACCTCCAAGGTCCCTTCCAACTCTGTTGTGGTTGAAATTAATTATTTGAGGAAAAATTGTAATTTCCTTCTTGAGAATTGAAACTTGGGGAAACATTTCATGAATTTAGTAATAAAACTATTGCACCTGCTATCTTTAGAATTTTAATTATAGGGTCTAAATTCCTGAAGAACAGTAACACGTGTAAAATAAAAAGATGTAACGGATCTTAAACAAGTTTTTAATTTGATTTTTTTTGGTGGGGAATATATCCACTAAATAGGATATTTGCATAATTACAGGTGGTCATCGACTTACGACTACAAGTAAGTCCAAAATTTCTGTTGTTGAGACATTTGTTAAAAACGTTTTGCTCCATTTTACAACCATTCTTGCCACAGATGTTAAGTGAATCACTGAAGTTGATAAGTTAGTAACCCAGTTGTTAAGTGAATCTGATTTCCCCATTGACTTTGCTTGTCAGAAGGTCGCAAAAGGTGATCACCTTTTCCAAGCATCTGAATTTTGTTTGTATAATCTTGGGTATGCTACAAAGGTCATAACTGTGAAAAATGGTCATAAGTCACTTTTTTCAGCACCGTTGTAACTTTGAAAGGTCACTAAGTGAACTGTTCTAACACAAGGACTACCTGTACTGATTAGGGATGTTTTGAGCCTACACTGAATGGCTTACCTTAACTTCTGTTCCCATTAGTAGTCCAATTTGAAAATACGCTCGAGATTTTTACAAGAGCCTCCGCTCAATTGAGTACTATTTTTATTCTATCAGGGAAGAAAACTGACTGAACCTCTATCATGGTTTCTTGATATCTTATTTTAGAAACACATTTGTGTTTGACTTTTTTATCCTAAGAACTGGATATATCATAATCTCTCTAACAGTAATTCAGGCACCCATTAATGGTACATAATAACTCTTTCTACACACACACACACAGGGGGAGGGCGGGCGGGAGAGAGATAGAGTATATATATTTGGCTTCTCCCTATTTTAAATATAGATTTAATTTTCTGTTATATTACTTGTCTAGTTTCACAATAAAAATTTGATTGTTCGACTTCAAGTTGCTTTTATTCAAGCTTTGCTTTTGGTTTTGCGCATGGAAAGCCAACACCAAATCGCAAAGATATAATCTTTGATCACCCAGGAAGATTTGCTTCATCTTTACTTTGAGTAGCAATTTCCTTTTATAAAAAGTCTTTTGGAACCAGCTGTTTGAGGCTTCTACTGAAATGCAAGTATGTTGAAATGGATTTCTTCCAAACTCATGGAGTCTCTCTCTTTCATCTCTGTTTTGCTTTTCAGAAAACAACATGAAAAGAATGATGAAGATTCTCACTTTAATTTTATGGGATAAAATTAGAGAACAAATAACTTTTGTGTTTGAATGCAGATGCTCCTCCTTAAAACGTGCTTGAACTTTCTGCCAAGGATATATTGTTAAAGTACAGTGTGGCATTTTAAGAGTTTTTGCCTTGCCATGAAATATGGGTACTGCATGCTTTTATTGTTTTGAAAATACAGTACTTGTCTTCTTTATATTCCATACATCAATTGACAGACTATTTAAAACCAGAAGACATACTGTCTACAAATGTAATCTGTTAACAATCAACCAATGATACAAGTAGTCTTTGACTTATGACCATTACCTCACACTTATGACTGTTGCAACATCCCCATGGACACATGATTGTGATATGGGTGGTTAGTAATTGGGCCACATTTACAACAGTTGTAGCATCCCTGTGTCACATGATTATAATTTGTAAGATTCTAACAAAGTAAATGGGGAAACTGGTAGGTAAAGTCACAAGTCACAATCATGTGATGTTTTGCATAATGACACTGATTTGTTTAATGACCTCAACAAAAAGTTTGTAAATTTGGGTGAAGTTACTTGATGACTTAACTACTGCACCTCTTAAAGGCGGATTGTTCCAGTTCCATGTTTTGTGTTGGAAAGTATTGTAAAATGTAGAAGAGATATTAGTTAAAATAAGTATGAATAGATTTTGGTCATGATGGAAAACCAGGAACTTTAAACTTAGTAATTACTCAGAATACAATAATTAAGTGGTAATTTCTGTTTAGGGCAATAGTTTTCCCCTCAATTCTGCACAACGATTAATCCCCCCTTTTAATATATGATGTGGGACTCTCTCTCTCTCTCTCTCTCTCTCTGTGTGTGTGTAAGAGTACTATAGATTTCTAAGTGGGAATTGCCAAGTTTGTTTCTCTGCTTGCTACTTCTTTTTAATATTAGTTTCTGTCTTCTGGCCTTGGTTTCTATTTCATCCTCACTTCTTAATTAAAAGTTTTGCACACTGTGATAAGACATAGTTTGCATGACCATAGTTAATTGAAAATAAAGCACATCAGGCTGTGATTGTATCACTCACTCAGCTGTAAACCATGCTTCACACCATGGATGAGTTCACATAATGTGATACACTAAAACAAACTAAACTGAATCATGTCTTACTGCAATGTGTGAACCAAGGTAATCTATGATGCAAAAAACACTACAAAAAAGCCATAGTTGGAATGTTTTTTTTATTCTAATAACTACATATATCAAGTTAAAAGCAAAAAATATGTTTGCACTGCAGATTTTAGTTGTTTTAAGAGTTAGCAGTATTTTTGTAACTTACAAATGTGAGCTACGCTTCTCTGGCTTGAATCTGTGTCTGTAGCAGGAAAGTACCTTGTTAGTAAAAGATCTGAATTGATCTGAGTAACTCAAAGTACTGAAAAGTATTCCTATTTATGTAGGTATAAAATATATATTCTCAAATTATATATTCTATATAATTTGTTTCAGAAATGAATGTTTCCAGGACTCCAGTAAACATTCTGAAAAGTTCTTGCGATCAAGTGTCAGCTTTACAACTTGCACTTTGAACAAAATAGGAATATGATCAGATCTGTTAACATAAAGTAAATATAAAGTTAATCTCTTCTTTTGGCAATAAGAGTGGCTTACAAAATATCCATAACCTGGCAATCCCTGAGTTTCAGGTTTATTATCTAGTTATAGAAAGAAATTGGTGGGGAAAAAGCAGGCGTGCACACACGTGTGTGTATGTGTGCGTGTGTAGCAAACTAGGCACTAGATCTTAATAAAATTCTTGTAATGGCCAGCAGAAATGAATTCAAGGACAAGAAAAGCCAAACATTGTTGATGGCCTGTAAACTGAATTGATAGTTTCAATCTGCCATAGGCTAATGGAATGGCTGCTGCTTAAATGATGGCTGTTTGTGTGCTGTGAGAGGAAAACATTGCTTTCCACATCTGCTGCTGCAACTTGGTGCAATATTGGTTTGAAGGTAGACTTCCAACATGGCCAATGTTGGAAGAGTCTGCTTAGGCAAATAAGTCACTCTGCCATGTGGAGATTTCATTTATAATTGGTCTCCAAACAACATTCAGAACAGATTTAAGAAGGGAATCCAGGTGCTCTTTTGATGATGGAAGATTTTGTATGGCAGGCAAGTTCATCTCTCTTCTCTCAAAGCTCTTGTAAAGGCATACCTAAAATAGCAGTGCTGAGTCCGGTTGAATGTTTGTGGCTTTGGCTGAACAATAAGTTGTAGCTGGAATTTGTAAACCGAATGACTTGATATCATTCCTTTTTTAAAAAACATGCATCTGTTTAGAGAACCAGTCAGTCAACCTGGTTCAGTGAAGAATGTTAGTGTATGTTTATTATAAAAAATGAGAAAAAAGCATTGAGATAACCCTGGTATATTATGCCATATGGCAAAAATATATACAATATACGTGTCATGTGTTTTGTATATTTTGTGAAGGAGAAGAACATACATTTATCTGCAATGAGCTGTATGATTTAACACACATTTGGAATATAAACATCTTGCTGTAAAGTTGATGTTGAAATATTCCCTTTTAAAGTTACTATTCCGAGACTAGTGGCATAAATAAATTGGGCATCCACTTTCTATTACATCTTGTAGTAGAAACAAACACAAGATAAGAGCTGAAATGGTGATTTCCCATATCCTTCAAAAGGTTGTTCTGAATTATTCTTCAAATTAAATTACCCAGTGCCCTTCTCTGCAGTGTTGAGCTGGTACAAATGGAACACTTCAGTAAATCTAATAAATGTAGTAATGAAGATATTTGGCTGAAAAGTGATGCCTTTTGCTTGTGCCCTTTCCCAAGGCAAAAAAGCTTTTTCAGTGTTCCACCACTATGTTTTATATATATAAACATCCCCAACAGTGTATTTGTTATTTTGGAAGTGAATTATGAAAATTACAGTGCAGGGATGTTTACTCTGTATTGTTCAGTGTGTTAGTTGTTGCCTGAGAATACAGCTTGCAGACAGACTTGTCTCTCCATTTAGAATACAGTCTTGGAGTCTGTTAGAAAGAAGGAAGTCTGCATTTCAAGCTAAATAAGGAAAGGCAAATGCTGTACTTTGTGAATTACTATACTCCTTACTACCTAGTATCTTCTGTAGTCTTGTAACTGCTTAAAGCTCAGTCTAAGGTCAATATCATTAAGCACTTGCTGATGCTTATTACTAGCAATAGGAATAGCACTTAGATTTATATACCACTTTACAGTGCTTTACAGCCCTCTCTAAACGGTTTACAGAGTCAAGCCTATTGCCCCCAACAATCTGGGTCCTCATTTTACCCACCTTGGAAGGATGGAAGGCTGAGTCAGCCTTGAGCCTGGTGAGATTTGAACTGCCAAATTGCTGGCAGCCAGCAGGCAACAGGAGTAGCCTGCACTCTAACCACTGGACCACCGTGGCTTCTAGGATTGGCACAAGCAGAGAACTTCCTGAGATTATTCCCATTTCTAGTTCTGCTCTCTTCAAGCAGGCAAAGACCAGGAGGAGTAGCTGCCACTGTTGCCTTCTTATACATATGGGTGTGGTTTAGGCTTCTGAAGGGGGGCCAAACAGTGATCAGTAGTACAAGTGATGAAGAATTGTTGGAATCTCTCAGGAAAAGGTTCTCATTGAGAACTTGGAGAGTAAATAATTCTGTAGAACTGAAGCTTCCATTCCTGGGGATTGTTGTATGAACACATGAATACTTTTATGATAGATGTACTGGCCCTCCCATTCTGTAGGTTGACTGGGCAGCTAATCATCTGATCAAATGATCTGTGATACATCATCTTGATCAAAGGTGGCTTCTTTCTCTCATTCTAAGTCAAATGTATTGAACAACTGGTGGAACAGAAATCCTTAATGTCTTAATTATTTGAAGAACTTGGTCTTATGCAAAGTTGATAAGCCATATAGTTCATTTGGGGAAGAGAGAGGGAAGAGATATTAAAGTGTGATGAGGAAATAAATATAGTCCTCAATTTACAACCAAAATTAGGACTGAGACTTCCATCGCAAAGCAAGGTAGTGGTAAGTTAGTCATGCTTGATTTCATGACCATTTTTGTCACAGTTGTTAGGTGAATCATGTATCTATTAGCCAACTCCAGCTTTCCCGTTGACTTTGCTTATGGAAAGCTGGCTGGGAAGGTTCCAAATGGCAATCATGTAACCCTAGGACACTACAACCATCGTAAATACACACTGTTGCCAAGTGCCCAAATCATGATCACGTGACCATAGGGATGCTGAGACAGTTGTAAGTGCAAGAATTGGTCATGTCACTTTTTTTTCCAGTACCATTATAACTGCAAATGTTCACTAAATGATCTTAAGGATTAGGTGTATGGAGAAATTCTTCAGCATTATTCTACCTCTTTCAAGAATAAGATAGAGGAATGGGATAGAAAAGATCAGTTTTTTCTTTGGTTAGTTCTTATTTATTTATTATTCGAAGTATTTCACGGGCCCTCTTTTATATTATATTAGTAGGGCAGCTTTCCCCAGATCTTTTCTATAAGATGGTATTCATGCCACAGAACTATACTTTATAGAAAAGAAAAACTTATGTTAAAAGCATAGAGGAAACATAATCCAGAACTCTGACTCCAAGACTTGATGTAACACACACATGCAAACACGTACACAAACACACTTTTAATAGCATGCAGCTGAAAATAGAAAATCGTTTCCAATTACTTTGTATCTGTCTTATTTTATTTTTTTCTGAATTAGGACTAGAGAAATGTTAGTCATATTAAATAGCAATTAATGCTTTAAAGATGGGAGTCCTAAACTTTTCTTCCAATGGTATCATATTGAAAGCATGCATAGTTTATTCAGTTGTTTTTTACAGTCATATTTTTTGATATTTATTTCTATGTTGGTTGATTACTAACTTTGTGAGATTTGATTTTTTTCCATTCTGTTACACATTATTTGTTCAATAAACCAAGCTATTTGGGCTATGTTGCATTAATATAAAACTGATGTTAAAAGTTAGACACGGTCTATCTTACAAAGGTGAGTGGAAGGATGGAGCTGTATTGTGCTCTATGCTTCTCTTTCCAACCATGAAATGGAGTCGAGTTTTGCAGTCCAATGTAAATAAGGAGATCACTAAAGAACATCAATTTTAATAAATCCCAACTCTCCAGGTTCAAATTAATTATATCCCAGAGTGCTGAAAGAATTTGTGGACATTTATGTGGCAGCCATTGTCTGTCATCTTGAAGAAATGTTGAAGAATGGGTAGAGTGCCAGGAGACTGGAGGCTGCCAGATGTTCCCATATTTTTTTAAAAAACAAGTAGATTTAAAAAACAATTATATATTAGCTAGCTTGAAGTCATCACAGGAAAGACATTTAGAGCAGATGGTTGAGTTGTCTTGCAGTGAGTTGAGTTAGATGCCACTGAGGCTGGTTTGACTCCAAGGATGTTTGAGGCATTTCCTTGGTCAGTACCTTATTCATTATGGTTTCTTCCCTGAATCTTTCCAAGCAATAATACTGAATATTATTTCCAAACAACAATACTGAACAAACATGCCTTTGTTAAAATTAAATCAAATCATTCAAAAGCATATGTGTACTTTGTTGCGGCTGCCCAGAGAGGTTATAAATATTGCAAAATAAATAAACATATAGGCACAATATGTTACGATTATAGCAAAGAATGTGATAGCATTTCATGATTCACTTGTTTATATATCAAAATATGGGTTGAATATTGGGGGGAAGGGGTGTAGCAGCTTGAAGGAGTGTGAACAACTCATATAGCATCTGTTGACAATTGTTTAAATAAATTGCATCTTTTCTTAGGTTCACATGTTTGATTTGTGGATGTAGTGACAGTGTATTGAGTGCAGCCATGTACATTTTGAATCACCTTTTCCCCATCATTGCACAGTCCCTCTGGGACTCCTCATTACCCTAAGGATATCTTACCTCAGATCCTGTTCTGGGAAGGAGCTTTGAGCTCACAATGATTCTTTTTAACCTTATGTCCAATTCTTAATAAGGGAAAGAACCTGCAAGAAGAAAAGAAGGAATTCTGCTTCCAATTATCATAAAATAGGTAATATTTATATATATTTTTGTCCTATCTTTATTATTTTTTTAAATAAATAATTCAAGACAGTAAATATACCTAATACATCTTCCTCCTATTTTCTGTGAGGTAAGTTGTGCTGAAAGAGAACGACTGGTTCAAAGTCACCTCGCCAGCTTTCATGCCTATGATGGGACTAGAACTGTCTCCTGGCTTCTAGGAGATGGTGCCTGATGCCTTAACCACTAGACCAGACTGGCTCTCTAGTGGAAATTTATTGTGGAAATCCTCCTATGTTACATAAAAGGGACAGAAAATGATAGTTTCCAGCCTTTAAGTGCCTGCTATTACAAATATTATTGTTTTGTTTGGCATTACACAGTTCATTGATTCACCTTTGAGCTTGGGTATAAGTGATTCAGTGAACTAATTTTACACTTGGAGCCCAAATAGAAAAGGAGGACTTGAAGCTTACAGGTTGCTATGGGCAACACTGAGGCTTTGATGTGAAAGCAAAGAGCCAGAGGAGCTGAGGATGTGGCAGCTGAGAGCCCTCTAGGGAGAGAGAAGAGTTGAGGACAGGACTAGCATGGTGATGAAAGTGCCAGGTATTATTTTTCCAGAGAAAAGGACAGAAGAGAGCAAATGTGTCAATAACCAGGTGAAAAAACAGTTCTGCATTTTGTTTAATATTGCATAGATGGACATAGTAACATAGTTGTAGGATTTCTATTTGTGTATGTGTATGTGTTGCTTCTGCCTGATGGCTGGGGATTTGGGGAGTAGAACTCTGTGCATTGGGAAGGCATCAGCTTGGTGGGGGGAGGTGATTGCTAAATTGCACAGAAACATACAAGTACCTAGCTCTGGTATAAATTTGTTTGCAGGTTTTTTCTAGGAAAACATGCACAGGAATGCATTACAATTACAAAGATAACTCTTCCTCATGGTCTATCCCAAACCTGACCAATCAGGTCTCCCAACAATGCATGTATCCCTGCTGTTATAGAGTCCATTTATCATCTTACTGGTCATTCTCTTCTCCTTCCTTTCACTTTTTACAGCTTTAGAGATTTCTTAAAAGAGCTATGTGCTTAGTGAAATGGTGATTTGAACACGGTCATTTGTCCATGAAGTTAGAACTCTGGGTTGATTTGTTTGGTGATGATCCATTTATATGTTTTCTTGGCTATCAAAGATTCTCAGAACTCTTCTATAATAACACAGCCCAAAAACATCAATACATTTTCTTATCCTGCTTCTTCAAAGTCCAACTTTTACTTCCATAAAGTGTCACAGGGTGCTTGCACTGTTCTGAGCTACCTAACAATAGCTATGTCAATGGCATTTGAATATCTTTTCCAAGGCATTAATCACAATTCTACCAAGTGCTGGTCTGTGGTGTATTTCTTTACTGTTGTTCTTTTACTGTTACAGGAACAACAATCTGAAAAGATAGAATGTTTCCAGTATTCAGTATCTTCACTGTCAATTCTAAAGTTAGTTGTTGTACTTGTAATTGATTTAGTCTTCTTTATTTTAATCATCCAATTTTTTCCACTTTAATTTTCATTACTAGAGCCTGCAGATAATTTACATTTTCCACTATCAGGGTAGTGTCATCAGTATAATGCAGATTATTGATGTGTCTTTTTCCGATGGTTATCTTGCAATCAAGTTTTCCTCAATCCAGCATTTAGATTGAATAGAAAAGGAAAGAGCATGCAGCTTTATCTAATTCCATTACCAACCTGCAGCCGGTCTGTTTTGCCATATTTATATTCCATTCAAACTATTGTGTATACAGTAGGTTTATATGAGGACAATGAAATGATCTGGGACTTCCATTTTCCTAAGGACTTTATCCCACTTGGTATAAAGGCCTTGACATGGTTGATATTATCAAAGACCTTTCTATAATCAGTAAAGCACAAATTTACTTTTTGATAGTCTTTGGTTTTCTCACTTATTTGGTGTACATCAACAATAATGTCTTTTTTTCTTGATCTTTTTAAAAAGCAGCTTAAATATCTGGACTCACTCATCTCATGTAGGGCATGATCCTGTTATTTTGCTAGTATATGAAATAATTTTCTTTTGTAGTAGTATGTACACTAATCACTTCCAAACTGTTTGCCACTGTATCATTTTAAGATTTGCTTGCCTAGTTAGAACCTTTACTGATTCTTCTTCTGTTGCTTGTCATATTTCTGTAAATATTCCATCAAATCCTGTAGTCTTTAAGTTGATTATGATTGGAATGATGATCTAACTTTGAGTTCTAGTACTAGAGGATTTTGTAAATATGAAATATTTTGTAAGATATTTTGGATAGTGATACCTCTCTTGGACAGAATTTCAGAATCTCCTTCCATTGTTGTTTGATATTCTTTGAATTGGTTACTTCAGTATCTGTCTTTTGGGATTTCTTTAGTTTACCAATTTTGAGATTTGAATATCCTTCTGAATTTGAAGATCTTCTGGAAGAATATTCTTGGTCTTCAATGTCTGTTTTAATCTTCAGAGTCTTTACAGATGCTGTTGTAATTCTGCTCCTTGTTTCTTTAAAATTCTTTATTAAGATCTTTGTCTTTCTTGGCTTTAGCTTCTGTTCACTTTTTGGCAATTTCCTCTTACCGATTCTGATAGCCAGTTTACTTTCTTCTGTTTCTTGATCTTTGGCAACTTTTCACATTCTTCCTTGAATTATTTGACTTCATTCCACGGTTCTTTTGGTTCCCTATGCAATTCAGGACTTCAAAGAGATTCCTGATATTCTCAATGAAAATGATGGGTAGACGCTCAAGATCATATCATGGAAAATGGTTGGCTTTGTTATTGCACTTCAGTTCAACTTAAAATTTGCACATAAGCAATTTGTGACTTCTTCTACAGTCAGCCCCTGGCTACATACATATTATATATACATACAGAATTTACATATCAATTGGTGTTATAATTGAGCTCTTCTAATTCCTTGTGCCAATAATGTAATCAACTTGATTTATGTGTACTTCATCTAGGAGTCAGTGTATTTAGGCATAATTTTGTATGTTAATTTTTTTTATTTCAAAAACAATAATTAATAAGTCATTCTCCTGCTTCCTTTCTGTTTCCTAGGCCACACAATCCAACGTATTTTCCTCCTCACTCTTTCCAACTTTGACATTTCAATCTTCAACCACAAATTGCTTGCATGTTCTGTTGATTTCAGGTTGAACTTGACCATGAAAATCATCATCCTCTCTTCTGCATAATCATCATATTAAAGGGTTGTCTGTGAAATCTAATCAGTCTTATTCAGTCATTGTGTGAGTTATACTCAAGTACTGTCTTCGTTATAATCCTCTTGTTTATGAAAATAATCCCATTCCTTCTCGGTTTTTCATGTCCTAAATAGCAAGCGGGATGATCTTGCAACTTGCAGATGTCTCATTCCAGTCCATTTCAGTTCACTGATGCCTAAGATGTCAACATATAGTTGTTCTCCATTGAGCTGCTCCGAGCATCCAGAGATTGGGGAGGTGTTTAGTCTCTGGTTTTGATAGGCTGAGTTTAATTGCTAGGACGCTGGCTCCTCCTCCATCTCTCTCCTAGCATCCCCCAGTTTTTGCTCAGCCTTGGAGAGATAGGCAGCTTTTCTCTTGATTGGAACAGATTCTTAAGGTGAAATTGTGACTATTATTTTCTCTTAAATTGGCTTCTTTCAAATTTCTTCTTTCAAATCTCTTCTTGACTAAACTCAATTCGACTACAGTCTTTCAAATAGATTCGGTAAGCACAGAGCGCGGTAGCGCTCTAATCGCGTTTGCGATTTCCCAGCAGGGGGCCATTCGGCCGCTTGTCTTTTAAAAGGCAGCCTTTTGGAAGTTTTTTTCTTTGATTCTGTTTCCCTCTCTTGCCATTGCCCGTTACTCTCTAGAATTTCCTCCCCAGGAGAACGCAGGGGTAAAGGCACTGGAGCCCAATTTCCCCACTTTACTTTGTTTCTGGGCCATCTGAATTTTTTGGTTTATAGCGCGGATTACTGCGCTGCGAGTTTGGCCCCATAGTTTCTTCTGCGCCATTGCGGGAAACAGTCTGCCTTTTTGGGCATGTATTTTCCCTACAGCAGGACCTTGTTAGTGAAGGCCTCACTCATTTCAGGCTGGGTCCTTGTGAGAGGGTATTGTTTCTCTTTGCTTCCCGAGTTGGGAAGAGGCTGCAGAAGGAAATTTCCTCCCTTTAACTCCGGTTTGGGAGTTGTTTATTTGTATTTATTCTGTTGGCTACCCTCTCAGTTACAGACAATTTACTCGTGCCTGAGGCCTGTGGTATTATTGTTCAGAGATTCTTGAATATAGTGGCCCTATTCATATGTACATATAAGAGAGTTCTCCATTTGGTTCCTTTTTGATTGGAATTGTAGTTAGTTAATTTATATATATATATTCACAAAAAAAAGGGGGGAGGAGAAGTACATTTATTGGACTTAACTGTTCCAGGTGAGGTACAGGAGTCTGGATGTGCCAACAGTCCATTTCAACCCATAAGTTCACATATTTATATTCTGGGTAATAGAGAGTTATTTTGGGTATTTATCAATGGCAAGCAGAGGTGAACCTACGCCACGAACCCAAGACAAGTTCAAAAGGACCAAGGGTTCTTCAAAGGCGGCAGATAAGGACGCCTCCAGGCGTCAAATGGCTTTAGAAAGACAGATTGAGAAACACACAAGAGACAGAGAGAGAGTCTCCCTCCCTGCCAACATATCTATTCAAACTCAGGCTCAGGGTATACCCAGTCCGTTAGATTTATCTTTACCATCTCGTTCACCTGGTGCCACTGCTCCCAGTCATTCTCAGGTCCCGAGAAGAGCCCCTAAGGCAACTTTCACACCTACAGCGGCCGGATTACACCGGGAAGAAATTCTGCCAGAGGAGGTTCCAGAATCCTTGAGGTCTTGGATGGAAGTAGCGATCAGCAGGGGTATCGCAGCAGGTCTACAACAATCAAGGACCAGACAGACGCCATCCGCAGATCTTGAAGTCCATTCGGTATGGTCCTTAGGCAGAACGGATCCACATTACATCCAGGTACCTCTTCCAAGAGAGCCTTCCTTGTTTTCGCATGCTCCTTCTCGACATTGTCAGGAGAAGGGTTAAGGAGATGTACATATGGAACAGTTAGATGCTGTTTCCGTTTTGTATAGCGAAATTCCCCTGGAAGAGGAGTCACCAGAAAGAGGCATGCCTGATGATGAGGACATCAGACCTGACCAACCCACTTTTACCGGGCTTTTTCATCCACAACTCTTTAAATCTCTCTTATACAAGGCAAAAAATACTGCCCATTTGGACAAGACTCCATCTGTTCCGCAACAATCTGAGGAGCAGTCAGAGGACTTGGTTTTCTCCCAACCTGTGAGTGAAGTTGAAGTCATACCAGTTCCGCAAATGTTCTCGGACCTCCTGCAAAAGCAATGGTCTTCCGCTGCACTGTACCCACCGCCCACTAATTTTGATAAAAAAAATTTTAATTTGGTTCCAGAGTTTTCAAATCACCTGAATACTCTATTGTAAATGATCCCATTGTAGCCTTGGCATCCCCCTCAACAATTCCCACTGAATCAGAGGATGCGCTTAAAACAGAAGACAAAAAAATTGAGATAGCTCTTAGAAAAAGCCATCAATCTGATGCGTGGGCCATCAGAGCGGCTACTGCCGCATCATTCTTTACTGGAACTTCCCTCAGATGGCTTCATCATCTCAGGGATACAATTCCTAACTCCAACATTAGGGCGCATCAGGACATTGCCAAACTGATTGCTGCGGCAGAATTTTCTGCGGATGCCACATTTAATTCAGTCAAATTTTCTGCTCGAGCCATGGCTTCCCAGGTTACGGCTCGAAGACTTCTCTGGTTAAAGAATTGGCAGGCTGATTCTAAACATAAATGGAAGCTTGCTTCCTCCCCAATTTCAAATGAAAAATTGTTTGGCGCTGCCTTGGATCCGCTATTGATCGAAACTAGGAACAAAAAAAAAATTCTCCCCTCCCTTTTAAGGCGGTCAGATACCAGATCCTACCAGCCCTTTCAGAGGAGTTCCTTTCGTCCCTACTATAGAAGGTCGTTCATGCCCAGATTCCAAAGGGTACCAGATATTAGGGGTGCCCAACAAACAGATTTCGGTGACAGACCCCGTAGGGGAGGTCAGGGGAGGAGATCCTTCAGGGGTTCCGGAACCAAGGGGTTTCGTCGCCTGAGATAGTTCAGGTGATCCTGTTCCTATTGGGGGCCGTTTAAAATTTTTCGCTGATAGTTGGGATTCCTCCACATCGGATTCCTGGGTTCGGGACACCATTCGATTTGGCCTGGTTCTGGAGTTTGCTTCTACTCCCCCAAATTTCTTTATGCCACGTGCCCTTTCAGGGGATTCCAATAAGAGGGCCTTGATGGATGAAGCAATTAATCATTTATTAGACATTAAAGCTATCCAACCGGTACCTAGGGCTCAACAAGGTCAGGGTTTCTATTCCCTTCTATTTGTAGTACCCAAGAGTTCGGGGGGCTGGAGAGCCATTTTGGATTTAAAACAGCTAAACAGTTCCCTAGTTTATTGTAGGTTTAAAATGAGTACCTTGCAATCTATTCTCCTTGGGATAAGAGAGGGAGATTTCCTATCTTCCATAGAGTTGAAGGAGGCCTATTTGCACATCCCAATTCGTCCTCACTGCAAATTTCTCAGATTTTGTTATGACAACAGACATTTTGAGTATGTGGCCCTGCCCTTTGGGTTGGCATCGGCCCCAAGGACCTTTACGAAGGTCCTGGCAGCTGTAGCTGCTCATTTAAGGGGCTCAGGCATTAGATTACACTGTTATCTGGATGATACTCTGATCCTATCGACATTCTATGAACAGGCCAAATTGGATGTGCAAACTACATTGCAAGTACTCCAGTTACATGGATTTTCAGTTAATTGGGCCAAGAGCCATTTAGTTCCTTCTACTTGGTTGGCTCACTTAGGGGCTATAATAGACACAGTTTTGGGGCGGGTATTCCTATCCCCGGAGCATTTGGAAAGTATCAAGAACTGGCCCTACAAGTTAGGGCCCTGAAGCGAGTTCCCCTAGCCGATCTTTCAAGTCTTCTTGGAAAAATGATTTCTGCTATTTCTATTGTTCCTTGGGCTCGTTTCCATGCTAGATCGCTACAATGGTTTTTGCTTCCTTACCAAAGATCAGGGCGAAGCAATTCCAGACAAAGGGTTTTGGTTCCAGTAAAAGTCCATCTATCGCTGCACTGGTGGACTGTGCCGGAAATCAACAGTGGATGTCTTCTCAAGGAGCCCCACAGACTCACCATCACCACAGATGCCAGTCTGTCCGGATGGGAGGCCGATTTCCGGACCATATCACTTCAAGGAATTTGGTCAGCAACAGAATGTTTGAAAAACATCAATTGTTTGGAGCTCAGAGCTGTTTTCATGGCCCTTCGCAGTTTACTTCCCGACATTCACAGAAGTCATATCCTGATACTCACAGACAACGTAGCAACAAAGGCACATCTCAACAGACAAGGGGGTACTCACTCAAAACAGCTCATGGAGGGGGCAGAGAGACTGTTTCGCTGGGCGGAAAGGAATTTGGGCTCCATCACAGCGGAGCATATTTTGGGGGTCGCCAACACGAAGGCAGACTGGTTGAGCAGGGCCGCCATCTATCATTCGGAATGGCGTCTACATCCGGATCACTTCCAGGAAATAACTCAAAGGTTTCGTCGTCCGGTGGCAGATCTGTTCACCTCTCCCCAAAACACACAGCTCCCCAGATTCATTTCGAGGTTTCCGTCACAGGGGTCAGAAGACTTCAACGCCCACCGTTGTCAGTGGCCTCAGGGTCTGCTCTGCGTGTTTCCCCCTTTGCCTCTGATATCCAGGGTGATCAGGAAGATGTTAGAGGAGAGGGCGGAACTGATTCTACTGGCCCCGCACTGGCCCAGAAGACCGTGGTTCGCGGATCTCAAGAGGTTGAACCACAGACAGCCCTTGGAAGATTCCACCACACAAAGTAAGGCTTTTTCAAGGGCCAATCCAACACCCCGAACCTCAATGGTTGCAACTAACTGTCTGGAGGTTGAGCGGCAACATCTAAGCCAAGAATGGTTCTCAGCTAAGGTAATACATACCATTCAGGTGGCTCGACGTCCTTCTACGAATCGCATATATAATGTTACGTGGTTGGCCTTTCACAAATGGTGTACCAAGTTCAATATAGACCCGTGTTCGTTGTCAGTAGCTCAAGTATTGGAGTTTCTCCAGGATGGGTTAAACGGGTCTTTCTCCCAACACCTTAAGGCGACAGGTGGCAGCCATCGCTTCGGTGGTGAGCTGGGAAGGTTTCGCTTCCATTTCCCATCACCCCCGCATACGTAGTTTTTTAAAGGGCGCTGTAAATTTATGTCCTCCAACAATACGTCGTTATCCTATTTGGGACTTCAATAAGGTACCCACTGCTCTCACCAAAAGTCCCTTTGAACTCCTGAGATCTACAAGCCTTCATTTCCTTACTTACAAGGTAGTTTTTCTAGTAGCTATTACATCTGCAAGAAGTATCTCAGAAATAGCGGCTTTATCGGCACGCAAAGATCTGTGTATTTTCCATGCAGATAGAGTGGTCCATCATCCGGATCCCACTTTCGTTCCAAAGGTCAATTCAGCTTTTCATAGGGCTCAGGAACTGATTCTTCCTAATTTTTGTCCTAAACCTTCCCAGGGTCTAGAATACTGCTGGCATCGTCTGGATGTTCGTAGGGCAATTCGTATCTACCTCCATCAAACGGCTCCCTTCAGGAAGTCTGAGGCCCTTTTTGTGTCCTTTCAACCGGCTATTCAAGGGCAAAACGTCTCCCCATCAACTATAGGTAGATGGTTAAAGGCCATGATAGCTAAGGCTTATGAAGCTCACTCACTGCCAGTACCTAGTGGTATCAAGGCTCATTCCACAAGGAGCACAGCAACTTTGGCAGCCTGGGCTACCCAGGCTCCTATAACTGAAATCTGCAGGGCAACTACATGGATTTCTCCTTTGCCTTTCATCAGGCATTACAA
Organism: Bungarus multicinctus; assembly: GCA_023653725.1. NCBI lineage: Eukaryota > Metazoa > Chordata > Lepidosauria > Squamata > Elapidae > Bungarus > Bungarus multicinctus. The sequence goes on along the minus strand of CM042838.1, from coordinate 43,978,264 downwards.
AATTGATGTGTTTGCCTCTGCAGAGGCTTCATTTGGCAGAAGGGTGTTACAACAGGTACATTCGGACAGGGAAGGAGTCTCAGATCAGACGGGGACCCTCCCTTAGGACAGGCCAAGCTTTGGTATGTCCCAATCTCTGGATGCTCGGAGCAGCTCAATGGAGAAAGGGCATTGGTACTTACCTGATACGCCCATTCTCAATGAGCTGCGACGAGCATCCAGCCCCTCCCGTTTTTTTTTCCGTCTGTTTGCATATGCTCCAGTCAACGATCTTTTCTTTAATGTTTTTTTTTTCTGTTACCGAGTTCTTGCATGTGGCAAGGGCGGGGGTTCTACTGTCTCGTCTTCGCCAAAACTGGGGGACGCTAGGAGAGAGACGGAGGAGGAGCCAGCATTCTAGCAATTAAGCTCAGCCTATCAAAACCAGAGACTAAGCACTTCCCCAATCTCTGGACGCTCGTCACAGCTCACTGAGAACGAGCGTATCAGGTAAGTACCAACGCCCTATCTGTCCATCTTTCACTGTGTCGAGTTCTTTCATGTTCATACTGTTTATGTTTCATGCTCCCATTCTAGTTCTGTCTTTGCAACTTTGGATTTTTTTTTTCAGCATAGCCAAATCACAAGTCTGCACATTGCAAGTCTTTAATCTAGCCATGTTGTAAATATCATTAGTACTCCAAAAAATCTTCAGCTACTCCTTAGTACTGTGTTGAATCTATTCAACCGGAGGGGCCCATCATCTGGCATATATCATAAATTACTTCATCTTGTCTATCATGTGGTCTTCGTGAGTGGTTTACCATTGCCTTCTCCCAGGCTGTGTGCAATGATGCCTTTGCTGTTCTTGCTAACATGGTCATATGTCTCTAGCATTTTCGTATATTGCTGCTGTTCGACAGTAAGGAGTATATATGGTTGGTGTTGACTCCTGATGTTCTTTGCTCATCCTTCCCACTACAGTGAGTTAGCATAAGAGCACTTCAGGGAGAATTAGGCTAGGAGCAGAAATAAAATGAAAATGCCTAAAATATCAGAAGGAAGTGAGCACATTTTTTTTGTGTTTTAAGAAAGAATGTTATATGACAGTAATGTTACTCACTATTTTTATGGGAAGAAAAATGATTCTTACTACTGGATTTCTCAAGTGACTTTGTAACTTGAATCATTCTGGATTTGATTCCGTTCCCACAACAAAGCTTATTGGTGGTGTATGAGCCATTCTGCATTGCTTTGCCCAGTAGTTTGAATTTATTTTATTTTTTTATTTTATTTTGTTTGTCAATTGCTTACAAGATAATAGGTATGAGTAAAAACATAGCTATGAATACATGGATACATATGAGAAAAATAAAAGAAACACGAGGACAGGGATAGTAGGCACATTGGTGTGCTTATGCACGCCCCCTATAGACCTCTTGGAAAGGGGTGAGGTCAATAGTAGAAAGTCTAAGGTTAAAGTTTTTGGGGTTTGGGGAAGAAACCACAGAGTCAGGTAGAGTATTCCAGACATTGATCACTCTGTTGCTGAAGTCATATTTCTTGCAATCAAGTTTGGTGCAGTTAACCTTGAGGAATTTATATTCGGAGAAGCATACAAGCTGTGCCACAATAACTTTTTACTTTGAAATCTCAACTTAACATTGCTTGGTTCTAGAAGAAATGTTGCTGTTCAAGTCGGAGGCTTGAACATGGCTTCAGTGTGACGTGTCTATTTTAAAACTATGCAGGGGGAAAAAACCAGAAATCAAAAGACAGACAGTGGATGAAGTCTTTTTACCCTTAATGATCTCCAAATGAGGGTCCCTTTTAGGGCCCCAAGCCATGTAGCAAGACCAAGTTGTAATGGATGGAATCTATTTAAGAAGAAAACCAACCTAAAGCTAAGAAGGAATTCTATATACCGTATTTTCCGGCGTATAAGACGACTTTTGAAACGAAAAAAAGTCAACCGAAAATCGGGGGTCGTCTTATATGCCGAGTATATTCCGAAAAACGTTTCGATATGCCGCTAAATGAAAATCGTCTGGATATTGCCACGAAACGAATTTTCCAACTCGATCCTGCACCAATCACTGCAAGGCTGCTCGGACCGCCTCTCTAACTCAGCCAATCCAAGCAGGCTTTTTATGCATGCAAATTATGCTGTATCAGGACACATGCATAGTACGGTATGTTACGGTATGTTCATTAAAAATTTAATTAAAAAAAGAACTGGTGTTGCCTCGGAAGTGGGGGGGTAGTCTTATACAGCGAATATAGGCCTAAACCTATGTTTTAACTATAAAATTACGCCCGGTCGTCTTATACGCCGGAAAATACGGTAAACATTCAGTTGAACATGTGGATGGCTCTGATTGTAGCAAAAGGGAGTTGTGTATGGAGCTTTCTCTTCTGCTTTCTTATTTCCATGAGTTCAATGATGGTCTGAATGACAGATATTCTCATTTGCATCACTGTGAGTATAGCTTTCAATGCAGAGTTCTATGCCTTATTAGGATCCTGGATCATATAGAGTTGTACCAGGACAAAAAAATGTTTTCATATTTTTGGCTGAATACATGGGAGGCAATAGGAGACAGAGCATCTGTCTATCTGTACCTTGAAGCCACTTACCTATTCAACTAAATCCTTGACTCTAAACCAATCTTAATATTCACAGCAGCTGAACCTGGTGGACCACAACATAAACATATAATCTGGTCTACAGTGGCAAATTAAAGTGGATGAAAATCACTCTCTCAGGGCATTTGAAAGCCACCGGCTTAGCATCTTTCCAAATAGGATACCTGCAGTTGAGAGGACTATGTTTTAGCAATCCCCACATGGTGGCTGTCCTATTTAAATCAGCTCTAAGCTTTTAATATTTGCAGCTGCAGATTTATGTTAAAAGCTACCAGGAATGACTAGACTTGCAGTTCCTGCATAGCAAATCTGATACATTGATTTATTTTCCCCTGCTTATTCTTGAACCAGTGGAATTATTTTTTTTGCTGCTGCCAAATTTGAATTACAATTTATACTTTTTGCTGTTTCCCTGAAGCACTGTGTAAAGATCAAGCATTTACCATAATGTGGAATGTGGAACATAAAGTTACAAACTGGGGACAGCATCGAGCAACAAATCAGAATGAGAACACAAGTTCTTGTATGGACTAGAGTGGTTCTCATTGTTTTAAAGCAAATGTTTGTTCTTCAGTGGACACCAAAGCATCTGAAAAAGTCCAACCCCTTAAAATAGTGAATAGGTAAAAGAACAACAATGAACAGAAAAAACCTTACACATATGAAGTCCCGCCATCATAGAGGTCTAGTGTTTAGAATAGATAAGTTTTCAAAATCCATTCCATGATGCTGTAAAACTATACCACTACTGGCTACAGGAGGTAAAGTCTCATGTTGAAAAAGATTCTGTTAAGTATGCCATGTGGATAGGGCCATCGTAGTTCAGAATCAGATAACCTTTTTGTAGTTATAATTTTGGAGTTCAATTGTATTTGATTCATTTCTGCTAATGTTCTGAATCCTATTGGCAAAAATCAAGTTAAACTAGACATCCTGCCAAGCTGCAGCTGCTAGTTTGCTAACAGCCAAAGACAAATGTGCAAACAGGGATTTAGGATAAAGAAAAATGAAAATATGTTGGCTGCAGGCCACAGATCAAACATAACTATGTACTTCAGTTGAAGTTGATATTCTACTGATATCTTTGGGACAAAATTATAGAAGTACTCCAGCTTAGCTAATTTATATAGAAAATGGTCTTGTTCATAATCTATCAAGATCCATCCCGCAGGACCAATTTAAGAGGGTCCCAGCATGTCCAACTTCATTGTGCCAAAAAAGTGAGGCCACCCAAAGAAGAGTGATGGATATCAGTATGTGAGGCCAGTGAAGCAAAAAGACTATAGTTGTCTTCTGTTGCTCTGCCACTGAAGCATTATTCTAATAATATATATATATACATGCTAAGCCATGGATTGTTTGCTCTTGATTAACTGAGTAGACTACAATTGATTGGGATCGTATAAATGCTAAGATGTACTCTGTGGTTTACAGATCGTAATGGATTTGTACAACTTGCTAAGCCAGACTAAAGAAACTATATTGTTATTTAGTGTATTTATAAACCAGTCCACCAAGTTTATAAAAACAAACAAAAATAACATCTCATCCCAGATTCTAAGGGAAGGCCCAGGTCTTCAAAGTCTTAAAGGATAACTTTGTCAGGACAACACAAACTTCTGGGTAGTTAGCAATCCAAAAGACAGGTTACAAAGAAGACATACTTCCTGGGATTCATTGGATGCATTATTACAAGGATGGGACATGAAAGATGCTTTCTCTGCTAGGAGGTGGCAGAGGCAGTGGAGAAAGGAGGTCCTGCAGGCAAGTAGGCGTCATGCTGTGAAATGCTTTATAGGATGCCTCTAGCATGCTGAACTGCACCTAAAACTTCAGTGGTAGCTGATGCAGTTTGTGCAGGATAGGTGTCATGTGAGCATACCGAGGCATGCCTATGACTGCTCATGTGACTGCATTGCAGCTTCTGAGTAGTCTTCAAAGGCAGCTCCATATAGAGTGCATTGCAATAATCCAAAGGTTAGGTAATTAAATCATGAACAATTGTCAGAAGGGAGTCTTAAATCCAGAAAAAAAGTGCAATTGGTGTACTAGACAAATTTGGACAGAGGCTCTTAAGTAGAAGCTGTGAATCCAGAAGACACCCAAACTGCACATTGTGCAACCCTATCCAGAATCAAAAAACGGCAGATCCCTGATACCGGAAAACCAAAAATCTATAACTGCTGTCTTGTCAGAGTTCAATTTAAACCTGTTTGTTTCCCCCTTCAGATTTCACAGCCCCATACCGCATGGAGACAGAACCTTAATAGCATCACTTAGTTGGCTCAGAGTCAAGATGTATAATTGAATATCAAGAGTGTTCTGATGATATTGGATCCCATTCCATTGGGTGACCTTACCCAACAGTGTCATATAAATGTTAAACAGGAGATGTGAGAGTGTCACTCAACAAGTAAGAGTTTAAAAGCTCAACTACTCTCCCTCCATCTGCCATCAGCAACTAGAATTGATTCGTGAGAAAAGAGGAAAACCACTGCAACACCATGGCCCCACTTCCTAATATTTCGAAGAACATTTGTCTTCATCTTGCCCAAGGTATCACTCTTTTCCTCTATTCCTATATATTCTCTTGAAAGGACTGGGGTTCTGTTTCAGAAGATATCTTGTGTTTGTCAGTGGAGAATAAAGTGTTGCTGTAACATGCTGAAGTTTGTGAATTAAAGAAGAAAGAGAATGAAGGCTTCATAATGATGCACAATATTTTTGATATTTTTGACACTTTTAAAGGATTTTGTGATTTTTAACATCAAAACTTTATAGTTTACACACTCTAGTTGTGCCGGATTACTTTTTTGCAGGTTTTGCTAGACCAGCTGGAAAAGCTGCATTTTACAGTTGTTAAAATACTACAGCTTGAGTATAAGAAATATACAGTTTCTTTCTTTAAACATGCTATATTGAGATGACATGTGATTAGATCCAGTAATACAAATGGTAGCAACTGCACAGTTATTGCAGGACAAAAATTAAAAAGGCAAGAATACAAAGGCAAATAAAAATGATTTTAGTTTTAGTTAATCCTTGATATTTATTAAGGCTGAGTCAAAATATTATCTCAAACATTCTGTACTATATTCAGGTGCTTAGAATGTTCCCTTCTAAAGGATATTTTTTCAATGAAACACATGAATAGGATGTTCACTGTCTATTGCTCTGAATTATTTTTTTCTTCATTTTAAAATTAGAGTTACTAAATCTGAGCTAAAAAATCCAGATGAACTTCATGGTAGCAAAAAGATGGAGAAAGTTATGTAGTGGTTGTCTGGATTTTTGCAGACCAGATCTGCTAGCCCTATTTAAATTCAACACTGGAAAATTGAGTTTGATCTGATTTAGGTTCAGTTATCACAGTGGAGTAAATCTTACTGACAGAGTCATGAACATGACACCGAGGAAATGAGAAGCATCCTTTTCTGTTTTCAATTAAATTCAGTTTGCAGTTTTGTTCAAACTGTAACAAAATATAACTGTTAACCATGATTCATCTGAACCAGCTAATTTATCTCCTTCAGATCCTAGCTTGTTTGGATAAATCATAATTAAAACCAATAGAACTTCTCATTCAAACTATTACATACCAACTGCTGGCTACTTAGTTATAAGCCAAATTATGCAACAATGGCTTTTGCCATCAAATCAGAATAGGGTATTTCCCACCCACGATTTTTTTAGAGTATAATTTTTTTTAATTGAAGAAAAATGCCTTCAGACTTTACACAAAATGCTAGAGTCTTGTATTTGGAAGCACACTTCTGCTCCAGATGTAGCTGAAACATTCTGTGATGTACACTGGGGAACTTTTTTATCCTTTCTTGCAGATATCTAATAAGCATCACAATGGTATGTTAGAAGAGGATTTTTCATTCCAGATTGTCTCAATAATTATTAATTGCCGAGTACACTGATCTTCTTCTCACATATAGTTTGCTTCTATTTTGTGTTCTGTATAGAAGTTTTGTTGCGGATATTTAAAGATTTATTGAATCTTAAGTTATTTTTTTTCCTGTTAGAGCATTGCCAGGCTTTCTGAAATAAGTAACTAACCATTAACTAACAGATCAGAATTATCTAATGCTAACATACAAAGACGAGTCTCAATCTCTTTTGTGCTCACAGTCTAACTAAAGCATGGAAAAATCTTTTCTTCTTGCTTGGGTGAAAAAACAAAGCTCTGTGTGCTTTCAGAGGAGGGGACTTTTTTTTGCAGTCTTGTTTTTCTTTACAGTCAGAATTCTACATAAAATCCAGATGCCGTCATTTCCCATTTCTGACTATCTTGTATTTTTCTACCACTTCTTCTACACTTTTCTCTATCTTGAAAACATCTAAATAGAGTGGGAACAGTCGAATTTACTTTCCAGTGAACAGTGCCAAGAGGCATCCATATAAGCCAGGAACTACACATGAGTAAAAAGCTAGTTGCTGGAACAGGCAGAAAAAGACAAAAAATCAAGGGAGCAGAAAAATACAACAGATGTCCAAACAGCAACAAGCAGAGTACTGGTTTATTTTACAGGCAACATATTTTGGCTATAACCCATTCCTTAAAAGCAGATCAGCACAGGGAATCAGTGTGTGAGTCACTCTAGGTCAGTCATGAATTCTCTTTGGAAGACTGCTTAGCTACATTCACCACTATAAATTGTCTGGAAGGAATCTAGTATTAAAACTTCTTTAGATTTGGGAAAGCTTTCTGTCATGTTTTTTGGATATCCTGAAAAGAAAAAAGGCAGCAAAGGTATGGATGAATTTAGGCCAGTCTGCTTATGTGGTACAAAACTATTGTATGGTATTACTTTTATTAATTTATAATACAGTTTAAAAAGGGTAAAAAAATTGATTAAAGTGGAAAAACCTGAGTTTTTCAACAAAAACACAACTGACCATAGTTGTAGCATAGGCAGAAATAAATGCATGAGTGGACAACCTAATGACCCTCCATATGTTACTTTTAATTCTAGTCAGCATAACCATTAGGAACTCTGGAAATTATAATTTAACAGTAAACAGACACTCATGCTTTGCCTGTCCCACCCAACCAGGGTGTGAAAGTCACTATGCAACCTTACATTGAGAAGGAATTGGCTAAATTTTCCTCAGTGGTTTAATAAAACAAACTAGTAGGAAAGAGAAGAGAATCATCAACATAAGATTAAGGGAAAAGACAGAATTAAAATGTAAATATTTACATTAATTTTTAAATTAGCAATAGCAATGGCATTTAGACTTATATACCACTTTATAGTGATTTATAGCCCTCTCAAAGCGGTTCACAGGGTCAGCATATTGCCCCCAACAAGCTGGATCCTCATTTTACCCACCTCAGAAGGATGGAAGACTGAGTCAACTTTGAGCCAGGTGGGATTCGATCTGCCAAATTGCAGTATGAGTAGCTTGCAGTGCTGATTCTAACCACTGCGCCACCAAGGCTCCTAATTATTACAGATATGCAGGAAGGAATATAGTACTGTACCTATTGATGCTGGAATAGCAAGGGACTTCTACACTTAAGCAAGAGTTCTTATCACAATGCAGTAGAGTAGAACAGATGGTATAGCGAAGTAAGAAATGAGATTATGCTTCCTGATTCTTTTTCTTGTTTAATGGATGCTTGGTATAACATATATTCCTGAAGGTTCCCAATTGTGGAGATATAGCCTCTCTGGTATAATTTGTATGTCCACAAGTTCTGTAAAAGTGCTAAATTAAATATGCATGCCAGTAAATGCAAACCCATTTTCTATTCTATGCACTTGCATTCTGTCAATCATTCTTCTATATATTTTGTGCTATGTACCCTACCTCCCACCGCCAATAACTCTACTGATGGTAATAGACTTTATACTCCAGACATATCTAGAGAACATGTTTGGGAAGGTGGCTCCATGCCCTCCAATATATTGATTAAGATATCCAGAGAAAGTATTTGCTCACTGCATTTTTTTCACTGTTTGAGTCAACCAACTAGAGTGGACTTATAAGGAGGTGATTACATAGAAGCCCATTCTATGCAAGCTCATTCATTTACCAATTCATGTCCACAGCTAGTTTTCCTCTAAATCAGGTGTGTCAAACTTGCATCATCACGGCAACATCACGTGATATATCACAACTTTTCCCCCTTCACTAAACCAGGTGTGGGAGTGACCAGCATGTGACACATCTGGCCTATGGGCCATGAGTTTAAAAGCCCTGCTCTAAATGTTTTCTTTGCAGAGGAGGAATACCGTATTTTCCGGCGTATAAGACGACCGGGCGTATAAGACGACCCCTGATTTTTGGTTGACTTTTTTCAAAGTCATCTTATACACCAGAAAATACGGGTATTCAAAATTAAGCTGCAAGGATTTGTAAATGCTTCTCCTTCTTCGCGCTCGCATCAGCCTTCCTCCTCCGGCCCCAGGGCGATTCTCTCGGTCTCTCTCCCACACACACGGAAGACGACCAGGCCTCCCGCGGAGCATGATGGGTCGGCAGAGCGGCCGCCGTCTTCTCTTCGGGAAGGGGAGGAGCGTCTCCCGGCGACGCCCGTAATATTTTCCGGCGTATAAGACGACCCGGTGTATAAGACGACCCCGGATTTTAGGTTGTCTTTTTTTGGTTTCAAAAGTCGTCTTATACGCCGGAAAATACGGTAGTGAAAGTGAACTTAAATACTTTTTTGGTGAGCTCAATAGAGATATTTGGCTAAAAGGAATACTAATGGTTCCATATGATCCAACAGGGAAGTTTCCGCATTGTTAATGACTAGGATATTAAGGAATAAAATTGAAAAGTGAGACAGTATAGCAAAGTAGCTAATTAAACCCAAACCATAGAAGGAAAAATTGAGAGGCTTTGGCGATCTGGCATGATGCAGATAGTTTTCTGACCAGAAAGGCAAACCCTTTAATTATGCTAAGTTAGTCTTCTCTTAAAAAAAAAAACAAAAAATCCAAAAGTTCTAATAAAGGCAAGGATTCAACTCAAATAAAACAATAGTTTATAACTTTGAAGCTCAACTTCCTTTGTTTCCATTGATTCACTAATAAATGAGGCAAAGCTTAAAAAACAAAGCATGTGGGCAGGCTGCCTAAGCAGAGTCTTTTATCCATCAATTCTCTGCTTGAATGCTTTTATTATAAGCACAAACATAGCTCAGGTCACCAGGTCAGAAAATTGGGTGCTGCCTGGAGCATGTTGGCTAAATGTAGTTACCTCTCAATTTACAAACAGTCCTAGTGGATCATTTCCTCTCTTTTTAACTTTTGCCCACTCTCCCCTAACCTCTTGTACTAGAGTTTTGAGTGAAAACCTACTTGAAATGGAAATTATGAACATTACTTTTTGAGGAAAAATTGCCAAGTCAGAACAGAAAAATATGTAGAATGCTTCTTATTATTTTAATCAGATCTTTCCAACACAATGGACTGTTGGGTTGCAGCCCCCATCTTCCCCAGTTATCCTTCCCTTCTGCTAGGCATCATGGTTTTTCCATCTCCTGAAGGGTAACAGATTGAGGAAGAGTCTTTTAATTGGCAAATAAGTCCCAGGATTTTTGGAATGGTACTTTATCACGTGGCATGTAGTAATAAAAAAAATAACGCAAACCCAGAGTGGATTATCAATATATTGTCAAACAAGAGTCAGTTTGGTCTTGTGGGTAAGGCATCAGGCTTAAAAGTGGGAGATCATAAGTTCAAGTCCCACCTTAGTCATGAAAGCTAGTTAGGTAACCTTGCGCCAGTCACTCTCAGCCCAGTTCACCTCACAAGGTTATTGTTGTGGGGAAAATAGGAGGAAGATGTGTTATTTGCCTCCTTGAATTATTTGTAAAAAAATAGGTACAAATAAATAAGGGATTGTAAATAGGGATACAAATAAATATTTTTAAGTTTTATAGGATAAAGATATTTGAGGCAATTGGGAGTTACAATGATGTGATGGCATCATGTTCAACAGATAATGCTGAAAATTATGTTGCATTTGCACAGAATTTTGGTGAGTTGGTTTTTACTTTTTAAAGTAAGATGATCCGATAGTAAATGTTCATCACTATTGCTGAGAACTGAGGGAAATTTCAGGGAATTTTGACAGCATAGAAAAGGGTGGATCTGGTCTTTGTGTTGCCTATTCCCTCTTTATTCAAACAGCATTTTTAAAACTACACTCTTCTATACTTTCACTTTGTCTCTCTTTGACTGCAAACTCTTAATGATAGAAACTACTTAGTATCTCTGTAGATTTTTCTATTAAAATCCTCTTATAGTAAGTCTGTGCAGATCTGTAACATCTTAAGGTCAGAATGTAGCACCTGATTAAACTGTGAATTCATTTGTCCCCAAAAGATAGTCTAATACAGAATCCATCTTTCTCTTTCTCCTTCAAAATTGAGCAGGAAGATTTCCTTTTGGGAAATTGTACAAAGAAAGGAAACAGCTACAGTTATAATTCCACTTCACCCCATCTCAGTATGACTTTTCAGTAGTTTCAGCCTATAAAACCACAATTTGGATAAAATTAATTTTAGTTTTGATTGAATCCTATTGAAATATATTTCTGATTTAACACTATAAGAGCCATGGTGGCGCAGAGGTATTGCAGTATTGCAGGCTAATTCTGCCAACTCTCAATTTTCACTGGGTCAAGGTTGACTCAGCCTTCCAATCCTTCCAAGGGTGTTAAAAGGAGGGCCCAGGTTGTTGTGGACAATATTCTGACTATGTAAATTGCTTAGAGAGGGCTGTAAAGCACTGTGAAGCGGTATGTAAGTCTTAAGTGCTAATGCTATTGCTATAATACTGGCTGATCTATAGAAATGGGTTTGCTGCATTGCAGACCAGTTGTACGACTTCAGATAAATGGGATGTCCTTTCTCTCCAATGCACCTACTGTTTATTTTCCCATCCTATATATTTGTATGTTTAAGAAGAAGGTGAAGCAACCTGTATGGCACATGTAAGGTGATTTAGGGTAAATAGAGTGCCTGATTTATGCATTACAAGCCAAGACTGAATTATCAGTTGGGCATAGGAAGAAGGTTTATTGCGCAAGAAACACTGTTATTTTGTGCAAAAAGAAAAAGATACATCTGTTTATCCTGATTTTAGGTGGAAAACAATGTGTGTGCTTTTGTCTGTTCATAGGGACAGAGATGTTAATAACCTCCATTGAAACTTGCTTGAAATTAACTAATTACCAGCTCCTTAGGGATTAATGAGTTGTCTGAAAGTAAGAACAAGCTATTCAGGTAAAATCTTTTGATCTCCAAGCATTGCAGAAATTGATTCATCTTTACAACATGTTTTTAAAAAGCTGTAGCTTCTTCATCTGTACTGTATGTAAGCCAGCCATCTGTCCTAGGCTTCTTGCTGGGAAGGTGTTAAGTTTTCCTGTCCATTAATTTCCTGACTGTAGAAATGACATCTGTATTTTCACTACCAAATGGTATCAGTGGAAGTCTTTACATTGTGGATTTTGGAGTAAGAGAGCCCAAGATGTTTCTAGTTAACAAAGTTACTGGTATTGACTGAGCTGACTTAAAAACAGATGTAGCAACTGATATATATGATTTTCAGTTTTTCCAGAACATTGGGGAAAAAATGAGAGCTTCCATCTATGACCACCAGACTAATGAATATCAAGTGCTTTCTTTCCACTGCAGACAGATTGAAGAGAGATGGAGGGAATTCACCATGCTTTAGGCTCTTTGCCATCAAAAGCTTCTGCGTATTTATCAAACCAAGTCAGTTACTTTGAGGGTAGGGAAGCAGATTGCTTTGCGTTTATTCTTCTGTGAGTCTTTCAGCCTTTTAAGGACACAGTGCAACTGAATTTATATCAGTGACCAATTGTGTGCTTCAAACCCTGTGGAAGTGGGTCTGTCTTTTGTAACACTTTTACAAATACATTTGTAAGTTAGGAAAATAGAACTAAGAATAAAAAAAAACAGGGCTCTTTTGAGGATGTCTTATCTGGCCATTCAAGGAATGTCTTTTGGGGGGGTTCTTTGATCCAAATAAGACCAATTACAAATGGTAATTTGTAAGGTGGTTAAGTCTAATTCACATCAGTCTTTCAGGAGAGGACAAATATAGGTAGTCCTCGACTTACAACCACAATTGAGTCCAGAATTCATGTTGCTAAGTGAGAAATTTGTTAAATTTTATTTTCAAGCAGGCCGGCCTGGCCCAGTAAATGGTCTATGGGTTTTAAATTTAATTTGGGTTTTAATTGTTAAATTTTATAATTTTTAAATTTTTAATCCTGGATTTTAAATGTCTGAATTTGTAGTTGGATGGGATTCAGCCGGATTTGCATATTTAATCTAGTTTTAAATTGTATTTATTCTGTGTGTTTTTTAGTAGGCTGTACACCGCCCCGAGTCCCTTTTTGGGAGAGGGAGCGGTATAGAAATCTGATTAATAAATAAATAATAAATAAATGTTGAGTTTTGCCCCATTTTATGACTTTTATACATTTGTTAAGTGAATCACTGCAGTTGTTAAATTAGTAACATGGCTGTTAAGTGAACCTGGCTTCCCCATTGACACCCTGGGACATTGCAACTGTGCATAACTATGAATGTAAATCACATGATCATGGGGATGCTGCAATGATCATAAGTGTGGAAAATGGTCAAAAGGCACTTTTTTCAGTGCCATTGTAACTTCAAACAGTCACTAAATGAACTGTAGTTATATTCTGCCCTAACTCAGCCTTAGAAATTGTACTGTTCAGTTGACCTTACATAGGGTATAATCAATGCAGACAATGTGGTTGGTTTTACGAATCATGTCCCATCATGATTTAACCATAATTTATTACTATGCCATAAACATAGTTGGCCATAAACAATGGTTTATAAACTGCAGTAGATAGGGTCAAATATACTCATTCATCTGTCTTTTTTTCCTTTGCAAATTCTGGTGGTTTTTTTAAGTAATTATCATTAAAACTGATAATAACTTATGATGGCAAACTTCTGGACAAATAAGCAAGATTGAGAGTATGTTCTGGCTAATAGTTTTGTACTACGTAGCTTTTTCATTCCTACTTTAGTCTAGAGAACAGCTCAAAACTCAAATGAAAAAAGTACATCTAGTTAATAGCAAGCTTGATCAAAACAATTTCTCTAATTAATACATAATCCCTAATTAAATATACAGGTATAAGAAAACAATAATACCTGGTATCTTTTTTTTTTTGAGGAATTTTATGCTAATATTTATTTTTTACATCATCTCCATATTGGGCAGTTTTAATTTGAAAACTTTTGAAGGCAAAGCTCACAATGTTGAAAAAAAAAACATTTTAATCTTTAAGCAAATTAGCGAAAGTTTTCCTAAAGTGACTCATCAAACCAACCTGATTATGCATCTGAGAAGTAATATAAATTGTGATTGGCTCTAAACCTTGGAAATCCTTGGTCTTTTTAATCAAATTGCATTCTTAATGTGTTTATTTTTAATTAAAGGTTGGATTTAATTCATACCATGAGTTGTGGTGTATTACACACAGAGAGACATATCTGCTAACATGCCTAAAGTTGAATGACTTCATGAGAACTGGTCAGAGCTGTGCCAGCCAGGAAAAAAAAACTTTAGCTAACGGAAACATCAGCCACAGGCTTTATATTCAGTGAGTTTGTTTTATGAATTAAGCCAAGTCATTCCTTACAGTTATACCCAGTGTTAACTTCTCATGGCTTTGAAAGAGCATTTCAGTTTATTTTAGGGCTTTTAGAGTTTAGATTTTTTTAAATTTTGCTTTGGATAAAAGGTTAAGATAATGACATCTTGGAAAGAATTGATATCATATCCACACTTCATTGATTAACATTCAGCTTGGTGTATGATTGTTGAAATAATTGCTATTGGCACCCATTTTTGCAGTACATCTCACTTTTGGCTTCTCACAAATGAAGCACTGGGTTCTTCTGGAAAGCAACCTCTTACTCAAGCTAGCAAAATTCAGTCAGTCTGAACATAAGATTTTGTTCCGGTTTTATATTGTGCCATTCACCTGGTTACACTCTAAGCTGAACTATTTTATTTTATTTATTTATTTCTATCAATTGCTTACAAGGTAACAGGTATAAGTAAAAACATAGTTATGAATACATGGATACATATAAGAAAAATAAGAAAAAAATAAAAGAAACAATAGGACAGGGACAGTAGGCACGTTGGTGCAATTATGCACGCCCCCTACAGACCTCTTAGGAAAGGGGTGAGGTCAATAGTAGACAGTCTAAGGTTAAAGTTTTTGGGGTTTGGGGAAGAAACCACAGAGTCAGGTAGAGTATTCCGGACATTGACCACTCTGCTGCTGAAGTTGTATTTCCTGCAATCAAGTTTGGTGCGATTAACCTTGAGTTTGTATCTATTGTTTGCTCTTGTGTTGTTATGGTTGAAGCTGAAGTATTAATTGATAGGTAGGACATCGCAATGTATAATTTTTTGTACTATACTTAGATCAGACCGAAGGCATTGTAGTTTTAGGTTTTCTAGGTCTAGAATTTCGAGTCTGGTGGCATAAGGTATTCTGCAATGAGTAGAGGAGTGGAGAACTCTTCTTCTAAAGTATTTCTGATCTTTCTCAACTGTGTTAATATCAGATACATAATGCGGGTTCCAGACTGATGAGCTGTATTCAAGTATTGTTCTAGCAAAAGTTTTGTATGCTCTAGTTAGCAGTGTGATATTACCAGAGAAAAAGCTATGTAAGATTAGGTTAACAACTCTTAGCACCTTTTTGGCTATGTAGTTACAGTGGGCTCTAGCACTTAGGTCATTTGAGATGAGCACGCCAAGATCCTTGACAGAGTTTTGATCATCAACAAGGTCTTGATTATTCAGCTTGTATTTTATTTTCCGATTTTTTTTGCCAATATGTAGGACAGAGCATTTATTTGTTGAGATTTGAAATTGCCATTTGTTTGACCATTCTGATACATAGTCAAGGTCTTTGTCTGTGGTGTTGAATAGCTTTACATCATCAGTGAAGAGAACGCAATTGCTCTTGATATGATCACAGAGGTCATTTATGTAGAGTATGAAAAGAGTTGGTCCTAAAACACTGCCTTGGGGGACACCACTGTTGACAGGTACAGAATTTGATAGGATGCTCCCAATTTTGACCTTTTGTTGTCTGTTTGACAGGAATGCTTCTATCCAGTTATGCAGGTGTCCAGAGATACCGTAAGATTTTAGTTTTAGGAGTAGTTTGTCATGTACCACTGAATCAAAGACTTTACCGAAGTCTGTGTAGATTGCATCTATTGCTTTGCCCTGATTGAGTTGTGTAGTCCATATGTTTCTGCAGTATAAGAGTTTCAGATTACATGATAGTTTTTTCCTGAAACCAAATTGTTTATCAGAGAGTAGGTTGTTTGTTTCTAAGTGGAGGATGATGGATTGGTTAATAATTGATTCCATGACTTTAGGTGATGCAGCTTAAAGAGATTGGTCTCTAATTTTCAACTAGGCTGGGGTCTCCCTTTTTGAAGATGGGGATGACAGTGGCTTGTGACCATAGTTTTGGCAAGGAGCTGGTCCTGAAAGATTTTTCAAAGATTATGCTTAGAGATTCGGCTATGGCAGTGGATAGTTCTTTAAGAAGTAGGCACATATTCTGTCCGGACCAATAGATAGAGATGGTTTTAGATTGCGTAGTGCTTTTTCAACATTGTCTTCTGTAAAAACGATATGCATTAGATCATTGTAGTTGTCTATGGTTTGACTAGGAAATACTGAGCTGTTTACAAATACTGAGCCAAAAAATTTCCTGAAACTCTAAGCAAGTCTGAGGGATGAGTCAAGGCAAGGGGAACACTTGAGAGGTAGCCAGGGTGGGAAGAAAATATAAGAAGGAGAATGAAGCTTTGACCCACCTGTACTTCCTCAGCAGCTAGGGAAAAAGAGAAAAAGCCTCAGAGATAACAGATGGAACAGAAGCCCTGCTGAATCCAGACTGCCACGGCTGGTGGCATCCTCTCACAGCAGGAGCCAAAGCAAACAACTCTCAGAAACAACTTCCAGAGATATATTCCAAACAGAAAATACTACAAAATCTGAACACTTCACAAATGGGCACCTCTGTGTGAAGTCCAATATCCTAAAGCATACCCTACTTTCTGGACTTTAAAAAAAAACCAGGCTATCGCTACACCACTCCTGCGCGAGCTGCATTGGTTGCTGGTGGCCTTCCGGGTGCGATTCAAGGTGTTGGTGATCACCTTTAAAGCGCTCCATGGCTTGGGACCCGGGTACTTACAGGACTGCCTGCTGCCACTCTCGGCCTCCCACCGGCCAGTGCACTCCCACAGGGTGGGCCTCCTCAGGGTGCCGCCAGCTGGCAGCTCTGAGAGTGCGGGCCTTCTCTGCGGGGGCTCCCTCCCTCTGGAATGAGCTACCTACGGAGATACGAGCCATCACTGACCTACGGGCCTCTGACCCACCTTTTTCAGCAGGCCGGTCTGGCCTAGTGCTATTAGAAGGGTTTTAATTTTTTAAATTTTTAAACTTTTATCGGGTTTTTATTGGTTTTTATTCTCAAATTCAGCCACTAATTTAATAATTTTTAATTCTATTTTAAATTTTTATGGACTGTATTTTTTATTATGGCTGTTCACTGCCCCGAGTCCCTATTTGGGAGAGGGGGCGGTATAAAAGTTAAATAATAAATAAATAAATAATCATATAACTGCAGAAACAGAGATTGTGAGGTTTTTATTCATTGGTCTTAGGGCTCCTGAGAAATCTGAAAGTAAAAAATGTTATGAAAATCTAAAGCAGATCCTTCTGCTCCCAGATATGGTAAGAATGCTAGTGTGTCTATCTCAGTACAGTGGAGAGAAACTTGGTAAGAGTTAGAGTTAATGTCAGTATCAATGGTTTTAATTAATGAAGTTACCTGGGTTCCAATTAAGTTGGTAAGAGTGTATCCTTGTGACTGGATGTTCTAGGCCTGACTTTCCCATTTGTACAGTTGAGTACTAATTTACAGCACTGAGAATGAGTTTAGAAACACAGAACAGTTTCATATCAACAAGGAGAATCTTTCTTGGCTTGGTTGTAATGCTTCGTCCACAGTTTTCTGAACAAATAGGAATCTTGTCCTTGATTATTTTTGACAGCAGAAAGAGAACAGAAGGGAACCAAATTGTTTTAAGACCTTCCTTGACATTTGCATGCATACTTGTCAGACTGTGTAAATTGTTAAGACTATAACGACCCTTTTTGGCTACTGTTCCAGTGTCAGAATTTTAAAATGTTCCCATGAACATCAATACTTGCAACAAGCCAGTGTCAAGATGACTTTGTACTTCACTTCTAATACATTTACATGAAGGTATCCTTCTGTTTGCTGCTGGCCTTAGACACTTCCCATTCTGAAGCAAAAATGATAGGCTTATCCTGCTTGTGTAGAGACTTCTATTTCTGTAGACCTACATAGATAGGAAAGTCACTTTTCCATAGTAGGGTCATTTGAGATTCCACTGAATAACTGAGATGTATGCAACTGCTTCTTTTAGGGATGCTATAATATTGGTACTAAATAAACTTCACTGGGTTTCTATATAATGTTAGACTTTAAAAGGTTTTAATAATTGCACTAATCAAATAGACACTGATACTCCCTGCATGAACCATCATTAAGATCTATGGGAACAAGTGGGCAGGTGGGGTCCTGAGCACCCATAGATGACACGGTAACGTGAGAGAGGTTCTTCTCTGTGGATTTCAGAAACCAGGTTGGTGACAACTATCATTTGAGAGTTAACCATAACTTGGTTGAGTTCTGTTACTCCCTTACTCCTTGTAAAAATGTGTGCCTTTATATTATTCTTGTTTTAAAGTGTTAGTTTTGGAAGTGGTGTCTTCTTCCTGCTTCCTTCAGGGTGGTGAACAGGCTATAAATATTTTTTTAAAAATAAGCAAAATACTGCAGAAGAACTACAAACTTCAGCATCTAGGCATGCAGTAGTTTCAGAAAGTCTTTAAAAGAATCATTTTCTTATCCTTAGAAAGAGGCTGGGTTCCACTTGGTTGTTGCTAAAGTTCTTCCTTAAAAATCCTTTCAACTCTTTTATTTCAATGAAACAGTTTCCATGTGTGTTTATCCAGGGGAATTATTTCCGGACAATCTTACAACAACAAAAGCTTTGATAGTATCAAGCCATAGATAATTTATATTTTCTGATAGCAGGGTGAAAAAGTTCAGAGCAAATACTTGAATCTACTGAAAATATCTACATTAAAAATTGCTACATAAATTGCTGCATTAGTGTTAAAAACTAAATTCAGTTCTTTGAGGCATCTAAGGCATTCATAGAGTTTCTGAATTATGAGGGAGACTGGTAATCCTTTGTCTGCAAGGTAGTGGTTTTGGTTTGATGTTATTAAAATGTGCAAACTGGGTGCGATTTAAGCACAATTTGATAAGCAACGAATTTTCTTATCCAGATAGTTAAATTTTTGTGTTTTTAATAAGATGAGGGATCAAAGGCAAAATCAAACTTCAACATTATGTTTCTTGGGAAAGGACTCTGGCAGTTCATGCTATTCTCCTTAATTACGACAGAGTCCTTCTCCACCTTGGTTTATAAACCAAGTCAGATTAATTCTCATCTCTCTTCTTGGCTGACCTTGTTTCCTGCTATTTAATCTGGGTCGTATAGAACTGGAGGCAGCAAAAGAGGGAAAAAAACATTCTGAAAGTCTGTTTACTTTATATCTTCTTTCCTAAGATGCAAATGTTCCATTTATGCCAGCTTCACATTCTGAAAGGACAGTTTTCTGAATCTTGTATAAACCTATAAGACCAATTTCTTCAGGTGGAATGATTTATTGAGTACAGTGTAAAATCAAACCAGTGTCATCTGGCTGCGCTCAGTATTTCATATTTTTTAACATAGATATTGATGATTACTTCTAGAGGCCTCTATCTTTCTAAATATTTCATTGTAGTCAGGGCATATTAGGTATTTGAAATGTTCTCTCCTTGGAAATCAGCTCTGAGTCACTGTTTTCATCCAGACATAGAAGCATGCTCAATAATATTGGCGTCATGCAATATTGTTTTTTCTTTTGTGCCATCTTTAAATGCTCAGTTGCAAGGGGCTATCTTTAGTTCAAAAACATCTTAGAGCTTAATTGGAGCTAAGGCAATTTAAATATTGGCACAGGTTTATAGATCAGACATCCATCAAAGTTGTGCAGAATGTAGAGATCCATTTTCTTTGGGCTAATAAAACAAACAGCTGTGGCTCCCATATGGTATTCTTGAGTAAAATATTTACATTTGAAAGGCACCCAGGTTCTTTCTTGAAAAGACCGCAGTTCAGACAGAAAGAGGAGCTGAGCAATGTGGAAGCATGAACTGTGGTGGCCCTGAGAATAAAGGTCCTTAAGTCCTTATGTCTTTCTGAGTTTTCTCTCTTTTTTTCATGTTACAAGTAAACAGTGAACTCACAAACAAGCCTATTTTCACAGATCTTGTAGATGTGAAAACTGTATGCAAAAAGCTGAGGTTCTCTCTTCCACATGAGAATATCCCTCCAACAAGTATGACATGCTGTACTAATTGTGGTTTGGAAAGAATAATATAAGTGAAAAATTCTATCAGAGGCATGCAAGCTGAAAAGAAAAATGAGGACTTCAGGAAGTCATAATGCCTAATATATCTATATACTTAAATTCAAGCTTTTTTAAAAAAATATAAGGACTATATACCTAGAGCTGGAAACGACTAGCATGTATGTGTGAGGGGAACCTTTACCTTTACCATATTTTAAATTACTTTTCACCTTTTGCCTTACATGGGCAACTTGAGACTAGAGGTGGTCTGAATCTCATTTAGTTTTTATTGTTTCAAAGAAATACTTTTTGGATATTTGGTAGCCTTTCAGTGAAAATTGTAGAGTTGTTCTGTAGACTGTCCAGGATCAAGATGAAATAAATATATGTTCTGTATCTGTTTTGTGTTAATTAACTACAATATTTCTATTTCACTGATTCCATGTGAACAGTTTACATGAAATTATGTGCATGTAATATATATAGAAAATAAGTATACAAGTATACTTCTTCCTACTCCACTGCCTCTTCTAGTATTATATCTATCACTTTAAAAAAATTGCTTAGTATTAGGGCTTTTGTTGTGGTGGTGGTTGTTTTCCTACTTGGGTATAGATTTGTTATGAACATATATCTCTGATTATTAAATTCTATATCTAACCAAGAAAGTAAAGGGCTCAGAGTGTGTTCTATTAATTATATAGTGTAATTAAATGAACCACAGGTAATTCTGCAATAACATTTATGAAAGCAAGTATCATTAATCTACTTTCTTCATTGCTAATTCAGTGTTACTCTTCATCAACACTGTTCTACCATGCGTTCCTCATGAATATTCAGTGTTGTAGCTTCATTGCTAACAAACTCAAAACAGTAGGCACTGGGGAGGATCCTGTCCTTATGGAAAGCTTTATGGGCCACAAGTTATTATTGTTAGCCTATTGGTAAGATAGGCTTCAAAACAGATACTTGCTATTAGGACCAAAGCAGCTTTAGATCTTGTAGATACAAGGCTCATATACTTCTCTGTGGGATTCCAGCAACATGTTTCCCTTTGCTGAACTGTAGCTGACATGGCTAACAAGTTGATTTAAAAGAGAGGGATCAAGTAGAATTAAAATGGGAAAAAATAATTGTTGCCTATTTCTGCTGATGGGAAAAATATTAGACTTTGGATTCTCAACCTTTTTTGATCCATGCCCTCTTTCTAAATGTCACTTACCTTTGTGATCTTCCATCACTGCTGCTGTTAGGAAGAAAAACATGTATTTTGCCATCTGCATTGTTTATTAATCTAAACTGTAATGTATAAAGACAATACTACCACACATCAAAAACATCTCAGAAATAATCACAGACTATTATAGCCATAACGCATCACCATAGTATATAAACCAACTAAACCCCCCCCCAAACACGGTAAACAAACTAAATGACCCAGAAGCCCAAGAAGAAGAATAGACACATAGAGATAACAAACATTTACACATCATTTAAGAGACAATAAAAAGAAGAAAACAGATCAGAACAGATATTTTCCAGCAACCATACCCAGATAAACAGGAATTAACACTAGACAAACAACCAAACGGAAAGCAACCTAATCAAACCACACCCCTGTGGTAGGGCAAGATACTTTATATAAATAGGTTAACCCCATTCATTCACAGTGGGATTCAAAAAGATGTACTACTGATTCTGTGGGCAGTGGCTTGGTGGGCATGGCAGGGCAAAATCTCCATTCCCATCCCTACTCCTGGGGAAGGTTACTGTAAAATAGACTTCTGTAAAGCCTTTGATTCAGTGGTACATGACAAACTACTGCTAAAACTAAAATCTTATAGTGTCTCTGGACACCTGCATAACTGGATAAAAGCATTCCTGTCAAACAGACAACAAATGATCAAAATTGGGAGAGTCCTATCAAATTCTATACCTGTCAACATTGGGGTCCCCCAAGACAGTGTTCTAGGGCCAGTTCTCTTCATACTCTACATAAATGATCTCTGTGATCATATTAAGAGCAACTGCGTTCTCTTCGCTGATGATGTAAAGCTATTCAACACCACAGACAATGCTGCTACCCTTCAAAAAGACCTTGACTATGTATCAGAATGGTCAAACAAATGGCAACTTCAAATCTCAACAAATAAATGTTTTGTCTTACATATTGGCAAAAAATATCAGAAAATAAAATGCAAGCTGAATAGTCAAGTTCTTGTTGATGATCCTAACTCTGCCAAGGACCTTGGAGTACTCATCTCTAATGATCTAAGTGCTAGAGCCCACTGTAACTATATAGCCAAAAAGGCATTAAGAGTTGTTAACCCAATCCTGCATAGCTTTTTCTCAGGTAATATCACACTACTAACTAGAGCATACAAAACTTTTGCTAGAACAATACTTGAATACAGCTCATCAGTCTGGAACCCGCATTATGTATCAGATATTAACACAGTTGAGAAAGACCAGAAATACTTCAGAAGAAGAGTTCTCCACTCCTCTACTCATTGCAGAATACCTTGTGCCACTAGACTTGAAATTCTAAACCTAGACAACCTAGAACTACAATGCCTTCGGTCTGATCTAAGTATAGTACATAAAATTATACATTGTAATGTCATACCTGTCAATGAATATTTCAGCTTCAACCATAACAATACAAGAGCACACAATAGTTACAAGCTCAAGGTAAACCGCACCAAGCTTGATTGCAGGAAATACGACTTCAGCAACAGAGTGGTCAACATCTGGAATAGTCTACCTGACTCTGTGGTTTCTTCCCCAAACCCCAAAAACTTTAACCTTAGACTGTCTACTATTGATCTCACCCCTTTCCTAAGAGGTCTGTAGGGGACATGCATAATTGCACCAACGTGCCTACCGTCCCTGTCCTATTGTTTCTTTTTATTTTTCTTATATGTATCCATTTCATGTATTCATAACTACTGTATGTTTATACTTATACCTGTTATCTTATAATCGCTTGACTAAATAAATGAAATAAAAATCCCATTCCCTCCCCACCCCACTAACCTGCTTTCCAGCTCCGTTCTCTTGGGCAGGGCAACAAAAGAAGACCCAGCTAATCAGCTGGGACTCAGGAAGCACAGAATAGATGTGGGTGGGTCCAGTCAGAGATGGTGTTTGCCGGTTCTCCGAACTACTCAAAATTTCTGATGCCAGTTCTCCAGAACTGATCAGAAATTGCTGAATACCACCTCTGATTCACACTGATGAAGTTAATGCAGAGAGCACCAAAGATTCCACAAAGATAAAATATTTCTGAGAATTATGACAAATTGATCATATCCCTGGAAGGTAAGGTTGAATTCCCCCACTTCAGAAATGTATTATGATCCCTTGAAAAATAGTACGGTCTCCTGGGGTCCTATGGCCCATGTTGAGAATTAAGCCAACTCTGTATTTCTTGGCATAATCAATGTGAGTCATTGGGACTTTAGAAACAGTAAGGGAGCCATCACAGCACATCTCTGCATACTGTACTGTAGTTAGGATTGCACTGTTTGTTTTGCCTTGAGTTCAACTATATCTGAAGCTAAATAAGGCTAGTGCTTTATTGGGTGACCAGTTAGATAATTTTGAATTCCATTATGGAAAAAAACCAAAATATGTAACAATCTATTAATTTTGTCTTAGAAACCCACTCCATCTTATCAAGAGCATATGGAATATATACCTTGTAGTATATATTCACATTGTATGGTGCTGGTGTAAATAGAGCCCAATCACTAGCCATCCAAGTCTCTGTTATAGGTAAGAGCTGCTTAATTTTAATAATTCTTCAACATCTTTAATTCTCAGCTTATTCCTTACAAAGTACAGTATTGATTAAGATTGGTTATAGCTTAACTTTGGCTTCAGTTTACTCACTTTGTAAGTCTTCAGATTTCATTCTGTTGGACCAGTAAGACTTATTGTTATTTGTGCCTGTTTCATACCTGTGTTCCAAAATTTCAGCCAGTGGATTTGAATTTCAGGTCTGGTTTTTTAATTAAAATTTCTTTGAAGTTAGAATAGCATTTAATTTAAAATATCAAAATTAGCTGAGTTCTGAAACCTCATCAAAAATACATATATTATTCATTTATGGAAATTAAAGCGTGCCAAAGCAAAAGAGAAAAATGCTCAAATGTGAAAAAAGGAAAGAAGGGAAAAAAAAAAAAACCCAATTCAATCCTTTTCATAGTTTGATAAATGAAACTGCAAACATTTACTTGGATGCAACTCCTGGTGATTTTAATAGAGGCGTTTAGATAAATGAGTTTTTTCTGTGCCAACATATATAATTTGATTTTACATTATATGAAGTTGCATAATAATGTGCTATTCTTTAACTAGAGCAATAGCAGCTCTGTTAAAGGTATCGATTCCAACTGGTTTAGTATCCCAGTGTTCCTCACCAAATGCATATACCGCATATACCGGAATTAAAACATAATGCTAACTTTCCAGCTGGAGTTTGCTTCTGCAGTTGAAGAGGGAGTTCGGGTTGTATTATTAAAATATTTATTATGTCACAGCCTCTCGCAGCCTGTAATTACATTTAAGCATCACGAACCGACTGGCAACATTAGAGCAACATTAGAGCGCAGCTAGAGTTCCTGATGAAGGTCAGTTAATAGTTACCAACAGGGATGGCAGCTTTTATGGATGACTCCAGGAGAAAAATGGGGAAATTAATCACAGCACTTTGGAAAGCTAGGAGGTCTAAGTTCCTGAACCTTATCCCATTCATTGTGGAGTGCCATGTGCCTGTGCTGAAGCAATTGCTAGCAAGCCCTGCTGTGAGAAGGAGGAAATCTTAATTTTATACAGTGGTCAGAAGAGTATAAAAATGTGGCCTTTCTCCCTACATTCGCTGAGAATGTAGCTATATTTTCCCACCTTTGTTTTGCTTCAAATTGAATTATCTCTATGAGCCATGTATATAATGGACATAGAAGATGCTGTCACGCCACACCCTGATTTATGAACCTTGCCCTGCCATTTAAATTGTCAGGTAGATTTAAGAAAAAGTGATTTGGAATATCTGCAAATCATAATTTCTCATAATTACAGTTGCATATAGGTAAGAGTCCCTATTCAGTCTTTATTGTTCCAGCAAGCCAAAGAAACTGTGGGATTTCTTAATTGGGAGAAGGTATTTTTCTTACCACTACTGATGTTTTTAATCAAGTCTTCCAGTTCCATGGGAATATTTACAGTAGTTGTTTTACCTAATTATATGTTTTTGATTGCAATTATATATTGGAAGTTGTGACCAGTGCAGGACCAGTTGTTTGGAGTGGTCTTATAGACCTAACAAATAAATAAGTAGATAAACCATGAAAACCATGAAAATACATCTAAGATTTCTTTTATAAGATCTTCTGTCACACCATAGAGATGGGAGGACCTAGTGGATAGAACCTTTGAGCATATAAGGAGCATTTGATTGTGATTTCTTGTAACAAGTATTAATGTTTTTCCTGGGCCAATTCAGAAAGTTCAAACTGCCCAAGGAGCTGCTGATTCAGTTCTACAGAGAAATTATTGAGTCTATCATCTGCACCTCTATAACTGTCTGGTTTGGTTCTGCAACCCAACAGGATAGACACAGACTTCAGAGGATAATTAGGATTGCAGAAAAAAACAATTACTACCCACCTGCCTTCAATCGAGGACCTGTATACTGCACGAGTCAAAAAGAGGGCTGTGAAAATATTTACAGACCCCTCACATCCTGGACATAAACTGTTTCAACTCCTACCCTCAAAATGACGCTATAGAGAACTGCGCACCAGAACAACTAGACACAAGAACAGTTTTTTACCGAAAGCCTTCACTCTGCTAAACAAATAATTCCCTCAACACTGTTCAACTATTACAAAGTCTGCACTACTATTACTGCTAATCTTCTCATCACTCCTTATCACCCATCCCCTCCCACTTGTGATTGTAGGACTGTAACTTTGTCCCTTGTATCCTTACAATTTATATTGACTGTTTCCTAATATGATTTGATTGTTGATTGTACCCTATGACTATCATTAAATGTTGTACCTTATGATTCTTGCTGAATGTATCTTTTCTTTTTATGTACACTGAGAGCATATGCACCAAGTCAAATTCCTTGTGTATCCAATCACACTTGGCCAATAAAGAATTCTATTCTATTCTATTCTATTCTATTCTATTCTATTCTATTCTATTCTAAAGTTTTCTGTGCTGTATTCTACTTCCTGTTCACGGTG
Organism: Bungarus multicinctus; assembly: GCA_023653725.1. NCBI lineage: Eukaryota > Metazoa > Chordata > Lepidosauria > Squamata > Elapidae > Bungarus > Bungarus multicinctus. The sequence continues at coordinate 43,951,800 of CM042838.1, read as the reverse complement.
GCTGGTGGCTGCTGATGTAAAAGACTATTAAAACAAGGCAAATGATTAAAAGAGTCAGAAGCTAGGTTGGTGGTAAAGGATGAAACGCACCTCAAAGCAATGTAATACAAACTCTGGCCCTTACATACTTGCCTTCAGTGCAAGTAGAAAAGGGAAGACCTTGCACTGTAATGTTATGACACAATTTTGTCACTATTAAGATTAACTGTGGATGCCTATAAAAATATTTCTTTTTATTTGAAAATCAGTAGCAAATTGTATTCTGTGGCTGCTGTGATTTTTCCAGCCATCTACGCCACTCACTATACTCTGCTTAGTGTTCAGGTAGCTGCTAATCCAGCAACTGGATCAGGTTAGCTGCCATTCTTCCAGGGCAGAAGAGTTGCCACTATTAAAGACAATCTGGAGTAAATTCTCCCATAATCAGAGATATCCTTGAAGGCAAAATCAATAAAGCCTGTGGCCCTTATTGCATCCTAGCAAAGGACGTAGGTGCCAATTCAGCAACCTCCTCGAGTGCATTAAAAACTAGGCCTAATGGTAAATGAAGTTACATGCAGGCTTCTACAGCACTGTACTTTGTCAAACTAGGATGTGAAAGAATTGACTTATAAATTATTCCCCTCCCCCTTTGCTTTTATTTGGCCGGTATGGTTTTTGACATTATTTGTTGGCTGGCTACTTTCCCATCCGCAATAAAAAGCCTATTTCCTTTTCAGTTATTTATCATCAAGATCTTACAGCACATGTTGTTATTTAAGTGAGAACAATTATGCACTTTTTGGAGGGAGATTATAATGTTCCCTTTTCTAAGGAGAAGCCAAAATTTGGTCCAGAAGAGCTGTGTCTCCTTATGACATGGAATGTTTGGACTTGGTTAAAAAGTTTATACTGAAAATAATAAATTGACATGGTCTTGGGAAACTCCATAAGATGTAGCCTGTTTTGATTTTTAAAAAGTGAAGATCTTCACAAAGGCCAGATTTTTGGGTGTTGGCTGGCTTCTCCTAGGACAGAATATTAATGAAATATGTCAATATGGCAGAGGAGTATGATGCTTTTGGAATAGGGCTGAAATGATTTCAATCGTCTTTATTTTTAGGATTTGAACTGAGTTAATAATTTAGAAAATCACAACTTGGTCCACAACTTATTGCAATTAAGGGAATTGTATCTAAACAAATAAACCAACCCAAGAATGGATTTCTTTTGTGTTTTCCCATCCTGGAATTCTGTTTTGCATAGTGGCTGTTTTCAAGGTTACATATTCAAAGCTAGTGCGTGACCATCTCTTATTTATCTCTGGCATCTGGTGCACAGAGGGTTATGGTTGTTGTATGTGGAATTTCCATTTAGACATAACGACTAGTAGATCCAACAACAGCTATCCAGAGAAGTAAATCATCTCTTTAAAAAGCTTTTCTGAGGTTTGGACCATCAACATATTTTGCTAATAAAAATACACTTCTGATGTTAGTATTCAAACATATTTGCAAATGGAGGGGAAGTATGTGTGTGTTTTGCCATAATGAATGGCATACATCAATTTTGTTGTGTTGTACACCACTATGGTCTCCTTTGGGAATAATGGTGATATATAAATGATGTTAATAATTATGATCAAATAAAATACATATCTATAGGTATATATTTAACATAAACTGTATATTGCTAAGTCCTTTTGCAAGAATACATTAAAAACAGCTACTTCAGGATGACGGCTGTGTGTAAATAGGGGTGGTTTTATTGTTCTGTTACCCTGTGACTTTATTTTGCTTTATTCATAATGCTGGCTAGTGTAACAATCTTGTCCAAGTATTTTTTGGCATGAAGAAGTACTGTGAATTTTTGATGTCAGCTTTAGTGCAGCCAACATTTGCTATTATCTGCATGATAGAATCTTCTTACTTTTCCCTCTGTGGGGGGGAAAACATTATTTTATGAATATCAGAATCCTGTTGAAATTTAGTTCAAATTGGACCATATGGATAAAAGTCAGAGTTATTATATGTTTTTTTTTCTAATACAACCCTCAAGGTGATTTTAAAAAAGAACCATTGTCTTTCCAAAATATCTTACTTTTTATTTGTCTCACTATCTAATGACTCTATTTCCTAAATCCTTTGTCAGAAATTAGTTCTGGCAAGAGGGTGGAATGGGGAAGTAAGAATCACCCCCACTTTTAAAGTTCAGCTTCCACATTCCAAAGTCATAATTCCTTCCCTCCCCTCCCCTCCCCTTCCGTGAAACATTCTCCAAGTGGATATTAATTTACACTGGTTGCTGAGACAAGGCAATACTGAGACAAGGCAAATATTAAACTAAAATACAGATATTTTATGTTAGTGAGAAAGCCAGGCTATTACTCTCTATAGAAATTCTTCTGAGGAGTACAGTGTAGCAGCAGGGGTGGGATTCAAATTTTTTAACAACCGGTTCTGTGGGCATGGCTTAGGTGGTCATGTGACTGGGTGGACATGGCTTGGTGGTCATGTTATTGGCTGGGCGTGGCCAATTCAATGTCACTCACATTGAGGCACGCATCTCCTCGCCTGGCCTCTCATGACTGTGGGGATGCTACAACAGTCATAAGCGTGAAAAATGGTCATATGTCACTTTTTTCAATGGTCACTCCACACAAGCAAAGTACCAGCAAAGAAGGGGAAAAAAACTCCAGAGATGTTCCTGAGACAGGGAGTCTAGTCCTGCCAAGAATGTAATAAGGGTTAACGGAGAGGCAGTTTCTGTAAGTAACACCAGAATGTTTCCTTTCTGTAAGCAACACCAGAATGTTTCCTTCCTGCCTTCCTTACAGGATTAGGCCAGTAATTTCTTCTAACAACCGGTTCTCTGAACTGCTTAGAATGTTAACAACCGGTTCTAGCGAATAGGTGCGAACTGGTAGAATCCCACCCTTGTGTAACAGGTACCTAAATTTGTGCATGCAAGTACAACAAACCTGGTCATCATTTTCTGGATATATGTACATTTGTTTGACAACCAACTGTTTTGTAAATCTGACAACTTGACATTCTTTTTCAGGAAAAAGGCATGTTCTGGATGAAGCAATTTTTTTCTAGATCAGTTTCTTGGCCATCTGTAGCTCACTATTATTCACGATTACTAGCCTCAACTTTCTCTGGTTTCAGACTGGATTCTTTCCAAGCTCTATCAATAGAATAAATCGGTGAAGTATATTGAGCAGAATCAGACTTGTGAGATGTCTTTGACAAAGATTCCTAGTAAGCTCCATTGTTCCTTTGTTCTGTACCTTTAGGGGTTCTGACATTTGTCCTTTTTAAAAAACAACAAGGAAATGCTTTGTGACCAAATAAATTCATGTCAAAATGCCACCATGCAAAACGCAACAATTGTCGTGTTAACTGATCCTAATGGACTGGAGTTTCAAAGAGAGAACTCTAAAAATAGACAGAATGATCCAATAGACTGGAGCTGTAGGTCTTCTCTAGTCTATCAATCCCCATTGTCTTTCCAGCTCATAAAGCTGGACTGTGAGTCAATTACTTTGGTCCATGAGTAAAAATGTGCAACCTCCAATTATTTGAGGACTGGGAGTTTTATTTTTTTTAAATAAAGAATGCATTTATATGATAGGGATGGGCAGAGATATGAGGCAGTAACATTCAACATATTCCATGACACATGGAACGGTTTCACTCCTGCCAAATTGACTAGACCAGCACAGACGTACATGACAATTCCTGCATATTTGGGGTGTCAGCCATATGTCAGCATTCCAAATAGTCAAGTCTATGTTATTACTTGGGCATGGCAATCTGTTTTAAATTTTGTTACTAAAATTTTTTTTTTAATTATTATTATTAAATGCGACTTGTCATGCAATTGATATATTATTGCATGCATGTGACAATGGCAACTCTTTAATAAAATGTGTCAAATTAAAATGGCAATTATTTCTGCCTCTACAGTCTAAAATATCTTTAGGTGGTAAAAGTGTGATTTGAATTATGTTGTTAATCACTCATTGTTTTCCCGAAATCAAGGTGTACCCAAATGAGGACACTTTAACAATATAAAGCTCAGCTGCATTGGATGGAAGTAAGACAACTGAAGTATAGTAATTACCAGACAAGCAGACTGGAGAAGGTGAAGAAGCTGAGACATTGCATAACCTTTGACAATTTAACGGATATATTGTGGCAGTACAGGTAGTCCTCAACCTACAATCACATTTGTTGTTAAGTGAGACATTTGTTAAGTGAGTTTTGCCCCATTTTATGACCTTTCTTGCCACAGCTGTTAAATGAACCATTGCAGTTGATAGGTTAGTAACCTGGCTGTTAAGGGAATCCGGCTTCCCCATGGATTTTGCTTATCAGAAGGCTGCAAAAGGGCATCACATGATCTTGGGACACAGCAATGGTCCTAAGTATGAACCAGTTGCAGAGCATCTGAATTTTGACCATGTGACCATAGGGATGCTACAAAGATTGTAACTATGAACAATGGTCATAAGTCATTTTTTTCAGCGCTGTTGTAACCTTGAAAGGTCACTAAATGAACTATTGTAAGTTGAGGACTCCCTGTATTACAAAGTACAAGTAGTCCTTGCCTTATGACTGGTCATTTAGTTGCCATTTGAAGTTATGACAGACCTCACCCAAGGCACTTAACGACCAGGGGTGGGATTCAAATTTCTTAACAACCAGTTATGTGGGTGTAGCCTAATTTATGAGTGTGGCTTGGTGGTCATGTGCTCGGGCGCGCAGCATTTGAAAATCCTCTTGTTTCTTGCTTTTTCAACCTCAGCTGTGCCACGCAAAGCAGCTGAGGAAGGAAAAGCAGGGAATAAAGGACAGCCTAGAGCCCGGGCAGGTGGCAGGGCCAAACACTGAACCGGTTCGGTATCAGCTGCTCTTCGCAGCTACAGGTTCTATAGAACCGGGCTGAACCGGTAGCATCCCTCCCCTGCTTACGACCAGTTTCAAAGTTATCAGCTGCTCCAATGCCCTCATTACCCCCTACCTATCTCCCCACCCAGCCTGCCAGATCCTTCCCAGCCCTCAGTGTGCTCTCAAGCTTGTCACTCAGCTTCTGCTCACTAGCTTTAGGCTACCTTGTGGAGCTCAGTAGCCAGCTTGGGAGCAGGCCAAGGCCTGGGGTACCTTGAGAGACAGAAAGTGGAGCACTGGGTGCCTTGTGGGTGGGAAAGTCCTTGGGAGGCCCAGGGTAGGCAGGTGTGTAGCTGCGCTAGGCCTCCAAGGGTTTCCCCCTCCCCTGAGGCACCTCATGCTCCACTTAACATGTTCACATGTTCACTTAATAATTGTGTTTGGAAGAGCAGGGATGGGTTGTTAATTGAAATGCTTCACTTAATGGCCATTATGACATGACACGGTAATGGGCAAGCTCCGTTATGGTCATAAGTTGAAGGTTACCTGTATTGGCTTTGGCGAGGGCATAGAGACCATGCTTTGCATACGGTACAAATGTCCCAGGATCCCTGTCCTTCCCAGATAAAATTGTGAAAGATTTCTTCTTGAAGCGTGGAACAATTGTTTCGGGATCAAAGATCTGACTTAATGTAAAGAGAATCCATTGATAATACAGTAATTCCTTTTCTGTTCCTGGTAATTGACATTAGGGAAGGCAAACAAATTCATGCCATGTGCATTTTTATACAGACTTACAGGTGAACTAAATTACACTTGTACTATTGAATTAGCTCCTCTGGGATATTGACAGCTATCTAGAGCATTTAGATAGAAACAACAAAGAAACTTGTCAAAGCTTAAAGGATAATAAATTGATTGTGTCCTAGGAGATAATAGACTTCATTAAGTGCATGACATGTCCCCAGTTGGAAGACTGATATACAAGATGTCAAAAGGTGTAGAAATTTAAACAGTGAAGTTAAAAGGTCATTAAGCTGGAAATATGACATGATTGGTGAACGATGACTGCTCACAACAGCAATGATTGTGTGATGCCAAAATAATCTTACAGTGCTAATCGTTGCCTGTATGGAAGCCCATATAAATAGAATAAAATGTCAAACTGATGTATTCTACGTAGGGGGATAATTTTTAAAATTCTTCTGAAGGATCTGTCTGCAACAGATTTCAATGTTCAGATAGATTGAACATTTCTAGTGTTTCTAACTTGCTGTTTCTGAAACAGCTGAATGGCATATGCCAATGATTGATCTGCATTCAGCAATAGAAAAGGTAGAAACCAAAATTTTTATCGACGCACTTCACATTTAAATAATTGTATTTCTGCACAATAACTTACAAGGAGGTATCACAATAGCATAAAATACAGCAACCAAATCAGTCCAACATGCCACCTGTCATCTTCTGTATATAAACAGAATAGAGTAATAGGTTTGCAAAAGAAGATTCTAAACTTTTTGGATTAAAACTGTTGCTTTTCTGTCCCTAGTTGGAAGTAGTGTTTGGGAAATTATGGCTTTAGAAGAGTATGTATGTAAAGGCTTTAAGAATCGATTTTGGCTTTAACATATTGGCAGTGTTGCAACATGTTTTGCAAGGTTTACATCCAGCTCCATGACTATAATTATGTTTTAAATGATCACTTCCTATTGTCTTCTTTTGTTCTTTTCAGTGATAAAGGCCAAATTCAGAAATAGGGCTAGAAGAAAACCCATATGCAGAAACGGTTCTGCTTTCAGGTGCTCTATGTGAACTATCCTTGGTTCTCTTAACAGCTGACATCATTCTGGCAGGATTACTGTTTCACTACAATTCAGAAACTTGTTTCTCTGACATAATCCTGTGTTTGCCCCCTAAACTGCTCTAAATTGACCAGGCATTTTCATGTTCCACTTAATTTTTGTGTTCCCCTCTGCTCCAGTTCTGGGTTGGTGCAAACCAGAATACCATTTTTAAAATGAGTCTTTGTATAAACAATGCATACAAATGGCTATCTTATTTCTAACTGAGCCTTTGCTGTTATAGACGATAGCATGATATTTCTGAAATGAACAGGCTTGGGAAAGTAGAACAAATTTAAAATTTAGCCGTGGGTGAAAAAGGCTCAAATCAGATAACATAGTAACCATACTCCTGGTTCATGGCCTGAGCTGTGCAACTACAAGCAAATCAGTAATGATGGCTTGTCAGCTTGGCAATTATGCTGAAACAATAATTATTCTGCTCTTGCCAGTCTTATTCTGATTCCCAGCTAATTATACACTTCTACAAAATGGGATATTATACTGGACTTCTGGGGGCCCTGTATATGTTTAATTAAAAGTGATATTTACTTCTGATTATATCAGGATTGATTTCTGTTTATTTCACACACCATTTATACTTCATGACTCTTGGGAACTCTGTGCATCTTGCAAATTAATAATTTCGCAAAGAAAGGATGCTAAAGGTGCCCTTAAGTTTAGTTTGGCTACCTGGTGACTGCATCCGTTATGCATCATTAGCAGCTTTCTTGACAGTGTTGTTACACAAGTGGTTTGCTGTCACCTTCTTCCAAGATTTTTATTTTTACATTTCCTAGCCTAGCCTGTCTGTCTGGTATTCCCTGGTGATCTTTCCTCCAAGTACAGTATTTATCAATTAGCATAACTTCCAAGATCAGCCAAGGAAACAAGAGAATCTCCAACAAAACAGGAGGAACCACAATAGGGGAAGCAAGATTAATCCAGATGTTTAAATGTTAAAAGTTAAAATGTTTAAAACAAAAAGAATACAAATGGCTGGAGAAGCATATTAATATATAAAATGTATTCCTTTGGGCAAATAAATCACCAGGTTAATTAAAGAACTGTATTCTGAGATTTCCTTAGACCTATTTATTTATTGAATCTGCGTAGGCTCTAAATAGGAACAAATATTCTAGATCACGGATGTCAGACAGTTGCCATCATGTGACATTTCGTGAAGTTTTTTCCCCTTCTCTGAGCTGGGTTGGGCATGGCCTGCACGTGAGGCATCTGACCAGTGAGCCACCAGTTTTATTTATTTTATTTATTTATTTATTCCATTTATATACCGCCCTTCTCCCGAGGGACTCAGGGCGGTGAACAGCTCATCTAAAAACCCCACAAAGAATACAAAAGTTAAAAAATATTAAATTTCAATCGGCTGCTTGATAAAACTAACAAACCCCCCCCCCCCTTAAAACCCAATTTAGAATTAATAAAATGGAGACCAAATTAAAACCATCTCAGCCAAGGCCGGCCTGCTCAAAGAGCCAGGTCTTCAACGCGCGCCTGAAGGCCCTCAGGTCCAGTGCCGGTACGGAGCTCCGGTGGCAGAGTATTCCAGAGGGCGGGGGCACCCACAGAGAAGGCCCTACTCCTCGGCGCCGCCAGACGGCACATAGCGGCCGACGGCACCCGGAGCAGACCCCCTCTGTGGGAACGCACCGGCCTGTTGGAGAACGCTGGCAGAATGCGGTCCTGAAGGTAACCTGGTCCCATGCCATGGGTCGCCCTAAAGGTCAAAACTAGAACCTTAAAGCGAACCCGGAGAGCCACCGGCAACCAATGCAGCTCGCGCAGGAGAGGCGTCACATGGGCGCTACGTGACGCCCCCATGATTACCCGCGCGGCTGCATTTTGCACCAGCTGGAGTCTCCGGATGCTCCCCGCAGGGAGCCCCATGTAGAGGGCATTACAATAGTCCAGGCGAGAGGTGACAAGGGCCTGAGTGACCGTGTGCACAAGGCGTCCCGATCCAGGAAGGGCCGCAACCGGTAGATCCGACGGATCTGATGAAACGCCCCCCTGGAGACGGCCGCGATGTGATGTTCAAGCGACAGCCGTACATCCAGGAGGACTCCCAGGTTGCGAGCCCTCTCTGTGGGGGGCAGAACTTCCCCCCCGATAGCCAGCGAAGGTGTCAGCTGGCTATATCGGGGCGCCGGAAACCACAGCCACTCGATCTTGGATGGGTTGAGCCGAAGCCTGTTCCCGCCCATCCAGTCCCGCACGGCCTCCAGGCACCTAGACATAGCCCCCACAGCATCGTTGGGGTGGTCCGGAGTGGAGATGTACAACTGGGTGTCATCTGCATACAGATGACACCTCACTCCAAGACCACGGATGATCTCACCCAGCGGCTTCATGTAAATGTTGAACAAGAGGGGAGAGAGGACCGACCCCTGAGGCACCCCACAAACCAGGGGCCTAGAGGTGGACCTCTCCCCCCCCGCCAACACGAATTGCGAACGGTCGGAGAGGAAGGAGGAGAACCATCGAAGGACGGTTCCACCAATCCCCAACCCCCCCAACCGTCGCAACAAGATACTATGGTCGATAGTATCGAAAGCCGCCGAGAGATCTAATAGGACCAGGACAGAGGAGAACCCTCTGTCACGAGCCCTCCAGAGATCATCAACCAACGCGACCAATGCCGTCTCAGTGCTATGTCCAGGCCTGAAGCCCGATTGGAACGGATCGAGGTAAGTAGCTTCCTCCAGGTACTGGGGGAGCTGACGTGCCACCACACTCTCAACAACCTTCGCCACGAAGGGATGGTTGGAGACTGGACGATAGTTGTTTAAAATAGCTGGATCCAGGGAAGGCTTCTTGAGGAGGGGGCGCACCACCGCCGCCTTCAGGGCGGTAGGGAGCACCCCCTCTCTCAAGGAAGCGTTGACAATCCCCTGGAGCCAGCCTCGTGTCGTCTCCCTGGCGGCCGAAACCAGCCAGGAAGGGCACGGGTCCAATAAACAGGTGGTGGCATTCAGACCCCCCAGCAACCTGTCCACACCCTCAGCGGTCACAGGGTCGAACTCCCCCCAGATAACACTCACAAGACCTGCCCCGGACACCTCCCCCGGGACCATCCAATTGGAGTCGAGCCCCTCCCGAATCTGAGCGATTTTATCATGCAGAAATCGGGAAAACTCCTCCGCCCTACCCTGCAAGAGGTCATCCCGCGCTCTCGGTTCAAGTAGAGAGCGGGTCACTCTAAACAGGGCGGCAGGCCGATTTTCTGCTGATGCAATAAGGGCGGAGAAATACGAAGATTTCGCCGTCCCCTATCGCCACAAGGTAAGTCTTAATATGAGATCTCACCTGTGTTCGGTCAGACTCAGAACGGCTCGCCCTCCAAATGCCCTCTAGACGTCTTTTCCGGCACTTCATCTCCCGTAGCTCCTCCTGTATACCACGGAGCCACATGGGATCTGTGCTGGGTCAGAGGTCGCAGGGGCACAACTTGATCTAGAGCCCTAGCGGCCAACCCATCCCAGGTCGCCACCAGGTCTCCAGACGAGCTGTGAGCCAGAGACTCAGGAAACGGCCCAAGCTCCCTCTGGAACCGCTCCGGGTCCATCAGGCGCCTGGGTCGGAACAATCTAAGTGGTTCCGCCTCCCTACGGTGGGGGGTGGCGGAACAGAAGTCCAACCTAAGGAGGGAATGATCTGTCCATGACAAGGGTGTAATAACTAACTCCCCAAAATTACAGTCATTCAACCACTGCCCAGAGACAAAAATCAGGTCCAGCATGTGTCCTCCAATGTGAGTGGGGGCAGAAACTAACTGGGTCAGGTCCATGGCCGTCATGGAAGCCCTATAGTTTGACATCCCTATGCTAGATGAACCCTGTAGACCAGGGGTAGTCAACCTTTTTATACCTACCGCCCACTTTTGTATCTCTGTTAGTAGTAAAATTTTCTCTAACCGCCCACCAGTTCCACAGTAATGGTGATTTATAAAGTAGGAGACAAAACCCCTACTACCCACCATGAAAGCTGGAACGCCCACTAGTGGGCAGTAGGGACCAGGTTGACTACCATTGCTGTAGATGAAACTATCCTAATTTTCTTTTACATATTGAGAGTAACAGTAGCAGGATGCTGCCTCTGTCCAAGGAAGTTCTTCCTGTGATATCAATCCTTGGAAAATCATGATCCCAACATATGTCAGAAAGAGATTTCAATGTATGAACCAGGATCCCATGCAGTGGTGGTATTCTACTGGTTTGGCCCGGTTCGGCCGAGCCGGTAGCAGTGATGAGCAGCAGGCACTGAACTGGTTCTCTCCGCTGCTCTGCTGTTGGGCCTACCTGGGCTCCCATACTCACCTTTATCCTCTGAATTTGAAGTGCAGCTGTTTTGCGCGGCACAGGAGAATGCTGCGCGGCAGCTGCTGAAGCGACTGGGATCGTGCAGGCTTGCAGGAGGTGAGTTAGAATGCCTCTGCACCTGCGCAAAGTGCGTGTTTGTCGTGCGCGCACACGTAAAGTGTTTGTGCACACACAAAGTGTGCCCATCAAGCCACGCCCACCGAACCAGTGGTAAGAATATTTGAATCCCACCACTGATCCCATGGCCTTCAGATGTTACCACACCCCCTAACTCTGTGGATTCCTTACCTTTAGTCTTTCAATTCTTCCAACTCCTGAAGGACCATAGTGATCAATTGAGATTGCAGTGGGATACAGAAAGTACATTCATCTCTTTACAGGCCCCCAGGAAAAAAAATGCTCCTGCTGAGTGCTCATCACTGCATATTTCACAGCTTTTTCACCACAATTCTGCCATGCTGGAGAAGATTGTAATTTTGAATGTCATCTTGATTAAGAAACAAGGTAAACACAAATAACATACTGCAAAGCAGGGGTGTCAAACTCACGTTGTCATCTGACGTATCATTGACTCCCCCCCCTCCTTTGCTAAACCAGGCGTGGGCATGGCCAGTACTGAAGCATCTGGCCGGTGGTGGGCCGGAAGTTTGATAGCCCTGCTGTAAAGTGTAGATATTTTATCTTTTTGTTTCAACAGTGGACTGGAGCTTAGTCAATATCAGGGCAGCCAATTATCAATCATTGGTCATAGGGGAGGATCAAGAGAGACAGTTTTCTTGGTTTCCATCTATGTTATATTTCCTTCCCTTCCTTGGGTTTGCTGCTGTGAAAGCGGGAAGCAATTTATGGGAGGCTAGCATTCATTATTTATGGCATTGTATTCAATTAGTGCACATTTTGCTTCCCATGCCATGAAAAGATATCTCAAAAATGAAGCTGATTTCATTGACCTACTAAAGACCTACACTCTACACTGATGCTGCTGGCCCTGGATTGGCCTCTTGTCTTGGATTTGGTTCTCCTTTTGCATTGTCCCTAAGCATATACAGCATTGTTGTCCTGCCATTTCCTCTTTTTCCTGTTACAGGTGAGGTTGGAAATTGTGTTATCCACTGCTTGCCATTCACAAACAAACCATGTAATGTAAAGATTTGTCATCGCAAGCTTCCAAGGTGGGAATCTGCAGGAATTCCCTTGCACACTTAACACATTTTAATGAATATTAGCCTTCTTTTTACAATTTGCCTAAACCAATCCTTCCTCCTTCCCTTCCTTCCTTCCTTCCTTCCAAAATCTATCCTCTTTGATAGAAAGTTTCCTAATAGAACCAAATTATTATTATTAATGAAACTTTTAGAGATGAAGCACTTTTAAAAAGAAATGTGAGTTGGAAGATACATTGTGAAGCGAAAGAAATATGGACCACTCTGCAGGAAAGGGATTACATTCTCTCCCCTTCTCTCATTAGTTTCTCATTTTAAATTCTTTTCTCCTTTGCTTTTAAAAACATGGAGGATATTTTTTATGAATTAACGTCTTTCAAAAGTGATTGAAGTGAATGTAACGAAGTCTTACATAAACTATAAGAGGTTTCTACAAGGCAGCTGTGAGGCTTTCAAATAGCTTGTGTTGATGGAAATGAAGGCAATGCTATGCTCTCATTGCAGCTAGGGAGAGCTACAATGAGTTGGACCAGAGATCACTGCTTCCGTGCCCAGCCAGCCTCCCCTTGAAAATGCTACCCTAGTTTACAAGGGTTTAAAATGCCTTCTATTCGTTTTGTGAGGACCAACTAATAACTAGAAAGTGTTGTCCTCTTTAAGCCAGGGTGAAAGAGGACAGGCCTTGATGACATTCCATCTCTGGATCAGTCTTCCCACAGCTGTACAGGATCACACCACTATTTTTAGCATTCTGGAGGCATTAAACAGGAATCTGGAGCCAGATACTACTTAAGTAGTATTTTACATTGAATGCTTTCTTATGCTTTAAAATTTAATAATGAAACACTGTGATTTAATAATACATATAGCTAACATGTTACACTTGCTTATAATTTAAGCAGTAATGTTCTAAAAGCCCAAAGTGAATTCTTTACCCATGTTGTGGTGAATGCTTTCCAGGAAAAGGATCCTAGACATATATAACTCTTTTGGATGAGAAGAATTAACTAGTTGATAACTGGGTGCATGCAAGTGGTTAGTTAAAATAAATGAGTGAATGAACACACACAAGAGAGGAAAACTGAACTGATTAAGCAATAGAACTTGCCATGCTGTATAATTATGCCCCCAAGTTCTTGGTTTCATAATTCACTGTATCAAAGCATCCATAATGCCAGGAGTGCAGTGCCTCCTATTATAATTATGTTTAAGAACATTCTTCCATGTGAGACAGATGAACAGTTAAGACAAAATCATTTGTTAGAACAGGCATGCTGAGAAGGTGCTTTTCTACCCTGAATTCTATTCACTGTTTTTCAATATGGTAACATAAAACATCTTTTCTTTGCCTTGGGGTTGATCCAAAGCTACCTCATCAGTGGCTAACCATCAGAACTGGCTTAATTGATGACTCGGATGGTTCATTTCCATGGCTATGTGTTCTGTGTCTTCAGCCAGAGCTCTGTAATTGTACAATAAAGTAATTTTGTTCTTCCAACCTGCATTACAAAGTAGTTGCCATTTCAGCAGCATTTGCCAAATTAAAAAATAAAAATAAAAAGGCAGAGTGGGAAAAATATATCTCATTGGGTAGCTATTTGCTTTGTTGCAATTTTAGATTTTTCCTTATCATGAATTAATAATCTTAAGAGAATATGAGAAAGGCTTATCTTGGCCTATTGTATCTGGGCTGATGTCCCTAAATGACCACTTAAATCTAAGAATACCATAGGTTAGCCTGAATCTGTGGCCACATTAACATATGTCATAAAAATTGATGCAAATTCAAGGAAAAAAAGGCTAGGTTGTATTTATGATTATCAGGTAGGAGATTCCTAATTTCAGAAACAACATAAATTATTCCTTCTGAATCTAGCGTGTTAGGTAAAAGGGGAATTGAGAATTCCTGGCTTAAGCATGCTAAACAAGCTACTGACCAAGCTGTCGGAATTTGCTCAATTATTCCCATTGGCAGGAAAAGCTAAATGGAGTTAACCTGGGTACTGTGCTTGCACTTGACAGACCAAACTTCTCTTCGGTTCTAGATTATTGCTGTTCGGAAATGGGATTGCACATACATTTCTGTATACATTGGTGTTGGTGTTTCCATGTCAAGCCACTGGCATTAGAAGGGAGTGTCTACATGTTCCTGCAAAATGGATTCATCCTTCCATTAAACATTCTGCTGTGGTACAATTTTAGTTGAAAAAAAATTGTCTGCTTATAACAATAATGTAATGATGCTTATAGTCCACAGTGTGTTCTTTGGACAGCATTTATATTATCATACTCGGGGACTGAATGAATTTCTAAAGAGCCCAAGGCTTGTGCAAGACTTATTGGCAGTTTTTTTTTCAGCTCTGTTAGTGCTTCCAACACAGGTGTATAAAATACAGGCAGAAATGTTTCTCTTCCCAAAGTAAAGATTTCTGGGAAATATTTCATGTTTGAAAGGCGGCCGCTCCTCAAGAGATCATTTCATTGGTGTTGGATTGTTCCCCCTTCCCTCTTTATCTCAAATGGTTCTGGAGACTGTCCACTTCCATCCCTTTCCTGCTAATGTTTTGGAAGACGAGGCCCCAGTAGGAAATAGTTTCTAGTGAGATGTCACATAGGTGAACACTCAGAACCTTTTCCACCCAGAAGCAAGGGTAAGAAGACCCTTCCTGTCCTTGGTTGTTGTGCAGGAGGACCTGCTGCATCGTGATTTGTAAAGTTTCTCCAGACCTCGTTGCTGGAAGAAGGTAAAAGGGCAAGGTTGCTGCACAGCAGGAAGCCTGGAAACCAAGCAGGATATCTTTACCTTGCCCAATTAATGTGCAAAATAATGGTGATTGAAAACTGCTGCCTTAAAAGACACCCTGAGTCTTACCACCTGATGAGTATTGATTCCTACTGCAGGATTTCCTCAGGATAAGAAGTCACCTGCTGGCAGAAAGATTTGTCCCAGAAGATTACTTCACGCTTCCTATCAGGTTTCCTAAGAGACAAGCAATCAACACCCTTAAAACTGCCACCTTCTCTGTGCATAACGGTGAAACCAAGAGATAAAATGGAGCTGCCATGCCCATTTCCTCCATCTCTCCATCCATCCTGTGGCAAAAATGAGAAAGCAAAAAATAAATCCCTGCAGCTACTTGAAGGAGGCAAAGGATGGAGTGAGAAGAGTACTGTAAAGGCTGCTTTGTCAGAACTTATAAACTGATAAGGCAATAACCCAAGATACAAATGATGGAATTGTTCCAAGTGTCCTGACTTGGATCAGTTTCTTGAATAATGCATACAGTAATAGTTGAATTTTCGTGTTGTTGGGCACCTCTCACCTAAGCTGGTGGTCAGGATGGAATTGTTGAGAATTTTGGCCATACACCATACAAAAAACAACGTAGTTCAGAATTAAAACTGGGAGGCTACAAGAGATGAAGCTTGTTAAGAAGCGTGAAGCGTTGTAGAGATGGAATCAGAACAAGGATACACCAAGTCTTTCAATAAGCAGTTTTCTGATTGAGATGAAATATGAGCTGATTTATTTCCCCAGATCCATGATAAAGTTCACTTATTTGCTTTAACATTAATAAGATAACTCCCAAATTTTATATAATATTGCTTTTGACCATTTTCTCTCTTATGCATCTGGACCCCACACATACGCATGCACCCAACCACCCACAGGAATGCAGCTAGAGAGACCATTCTTCCACTCTCTAAGAATGCATCCATATGGGACCCAGAGGCATTTTTGGAAAAAAGACCAAGACAGCTGATGCAATGAAGAAACTTTGGAAGTTTCCACTTTGTAAGTGTATGTAAATCAATTGAGAAGGATGGGATAATTTTGGCAGCATGAGGATTCATCCAGATGTACAGAATAAAATGAAAGCATTAAACATGCTGCCTAGTTGGGTATTGATATAGTTTACTAGTCCAAAATCAGAACAGGTCTGTTCGTTTACATGCCTCTAACAACTGGCATATACTGTATATAGGGCATACATACATACATACTCATTTGAAGTTTTAAAGGGATATTTAATTCAATTTAATTTGAAATTGGAGAAATAAGAGTTGAGATCACTACAACATCTTTTTTTTATTAAAGTCGCTTTTACCTATTAGAGGAAGAACAAATAAACTCCAGAAGTTTCACTTGTCTCATCTTTAACAAGAGTTTTCAGCAGTGCTTTGAATTTGTCCTGTTAACTGCGTGCTTGTTTTTCATTTTATAAATTCATAAGTAAATGCTCCACATAGTTTTGAAGGAGAAAGAAGTTTAATTCCCAGTGATGGAAGAAGTTAGGAGCATTAAGAACTCCAATACTGATGATCTTTGGGGAGAGTTGGCCCACAGCACATAATGCTTGTGGCTTCCACCGTTATTTACATTTTGAAAGTTATTTGTTTTAGGTGGTATGTTGAATTGGAGGAAACAGGACCTCTATGAGCTGTTCCTTGGAAACATTTCAGTAAATTGGCTTATTCACACTGAATTTCATCCAGCATGTTCTTCAACCTAATCATTTCAAAACCCGCGGATTCAGCAGGAATTTAAAATAACTAAGATTAATGTCAGAATAGGAATGCAGGCCTAATCCAAATTGTATGTTATCCTGAAATAGTATTTGGATAAGTATTACCGGATGCTAATAAAGTGAAGTAACCGAAACAGGCTCTGGAAAAGACCTTAGAGATGCAGGCAAAACAGAATATAGAAGAAGAATTTGGAGACAGGATAAAACAGACCACAAACACTTCATGCCTGAAGCATCCAATCAAATGCAATTGATGGATTCATTTGTTGCATTTCACTGTTCTATAGTCTTCTGCATCCAATAATTTAATACAATGGAAGTAATAACATTTTATTATTATTGGAAATTCAGATATTTACTTTTAAGGTCATATTTTGGAAGGCCATTTCACGCATCCCAGACACAATATTTGCTTATTCAATAATTTCACTAAGAGTTTGTCCATGCTTAATGTAATTATTGAATAAGTCCCATAGACTCTTGATACTGCTATTCCTTTCTCAACATTTTCTTAACATATTCAGTTTTCCACTGCAGCCATTTTTAAACCTTTAAAACTTTTGTTAAACATACCCAGAAGGCTCTGTTGTGTGCAAACATAGCCACTATCGCATGTTCAGTGAACTGTGGTTTAAGAAAGTCTGGGATGGGGTCAGAATAGAGGCTGTTGTTAAAAATACACTCATTTTATGAAATGTAGCCTGAATACAGTTGCAGCACAAGGCTTCCAGCAACTTCACAGGCTTTTATAGGACTTGTAAAGGACAATATCTACTTTTGCTGTACAACAGAGTGACTCCAGAGATCATATTGATTTTATTTGCACTGCCTTGACCTTTTGGGAGGTCTGAATAGTTCATAGAAGACTGCATTTTTTTTTTGCTATTCATTCTGGAAATAAGATTTTCATCACAAAAAGATTAACTCTGTTTTTTAGCATTTTGGATCATGTAGCATAATTTGGAAGCTGATCAGTACTGTTTGTTCTTGCTGGAGGACAAGGTTTTTGTTTTGTTTTTATAATGTGAAGAGAATGCTTCAATCCATATAGTTGAGAAAGATCAGTATGGGGTTGTGGGTAAAGCATGGTATAGCCAAAATGCCCCATGGCTCTCAGTGTAAATATTGGGCCTGAGTTCAACATTTTGTGCCATAGTAATCAAAATCAAAAGGACAAAATATAGTTGTATATATTTCTTCCTCAAAATGTGCCTTCCCCAATAAACTCTCTAAAACATTTAATGATGTCTTATGTTCATGTTAACACAATTGTCCTTTATGGAGAGCTGATTTCCAGTTTGTAATTGATAAGAATATACATGAAATTATATGTAGAGTTTCTGTCACTGACCTTTATTTTTTATATCGTTCTTTTGTAATCTTGTCTTCCTAGGTTCACGTCTTCTGTGCAAAATTTTAGACTTTCCAACAAACAGGAGCGTATTAACTCTTACCCAGTCTCTGTATCAGAAATATTTGGCTTAGCTTTCTTCAGTGCTTCATGTACATTACTTACAACTAAGGGTGGGATTCAAATTTTTTAACAACCGGTTCTGTGGGCATGGCTTAGGTGGTGGGTGTGGCTTGGTGGTCATGTGACTGGGTGGACATGGCTTGGTGGTTGTGTTATTGGCTGGGTGTGGCCAACTAAGTATCACTCACATCGAGGCACGCTTCTCCTCGCGTGGCCTCTCATGACTTTGGGGATGCTGCAACAGTTGTAAGTGTGAAAAATGGTCATAAGTCATTTTTTTCAGTGCCATTGTGAATTTAAATGGTCACTCCACACAAGCAAAGTACCAGCAAAGGAAGGGAAAAAATCTCCAGAGAAGTTCCTGAGACATGAAGTCTAGTCCTGCCAAGAATGTAATAAGGTTAACAGAGAGGCAGTTTCTATAAGCAACACCAGAATGTTTCCTTCCTTACAGGATTAGGCCAGTAATTTTTTCTAACAACTGGTTCTCCGAACTGCTTAGAATGTTAACAACCGGTTCTAGCGAATAGGTGCGAACTGGTAGAATCCCACCCCCGCTTACTTAGACCAAGGGGTTCATAGTACTATCCCCACATTATAGACAGTGGTAGGAAGGGAGCTGATTTATATGAGGTTTGAGATATATTAGGATCTTGTCATCTCAAATCTCCTTCCAGTTATACTGGATATTATAGTGTTGTCTAGGGTTGATGGGAACTGAAATCCACATACAGAGAAAGTACAAGATTAGGAAAGGTTGCATTGTGCTGATATTTACCTTGGACATTCTTCCTTGTTTTGTTGTTCTCTCTCCCCCCACTCCCCACTTCTGCTTTTAAGGATGGTTGTTTTTGAAAACATTAAATAGTACGAACACTTAAATTATTCTAGGCAGATTTGTTACAGGGCCCGTGAAAGAACATCAATTAGAAAAGCAGCCTTAAGGCTAGTTGCTGTGGTATGCAAACTGTGAAGCAATTGCTTTTTGCATGGCACACCTCTAAGTATGCAACAACTCCCTCACTGTGGATATCTGCTATCTCTGTTCAGAATTTCTGCAGACTTTGGAAGAAATGCACAGCACTTGCTGTGATGTTTTCTAAGCAATTGTTAGTTAGAAGCTGGTTCAACTGCTGCAGTTTTCAATAAACTTCAACTGGGTGTGATTGGATTCCCTGGGCTGTGGGCTAGTTTATTTATTTATTTAAAGTACTTCTATACTGTTTCCCATTTAAAATAATTAAAACCAGCAATTAAAACCATAATTTAAAACAAATAAAAGCGAATGTTAATGCATTTTGTAATGTAATGCAGAATAAAAGAGCAGAACACTTCTGTTTGTCATGACTGTGAGGCCCAAGAGGGCAGTATGGCTGCATCTGGTCATTGTCACACAATTAGCACCACCCAGGGAGCACATATAGTTTAAGGCAGTGTTTCTCAACATTGGTGACTTGAAGATGTCTGGACTCCCAGAATCCCCCAGCTGGCAAGGTTGAAAAACATTGGTTTAAGGAATGCTATGGATACAGGCAGCTATTGCTCCCTCTTGTGTGTATATGGTTACTTCTCTTCTGTCATGTTCTAATACGCTCAGTTATAAAAGAGCAGAACAATAATAAAGAAAAACCAGATATTGAAGTTTTAAAAGCACAGCAATATTATTGAAAGGTCTGGGAGAATGAAATGCCTGGCGCTGACAAGGGGGCAAAGATGACACCAAGCATACCACATTGGACAGAGAATTGGGGGACAACCATTGAACAAGTTGTTCCTTGCTTCTCCATGAGATGACACAGAGTAGACCCACTGTAAGATATGAGCATGAACATATATGTCCCAAAGTTATGCACATATTTATAGGTTAAAATCTTGAATTGGGATTGGAAATGAACTGGGAGCCAGTGAAGATCATAAAGAACAGGAGCGCTATTGTTTAGTTCCAGTAAATTTTTTATTGTAGCTATTAAGCACTGGCAAAATCAAGAGATTCAGGCAGTTCAAATGAGTATAAAAATTTATTGCAAGCTTGAGCTCCCTACAAGAATCTGAACTACTAACAGTCAAGGGAAATTAATGGTAGTTAAGAATAGAAAGGAATTTAAGATGGGCTGGACTTAAATCTCTTGTGGCACACAGGAACTTCTGACTGATGACGCATTTGACCCCTCCCTCAGGTTCAGCCTTATTATCTTCTACATCCGTATTTCATACTAGTGGTTATTTCTGAACTATTTTCAAAGGTAAATCTGGGTACATTTCAGTAATATAACCTCACTATTGTGAGATTATCTGTGACTAAGCAGGGCCAAAAGAAATATGCTAACTTAATCTAGTGAAAAGTATTTTATCTCCAGAAACCCCCTGGCCTCTAACATTGAATATAATTCAGAGGCACCTCCAAAGTACAAACTTTTAGGGTGCGTGCCAGCCATCTTGAACAATCTGAGTAATGTCACCTGTGGTTTCATATAGATACAGGATAGTGTGAGGGATAAAAGAGACACTAGAGGAATCCTCAGCTCAGATACCATGAGGTCAGGTAGAAATTGCTCAGCTACAGATAGCCATCCAAATATGAACAGAGACCCAACTGAGATAATTAATGGTACCAAAAGCCATTGGAAATTTCTAACACATTCTTTCCTCATCTCTGTCCATTTTAATGAATCTGGCTCCATCTAAGTAACTATTTCCCATTAGATGTAATAAGCCATCAGGAGCAAGAGGCATGCTAATATATATTTTAACAAACTTTCCCAAACATCTTATTTGCACAACCATTAAAAACTGAGAGCTGCCCCAAAATAAACTGGCTAGAGCAATCCCTGGACATTTAGTTGCCTGAACTGATGAAAGTGAAGAGTTTTAATCATGATTAATTTGATTGATTTTGCCTCAAAGTGCCTAGTCAATATATCATCATGAGCTGCCAAGGATTCTATGTAATCGGTAAATGGGCTGGATCCCAAAAGGCCACAAATCATGTATAAAAAGTGTACTGGGGACATTGAGAGTAAGGCAGTAGTACAGGAGAAGGAAAAAAAAGACTTCCTGTCTTCATCACCACATCAAGTTGGCTTAATAATGAGTTCTTGCTACTGTTTCATCCATTTTGGGATACATTTTCTTCCTGCTGTGTCTAATAATCTACCAGCAGCCTGCTTCATTGACCATAATTATGATGCATAGCAAGAGGATGAATGGATTCTGTACCACAAGAGTATCAATTGATTTGGTAACCGTCATTTTCCAAATCATTGAGAGGAGCACCAACCACTCAAACCCAAAGTCTCCTGAAGTCTGTTGGAATCTTTAGAGTTCTGGACCAACAACTTAGATCTACCTCTACCCCTCACCTGCCCCCACAGTCTCCCAGTGAAAACAAAACAAATAGTGCTGTAGTGCAAGTAGTTCCAGAAGAATCTTTAGGTCTAGAAAAACCCCCATAAAACATGGATTGTGAACACTACCAACTTTTGTGTTGGTAGTTGTAACTGGTAATTGTTTTCATCTCCAAAACACATGTGGTAGCTATCCAATCTAAATTTGGCTCCTCCTTTCAGATACTCATTCAGATATTGGACTCCGTGACTAGTTCTGCAGGTTGCTAGACACTGCATTGATGATGTTACTCAGTTTGGGTAATGAAACATTTACAGGAAAACAACCAAGCTCAGAGAACACCAAGGACCCCTCAAGAATTAATTGTGTAGTCACTCATGTCATGACTTTTTAAAGGTAATCTTTAAAGCATATTTACTGATAGATTTAGTAATAAAAGTAGTGAACATTTATATGGAATTAGATTTAGTGGTCTCTAATTAAGTAGGACCATGAAGTTTAACTGTTAAGAGATCTTAGCAAACCCTGCTACTGTTGCTTTGCATCATTGTGTCCCTACCACCCTCTTCTTTTTCTCTCTCTTGTTATTTTATTTATTGATATGTTGCCTTTATTATTGTTATAAATAATTCAAGGCAGCAAACATACTTAATACTTCTTCCTCCTCCTATATTCTCCAGAAAATAGGTGAGTTGGGCTGAAAGAGAGTGACTGGCTCAAAGTCACCCAGTTGGCTTTCATGCCTAAGGTGGAACTGGAACTCACTGTCTCTCAGTTTGTACTCTGGTGCCTTAACCACTAGCTCAAACTGGCTTTCATTTTTTGGCCGTTCTTAACAAAAGAATAGCAAAGTTTGAAGACTGCATGTTACGTATGTAGTGTTTTTTTTTTAACTTAAAATGTAATTTCCAATATTAAGTGTGTGCCTCCCCCTTTCTTTTCTAGAATAAAAGGCAAAATAGGACTATCAAGACCTTGTAAAGTTTAACAAACCTTTTGTACATCCCTAAAAACTCACTCTTCTCAAAATGAGCCAAGTAGTTTGATTTCCCCTCTTCCAGGAATCTTATCACTAAATACCTGCTGTGCAGCTCTCAGAAGAGTGATTGAGCCTTAGATATGAAAAGATAATCTACCCAGCGCTTTTAATGTTGGTGTTGGATAAGTAAAGCCTAGAAAATTATTGCCTCTTTAATAAATCCCACTGTTTGCTGGTGAGATGCATAATAAATCTTCATGGGGCTTGTTTCATTTATTTGGGGGTGGGGGGGAAATCCCTTCTTTTGTGCAAATTGAAAAGGATTTGATTTCTCTCTCCAAGGTACAGGGAGGTGTCAATGGGTATCTTTTCAAATAAGATTTTTTTCCCCGTATGGGCATTCCAAAGATACTACAATTCTGGGCACAACCATAAGCATGTATTAATGCTTATGTTTGCACAATTTCTTGATTTGGAAGAAAAGTTCAAACAAACTTTGGATTGAAGCTTTCATAAAAATTTAAACACCTTTTAGCAAAAAGTCTCAGATTTCCAAGGGAGGTTGGTTTGGGATTCTTGGAAAATTGGATTTTACATAGCAGATTAAAGTGGAGAGGCAATAGGTGCAAAAACATATCACCACGTATTAATGGGAAATGGGAAAAATCCCTAGATATTCACTTGCTATAGGCAATGCCCTTAAAAAGCTATTGTTTTACATGGCCTATCCAGTTACATTAGCAGCTCTGAAAGCATCCTGCATCTTCCCTTAATCTTTTCATGGTAATACTAATTGTGCTAATATGTGCTTCTGACTGGTGATAATATTTCATAACAAATGAATTCTGGGGGACCTGGGAACATAGTCACTAGAGTAATGAAGAAGATATCTTCAATGGTTATATTCAGAGCCTGCATCTAAAAGAGGAATTGAGTTTTTATGCATCCTTTCAACTGCTAAAACACATTTTATCCAGAGAGAAGCTTCCCTTCTCTATGATAGATTGATGTTAGTGGATATGATGGATATTGTATATATGTTTATTTTTAAAGTTTTATTGGGTTTTATCAAATAAATAAAACATCTTATTTGAGTACAGCATGATTCAAGGTTGTCACATTTTCATACAGACACAATTTCATATCTATATTCATCTTATAAATTCAATTTTATATCTTATCATTTTTTATCAATTTCTCACCATTTCTCCTTTAACTTCTCTTAATTTTCTTTTATAGTAATATCAATCCAAATTTCTATATCTTTTTATTTATTATCCTTATATTTTGTCTGTCATTGTTTATAATTTTATATATTCTCTTCCAACATTCTAAGAAAACCAAAAATAAAAAAACAAACAAAACACAAGCAAGGTTTCCCCTCTAGTTATCAATCGGAGTACAACTCCTTTAAATCTTACATTTATAATCTCATTAAAGATTAAGTTTATCCATTCAAATCTAATATCTGTTTTATATAAATCTTATCCTTCAGACTCTGGTTAGTACTTCTCCCCACAAATGCAAAAAAGATGTACACCACTAACACTGTATATATATAAACATTTATAAAATAATTCAAAATCATTCTCATGTTGGTATGAACCCTATAAATCCTTCACATTAACAATCTTTGGAAACAGCCAAAATATTTCTCTCCTTTCTTTATTCTTATATTAATTATCAATACATATATCATTAGTTAATTATACAATTTTATCCAATAAAAAAGCAATTATTCAAATTCATTTTGGCTAACTCTTTAATATTTTATCAATCTTTAAAAATAATTATTCAAATTCATTCCAAGTAGCTAATACAGATCTTTCCTCTTTCTTTTCCATTTCCCTAAATAAACATACCAAACATAATAATATAATGTTACATAATAATATCTCCTAAGTTGCTTATATATTACATTTCTAACACATCATAATATTCTACAATTATAACTATAGTACCTTTACAGAGTTCTCAATTTTAACTTGATTTAACCATTATCTCTGTGTTCCCAAGCTGAACATATACCTTTGATTCTAGTACGCTTCCCTTTTTTCTTTATCTCTTGCTTTCATTCCTCATAATTTCTTTCCCTTTCTATCTCCCCCGCCCTTTTTCTCATCCCTTTTTTTGTGTAACTTTCTCTCTCTCTTTTCCCTTTCTGTAATTTACTTTTCTGCTTCTCCTTGCTATTATATTTCTTTTTCAAAGTATTTTCCTTTTTGGCTGTTGCCTTTAATCTAAAACTTTTACCTCCTTTTCCCCTTTTCCCCCTTTTTACCACATTTTGCTTTATTTCAGTAGAGATGGCTTCTTCTTTGTTCCAGCCTTCTTCTTCCTCTTGAAGCTTTTTTTCATAGTCCAGGATCTCCATTTCCAAAAATTAAAACATGAAGCCAAAAGATCTTCCTCTTTTTCTGCCTCTTCTTTCTCATTTTTGAGATATATTTTCACTTGCTCCAGGAGTGATGCCATTTCAAACAACCACCCGAGTGACTTTGATTAACAAAAGAAAAAAGAAACCAATCTCTTCTTCCCAAGCTGTTCCGTCTTGTTTTTTCTTCCTTTCCAATCGTTACTGTATCTTTCAACAAAGTTTCAGTTACAATGTATCTTTGGGAATCTTTTCAAAGTTCACAATTAGATCCTTTATTTTTTTTTTCCAGATGAAACTCCATTTTCTATTCCAAATTCCACCCTTTTATCTCCTCTTCTCCTTTTTGACCAAAAATATTAAAAGTAAAATAAAGTACCAAGAAATCTTTTTTATCTTCCTTTGACATTCAAATTCCAGCTTAAGATAGCCTATTTAATGTCAATTAATTTAGCATATACTTCTTTCCAGTCAATAATAATAAAATAAAATAGGAGAAGGGATTTTTAACCTCCTTTTCTCTCTCCTTTGCCGCCTGTTAGAACTTTCTTTCAGAGGTATCCCTTTAAATATTTTTAGCTTCAGGGTACCTTGTTTAGATGTTTCTTTATGTTTAGCCCGGTCTGTCCTGCTTTCCTCTTTGTCTTCCTCCTGCACTTTCTTATCCTGTCTGGTTCTCCTTTGTGCCGGCCATTTCTGACCGCCGCTTGTCGCCTTCAGGGAAAGGGAGTTAGGCTAGCCAAGAAGGCGCAATGCGGCTCCCCTCAACTTGGCTTGCAGTCTCCCCCATCTTCACCACCTCTACGGGGTGGCTTCAGCCCCGAATCGCAAGGGTCGGGGCGCTCCAGCGGCCGAAACCACACACAGTCACAGATTTCGGTCCATTGCCGGAGAAACTGGAACTGGAACCCCCGGATACTGTATATATGTTGAAGGCTGAGTTAATGCATGGGGGAATGCATGTTGCAATGTCCAAGCTGAGGATTATAAAGGAAATAAGAATGCAGAGAATGCAGCACTATTTCCAAAGTGTTCAGAATGTTGAAGAGACTGTATATCTGTGAATGTGGAAAACTCTTTTATATTACTGTGTATTTAGTTCAAACCTATTGAAAGTGGCATGTTAGGAATTCTAGCTGGATGTGTGTGTGTGTTTATGTACTTCATCTAGAGGTGGCATAGCTTAACCCGGGGACAAAATGTAATACATTTACATAGACATTTTGAAGTACTGTAGTAACATTATGAATGTTTCGTCATTCCATTGTAGGCTATTTTAGTAAACATTATGGAAAGAGACAAGGAATCTCTGTCTATTCTGAGGCCCTTTGTGTTCCAAAACTCTTGACAAATTTGCCAAATCATGTTAACTAGTAGTAATGGAAGGAGTTTGAAGTCCAACATGTCAAGAAGCCACAGATTGGTAGCAGGAATAAGGTTTATGCCAGATGAACTACATAACTTTTACTAACATACTGTAGTTCCTCCTTATTTTTATCTATTTCTGAAGTGTATTACTCCAACTTCATAGGACCAATCATCTTCTTGAAATGGCTAAGATTTCTCTTAGATGAAAATAAATGATCACTCTATGTTTGTTTAAATGATCACTCTATGTTTGTTTAAATCTTGGACAGCAATTGGACAGCATTTGCTTTAGTAATGGAATATGATGATGTGGTATCTCTTAGGGCAATGCATTAGATAAGGTAATCTATATGAATGCATCTTAAATAGTTCTTTCCCACAGCTAGTTCCATATGGTAAGATATTTAGATTTAGAATAAGATGCCAGGAAAAGAAGCTGGTGTATTGTGGAAAAAGTACTATATTTCCAATATACAACATCTTCTTGTATGGAAATAGCTGCTATAGAGAACTAATTTCAGATTGTCTATAGGATGTTGTTTCTTGTGAATCAGTCCTTGGGTTAAAATCACATTGCATTAAGTACATTTCAAATAAACCCATATAGCGTGATTCTATAGTCCTGCACAAAATAAGATTCTGAATATAAAACGTTCAGAATATTTTGGGTATTGTGTAGACTGAGCCACTATTGTGTTCATCAACAGCATTGTGTCTTTTGAGTTGTAAAAGGGCTGTAAACTACTGTACACTGGAAGTAAAAAGATACCATGGAAGAAGGCACGGCAGACCACTTCTGCATTGCTCCCAAGGAAACCACATTGGAAGTGGGTGTTAAGTTACCAGGCATCAAACTCATGTTTAAGGACTTTTAGATTAAAATGTAAAAACTGATAATTTCCTTGACAAACGTTTGTTCCTGTCCGACTTTAAAAGGCCGTGTTTTCATACTGTGAACAACAATAGTTGAAATGAAGGTAAAAGTACACAGAGCAAGAAGAGGACCAACTTTTTAAAAGGTACAGTGCGGCTTTCTCATCTGTATTATAAGGCTCGTTGTTGCCTTTCAAATTACTTGGTGAAATTCTGAGTCATCAAAAAGTGCTGCCCACTCTCACCCACTGAGTGTTAGTCACTGAATTGTGTTTATCTTGCCTAAAGGCTGTGACATCAAGACCAAACGCTTCTTTCAGAATAGGAGACCTGCTAGATGAGTACTAATGTGGTGAACAGAACAATATAGGGGCATATAGGGAAGAGTTTGAAATCACTTCTGGATAAGACTGTGTTACATGAAAGATTTGGGGAGTTATTTCCTAGAGGACTGAATCTGAATGGAAGGGGCTTAGAAGTCACCGAATCTGACAAACTCAATTCACGTTAACCGAGTTCACAGGAGGGAGACAACTAAGCAGAACAATTGAAGGAATAGGCAAATTTCTGACTGTGAAGAACAGCTGCTGAGGGCAAGAAAAGGTAAGATGAATACAAATGAAAATCTAGTCCACACTCTGTCCGTGTGTGTGCACTGTTCTGTCTGATTTGCAGTTTCTATTTCTCTCTCTTTATTTCTGGAGATTAAGCTGGAGGCCCTACAAACACACAAAAAAGGACTTATTTACACTAGAGTTTGAGGTCAAAACTCGAGGTGACATTAACAGCATTGATGATTTAGCACTTTATAACCACCCAGCGAACAGATGAGAGTCAGTGGCATTTTGCCACAAATTCATACAATCATGAGTTCATCATGTTGGCTTAGAAAGCAATTAGTTTAGTCAAAATCTGCCCTCCCTCTCTCCATGTGCCTGTCTGCCTGTCTTTATTGGTTACAATTGTAAATATTCTGGAACTATCAGACATGTGTTTGTCTTAGCCACTGAAACACGATGTTTGGAAATGACTAGAGAAGTCTTGCCAAGAGTGTGCAGTGGAGAGTTTGCACTGGCATTTTGTTAAAAAGCCACATGAATCCTAAATTAATTTTTTTTGCTAGTTATTGCAAAATGTGTTTATTCAGATGGAAAGGTGATAGATGATACTAAGTTCCTTGTTAAGTTTTGATGGCTGTGCTGGGAAAAACTGGTAGTAACTATTTATGACAATTAAAATTGCACTGCAATTTATATTTCTCAAGGCTCTTTCTGCTGAATTAAACTGTAGCTTGGTATTCCCTGTTTTGCCTGAAGATTTTACATGCATATGGGCATATACAAGGCTACTTGATGATAGGAAGTATTGACTAAGTGAATGCAGATGTTCAAACTGAATCTACTGTAAATAGGCAAAAAGTAGAAACCTGCTTTGTGTGTGTGTGTGTGTGTGTGTGTTTGTGTGTGTCCATAGAAGGTCCAAACAGAGTTGTCTGTTGGGGAACCCAATAAAAATACAACTTTAATAAGAAAGCCTATATTGGATCAATAGCCAGTGAACAATGATACATTTAAAGTTTACATAATGATTTTGTAATTATTAAAAAGTAATTTTCAGAGACATCAACAGAATTATATAGATATAGGCAGTGACAGTGGTATTTTTAACTTTGCTTGTACTAGCAGTTTTTTGCACATAGAGTAGTTTAGGAGATGAACTTGTCCTAGGAAGATCCACATTCAAATCCCTACTTAACTGAGTGACTTGAGGTCAGTCATTCTCTTATCAATCCAATCTTCGCTCATAATATTTTTTTTTGGGGGGTGGAGATAAAATTTGAGGTCATTTGGAGTCAGCCCTGGATTAACCATTAAGCAAATAAGAAATATACAGGGTACCAAAGAAAGGGAGACACTGTAGAATATTTCCCCCCAGAGAGCATGCCCTTAACTCTTTCACTGCCACATTTGACTTTAGTATTCATACTTATTAGATCTTAATGCCTTGTCAATTAAGCATTGGAAGGGCTGAGGCTTATAGCCTTTGATGGGCTAGGCTTATAGCATCAATTTGCCTTAATCCTAACCCTCTTTGGAGGAAATTCTGGATATGAATATAAAAAAATATTAATTAGTCCTTGTGAAGGACTTAATAGGTGGATAAAAATGCCAAATCCAGTCTAAACATCTCTCTGACTGTGCGCCGAACCATAATAATGAAAGATCTGAAGCATATCAGGAGAGGGATATGCTTCTTAACTTTAAAGCCAAGATTATTTCAAAATTCACAGGCTCTTTTTAATTAAATAAATGAGCTTTTGGTGATTCAGAAAACGAATGTCTTAGAATGAGCCATGTAACAGTAGCAGCAGGAAAAATTCAACCAATTAATGAAGAAAGCTGGGCAACCATAGAGGGCAGAAGGCGACAAATTTGCAAAAGAGTCATAGGTGCCTAGCGGTGAATGTTTTAAAAAAACAATGTGGCAACTCACAATGAAGTAGTTTTATTTCAGTTTGATTTGAAATAGGAGGATATACTAATTGCAAGGACACGTACTGCTGTTCCACAGTGTAGGGTAACAAATTAGTTGTCATTTAGCAAATTAGAAGGGGGAAACATTTATTGAATAATTAATTATTAGCTTTTCCAGACTCATCTGACAGAGTAAAGTTTTCTAAAAGAGTCTCTTTTTCTTTTCTTCATCAATGTGGAGCTACAGAAATTTTTAACACCCTAAAAATGATGTCAGCATCTTCTTGCATTCACTCATCTTATTGTCTTCTACCAGTGAGATCCAAAATTACTCATTAAATTATCACAAGATGATGGCAGTTGTGCAGACACTATCAGTAGCACTTTGTCCTGAGAAACGCCTAAATGAAAGGTTTCAAAACCTTTGCATTATAGCAAAGGAGCCTAGTCCTTGGATATCATTGGGCAAGTTATGTGGCTGTCGTAAAGTATAGGATTTAAAGTCCTCATATTTGGAAAATCCTCTGTTGTGGAAAGCTCCCCAAGTGAATTGCACAGAATAGTAGGAATCTTCCTGAAATAGATCAGGCAGTAGCTTTCAAACACAGTAACAAAAATTTAATCAGGAAACACAAATGGCTAAAAAAGTAATAATTTGAAGTACTTTTGAAGAATAATTTTCTGCAATCAACCAATCTAAACAATCTATTAACCACATTTGTGACCATCAGACCATGGTGATCTTTCATTATTTACAACCTCTATTGTATCTAATGTATTGAAGTAAGGGAAAGAGGGACGGAAGCGATACAGATCAAAAGCAGAATCAAAAGGTGCTTGGGAGGAGACACTGATATGGTGATGGCATCTGTTGCACCTCTTTAAGAAACTATAGCTCTTCCTAAGCTTGCATATCAGCTATATGGACCCAGGAAAATATATGTCAAGTGCCAACAGGGTGTGACAAGATTGCTGTTGGTTGTTCTGCTGTTGAAGGAGTGTTCTTCTTTTCTCTCAACATGAATCTTGCTGGACAAATAATATATGATGCCTTGGTGATGGTGGTGGGTAATGTCACCTTCTCCCACTGAGTGATTGAAGCCACTGTGGCATGTTCCTTCTCTGGTGGCAGGGCGCTTTCCATTATGACCATTTGGTTTGGGGCATGGTTTGTTGTGGAGGCATCTGTTCACTTAATGCTTCATGTGCATTGCCAAAAGTGCCAATGGCCATGATATAAGATCCTTATTTGCACAGATGTACGGATTTATGGGAAAGTGGCATACCTCTTTTTCAAGCACATGTGTTGCAGTCTCTTTATCCGGAACAGAATAAAAGCACAGATGCTCTGTTTAAATGTAGTTGGGTTCTACAACCAGAATCTTGTTGTGTTTTCCCAAATAAGTACATTAGTGATTTTTGCTGCCCACAAGGGGTTTCATGTAGCTGTACTTCCTATTACTTTGATTGCTTTGATTGGATGGTTGTACTATTGTGGCTGTTCCAAAATCATTTTGCTGCCCTTGTCCCATTGGTGCCTTTTCTAAAAAGCAACTTGATTTTCTTTTCTTTTTCTCTCAAAACGTTTTGCTTCTCATCCAAGAAGCTTCTTCAGTTGCTTCTTGGATGAGCCATGGTGGCGCAGTAGTTAGAATGCAGTATGGCAGGCTACTTCTGCTGACTGCCAGCCACCTGCAATTTCGCAGTTCAAATCTCACCAGGTTCAAGATTGTCTCAGTCTTCCAGCCTTCTGAGATCGGTAAAATGAGGACCTGATTGTCGGGGGCAATATGCTGAATCTGTAAACTGTTTAGAGAGGGTTGTAAAGCAGTATATAAGTCTAAGTGCTATTGCTATGAGAAGTGAAATGTTTTTTTGGTTTTTTTTAAATCAAAGAATGTCCATTGGCCTTTTGGAAAAAGCACCTCTGGCACAATCGGGACCTGGATGATTGAGAATCTCCATAGACAGCCCTTGTTGGTTGGGGAATATAGGCCTAGGTTAAAATTTACAACTTCCCTTTCCTCTTTGGCATTCTCTGAACATGGTCTATCAAAATTCCAGAAGCCTGACATTCCTGAATCAAAACAATAACAACAATAACAATAAAAATCCTGGCTGACAAGTCAACAGGCATGAAATGGGAGAACGTTTCTGGTGATGTCCCTGTGAGCTTGGGTCTGCTATACCTTTCTCTTCCCTGAGGGCATCTTAAGGCTAAATGTTTGTTTAAGCAATTCAAAAAGGGACTAAGCCTTTTATTCAGGCATATGCTTGAAATGCCCCATTCCACATGACCCCTGTCACACATGATGATAACCATCCTGTTGAGAATGGGTAGGAGGGGGAATGAAGCTGGGGGAATCTACTAAGAGGTGCCCTGAAAGTATCCCATGTCAAATCTTGAAGAGCAGCATCACTGGTTGGCTTCATTTGCTGATGCATATTAAAGCTTGAACAAGGAAAGATTTAACCTGGAAATAAGGAGAAACTTTCTGACAGTGAGAACAATCAACCAATGGAACAGCTTGCCCTCGGAAGTTGTGGGAGCACCATCACTTGAGACCTTCAAGAAGAGATTGGACTCCCATCTGTCAGAAATGGTGTAGGGTCTCCCGCTTGGGCGGGGGTTGGACTAGATGACCTATAAGATCCCTTCCCCACTCTGATTACCTGTTATCTGTTATCTGTTTGAACATGGGGGGAGGGGAGGGCAGAAGGGAGGGCAATTTATGCCAATATACTGTTTTGCTGATTTAAGGAGGGGAAGAATTCATATGAACACCGTTATGAGGAAGAGCCATCAAACCACACTCTCCCCCACACCTCACAGGTATTTTTTTGGGGGGTGAAGGAATTAATCTTTTAATCATGTAAATGAATCATTTTGCTCAAAATAATGCATATTTAATTTATTTTTTTGATCCCATCCATGATGCCAATGATTCTTCTATTCATTCTTTGTTGGATCAAAATTCTGTAACTGTAGCTTAGCTTTCTATCTTGGGAAACAGTCAGTTCTGGACACTTAAGACTATGCATATTTACAAGAGAATTTATTTCAAAGCTTTGGAGGTGCTTGCCAAGAAACTACTTCTGTGATCATTCTAATTACCTTGAAAGATACTGTGTCCCATCCAAGTTTCTTTTTAGCCACAGATTTAATCAGTGACGGCAAGTCAAGTCACAATTCCCTCAACTTTATTCTTTATTTGCAAAACAGAAATAATTTTATCCACACCAAACAATATGAAGCTGAAAAGGGAAATGGTGACATTTCTGTTTGTAAAAATGTAGTTTAGAAATGATCTAAAGACTTCTTTTGCTTCTTGTTTGCAATAACTTGTCTGATAATGTTTTGGAGAACTTGCAAGCTCATAAACCTTTCTTTCATTGGATTGAACCTAATTAAATTATTGCTGTGCTGTAAATTTTCATTTTTTCCTTTCAGGGATCAATAGAATTATAATGATTTTTTTTGTTTTCATTTTCCATTTCTTAATTAAATCAATGCACCAACAATACTGTACATTGGAAATAAATAACATTATATATGATTAGATATTTTAGAAATGCACACTTTGAGAGAATGATAGACAGAGATACAAAATGTAAGCATCCATATTCAGTATTTCACCCAAGAAGTTTTTTTATAGAAATGACTTTATTAATATAATTAAAAATCAAGATAAAATATGAACATAGAAATCCTCAACTAAAGGATCTTCTGAATACCTATTCTGTTAATTTTTCATTACTACTACTACTATTTTAAGATGCCAACAAAAGTAAGACATGCTTTGGTTTTTCAAATGTCACTATTGCAAAGTTGGAAAAATTGAATTAACTAATTGCATGTTAGTGGACTTTGGAAAATGAACAATAAAGCAAGGCAATGGTGTAATTTCCCTCCCGCAAGTATCTTCATTGCCAGGTTTTAAATTTACTTATATCATCATGATCATGATTCTAATCATTATCTATAATATATATATATAACACAAGTATCCCCAATTTGCCTCAGTGAATGCTACAACAGGGATGAGTGTGTTTATGTATGTGTTAATAAATAGCAGTCCATTTTTTGGAGTCTATCCTCCACATCAATTACTTGGAGTGGGATTTTTCTAATCTTATAAAAGCAAGTCTGGGAAAGGGACTAGGGTTAGGAATACAAGCAGAGGAAGAAACCTGGGGGTGGGGTGGGATATGGGGGAGTTTCAGAGGCCAAAGGGGAATGAAACCTGTCATTGGAAGTGACTGTGGTGTGGGAGAAGATAATCGAAAAGGGCTGGCATTTGAAATGTGATTAGGATAAACAAACACTGATTCTTATCCCTCTGTTTGTCATAACCTAATCCAAACAGTTCAGACCAAAAGTGCAGTTTTGGCTTTAATTGATATTTTACTAATCTCATTGAACAGCCTGTAAGGATCACTTTTTTGTTTTGACAGCATTAATCCCCTTGTGTAAAACTTCATCTGTACCATTTCAACATAAACATTCTTTCTTTTGGGCCATGCTGCTATAAGCTTAATGTCTGAATATAGTGGCTTCCCTAGATGGGCTAAATGGAGTGGTTTCCTCCCCCCCCCCTCTAATAGCAGAAGTGTCAACGTTGATTCCAGGAAAATGGACTTATCTTCTGCTGACTGGAATTGTGTGTGGAGTGTGCTTTCAAGCTCAATCCTATAGGGCCCCCTTCCCTGACCTTCAGAGCTCTTCTTAATAAGTGGTGAATAACTAACTAAAAACAGTGAATGAATAGTTCTCAAACCACTTTGAAGAAAGGCAGGATAATACCAATACAATTGAAGTATTATGTAGTAACATATATGAGTGTGTATAGCTAGTCTGCAACTTACAACAGTTTGTTCAAAATTGCAACAACAAAGGTGAGAAGCAGGCCCAAGGCCTGTGGGGTCCCAACGGGGTTGAAAGTGGAGCATGAGGTGCCCTGTAGAGGGGAGAAGGCCTGGGAGGCCTGGGACAGGCCACACAGGAGTTGGGGGGGGTGTCGCAGTATGGGCCTGAGTCTAGGTTAGGAGTTTCAGAACCTTCCCCATTCCTGAGGCAACCTATGTTAACAGCCTATGTGGTTGCTTAACAACTGCAAGAGGGAGGGCAGGAATTGTAGTCATTAAACAAAGCAATCACAGACACTTTGCTTAATGACCTGCCATGACTCCATTATGATCATGAATTGAGGACTACCTGTAGTGTGTGTGTCTCCATAACTAGATAGCAATTTGTGTTTCAGAACTGCAATGAAGTCTACTGCATATTCCTCTTTTTGCATGGGGATGAGAAACTCAAATAAATTTTGAGGAAGAGACAAAGAGAAAAATCCTATCTGTAGTCTCCATTGTATACTGAAAAGTTGAGAGATGAGTAAATGTAACTGGCTTTGCATGTAGATGCTCTACTACATGCAAACAGCCTAATGTTTTAGCAACATGAGGAGAGCACATCTTTCACCTTTCTCCTTCTGTCCCGGATACTTTTTACAGAGGCATGATTGAGAGAGTTTTAAAAAACTTCATTACTGTTTAGTATGGTGGCTGCAATGCCTCAAATAGAAAGGCCATACAGGACAGCCAAGAAGATTATAGGAAGCTCACTTTCTATTATTCAGAATATTGCTTATAAGTGCTATGTGCTTAGAGCTCAAAGCATTGTTAGAGACCCTGGTTAGCCCTGGTGGGTTGTAATTTTTTTAAATGGAAGAACAATGTCTTGGCTGCTGTGTGTGACTTAATAACACTATCATTTTTAACACAGGTCAATTGTACCATTGGAGAATCAGATAAGTAGAATTACTCTCTTTCTCCTAGAGGCTGGGAAGAAGCCTTGCATGTTACTTGAAAATATAAAGTTGCTGTCTGGCACATTCTCATGATGTTGGATTTTAACTTCCTGCTACAGTATTCTGATATGTTGTTTAATAATAAAGTGGTGTTGAAAGGTTATAAATAAAATTAAAAAATAGACAACAACTCTAATTTTTCCTGCCAAACTAGAGAATACTGAGGTGAAGAAGGATATTGTTGACTCCTGTGGGGGAGGGGCTGGATCAATGGCTTGTCTTTACAGAACGCAACTTCCTATGAAGTGGGTATATATATGCATATTTCCTGTATGCAATCATGATTCCACAGCAGAATGGGTTGCAGGATGCCCAGGATGTGGCTCTGCCGGACACCTTACCATCACATGAGAAATGAAGTTGGTAACTCTGCACTGCGTTGTTTATTCTGCACTCCATAATGTAGTATGGGGAAGGGTGCCAGAAGTTGAACGTCTCTCTTTTTGCCTCCCTAAAGCTGGTTACTGTATCTCCCCTGTAAACAACTGAATCTGGCTAGTCTGATTTTGTGTAAGAGTCCTGAAGAAGCATCTGGGATGCTATTCTTTTCATCATGAAACTGGGCAACGAGAAGAAACCGCTCAGTTTTAAAATTGCTGCTCTATATGTTAGTTCCATCCATGTATGGAGATCCTCAATCATCCAGGTCATGATTGTCCCAAAGGTGCTTTTTCAAAAAGCAACTGGACTTTCTAGGTTTTTTTCCCCCTTGAAAACATTTTGCTTCTCAGAACTGAAGAAACTTCATTTCACTTCTTGAAGTGAAATGTTTTCAAGGAAAAAACCAAGAAAGTCCAATTGCCTTTTGGCAAAGCACCTTTGGGACACCATGCATGTATTTTTTAGCATATGACCGCCTCTGTTGATCCAAAGGCCATCTCAATTTTGATATGAATGCCAAAGTTCTGACCCATTCTCAAGACATTTCTATCTTCTAAGATAGAGCACAAGAAGGCCAGTATCTCACAGGGTTGGAGATTGCACAAAAATACATTATTTTAAATATATAATGGATTTGTTTTGATGCTTAGGGCAAGACCTGTGGAATCCATACAGATGACCTGTGTGGAATCCATACAGCAGACCACAAACTTGTCTTTTGAGATTCTGACCTTCTTGCTATCTTAGGAGATGTTAATGTTTTTGCTTAATTTTTTGCAAGATTCTTTTGTGGTTTTGTTTTTACCATTAACAAAAATGTTCAATTTAATTTTGGAGTCCTGTAAGTGGCCATTGGGATAAGGCTGGGTGGGAGGGTCACATGAGACATGTAAGCAATGCTAATCCCCGGGATGGTCCTCTAAATCATTTGAGAGTGATGCAGTGATGCACATAAATGAAAGGGTAGGAACTGCAGTTTTAGAGGCTTTTGTGAAAGCAGAGTGTCAGGTGAGCACTGGTGTATTTGGGGAAATATTCATCAAACTGCTAGGATATGGTGGTGCCATTCTGACTAAGGTTTCAATCCCTCCTCCTTCATGGTTCATAGTATGATTCTGGACAAAATGGCTCATAATAACTAAAAGTAAATTGCGATGTTGCTTATTGTATCTTCTCTTCCTATGTGGAGATGACAACGGAGAATGTAAAATAGGAAGGTAACCAATGGAAGATGATGTCTTTGCACCACTGATAATATTCTACGAATGGAAGACAGTAATTGTACAGCAAAGTCTTTATCTGCTAACACCATAAAGTTGTTCTGCCAGAACATATCTATATACCATGTATAGCATTCTACCTATCTGTCTCTATCTTCCCCACCCTTCACATCTCCTATTTCTCTCTCTGCAAACAGAGTTTTCCTCCTACCCCTCCCTTTCTAACATCAAGCTGCCTTCTTGCATGACAGCCAATATCGTAAGAAGCAACCAAGTAAGATATCAGGAAAGGAGGAAAAACATCCCTGGTTTAGGTGATTTATGATAGCATCTGTTGCAAGGGAATAAGGCAGTCTGTGGTTATTCTGCTTGTCATCAGACTCGGGGAATTTTCCATTGACCGTACAAAGGCCTTATCTCTCAACAATAACAATAGCAGTGTAATTAATCATTAATAGCTTTGAAGGAATCTTTTTGCAAGCTGGGTGCCTTTTATGAGGAGTACTCAGCCTAGCCTGTAGTATTTCAGTGCTTCTGTTTTTGTTCCATTGTGGGTAGGAAGAGCAATAAGATGAATTTAATTCAAGTTACAGAGCAGTCCAGGTTACTTAAGCAAGGCAGCCCATGCTCTCGCTGCATTCTTACAAGATACCACTATCTTTCTGAATTCCGTGCAGGTCATGTATGTGTAATGTGAAATTGCAGCCAAAGAGCTATGCATTTTTGCAGAGGGATGTCCTACTAGGTGTGTTTAATACTTTGGCTCCAAAGCAGAAAGGTTGCTTTGGACTGAACCTGTGAATACACTGGAGTTGTTGAGGTCTCCTTTAAGGATAGCATGGATACTGTAGCGCCTTCTTATTGCAAATGTGTCGTCCCAAGATTATACAACTACAGTATTTTGTGTGAACCCAGGAAGTAGATCTAGCTTTTAAAAGGAAACAATAATAGATGTGACCTGCATACATATTTCCCCCTTTGAATAATAATTTCTGCTTTGGACCTGCAGCTAATTCCTACTGGATTTAGCTGGGCTTACATTTACGTAAGTCTGCACAGGAGTGTTAAGCAACCTCAAGCGGCCCCGAACCTTTTTCTGTGACTTCAAGAGTTTTTTCCAATTAAAATTACTCAAAATTACAAAGTTTCCTGTTTTGAGGTGAGAAACACACAATGACTGGAATGCAGCCCAAAAGGGACATTATTTTTTTTCTTTAGAAAAGCAAAGAAACATCTTACTCCAGGAAAAAAAGAAGAGCTGAAAATCCTGCCACATGAAGGATTTCACATCATTGTGTGCAATCTGCTGCATTCAGAGGGCATAGAGAATCACAGCAATAGCTTTTCCTTTGAAGCAGCAAAGGGCCTTGTGGGAGCTTCTAAACTTCTTTTTTTTTTACAGTCTCTAGAACAATTTCTGACTAAAGACCTGACTATATTGGCACTTGATTTATTTAATTCAAGATCGAATGACTACAGCCTGCTGTACAGTACTATGAAGCCTGTTCAGAAATCACATTTGGTCCAGAGTGCAGCAATGTGAATATTAATTAGTATCAACGGTGTTTCCAGGCATACCATATTATAACAGTCTGACAAGAGCTACACTAGATGTTATTTCTTTCTGGGCACAATACAGAATGGAGAAATGACTTTAAAGCTCTAACAGACTTAAACTGCAGAATGACTTAAAGCAGGAGTGTCAAACTCTATTTCATTGAGGGCCGCATCAGGGTTGTGTTTGATCTGGGTGGGGCATGGCCAGGTGGGCATGGCTAGGGTGGACAAGGCCAACTCGATGTCACTCATGTTGGGGATTCCTGAGGTTGCCCGGTTGGGGCTGGAGTTATCCACTTTGGGTAGTTTGTTTTGCTAGCACTCTGTCAGCAAAAACGGAACTTGGGAGGGGCATGCACAGCTCTCCCGGGTTTGGCTGTGACGGCCTCTTGCAGCACTCTGCCAGTAAAATGGAGCTCGGGGGGAATTTGCACAGCCCTCCCGGGCTCTGTTTTTGGCTGTGATGGCTTCCTGCAGTGTTCTACCAGTGAAAACAGAGCTCAGGGCCTGCACAAAAATGTTTTAGTTACTGCGGGCCAGTCCTTTACTGTTTCCAGGCCAACCTTGCGGGCCTAATATAAACACCCTTTGGGCTGCATCCGGTCCATGGACCTTGAGTTTGACACCCCTACCTTAAAGGACTATCTCCTTCTGTGGCATCCTGTTTGCTCCTTAAGTCTTGATGCAGAGGTTTTTCTCAACGGCAAAAAGACATTTAGCTTGGATAGAAAGAAGGGCTTTTTCAGTAGTTGCACTTGAACTTTGGAACTTCCTTTCTGAAAAAGTGAGAAAACCTTATCTGATGGTGGTGCTTTTGAGCATAGTTTAAGGACATTAAGTGCTGCATAAAATAACATTCATCCCATAAGCAACATATATTTTAGAAAATGGTATCTTCTGTCTGTGACTACTTATTTTTTATTAGTATTTCTTTTATTTTTATTTTTTTCCTTTTAAACATTTTACTAATTCTAAAAGACACATAAGAACTGTTATATGAATAAAACTGAATATATGTGTCCCAAGATAATGTTGCAAGTTCCAATCTGCCTTCTGAGCTTTTGGACTCATGCATAACATATGAAAATGCTACAAATGAACTGTAGGCTTTTCTGTTGTATTCAGGCAGGAAGCATGCAACCACTCTACCATAAGTATAATGTACTTTACACTTTATTTATGACATTAAACCTTAATGTAGTTTAAAACACAGAGAACAACCTCTCCCTTTAAAATCCACCTCCCCAAACCCCCAGCCATGTTTGTGACACAATGGTTCCTTTTTTGTTGCTTGTTTTTGCTTGAAGGGGAAAAGTTCATCTGAATGAACAATCTGGTTTAAATGTGTGATCTCTGACATCTCTCTCTCTCTTGCTCTCTCTGTGGAAAATTACACATAAGATTATCAACTTCTTCTTTGGTAGCTAGGGTTTAAATTTATAGCTAGGGTAAATTTAAATTACAAGAGTCAGAAATACAAATGGAACTGAATTTACATCAGACATTCATGAGGGAATCTAATAACTTCCCTGGATAGGTAAAGATTTCCACTTTTTTATTTTTTGCTTTATGTCTTCATGTAACATATTAACAGAACATCTGGATAGAGTTCTCTGCCATTTTATGTAGATAATAGTGAAGTTTGCTGTATTCATATATTTACTGGAAAAAGGGAAAAGTTCTGATTGCTAGTTAGCAGAACTGTGGCTCCCCCAGAAGGCTATCACTCTATTCAAGTACAATTATCAGTCATAATATTTTAACCATGCTTCGATGAATAAAGTGAAATTGGCTGGATTCACTTATTAAACTAAGTGAAGGTGTGGAAACCACAATGGCTGGATCGTACAGTATATTAAATCAAAACAAATCACTTAATGGCTTAACATGAAGCTTGAAATAAGTCTACCTCTTTTAGTTTAAGAAACTTCTTTGCTTGTTTATATAAGGTAAATAATATCTGCTTTAGTTAAATCATAAAGCTATCAAATTCTACAAAATTTTAAACTATCATTAAATCAAAAGCAATGTTTTTAAAGATGCTACATTATTGGATATAGCAGCAGGTCTAGGGTAGAGCCTGGTTCTGTACTACAAAAAAAATTGGTTTCATACAAATAGAAACAAGATATTGTTATCATGGACCATTATTATTATTTCACACTTTATCCACAAATTATAACTAGAAATAATAGACCTGTCTATAAAAATCCAGACAACCACTAGATGTCAACAAAGGGATCTCAATATATCTCTGCTGCCATCTAATGATCATCTGAAATTTTGCAGCCTAGCTAAGAAAGACTTAGAAATAAGTTACATTTGACTGTGTGAGTTTGCATAATACATTAGTTGTTTAGTTTGTTATTCAGTGGTTATTTTATGGTTCAGTAAACTGAGTGAACCTATTCGGTTAACTTAATTGATTTAGCAATAGATTAACTTGTGCCCTAAACCGAGTCAGTTGTGATGTTTTTGCTAAAATATAATGTGGCTTCTTTGGTCTTGAGTAGTATATGAATACAGTTATGACAGTGTATAAACTATACCACCGGGAGTTATTCAGTACACCATAGCTAAGCAAATTATGTTAATATTAGTTAATATTTATCTGAGCAATTTCCGTGTAGTGTGGTTTTATCTTACTAACAAGGAAACTACAAGATTTGACTTTAACTTTAACTTGCTTATTTTGTATATGTCCCATGTTTCTCTCTGCTTCTTTTTTGACCCCATCTGTGGTCAGTGAGCAAACCCAAAGCAACTCCTGGAGCAATGATACAAGATAGTAGGTAGGTTTCTGATAAAATTTAAAATATCTTTATCTTCCCCTGGCAGAATAAGACAGGTGGGCTGATGCTTGACTTGTTTGTTTTCTGCAGCTTTCTCTTCTATAGGGTCTTCATCTCTGAACAGGCTATGATCTAGGGTGCCATGGGATGGCCTGAAATTGTCTTATCGGTGTGTGCAAACAAACTGAAGGTTTCTGTTGTGTTTTACCCTTTTGACGAATCTGGCTATATTTGCACAAAAACTTGGCCTGTGGTTAATTTATCATAGATAATGTATTGATCCAATTTTCTGGGATTACACACTACATCAAGCCAAAACCTAGCTACAGTAGTTACGATTGCACAATCCTTCTGGTTAAAATGGCACTTTTAACAAGTTACAGGTTCTATATATCTTTCAAATACAGACTCCCTGCTTCCCCACCAATAAATCTAACCAATAAAATTATAAAACTCCAGATTTGAATTTAGCTGGCTTTCAGAGCTCTAATATAAATAAATTTTGACAGTCCATTTTTTATCAACCTGTAAAGAAATGTACTTTTAAAGAGGTGAAAGATCAGATCTGAATTTGTCCAAGAAAAATGTGAATTGCCCATAACTTTCAAGCATAATTGACAACAATGAGCAAGCTGCTATAAATAGAAGGAAAGATATTTTGGTTCATTTAACAAATAAATAGTTGTCTTGGTAGATTGCAATGTGCATCTCAGAATCTGTTTGCACAAAACAAATGATATAATAGCAACCTTGGCATGCTTTGGAACAAGAAATACACACCCCTTAATTTGTGTAATCGGGGATTAGATAGGGTAGAATCAGTTGCATTGTGCTTCATATGACATCATATGAACATTTACAAGTAATTGATTTATATGACATTTTGAGTTGAGTGCCTCCCAGCTTATAAATAGGAGAAAGGAAAATGCAGCTGTTCGCCTAAGCAGAGAGCACAACCACTTGCTTCCACAATTTCTAAAAGACGTTTAGCCCTTGATAAGTGCTTGAGTCTACTTGTCCTCTTTAATTCAGCAGGGTCCTTTAAATCTCCTGTTATCTATAGGCTGCTCTGGAAAGGGAACGAGAGCTGAGAATGATAACAACGTGATAGTGCTGTCTCTCCCACTAGAGAAATTATATCTCTTTGTTGGAGTTTGGAAGAGAAATGCACATTGACTGTGGCAGAAGTGAGTTACAGATAACCACCGATTGTGGTTGTGGCCATTAGCCAAAAAATTGTCAGCAGGCTCGGCATAAATCCTTGGGGCCTTTGTTTACATTTTGATCTGTCAGGAGTTTGATTGCTACAACATTTAGGGATTGGTGGTGGTTTTCACTTGTCTGGAAGGACTTCAAATTATTACAAATATTATTGAAACTGCCTTTATCCTAAGAGTATTTGTATGAAAGGCACCATCCTGCTTACAAGCATTCCCTCTGATACTAGTTGGTAATTCCAAAGTCACAAGAGTCCTATTAAGAATTTTATGCTTAACACCTCCTGAATGGCAGGCATACCTTCTGAGATATACCAGAAATGATGTTCAAGGATAGCAAGAGAAATTTCTTCTGGGATCACACAATAAAGCAGTCTGGTTCAAACTTTGGACTTAACAATGTCTTATTCAATAATTCAGTATGTTCACAAACATACATAGCCATAAAATATGTTTCCCAAACTACAGTGGCTGCAGTCAGCAGCTAGCAACTACATACTGATTTTAGATACCTGTGTGGACCCAGTGCTCTTTTTTTTGTTTTGTGATTTTACTGCCATGACCTTCCTAGCATGAATGTTAGCTAGTTAGCTACACTATGTCCCTGAAGAGTGGGTTGAAAGGATAAACAAGTGACAAGTGTGTGTTGTGATTTCACAGTGCAAACTCCCTTCCTCCTGATATACCAGTGTGTGATGTCACAATGCAACTATCCAAAAGCAAAGCTTGTGTTGTAACATGTCATCATTGTAGCTGGGAATAGATGTCTACGGGGATCAACAAATAATTGATACTATCATATTTAAGTTGGGTGCTCAATCTCTCCAATGCGAAGAAGAAATTCAAACGAAAAGTGTGGCCTTTACTACAGAATGCTGCATATTCCTGATTTAGAAAAAAATCAGGGGGAAAAAAAATAACTGGTAAATTTAGGCTGGGGAAGCAGCAGCAACAATAAAAAAAAACCTATTTAGGTTAATTGTGAATTCTGATTGGATATTAGGTGATTCATACACCCGTTGCTGCTACCCACACTGCAATGGAATAAGCAATCTTTTTTTGTTTACAAGGATATACTGAAAAGATTTTTTCAGCCCTTACTATAATCTTCCAATTGATGAACCAAAGCTCCAATCACTAATTGCTTATCAAAAAATATATATAATGCACATTTGTAGCATAATTCCAATGAGATTTATGTTTCAGTTTATCAGAAATCCCCACAATGTATGTCACACACAGTATTTGCTAGCTGGCTAAGCCTTTGTAATTAATTTTGTGAATTCGAGATAGCAAGGGGTTACATTTTGAGAAAACCTTTTTCCTATGATACCATGGATTTAAATATTTCAAACTGAATTAAATAAAAGTATTACCAAATCCCTTTACATTGTGAAGCACGTTCAGTCAGAAAATTCAGAGGGAATAACCAAGAAGGTCATTAAAGGCATGTATTCTTAAAGCAAGTGCTATAAGAAATTTTCATACTCTTATTTCTGGAGCAACAAATGAGATATAAATAACAAGACAGAGACAGGCTGTGGGAGTGAAATGCTGATTCTCTTTCAACCAGTTGGGGGGTTAGCATTTAATTAATAGATCCAGAATTTTAGTCTTTATGTCTGTACTTTCAATAATGGTATGGAAGCCCGCGAAAATCTCCGAAAACATATATATATATATATATATATATATATATATATATATATATATATATATATATATATAAAGAAAGAAAGAGAGAGAGAGAGGGAG
Source organism: Bungarus multicinctus (assembly GCA_023653725.1). Lineage (NCBI taxonomy): Eukaryota > Metazoa > Chordata > Lepidosauria > Squamata > Elapidae > Bungarus > Bungarus multicinctus. The sequence goes on along the minus strand of CM042838.1, from coordinate 43,907,374 downwards.
GGAGGGAGGGAGGGAGGGAGGGAGAGATTGATTTACAGTTTTTCTCCCCCCTCCTCAGGAGCTTTCGCTAATGTAGAATAAATGATTCTGGCTTTTCATAACAAGGAAAAAAACCTCATACGGTTTTCCATGCAAAATTGGAATGTTGTATTTGTAGTGTGCTAACAAGGTTCTTTTGCATGAGCTATTGCATAGTTAAGTAGGGTTGAAGTACTATAATTTCTAACCAAAGTAGACATTAGAATTAATTTATCAGTTAAGTCAATTGACATAAGATCCTAAAGTTAAGCATAAATTTTATGAATAAATAAGTCTCCCTACAATTCAATGCAATTGCAGTATTTATGGAGAAAATGAAGTACTTTTTTTTACCTTTGTGAATCAATAAAACTACTATGTAGTTTTAATAAATCCAGCTTTCTAATTAATATCAGATTGAGTGAAAATGACCCGAAGCTAGGTTTACATGTGTTGATTTGGGACAATGTTTCTCACACATGAAAAGTAAGCAATAGTTTGTCGATAGGAACCTAATCAAACACCAAAACCAAATTTTTGAAACAGCTTCCCATAATAGATGTCTATCAGATAAGTTAAGCTTCGGTATATATCTGGAATAGTGTGGCTAGGGACAGAGAGCTTGCTAAGCTATAGTTTGTTTAACCATGGCTTATAAAATAACCCACAGTTGAATTGGTTGCATGCTAGACTAAATAATTAATTATGACTTGGAAACTTGCAAAATATGTCTCAGTTCCATTTTTGAGGTTCTCCCTGGATTGTACCAAAATTTGGCATACATTAACAATTATTGGTGCCTCCTTTTTTTTGGACACTAAGAGGCTTAAGTTTGTCCTTTCTTTCAACCCTCCCCAAATGAATACAGCAGAATTTGTTAGGATTCTACCCACAATTGAATGAATTAATTCAGGAGTTTGTGTTGGCCAATACACTGAACCCTAAATGAGAGTAACAGTGACAAAATAACAAAATAATAGAATTGGAAGGAACCTTGGAGGCGTTCTAGACCAAAACCCCTACTCAAGCAGGAAACTCTATACGTTATCCAGCGGATTATATTTTAGGAACTTTCCAGTTATTCTTTTGTACCCATTGCAAGATTGCAACAGCTGTAACGAATGTAATGATCTATTTCATAGATCAGCATCAAAAAATCTAAGTACCGGTATGTAGCATATGGGCATATCCAAGACAATGAATTAATTAAATGTCAATAGAATGAAATTAACAAGTTAATATTTTACTATATAGAAAACAATAGTTTCCCTCTTTGTTTACATTAAAAATGATGATTCAGTGGCAAAGTTAGCAAAGGTCCTAAAGTTTTGGGAAGGCCATGCACAGAATAGTTATGTAGTTTTGCATAGACCAATTTTGATTACTTGGGTGATGCTGATAAGGATTTCCACTGCCTCTGCATCACTTAGCATATGTTTAAAATTATCTATCCATTTCAGCAGTTTTAATAATTGGGAAGAGCAATATTTAATTACTCCATAGAGAGAAAAGAATTTTCTATGCATTTCTTATTGAAATCTCACATTATAATTTATACATTCATGCAAAGAGTATAAACAAAGGTGAGGACCACATAAGAAAAAAAAATGGCTGGAAACTGTTTTATATAAGTCTTCACTTGTTGAGCATCTTATCCAAATTCTGTGTGAGAATGGAAATGCATGCATGGATGGCTTTGCCTTCCTTCAGGGTTCAGGATTGCCTCTTGTGTCGTGTCTGAGTCAAGGATTTTCTACCATTATGAGTAGGCTTCTCAATAGAATAGAAAGTGATTCTAAGCATCTGTGTATGTATGCAGAAACATGACAGGTAGGCTGAATCTGTGCTTTACCAGAATGCAATTGGAAGGTGTGTTATGCATGAATCTAGCCAATAAATTTGAACAGGGCCTTGTTCTTCCAATCAGTATCTCCAGCAAGATTCATAAAAGTTTTCCCCCTTGCTATATTTGTGCATAGAATCCATATGTCCAAAGGGACATCCAAATTATGTAAAGGTTCTGTATGGGGTAGTACAACTCCATCAGTGGTGTAATTAAAAAATTTTTTACTACCGGTTCTGTGGGCATGGCTTGGTGGGCATGGTGTGGCTTGGTGGGTGTGGCAGGGGAAGGATACTGTAAAATCCCCATTTCCACCTCACTCCGGGGAAGGATATACTGCAAAATCTCCATTCCCTCCCCACTAGCCTGCTTTCTGGCTTCATTCAAGGCAACAAAAAAATACTCAGCCAATTAGCTGGGACTCCAATCAGCTGGGACTCAGGAGGCAGTAAATAGATAGGGGTGAGGCCAACCAGGGGTGGTATTTGCCGGTTCTCCAAACTACTCAAAATTTCCACTACCGCTTCTCCAGAATCTGTCAGAACTGGCTGAATACCACCTCTGAACCACATCCAGAACAAGAGATGGAAAGTGCCCAGCTCCAACTCAATCATGTTCAAGTTCAGCTGAAGCCTATTACTCCCCATTCAAACCCCGCACAACCTTGAGGCAATATATAATTATAATAATAAGACATTATCTTACTATAATATATATTAATATTTTAAATTGCAGATACTATATATTAATATATATATACCAAATGCGTATAATAAGATACAAAATATACTTATACAATTTAGATATTTTACCATCAATGAAAAACTGCTATTGTATAAAATGCCTTGGAAATCTATAGAATGTGTGACATTTGTAGGCAAAGTATGAAATGTCCCATTTTTGACAATCTATAGATTTCCTAGGCATTCTATAAAACACCTAATTTGACACATTGATGGTAACATATATGCTACAGGTATTATTTATATATACACATACAGATCAATTTCCCATATTATATATCTTGTCAAAGTCTCCATTTTCTTGGAGTACAGAACAGAGTTCCTTATTGGATTTGGTACTGTGAGCCAATTTTACCTAGCATATTACAAAAGCATTATTTTCAACTCAAATGTTCACCTGAATTTTTACAGCTGAGATCCAGTAGCTATATTAGATCCCTGAATCAGAACTATTTTAAGGTGTGATTCTACCACAATTATACTATAGCCTAGAACCAGTAGAAAAAATCAGAAAATCTCTCTTGGGAATGGCACATTATTCCAGGGAGGCTAATAAAAGCTTAAGTCATGTATCCTATTATCATATAAATCATTAAGCAACCTTCACTGATTTAGTAGAACAGAAGTGTCAAATGATGATCTATCTCTTTTGAAGTAAATACCTTTTGTTCCCACAGTGAAACTTTTAAAAGCTATCTTCCCCCATTGGAAGCATATTCATATCATTTTAATTAGTAAACTGTTTTACACATAGCTTATCTTATCAGTTTAGGAACAAAATACTGCGTTTTTCTATATTTTAAAATTTGGAGCTCAGTGAAAATGGTATTCTGGAATATTTATCCCATATTTTAGCAGCAAATCCAGAGTGGTGCTATTAATGACTTGGTGTAGGAATTAGTGCAATATCTCAATTGACCTTGTAAGGTCTATTGACTTGCCAAAATATTTCTCTACCACAGAATTCTGATTATTATATAATTCTGATTATATGAAGATCCATCACTAATTTAATAATCTTTCAACATAAATATGAAAAATGTAGCTGAAATGGGGGAGAGAGGGAGAGAGAGTGAGGAGCTCATGTCCAAATCTTCAGGCTGGATGTTCAGTGAGTGATCATTAGAAATCCCAGAAGCTGGAACTTAATAGTGTCCTTTGGATCTCCCTTCATTCTGAGATAAAACTTGGATGAAGTACAAAGTGATAGCAATAGCAACAGCACTTAGACTTATACCTTATAAGCTGTTTACAGAGTCAGCATATTGTCCCCAACAATCTGGGTCCTCATTTTACCGACCTCAGAAGGATGGAGTCAACCTTGAGATTTAAATTGCCAATTTGCAGGCAGAAGTAGAAGCAGAAGTAGCCTGCAGTACTGCACTCTAACCACTGCGCCACCTCAGTTTTTATAAATTGGATACTTATCAGTCACCTCCGTAAAGTGATGTCCAGGGACCAGTCAGTATAGAGTTGGTATGAGGCCACTAGAAATGGATATAGCATTGGGACAGAATTGTGAAGAAATGTGATAATTTATCACTTAGAATGGCTAACTAGCTATCATTTAATTTCCTTGCTCCCTCTGCAGAAGAAACTCTGCAACTCTGCAGAAAGTGCTTTAGACAGCGGCTTTGGATTTTGTGCTGGTGTGAATCCAGCACTTCTGTGTTCTGCTTCCATCTGGTGCTGGTGCTTTTGGGATTAAACTAATTAAAGTACTTCTTAAAGCTTCACTGTATTTCTTAGGCTGCATGGGAACCTGAAAAAAGATGTGGCTGATTTAATTAATGGAAAAGAAGAGTTACATTTGGGTCCAAAGTACTTCTTCCAAATCCTTTTTAATATGTAGTGCCTGAGTGAAGGAGATAATCATTTCAGTTTGTATTTCTGAGAGTATGAACATTCCAAGATGTTCTCTAGGTATATGACTCTCTCTCTCTCTCTCTCTCACAAACACACACACACACACACACAAATATATAGCCTATGACATATATATGTGATATCTTCTGATCCAGACATATCTGGAATGCAATTTCTTACAGGACATTCTTCCCAAGATCCCAGTAATTTTTGATGTATCTATTAATATTTTGGGAGATGTTTTACAAGAATCCTCCATTCATTCACGCTGAGCATTTTTCAGGGGAGACGGCATCAACATAAAACAATTGTTCACCATCTGTTGAATTCTGCTGGAATGATTAGCTCTTCCTGCTCTCTTTTTCTTTCAGCCCATAAAAATTGACAGCAGCAAATGAAGCTGTAAAATTACAGCTCTAAATTAATAAAGCATAATTGAGCCGTACCCTGTTAAAAATTAACGCTGCCCTCAATATACTTTTATACTATTTTGGATTTGGACATATTCTGGGTTGGGTTGGGATGAGAGACAAGGAAAAAAGTAGGAGAAAGATTGCAGTTAAACTGAACTACCAAGTGGCTTGCACAGGATGACCTGAGACTGTAGGAGGGAAGCTATAAAAGTCAAAGGAATGTGAGTGGCAAAAGGGGCCCATTACTAGTAGCTTCCCTGAGTAATTTGAGAACCAGTCTTCAACAAAATCAGTTGGACATAAAAAGTTGTATTAAGTATTGAGGTCAGAAAGGATCACATCACTTACAAATTATATGTTGGCAGACTTCTCCTTGGGTCAGAAAGAGGCAGCGGGGAAGTTTCCTTCAAGAGTTTTCACTCCAAAAAATTGTGGGATTAGGTCAAAGTTTGGGTAGGGCCTATTAGAGGTGTCAATTGCTTTAATAGACTCTAATAGATGTGCAGCAAAATGCTGTGCCCTCTGCAGTCACCATACAATGCCAGAAAAAGGCTTCTGTATTTGGAAGAAATTGTAGGGAAGTGCAATTTTCATATCCGAAAATGATCTTTTTACACTGAAGCACAGCACAACTCTAAATTTACTATTGGCCACAAGGAAATAGCTGTTTTGAACTGGGAACTAGGAGAAGAAAGCCACAGTTCTTCTCTCCCTACCGCTTTCTGCCTCTATTTTCCTGCTACTTCAGAAGATGGATTGGCATATGGATCTCATAGCATCTCCTTATAACTGAGACTTGGATTATCTATATTCCAAAGCTCTCTTTTAGATTGACAAACTGAGAAGTTTAAAAATAGCTTTTCTGTGTTGTTGGTCATGCCATGAGTTTGAAGAGATTCTATCTAACATGATTGGGATCTTGACAGGAAGGAAATACAGCAGAACTTTAATTGCATAGTTCTTACAGTGACAGGGTATCGTACACCCAAATTGATGTGCAGTGTGACATCTCTTAATGAGATCCATGCTGATTCTCATCAAAGTTGTTTCCCCTTTTTGGTGATCTGTTGTTGTGTCCCACTAAGGTGAGTAAAGCAAGGTTTATAATTTCAGTCCCATGCCTGTCAGACTGAGATATGAGATTTATCAGATGGTGTTAGAATGTGTTCTTGCCTTGCTATCATTAATCCAAATTCCTGTCAATTTGGCATTGATGGTTACCAATTATATTTGCCAGAGGGTATTGCTTAAGGCTGGCATTGATTTGAAGATTTGATCCACATCATTATTTCTTATCAACATGGCACTATGTGTAAAATTATTTTGGTACACAGGAGAAGGGACAAATCATGTAAGTACAATATAAGGGCCTTCCACTATAACAAAGAAAACAAGTTGTTTTCAAAAACAGAAACAGTTCCAAGGTGCTTTTTCAAGAGACAACTGGACTTTTTTGTTTTTCTTTGAAGACATTTCGCTTCTCATCAAGAAGAGCTGAAAAAGCACCTTTGGGACAGCATGATTGGATGACTGAGAATCACCATAGACTTTCAAAGAACAGGTTATTAACAGATAAAAGTTCCCCAGTAAATTAAATATCTTGATTCCCCAGACCTGCGTCCAGCAAAATTCAGAAAACAGTATTTTCCTTCCATTTCAGCTCCAAATAACGAAGTCCATTGTTTCCAAAGCAATCTGGGCAGTTCACACAATTAATATAATTCGTGTCAATTTACATGATTTGTGTAATTATGCAAATTAATATTTTGTATCAATTTATTCCATTTGCATGATTACACAATTATGTAAAACATCAGTTATATAATTATACAAATGACATCAATTGGATAAATTTGGATTTAACAGACATTTGGATTTTAATGGTCACCTCCCCTCCCCCAAAATGGTCCATTAACTTGAAGTTTAGTAGAATGAAAGAGCTGCACACCATTTATTGAATCAGAGTACTTTACTTACTACTTTTCTTTTTTAAAATTTATTTATATTAGAATTTTAAAATAACAATAAATGCATAAAGGATCAAGGAAAAGATAATAAAAAGAAAAATAAGAAAATATAGATACTATACTTGATCTTAGACAAAAAACAGAGTGTTGTAATATTCTGCCCATAGTAGTTCTGGAGGGACAATATGAAAAATTCTCATAAAAGATTAGATTCTGCCCCTGTGAACAAGGGACCATTGAAACCACAGCTCATGTACTACTGTATTCACCCTCTGTAAGGACCTCAGACTTTTTTTAACAACATCTTTACCTAACAAAATATCCCAGAAATTCTGATGTCTTTTATGTACAGCTACTACTATTGAACCAATATGGTACAATTTCTTTGAACATAACTTTTGTCTGTGAAATTAGGCAGACACTGCTTACCCATTGATGATTGCACCATTAATTGTAATATATTACTATGTTCTGTTCTGCTCTGTTCTGTTCTGTTCTATTTTATTCAGTGTTTATCCTGATCTGTGACCTACTTGCATTTGATGCTTGGGGGTGGGGGGAATTTCACCAGGAAAAAATAATTTGCTTTAGAAATTCTTTTCAGAGGAGAAGAACGTTTCAGTGACACTCTTATGAAGTGTATGATACTTTACAAAGTATGCAATTGTCTTATTTTTCATAGTATCATCATATCCCCCGTGAAGCCTAGAAGACTCTTTTGCTACCTGTGTTCTCATTAAATCCCAAAAGTACTTTTGTTATGGAGGAATTCCTTTCACGAGCCTTTTGGCAACAACAGTGCCACTGTACCTGCTTGTAGAGTAGAAGGGTAAAGAGATGGCCTTGAAGAAAATATGTGGAACTCTCGGGGAACCACGAGGGTCTGAGAAGAAAACTCAAGATTGCCTTGTCCTAATTTTCTTTGGTATAAGTGGGGGAGTGGGGGAAGAGGAGAATTGTGAGGATTTCATGATTAATATTAGCCAAAGTTTACCAGGTCAGAAAACGAATACCACAAGAAATATCTGGACTTTCTTTATTGATATTGGCCACAATAACAGAAATTATATTGCCAAGGAGAGTTCTGTCTGAGAACACACTCAGAGTATGTTTGATTGCTTTACTGAAGTCAACATTTTTCTTTTTATACTCATTTGAAAAGCTGGAAGAGTATACAATAGGATAGGATTTCAAATTTGAATAGTAGCTAAGAATTGGGTCAAGTATACATATATTTTGAAATCAAACATTTGTTCTCTTATTTATCCAGAATAGGGAAGGCTACTGAATGAGGATTGGGAAATCTGGACAATCATTTTGTGGTCCAGAGAGATAACTGAAATCTCACTTTGCAAAGATCTGGTGGCCAATGGTATATTGACTGCAATGATATGCTAATCTTACCACTACTATTTCAGGCTTAGGTAATTGGAAAACCTTTAAGAGAGTAATATCCAGAAGTTATTAAACTGTACACAGGTTAGGTGTATATCTCCTTTTTTAGATCTTTTATAGGTAACCTGCAAAGTGGGTACAGGCCATAGAAGAGTCCTGGTGGCATAGTGGTTAAAACGCAGTATTGCAGGCTGCCTTTGCCCATTGCCAGGAGTTTGATCCTAATAGGGATCAAGATTGACTCAGCCTTCCACCCTCCCTTGGTTGGTAAAATGAGGACCCAGATTGTTGGGGGCAATATGCTGACATGGTAAATCTCTAAATGAGGGCTGTAAAGCACTGTGAAGTGGTATATAAGTCTAAGTGCTATTGCTACAGAGGTCATCTTGGTAGCCCTCTGCAGGCACTTTATCTGCTACCGTATAATCATCTTTACTCCAGAACCATCCTCCTTCCCTCCCTCCCCCAGTACCACCATTGTGTGAAGTTGTTTTTTTTTTTGCCTTTTTATAGTTTCTATTATTTTAAAATTTTATTGTAGTAATTTTTGAATTGTAAGAAGCCAGTTGATTGAGATGGTTAGCGGTGGAAATTGAATAAATAAATAATAAATAAAGACAAAGTTGCCCGACTGGATACTACGTGACATGAGTTTTTTCCTGCATTTTGTCTTCCTCCAAAGTACTCCTTTCTGAAACGATTGCTTGCCAAACTGTCATGTGGCAGGAAGGAGTTTTTCAGTTTAAATTAGGAGAAGGTATAAAATTATCTCTGTCCACCTAGTGTATTGAGAGAAGGGAGAGGAGGAGGATAAAGTGGTTTGCGAAACCAATAGATACGTTGAATTTCAGCTCTCGTTTTCTCCCTCCAGCATACCTAATGGCAAGAGATCGTCCAATATTAGAGGGCACCAAGCTGCACGCTCCTCCCGCTTCATAAATAAATGGAGAGAAAGTAAAATAAGAAGCGAATCGATGTTAGCCATCAGTGGAACCTAGGTCCTGTTTCTTGGATTTGATTTTAATGGCATGAAAGATGCATTTTCCAGAGAGGAAAAGGTGCTACAGTTAGGAGTATCTTGATGCATTGTATAAAAGCGATTTGCAATTAGTGGTTGTGAGACTTTCCTCCTCCTCTGTTTTGAATTTATCTGAATTATCTGCAAATGGAAAAAAAAGATCTATGAATATTCCCCCCCCCGCCCCCGAAGGGAAGAGAGACAGGAGAAAAATTGGAGGCTGCTACTATGGTTACAGAAAGGGAGAAAGAAAGGAAAGGAGAGAAAGAATAAAAGGGGTTTGTGTAGATTGTTTCAGTACTGGATGTACTTAGGTGCATGGTGAAAGTAATGGATTTATAAATAAGTCATGTCAAGCATCCATTCTCATAGCACACTCCCTAAGACGAAATGACTGCGGAAAAAATACTCAATGTAATTTCCATTCTTGCTGTGTAATTTCCATTCTAAGCTGCCTTTTAGAGCAGATGGGCTGACAATCTTACACCTATCACCTCCTGATGATGAGAAAAGACACTTGCAAGATGATGGCTGTATCTTGTACCCATTCAGGCAGAAGGACCAGGACAAGAGTACAACACAACACCTACACCAGAAAACAATACTGAAACTTCCAATAACCCCCCGCCCCCCCCAACGAATCCCCTAATCGGAGACTGTGATGATATTCAAATGCTGCTCTTCTAACCGCAAACAAGATGGCACCCACCTTGCTCCTTATGGAGCCTGAGAGAGGACCTTCAGGCCTATAGAGACATGGCCCAGGTCTACCGATGGAGGGAAAGATCCTTTTGGCTCAGCAAACTGAAGAAGGAGAGGCACCACAACAACTGAGAGCACCAGCCTCCAGGAGGGAGGGGCTTAATCATTGGTAGGTCAGGAATTGTGCTTGGTCAATGAAAGGCATGCCAGTGACCATATTTTAAAGAACTGATAGCGAGGCTTGGACCAAAAATAGCAATCGTTTACATTTAGCTAAAACCCAATATAAATCATAGCCTTCGGTTATATTCTTAATAATTTCCCCCTTTTGTCAGTTTAGTATCAAGATGTGCAGTCTTTGGAGGTCTTTTTCAGCCTGCTTGCTCTAGTGCAGAGGTCTCCAACCTTTGCTGGATGAGGAATTCTGGGAGTTGAAGTCCACAAGCCTTAAAGTTGCCAAGGTTGGAGACCCCTGCCTAGTGACTCTCTGCTTTAGGTGAGGAGCAAGAAGTGAGAGTTAGGGCCAAGCAAAAAAAAAGGAAGGTTTCCTCCTCCATTCTTGATGCTTGCCAGCACCTAGCTGACTTCAGTTAATCTCAAAAACCTAATTGGAGTCCTTGGATGGGAGACCATGAGGAATGTAAGAATTATATCCTATACTAGAATTTTTTTTTTAAAAGGAATTAGTGGCAAACTAATTTCCATGAAATCCCTAGGAATCAAGGCTGACTGGAAGGTGATTTTTAACTTTATAAAAAAAACAACCATGTCAGGGACAAACAGGAGGTTTGTATTTTATTTTATAGGACTTGAATTTGGAGCAATACCCGCATTCTAAGACATATTTTCTATCCCATTCAATGGTGATGTTTTTGTGGACCCCAGCTAGAGCATAATGGCTCTTTCATCTAGCAGACATTTACATGATTTTAAATTTATTTTGCCAATAATTATTTTGCGAGAATTTTTTCCATGTCTCCTATACCATTTCTTTTATTGTTCAAATGTTCTCCAACTCTCCATATAAGTGGTACATAAACTTTTCCTGTGTAATTTGCATTTGACATATCAGGGTGAAGGTCATAGTCACTGAAATTGTGCCACATATACATAGGTGGATGTAAGGTCCTTCCTTCCTTCCTTCCTTCCTTCCTTCCTTCCTTCCTTCCTTCCTTCCTTCCTTCCTTCCTTCCTTCCTTCCTTCCTTCCTTCCTTCTTTCCTTCCTTCCTTCCTTCCTCCCTCCCTCCCTCAGTGGTGAGATTCAAATTTTTTATTACTGGTTCTGTGGGCGTGGATTTATGGGCGTGGCTTGATGGGCATGGCTTGATGAGCATGGCAGGGGAAGGATACTGTAAAATCTTCATTCCCACTCCACACCTGGGGGAAGGTTACTGCAAAATCCCATTTCTTCCCCACCCCACTAACTGTTGTGGTCCACCAACAGCCTGCACACTGGCAGCAGAGTTGGACAGTGAGGAGGAACATGGGCTAGTCCAGGAGTTTGGGGGGGATTCGGACAAGGGTGCTGTGTACAATACAGAGATGGGACCAGGGCCATCTCTGGTCCCATCTCTGTATTGTACACAGCACAGGGCCATCTGGGAGTTACGTGCTGACTCTGGAGCCTCCAGAATCTGACAGCAGCGAGGCAGAGGAACAGGGGGAGCCTGTTACCAGTGTGCACATGAGCAGAGCTGCCAGAAGGCAAGAACAGTTAAGACAAAAGGGGCGACTCAGGAGTAAGGCTTAGAGATGATTGGCCCCTCCCATAAGACATAAAGGAGGAACAAAGGCATAGGAACCTTTATAGGAAGCAACTTTGTACGTACTGGTCGGTTTGAAACTTGAAGCTCTCTGTTGAATTTGTGCTCCGTTTGGCCTTGTATAACTAATTAGAAATTGGCAGCATTTCAAAAAAAGATAAAGTACGTGCTTATCAGACTTATCCTGAAGGATTTTGGCAGACTTCCATGGGACTATTTACAAACTGTTTGAGACTCATTATGGGCTGCGAATAACTATAATTCACAGCCATTGAAATAAAACAAAAGGTTTTTTGGACTAATGTGTGTTTATTAATGTCTCAGGAAACCTTGGCCAGAACTACTAACCTGCTTTCCATTCTCCTGTGCAGGGCAACAAAAGAAGACCCAGTTGATCAGGCAGAGAATAGATGGGGGCGGGGCCAATCAGAGGTGTTATTTGCCAGTTCTATGAACTATTCAAAATTTCTGCTACCGGTTCTCCAGAACTGGTCAGAACCTGCTGCATACCACCTCTGCTCTGTCCCTATTATATTAGATAAAGCCTTGGATATGATAAAAAAAAACTGCACTTCACTGCAGGGGTGTCAACTATAACTATAGTGGTAGGCATCCAAAGGTTGAACATTCAAAAGCTGAAGGGTTTATGAAAATAGTTTTGGGATAGAAAATGAAAGGAAATTAAATGAATTGCTTCTTCCCCAGGGTATCATAACATGAAAGAAGTTCCCATGGTCTGATAAGATATAATGAAAAGCTTGTAATGAAAACAGATGTTTAAAAGGTTGTTTTTTTGTAATGCCCTTTAATGGGGTAAAACGGCAGACTTAATCTAAGCAAATAGCAAAACTGTAAGAAAGGCTTCAATTTTCCTACAAATGGGCCAGACCAATCTTGGTTTTGAAGGGCACATTTTCATTATAACCATAGGAGTTATCAGAGTGCGCTTTGTTTTCCCACATGGATCCCCCCCACATACACCCTTATTTTTCTCCTTCCATTTCAAGAAGGCACCTAATATTTCATCAACAGATTCTCGATGTGGATGACTGGAATGGGAAACCCATGCAAATAAGCTGATTAGACATTTGAATTAGAGGGACAGACAAAGAACTAGAAGAAGGGTTCAGGGTTCACTATGACATCAACAGAAAGGCAAGGGGAATTGAGAGTCTTATTTCAGAGTTTTATGAGTGAGAATTGGAACTAGCTATTCAGTATTGTCAGGTACCTTCCAAGTTCAATGCAAGATGCTTATGATGATATATAAAGGCTTACATGGGTTAGATTCCAATTATTTACAGCACTGCCTAATTCAGTTTCATCTGCCAATATGCTCTTCAATAGAACATCTTTTTATAGACGCCACAGAGCCATAGCTGGCATTAGTTTTCAGTTTTCCTTTCTCCATGGCAGAATCCTTCATTATGCAAGAAACTGCCTTTTCCTGTTTAGGAAGAAGCTGAATCCTTCTTTATTTGCTAAGGCCCTTTAATAGTATTGTTTTATTTCCATATATTGAACCTGTCATGCTTTTCATGTTATTTTATTAAAGTTTTTATTGTTTTAATCTGCCTGGAGCTATTAAAGGAATGAGAAACATAGACATCTTATAAATAAATAAATTTGCCATCAAACTTCAGCAGTGCAGTTAAGGAGACTCTACTGGGCACACAGAAAGAGAATCTGGGGATTCAGGCATTTCCCAGTGCTATTATATTGGGAGATCATAATAAAAAAAGCTGGCTTTCAAGATCCAAATTAGCATGTTGAGTTGCTGGCTTATGCAGATAGTCCTCCACTCATAACAGTTCATTTAGTGACAAAAGTTACGACGACACTGAAAAAAGTGACTCATTACCATTTTTCACATTTATGACCACCGCGGCATCCCCAGTTAGAAACAGTAAATGGAAGGCAATCTTTTAAATTATTCACTCATTTGTTAAATGTTGCTTCCCAGAGGCAGCCTACAAAAAAATTAAATTACAATAAAAAATTGAAAACTGGAACTTTTAAACACCAAGAAGGGTAATATGCAGAAGATGTTTGCAAGCCCAAAACATTCAACAGCTGTTAAAAACTCATGAATCACATCCAAAGGGATTGACTTTGCAGACCATTGCCAATCCCTATAAAAACTTCAGAAATGTGTGAGAAGATGAACTCTCTGCACCATGAGATATTTCCTGTGGCCTGTTATAAATGATGCACATCGAACATCTTTGTATACTTCTGAATAATTTATCGGGCTATGGCCATGGTTCACCCCCTCCAACTTCTGAAAGTTCCCTTGGTTTGGACGCTCAAAATTCACCGTATCTGTAGCCACTATTTTATGATAAAACAGTAACATGGTGGGTTTTTTAAAAAAAAAATCTCTGATGGAAGTTAGGATTTCCAAAGTGCTAATTCTGAGTCAAATACCAAATTCTGTCTTTATGCAAAACAATTGTAAACCTTAGTGATTTGACTATAATGCCATCTGTAAAGTATTTCACAGTAATTTTAAACAGTAGGGAAGCGAGCAAAGTCATTGCTACATTGCTAAAGTTGCTCTTGTGTTCAACCCATAATGACTCAGGATGGGGCTATGGATTTTATCCTCCTCTTCTCCCTCCCAACATAGGTAGAAGCTTTTGTCTGTCCTGCTGGAAGACAGCATGATGCCAAATCACAGGTGGTCTCATTCGAACAAAAACATGCCAAGAAGTCCTCATCCACTGCGAAGCTACATCAAGGCATCTTGCTGCTACAGTTTCTTTACTTCTAGAAAGTAAAAGAGCAAGAAGTTATTTTGCTAGCAAGTAACAAGGGCTTTCAGCACAGAACTTCGTTAATTTTGTTTTTAAAAAGTAATGGAATCCTTGAGTTGGAAGGGACTTATTTAGGCTGCCCAGTCCGGGGAAGTAATCCAAATTAAATCACCCTCACAAAACAACCTGATAAAACCTATGCCTGTGATGGCAAATCTATGCCATGTGTGCCGGAAGTGGCATGCAGAGCCATCTCTTCAGTCACACCAGCTGTCACCTGTTGCTCTTCCAGGTTCCGGTGCGCGCATGCACGCCAGCCAGCTGGTCTTCGCACACACGGGAGCGCCGGAAATCAGAAGAGCAGTTCCCCGGAGTGCATGTGCACGCTGGCCAGGTGGTCTTTACATGCACATGCGCGTTAGAAACCAGACCAGGGGGCTGGTGTCCATGCATGCACTGGGAAGCTAAGCTTCCTGTTTGTGACGTTCCCACGCACATGCGTCGGGGAGCTGCTCTTCCGGTTTCCTGTGCGGACATGCAGTGCACGCTCTCCCAATTCTGCACTTGGTTAACCACCGCTGACCTATGCAGTGAAAGGAGCCCACCACCTCTCTTGCTAAATAGTTTCATTGAAACCAGTTAGCACAAGAGGTGGTGGGCTCTTTTCATTTGGGCTGTGTGTTTCCTCCCAAATGTTGATTAGGAATTTGCTTTTTTATATTCATTATTTTGCATCCTGCAATTGGAAATGACAGACTTTTCTCTAAAATAAATCCTTTCTATTTCCTCTTGTTCTTCTTGAGGTTAAGCTTTTCCAATTCCTTCAGTGACTTTTTCACAGGAACGTCTTTGAATTTATTCCTGTTTGTCTGATTCTGTATAATCGAATTCCAGAACTGAATGAAATTCAACAACAGCCTTAGAATAAAAGGAATTGTTACCTCCTGTAATTTGTAAACTACCTTTCTGGTGATCAAGCCTAAACTTGCTTTGCCATTTTTCCATTCTGGAAATAATAGAATAGAATAGAATACTTTATTGGCCAAGTGTGATTGGACAAACAAGGAATTTGTCTTGGTGCAAATGCTTTCAGTATACATAAAAGAAAAGATACATTCATTAAGAATCAAGAATCATAACGTACAACGCTTAATGATTGTCATAGGGTACAATCAACAATCAAATCATACTAGGAAACAGTCAGTATAAATCGTAAGGATACAAATGACAAAGTTATAGTCCTATAATCACAAGTGGGAGGGGAGGAGTGATAAGGAGTGATGAGAAGTGAAAACTGAAAAATGTGAAAACTGTGAAGGTATGTAAAAAGGAAAGACAATACAATTAGAGGAATGGGAAAAATTGTGGACCAAAAACTATAAATTAACAATGGCCGCTGCCTATAAAGAAGATCTTTATAAAATGTTTTACCGGTAGCATCTAGCACCAGCAAGATTGGCTAAAATATACCCAAAGATGAACCCAGAATGTTGGAAATGCAAATATAAACAAGGTACCTTCTTTCCCATGTGGTGATCTTGCCCCAAAGCAAGAAATTATTGGAATAAAATAAGAAAATGGTTGCAGGGAATTACCGGTCTCCAAATAGAACTTAAGCCTGAAGTGTTTCTTTTAGGAATAATTAGAGGAGTATTTAAGAAAGAAATAAAATATATCACAATACATGTACTGACAGTGGCAAGAATAGCTTACGCACAGAATTGGAAATTAGATAGCATCCCTACTGATAGTATGATAATAAAGAAAATAATGGATTGTGCAGAAATGGTCAAACTCACATTAGAATTGCAAGATAGAGAAGATATGGAATATTATACGGTCTGGGAGAAATGGTACAATTGGCTAGACGGTAGGAATAAAAAATAATGTAAATATGTATATTGACCCAAATGTAAAAGTTGATGTCACAACACTGTGAAGATTGTATATGAGTTGTTTTTAAATGTAGAAAAATTTAATAAAAATTATTTATAAGAAAGAAAGGAAAGGAAAGACAATGTAAATGCCGCTTTGTACCCAGTACAATGAATGAGATTTAAGCATTGGGAACTGTGTGGGCTTACTCTAATGGGAAGTATAAAAAAGGATGAAACAACAAAATGAAAATAGCTGTGATTGAAAAAAAAATATCTACAAAACTGATTGCTAGAAAAAAAATGAGGATGAAACATATTATATAATGACAGGAAAAAAGAGAGTTGCCAATGATTTCCCTGGCCCGGTTGCAAACGGTTCATGACCTACTAGTGAGACACAATCCAGAGATTGGGGATCCTTGGACTATATGACACACAAGAACTATGGATTTGAAAAATAATGTTACAAATAGCAATGTAGCATTATTTGCTAAATAGCATGAACAAATGAAACCTATACAGTAAGTCCCCAACTTGTGATTGATTGCTTAACAGCCATTTGAAATTATGACAGGCCCAGAATGACTTTACACTTCTGGCCATTGTAAAATATTGTGCCACCCTATTCCACCCCAGTTATATGAATGCATTTTGGACACTTGGTAACTGATCTGCCTTTACGATCAGTTGCAGTATCCCATGGTAACATGGCCATGATTTGTCACCTCTGATTTTGGCTGTTTTCTGGCATTTTTTGCTAGTTTCTGGCAGTTTGGAAGAATGGGTTCTCATTTAGAACCACAACCATCACTTAATGTCCATGAATTTGCTTAATAACCATGGTGATTCACTTAACAATCACTACAAAAAAATCTGATCCCAAGTACAGTTGTATGTTGTGGACCACCTATATGTAATTGGTGAAGAGGAAGAGCAAATAGATGAACAGCAAACAGTCCTTTAGCAGAACACTTCCTAAAGCTAGTCTAATGGAACCTGATAATGAGAGAGGTCCTGGGTTTTGATCGAATAATGAACCTACTGAAGGCAAGGTGCAATTGAAACAATTTGTTGTAATGGGCACTTAACGACAACATGGAGAAAGAAAGGGAAACTCAAATGGATTAAACCTGTTGCCCTTTCTGCTTTTAGGGGCCACCAACAACCCCAGCCTTTTCCTATGGCATGGGTCTATACATGTCAGCTCACAGTAATAGTTAAAGAAAAATCCAGGTGTTTCCCATTTTTGAATACTTAGGCCTTCTCAGGCTTCAGATTCAGAGCTTACCTGTTGCTTACCACCCTTGCTTATATCAGGTGCAGAAAGGAACAGAAACACACCACAACTCTTCCAGCAAAACAGGGTTTTCCTATAAATGTGCAAATACATGTAAAGCGTACATATTGACTATACTAAGCGTAAAGCCTTTCTGTTAATGCTACTCACCTTGTCGCTCCTTGAGATGATTATAATGCTCTGCAGTATTTCTGTTTCACCACTGACAGGAATATGAAATCTAAATGCTATTTGAAAAGTACTGAGTGGTACACGGCCTGATGTAAGAAAGGAGTATTTGTCAACAAAAAATGAAATGGTTTTGTGTAAGAGCATGCTTCTGTCCATTTTGCTGTATGGAAGTCAGAATTGAGTATGTCAGAGAAACATAAAAGCAAGCTGAATACAGTGTGTTTTAAAACAAGGAGAGAAATAATCAAGAATGAATGGGAGAGAAACGGAGTGAATACAAAAACAATTATCAGTACAAAAGAAGTATGTTGAGCTACTTTGGTCATATAGAGAGAATGAATATCAAATTACAAAACAAATACAGGGAATAGACTAGAATAGAATTCTTTATTGGCCAAGTGTGGTTGGACACACAAGGAATTTGTCTTGGTGCAAATACAAATAATACAAATAATCCTCACTTAGCAACCATAACTGAGACTGACAGCTCAGCTGTTAGGCAAAGCAGTCACTAAGTGAAATTGACTCCGCTTATGACTTTAGATAAGAGATAAGATAAGAGATACGATACCCTTTATTGTCACTTTTTTTCTATGAACACACTGATACGTATTAAAAATGTAATTTAGATTCTTGCTCTCAAAATAGTATATATGTGTGTGTGTGTGTGTGTATCTATGCATACACATACATACACACACAAATACATACAATATGCTGTATATATACATATGTATACCCACAACAATACACAAACACAAAATACATACATACATACATACATAATACAGTATTTACTTAAACTTTTCTTTGCTTTACAGAAATGGAAAAGTTGTAAATGGTTGGTCACAAAGTTACTTTTTCATCATTGTCATAACTGGAGTGGTTGCTGTTGCTATGTGAGGCAGTCGCTAAAGGAAGACTCCCTATGTATAAAAAATTGAGAAAATTGATGGAAAGGAACAGCAGGGCAGGCTCCATCACCATTGTAACTAAGTCCAGCCGACTTGCTGCTGATTATCCCCTTCTGGTCTTTCCTTCCACCTTTCCCAGCGTTAGCATTTCTCTTGGGAGCTATACTATATACTATATAATACTAAGGCCGAAGACACTTCAAACAATTGATTGCCCACTGACAGAATAACGATACAGCTCCTCAGCACTTTTTTCTATTGCCTTTCTCATAGCTCAGTGGACGCCCTGCTTAGCATTTCTCACGGCAGTTTTTATTGACATTTTCAGCCTTCTTGCTCTGGGAAACTCAAACTCCCACAGGACAGAGCCAAATAAGAGTTGTGTAGTTCTCTCTTCTCTTTATTTCAATACGGCTTTTTGCCATCTTCATTGAGGTCCTCTATATTGAATATTTACTCTCCCTTTCACTTTGCCTATACGCAAAGAAGCCCCTTTTTGTTGTTCTTGGCATGCTTCAGCAACTTCAGCTCCATTCCGAGCTTTACTTTCCTGACACCAGTTCCAGGGTCTCCCTGTTCTTCTTTGGTGAACTGTCTCTTTTTTGATTTCCTGTATTCATTCATTCATTCATTCATTCATTCATTCATTCATTCATTCTCTCTCTGGAGCTCTATCTCTCTGATCTTCACTAAGCTCTTTGTCTTGCCTTTTCTATCTACCTCTAAGTTTTTAAGTCACTGGAATACTGTGAAATCTGTGTTTCTAGTATCTTCTTCTTTTAAAAACTCTCATTTCTTTTAAGCTCTTTTCCCCCATTTGTTTCTCCTTCTGTGGAATGCTACTGATCGTTGCTCTGAATTTATTACCATCCTTACACTTTAGATGCTGATGACCCATGTTCAATTACACTAAGATTTAACTTTGCTTAAATTCCAGCATTCATATTCACTTTCTTGCAGGGCTCCTGCTGCTTCCTGATCTTTGACTAAATCTTCCCCAGTAGATAATAGGAGGCCAAATGTAGCTAATCCTCTTGTGCCTTCTTCCACTTTCTAAAGAAGATTATAAGCAAGAAATTCAGAAATTTCCTGGAAGGAGCCTGCTTGGCAACATTGTCTCCTAGTAGACATCATGGTAATTAAAGATTCTCATCACAACTATTTCATTCTTCTTTGAAAGAACTGCAGTTTACTTTCAGAAAGCATCTTCTCCTATGTGGAATAGCCAATACTAGAACTCAACAGTAGCATTGCTATTGTTTCTCCCCTTAATTTTAACCCAGATGCTCTCTTCTCCACTGCCAAGTTTATTCATTTGGATTTCTGAGCAGGGTAGATATTTTTTAACATACAGGCTATTCTTCTCCTTTTCCGTTCTTCCATTTTGTTTGAACAAACTGTATCCTTCAGCTGTTATGTTTTGATTATGGGAGACATCCTACCAGGTCTCTGTTACAGGTATCTGCTTTCCTGTACTGAGAACTCCAGCTAGTCTTCTTTATTTCCCATATTCTGAGCGTTGGTGTAGAGAATAAAGACCATGAACTTCACGACCCCATGTTCCTTTCGATTTTTCATTGTGTGCTTTCATAGGCCCCAATTACATTCCAGTTAATATAGCCCGTCAGTTGTTTTTATTAATGGTTTTTCGCTGCTGTGCTGTTTTCTCCTCCTTTTTTACTTTTTTTTTAAAAGAAACCCAAGGTTCTTGTTGTCCAATAATACAGAGGTTGACATTTATATTATGTTTTTTATTTACTTTCTTTAGAAAATAAATGGAGCCAAGGTTCTGAGAGGTTAGAAATGCATGTTTTGTTCCTTCCTACTGACTCCTTGTTTGTGCCATTTCAAGGACTCCATGAGCCCTGCAGCTACTGAAAAACTGCCAGGCACTTTGCAACTCCCTCTTGGAGAAAATACACCAGGATCATCACCTTTGTCATACATGCAGGAATAGCATCTTAGCAGGGAATGGTGACAGGCTACATGTGTACCATTTATTCTCTTTTCCATGCTGTTTTAAATTGATTTCAATTTTTAAACTACTTTTTAATGCCCTTTTCTATTTTCCTATATGGGAGCAGTTTATTTATCGACTACAATCTGAATGTTGGAGATCCTTCAAAATGGAAAGGAATGGCCTCACCCATTGGCCTCAGATCCATACTCCCTGTCAACTCACTACACAGGACTGATTTAGTTATAAATGCCTTGAATACAAGAGGAAAACAAGCCCTTAACACTTTTTGATTGCAACAAATTTCCCCTTCTTAAATTTTTTTTTGCATAGTAATATGGAGTAGATCATACCCTCAGACATTGTCATATTATGTAGTTATTTTCTTTTTTTAAAAAACACCCAGACTAAATTCTCAAAATTTAGATTCTGCCTTTTATATTGTTCATTTAACTTTGCTTGGGCATTTCTCCCATTTATTATGAAATACAGAATCTTTAAGGGTAGAACAAATAGATTTTAAAAGAGTAAAATCTGTTGCATATGATTAATAGAATTAAACACAGCCAAAGGCTCCATATAATTTTTAATAATACAAGACTATTCTTTGGGGGCTAACTTGCCAAACTGAAAAATATGTACTTGATCCGCATGTACAAAGCTAAACTAAAAGCTGAGTAGCTGGAAACACAGAATAATATTACAATTTTTCAAAAACCTGTACCAGAGCTGTTAACAGCAGTTTGAGCTGTGAGCACTAACTGGTTATAGTATTAACTGGCATCATTAAAGGTTTTTAGCAATACAAGCAGAAGCCAGGTCAGACTTTGGTTGGCTGGCACTTCTATCACTTCATTTGCAAGTTTAGTTTGTTGAAATAATGGAAAGAGAAAGAAAACCTGGATTATTAGCTGTGTTTATGAAAATGCAGTCTAAAACTGTGCTTATATTCTGTAATTTGGCTTTGAGTGTTAAAAAAAACCTGACCTGAACTTTGATTAAGACAAGAACATCTTAACCTCAGTCAGTCAGCGTAGATAGACTACTATAACAACAATCCAGCCTGTTCTTTAAAGTTTATGTTTTCAAACATAGAACAAATTTTCAGGAGTAGTTATAAAATGGTCTATGCTCTCTGATTAGACTTTTTTTTTTCATTCCACATGAGTGGGGAGAGGTGAATTAAGGCCACATTTAAAACTGGTTAAAAAACCCTCAAGAAAAAAGGGAACTTAATCCTCAGAAGGGTGACTTGGTAGACTATATTAGAGTTTGGCCTGCCAAAGTGTATGACTGTCAAAATAACAAGGGCTATAAGTTCAGAAGAAGGTCCTCTCCCTTTCTGCATTGGCTGCAGAAGTTTGACAAGGCAAAGTTGTTCTCTCACCATCTTGCCCAGCACAGAAGATTCCATGCTGTTCTACTGCCATCCTTTTTCTATATGTGACTGCCAGCCAGAAGTAGTTCACAGCTATTTAAAACTCTGCCTGGGTCTTACAGCAACTCTATGTAATGTTGGCAGGGCTCTGGCAACAACTTCAGTGAAGGATGAGGACCCAGCTAAAGCATCAAAGCGTGTTAGGAAAACTACATTTGGGAAGCTCCACATTCCTCAGCAAGCAATGCTTTCTTTCAAAAATATGGAAGCAATCACCAAGAAAAGGACTGTTCTTCAAGTTGTGGCTCATAATTTCAGCTGTGCTTTAAAATACAGGCAGGGAATTGGGAAGAGGGCCCCCTGCAATATGAACAGAAAGTTGGTAGAGTTATAGCAGCAACAAGCCATAGTTCGTTCTCTCTCTCTCTCTCCCCCACTTTCTCTTCCTCCCATTCTCTCTCTCCTCTCCTCTCTCTCTTTCTCATCTTTTATTTCCCGATTTCACATATTCTGTAACATATGTATTTGGGAACTATGAGGTACTTTGTATTACTGAAAAAAATAGTATATGAAATAAAAACTATAATACGGAAACTAATATTACTTTAATGTGTTTATTATTTATTTATAAATATTATTTATGTATTATTTATTTATATAAACATTAACCTGTCTTACATTTTTAAAAAATGCAAAAGGAAGAAGCACATTTTAACAACCCCCCTCTTTTTTTTTTCAGTGTCAAAACTATGCAGAACCTTTGGTAGTCAGCATTACAATGTACTGAAGAAAATGATAAAGCAACAGTTCACTATTAATATGTACATAAATCAATTGCATAAAATCATAAACAACTTTAAAAACAGGACAGTCAAATCAGATTAGAAATCACCACAGTCATTACTTATTCAGAGAAAAGATAACAATTTTACCTAAACTAAGAAAATGCGTAGAGTTGTGGAATAAAATCTAAACATGTTTTAATCATTATCTCCCCTTTAAAGAATCTTATCTTGAATTGCCTCATCTCTTCTCACACTTATTATTGTAAGCAGGATTTTAGTTGAGATGTAACAGTTTGGAGATAAGAAATAGGGAAAGAGGCCATGTATCTACAAGGCATTTTCAGCTTGGAGTTCAAAATATGTAAAACATAATTGTGGTCTCTGGGCTGCAATATTCTGGCAAACATATAGTTTTTCATAGATAACAAAACTTTTCAGCAGCAATAGGAATTGCTGTGTTAAACAGGGTGCAATGAAAATGGAAGTACATACGCCCTATGTCTATGGAGATTCTCAATCATCCAGATCAGGGTTATCCCAAAGGTGCTTTTTCAAAGGTAACCGGACTTTCTTTGATTTTTCCTTTTAAGATGTTTTATTTTTCACCCAAGAAACTTATTAAATTCTGCCCCTTCCCCCCACCATTCAGTCAGAACTGAAGAAGCTTCTTGGATGAGGAATGAAACGGTCTTGAAGGAAATAACAAAGAAAGTCAATTTGCCTTTGAAAAAACATCTTTGGTACATAAGCCAAACTTGTCTCTTTTCTTTCATGATTCTAGAATAATCAAGTTGCTTCTGAAAGCTAGAAGCAAAAGAGAGGATATACTTGACAAAAATAGAGGACGTTGTATTTTGCAAAAGTTGTCTGCTCAGAAACACTCTTATATCAGGAGAGACCAGCTCTCTGAGTAAGAGAGGGATTGAGAATTGATAGTTATATCAGTGGTGGGTGGATAATTAGAGAGCCTGTGCCCAGGGCAAGGTTTTTTGTTTGCTTCCTTGTTTTTGACTGGACATCTCATTTCATTGACATCTCAAATCTAGACATAGCTGATTACAGGCCCTGATGAATAATAGCATTTGGGTCCTAGTAATTTAGCTTGAAGCTATGATCTATCTTATTGCAGGGCAAAATCATCTCAACCCTAAAAGTGGGAATGCATGTACTATGCTTAAATTTGGACTTGTGAAAATCCCCTTTTTGTTTTTCACAACAACTATGATCCTGGCCTTTTTTTTATTATAGTTTCCAAAAAGGAAATGGTTAAGGAAGGCCCAATTTTAAAATAAATCCTGCAAATTGAGGTGGGGGTGGTGTTTGAAATATCCTCCTGGGCATATTTGATTTATGTCATTTTTTCCCTCCAACCAGTTGCTTTGGGAAAGCTGGATATCAAATTAACCCCCCTCTTCTATATGCTTGAACAATAACTAACCTGCACATAATGTTTGCCTCTAACCATATTATGGCCTCTAATTAATTATCAGAAAGCCACTTAAGGTCAATGAAAGAAGCATATTTGGTGTGGACTTGATATGCTGTCCGTGTTACTGACCCCTGTCTCTGCATTTTGTTTACACAAAATAAAAATGTGCTGTTGCCATGGTAACTCTCTTTATGGGCTCTGAATTGACAGCATGCTATATATCTTCCTTGCATGATGGATGGACAGAGACAAGTGATAAAAAGGAAGACCAATGTATGCAACAATAAATAAACGTATTAGGTGGACATATTATAACAGGGTAGGGCAGGCCCTAAACAATAATGATAAATATTTGTGTTATTCTCTCTGAGTCTGTACATGTTATAAAGCAGACCTCTCTCCTACGGGAATATGTGATTACCCTTTGCCTTTATCTTGCAGGTCCAAGAACTGTGATTCTGAAAGCCAAGAATCCAGAATCATAATTCTGTAATAATGTATGCTTTTCTCAGTAAATTTTTCTCATTACATGTAGTAATCAGATTTATGCACAATAGACCATCATGCTTGGATTGCATAACAATTATAGGGCAGACATATCTTTTGTTCTGTTCAATAATTGGAGCTGCATGTGGACAGGTTCACACATCAGGCCAAACCATTCTGTGATGAAGTTTATGGCTTAACGTGCCAGAAATCTGGTCTAATTCTGACATCTTTTTTTTTCTTTTTCTTTTTTCTGCTTATGAACAAAATCCTGCACAGTGAGGAGCAATTGCTCTTGGCAGCTGTCACATTGTGGATTGAGTGCAAAGTATACCAATAATAAAACTGAGATTTTTCTAGGGAACCCGTAGCAGTCTGTTGTAAGAGCAAGATGGATGACTCATCACCAAAGCAAGCTTAAGTATTTTATACTTTCCCTTTGCAATGCCCCATAGGAGAAATTGATATGCATTATATTTGGCAGAAGCACAAAAGTCTCTATTCTCTGAAAGAACTAGCATTAACATGATAGAATGGTGAGCTGGAATATTCTCCATTAGAAGCACTCATTCTGAGTAACTGAAAAGTGCAAGAGGGTTAACATGCTCATTCATAGTGACTTTTCCATTCTTTTCCTCTTTCTTTCAGCTGTTATATAATATATTCCCCCAACCATTGAACAGTGGCTTCCTCTGTTCTTATGTTCTCAGTGGCCACAACCCCTCCCCCAAATTTACCAGGTGATTTTATGTAGTTCTCAACTTACAACCACAATTGGCACCTGAATTTTCATTGCTAGCAAGGCAGTTCTTAAGGGAGTTTGCCCGATTTTTTTGGGCCATGGTTATTAAGTGAATCACTTCAGTTGTTAAGTGCATCACATTGACTTTAAGCAAATCAGACTATCCCCTATTGACTTGGTTTGTTGGAAACCAGCTGGGAAGGGCACAGATGATGAGAACATGGTTCCTGGATGCTGCAACCATCATAATTACAGGCAGGTTGCCAAGTGCCTGAATTTTAATTATGTGATTGTGGAGATACTGCGATGGTTGTAAGTATATGAACCTATCGTAAGTCACTTTTTTTCATTTGCTATTCTAACTTCAAATGGTCCCTAAGTAAATGGTTACGAAGTCTACCTGTATTTGTCAGAAAATCCTTGTAATCCTTTGAAAGAAATGTGATGATTTTTTTTAAAAGATGTCATTTGTAAATTGGCTGGACAAGATGCAAACTTACAAAGAGTGATACCTAGTGTTCCATAAATCTCACTTGAAAGCTATTGTGGAGAAAGCCAAGGGAACCTCTGAGCTCAGCTGGTTAAAGGATCACAGAAAAATATGCTTTTCACGCATAGGTATGCTAACTTGAAAGTAGTAATGGTTGTATTCTATCGAATGAATCATCACTCAAACAGTAGCTTGATTCCAGAGATGCTTCCCACCAACCATTGCCTTTCCTGAAGCCAACAGAATATACAGGCGATAGTCTGAAGGTTTTAAGCATATCTATTGTACCTTTTAACTGTGGTTTTAAGTGTTAACTGTTCTTTTAATTCAGCTTCTACTGTATTAGCCATTTGGGATACAAGCGTTTTCCAGTAGAATTGGAAAAATTAATAAGTGGGATACCAACATTTTCAACAAATAATTGAACACAAAAGCAAAACTCTTGACTGAAAAGTTGCTTTAAGTGGTTAAATGAAATGATGAAAAATGAATGACTGAATTAAATGTCACTGAATTGGGTACAGCAAAAATCTGCCCTGAGGTCTCTGGAGACCACCAAGAACATTCCAGGGCTTTGAAATCCTGTCAATTTGTTGTCTTCCATTTGCGCTTCCCTGGGTCTTACAGACTGACGTTACCCTTGTTTACTTAATATTTGTTTTCTTAATATTTAAAATGCCAGTTTGAGCTTGTTCCAATCTTTGAGCTGAAAACTTTGCATACACAAAAAATAATAGGTTGGCCAATTTATACAAGTCAATCACATCTGAAGTACAGAATAATTTGGGGAAGTGGTTTCTTCCCCAAACCCCAAAAACTTTAACCTTAGACTGTCTACTATTGACCTCACCTCTTTCCTAAGAGGTCTGTAGGGGGCATGCATAAGCGCACCAACGTGCCTACCCTCCCTGTCCTATTATTTATTTTATTTTATTTTTCTTATATGTATCCATATATTCATTACCTATTATCTTGTAAGCAATTGACAAAAATAAATAAATAAAATAAATAAAAGAAAACTCAGATGTGTTTGCATGCTAAATATTCTGTTCAGCAGTTTATTCATTTTTCTTCCATTAAAGTTCCTTTATATAACCAGAAACCTCTTTTGGCAAACAATGTAAAAATCACTCTGCTTGCAGGCTGTAAAGTGAAGTGTCAGTTTGGTGGAGAAAAGATTTTTCATTTTTATTATGGATTTTTCACCTGTCTTAGACAAGGGATGATTATGTTAGAAATTCCGGGTAATATACTTGTATGTAACTTCATGGCAGTTCAACATTGTATATCTTGTGTTAAGGGCCTTTTTTTGTTGTTGTTCTTTATACAGTCTTAGCAATTTTTAAGAAGATTTGGGGAGGCACACATTGATTTATTAATATCTTCTTTTTATCGTTGTTAATTTTCTTTTTTAATATTGTACATTGAACAAATCAATATCCAATCATTGTATTTAATGACTAGGCTTGAAAGAGGCTAACTATATGTAGGTTCTGATGTGACTGTCTCTCTGGAGTTTATTATATTTGAAAAGGAGCTAGGAATTTCGTTCTTCATTCAAAATTAAAACTGGAATCACACTGGAAGATCTGTCCCCATGACATAGATCTACAATTGTAAGTTACTTTTAATTGATTGTCATGCCCTGTTTACTATGGAAAAGTCAGATTTACTATAAAATGATCTTACTTTGAAGTGCCCATAGATTTAAGAACTAGAAGGAAAGTAATTTATATAAATCTGACCTATGGGTCTGAATGAATGCTCCAGAGTAGCTTTTTTTAAAGCCTTCAGAGAGAGGAGTCAGTGTGGCTGCTGATAGCTTGAAATTACTCTATAGGAGCATGGAAGAGCTTATTAAACTTTCACAGTACATAATTCATACATAGTAACATATATTTCAGTACTATCCTCATTAAGAAGTATTTCCATATTATGAAAACCATGGACTCCAGATCACAATCTCTAATTAAACAAGCGGATGATTGATAACTTGGTTCAGGTTGGAATATTAACATATTCTGTGTTTAGAAAAAAGGTGAAATGTTGTTTTCCTTTTTTTTTTATTGGACACTTGATTACTGTGGTGGAGCAGAAGGTAGAATGCAGTATTACAAGCGAAATCTGCTAACTGCCAGCAGTTTGATTCTCACCTGCTCAGGGTTAAGTCAGCCTTCCATCCTTCCAAGGTTGGTAAAATGAGGACCCAGATAATTGAGGCAAATATGCTGAGTCTGTGAACCGCTTAGAGAGGGCTGTAAAGCACTGTTAAGAGGTATATAAAGCTTAAGTGCTGTTGCTAATGCTATTGCCTCTTATTGAGCAATGAGAAGTTCTATTTTAGATATTTTCTATTTTAGGACCAACAACATGGTATATTAAAATGGTGGCATTGCTTAATTTGTTGATATAATTATCTTAGCAATGAATTGTTTCAATTTAATCAGGATAGTAAAAACTCACTCAATGGGAATCTCAGTAACTTTTCTGTAGTAGCCTTATTTCAGAGACAAAGTGGAGATGGACTTGTATATAGGGGAAAAGTCCCTAAAAAAAAACTAGGTGTAGTGGAGAAGGACAGGGTTGAAATTTTATGTTTCATTTTTCTATATGGTAAGCATTTTTACATGGCAATATAAAATAAATTTACATGAGTAGAAATGATGTAGCTCATAGTGATCCAGGTTTACTATTTCAGAGAGAACTGGGCCCTGAGGTCTAGGTAATTGGGGTCTGTTATTAAGTCCCGTGGAATTTAGAATTCAGAGATGTATTTTTCCAGAGCATAAATATTCAAGTTCTTTCTTTCACAGTCCTAAACTTATACAAAATTATGTTTTAGGTGGAAAAAGGCAATATATGGAGTTTGGAATGGAAAGGAGTACAAGGCATTTGATGTGTAGCATGTTTCATTAAAAATGTGCACATAAATCAATCACACAACCCTTAGCACAATCTTGAAAACAGGTTGTACGTCAAGGTTTCTTTTGTCAAGAATCACTACTTATTCTCACAGACCTTCTTACTCTTCACAGACCTTCAGGTGAACATCAGTATATCTTCCTAGAAAACAGTAACAAGGTGAAACCCCCAAGGGCTCACGGCTGAGATCAAATCCTATTTAACATCTCTGTTAGTAATGTGGAAAGGAAAATGAGACCTAATTGCCAGATGATAGGACTTGGCAGTATGCCTATTATTTGGAGCAGACATGCCAGAGGAATTTAAATTTGGCCTTGAGATGTCACACAGCTTTTCACTTTATCCTCCAAATGAATAAAAGGAAAGGAGGAACAAAAAGCTGAAAAGTTCTGTAGCACCCAGCCTCAGAAGCAGTTTTTATAAGTCACTCCTTGTTGAGAAAAACATAGCTCAGTATATCTTCAGTGTATCTTCTATAGTTTCAATTTTATAATCACCATCATTGTCATCATCAACTGGTGAATTCAGTGAATTGTCTTTACATGTTGCTGCAGATAATATCTCGATTCT
This sequence comes from Bungarus multicinctus, assembly GCA_023653725.1. NCBI lineage: Eukaryota > Metazoa > Chordata > Lepidosauria > Squamata > Elapidae > Bungarus > Bungarus multicinctus. The sequence continues at coordinate 43,877,871 of CM042838.1, read as the reverse complement.
TATAGTCTTCTAAGTTCATGATGGATTGGTTCTTTGTCTGTCATAATAGCTGATAAGGATAGCTTTCAGAAATGTTATGGAAAAGATATCTTTTTTAAAAAGTGTTCCTAGGTTTGCACATCACAATGAAATTGGGAGAGCTTGGAAATCCATAATGCTTTGTGTACCTCAGAATGGAAACTTAGATCTCTTCACATAACTAATAAAATATCCAGAACTTGATCAGACCAATCCTTTTGTTTTAAGAAAATATATTTTGTATGTATTTTCTACGATCTACTTGATTTGTTTATTTAATGATAACATCAAAATGGCTCTAAGCCACTGTTACTTCTTGTGGTATAACTGTACCTTAAAAAAAGAAGGTGAAGTCACAGTGAGAAGACCCAAAGGAATTGTGGGAAAGACAGCTTGGGACCTTTAGCTTTTTCTTTTTATGTTTGGAGTCTTTAGTCCCCTCTTGTATCCAATTTCTGAAATCATGAAATATCAAATTTCTGTAATGATTTAAAGTAGACTAAACAATTTAATTCCCACAAATTCCCTGTTTATTTATATATATCCACGATCTAACAGGTAAAGTTTTAATATTCCAAATTCATCTGGTCTCTTAATTCTTTTATAACTTTGTTGGAGTAAAATATCCTTTCCCATTTATTTCAAATTATTTAAATTCTTAAATTTACAGTTAATTTATCTTGTATTCTGGAATGAAAGTAAACTCACCAGATGGCTTTGCAAACCTGTCATTTGGAAGATCTTTAATAACCTTAAGATAGTTAAGTAGGTAATTCCCGAAACTGATTAGGAAGTGAGGTGTCCAGGAACTTAGTGTCAAGATCAAGGGAAGTACTAATTTATTTATTTATTTATTGTTCGTATTTCTATACCGCTCCCTCTCCCAAAAGGGACTCGGGGCGGTGTACAGCCTAATAAATACATAAAATACAAAGTTACAAAATTAAATAGAATTTAAAACCAGATTAAACATAGATGTGGCTGCATCCCAAAATTTTTTAAAATGAGATTAAAATTTAAAAACCCTGTTAACTTAAAACCCCATAAACCCTTACTGGGCCAGGCCAGCTTGTTTAAAAAATAGGGTCTTGACTGCGCGCCGGAAGGAGAGGATATCTGTCATGGCTCGTATCTCCGGGGGGAGATCATTCCACAGGGAGGGGGCTCCCACAGAGAAAGCACGCATCCTCGGGGCCGCCAGCCGACAACGATCAGGTGGCGGTACCCCAAGTAGGGCGACCCTGTGGGAGCGTACTAATACCACTCTATAAAGCCTTAGTAAGGCCACACCTAAAGTACTGCATCCAGTTTTGGTCACCACATTATAAAAATGATGTTGAGATTCTAGAAAAAGTACAGAGAAGAGCAACCAAGATAATTAGGGGACTGGAGGCTAAAACATACAATGAACGGTTGCAGGAACTGGGCATGGCTAGTCTAGTGAAGAGAAGGACCAGGGGAGACATGATAGCAGTCTTCCAATATTTGAAGGGCTGCCACAGGGAGGAAGGGGTCAAGCTATTTTCTAAAGCGCCTGTAGGCCAGACAAGGAATAATGGATGGAAACTGAACAAGGAGAGATTTAACCTGGAAATAAGGAGAAACTTTCTGACAGTGAGAACAATCAACCAATGGAACTGCTTGCCCTCGGAAGTTGTCATCACTTGAGACTTTCAAGAAGAGATTGGACTGCTATTTGTCAGAAATGGTGTAGGGTTTCCTGCTTGGGCAGGGGTTGAACTAGATAACCTACAAGGTCCCTTCCAACTCTGATTATCTGTTATCTGTTAAAAGGCTCCACTATGGTTGAGAGTATAATGGCTTCTCTTCTTTTCCTAGTGCTCAGACCTGAGGAGAATACTATCCTGTAGTCTCCTTGTGAAAAGCATCCATCTGGAGCACAAGTAGATAATCTCCCATCCTTATCTGTATTGCAGGATAATTCTGCTGACTATCCAGCAGTTCGATTCTCACCAGCTAAAAGTTGACTCAAGCCTTCAGACATCGGTAAAATGAGGACCTAGATTGTTGGGAGCAATATGCTGACACTGTAAATTGGTTAGAGTGGGCTATGAAGCACTGTGAAGCAGTATATAAGTCTACTGTAGGTGCTATTGCTATTATCCAGAGAGATTCTGTAGGATTGATCTACTCATTGGTCTGGGTGTGACTGCAATGTCATCTTCACTTGTTTGGAGGAATGGTTTCTTGCTATTCCTCACTTGAAAATACAGAAGGAAGAGAAAAATATTACAGAATGCCTAGAAACCTATGCTGCTGATTGCATTTGCAAAAACATAAATATGCTCAGGATGAAGAATATGGGATTCCTTATCCCAGAAACAGGGAGCGTATCTCCAAGGCATTTATTTTTTCCCTACAATTATATTCATGCATGTCACTTGGCAAAATGCTCCTTTAAGCCACAAATAGAATGAGTTTAGCAATCCAATTCCTTTCACTCTTCTTAGTGAAGAAATAAATCAACTAGATATATCTCTGAGTAAATGTATTTTGAATCTCTTTGCACATAGAGATATCCATTATAGGTAATGTCATCAATTCATTGTTCAGTTTATCAAAACAGACATTTTTTGATGGGCATTAGAGGCAAAAGGAGCCTGAATTACAAGTTTGTAACGTGCCCAGAGAAATAGTGCTTTGAGCATTGTGTGTGTGTTGCTTGCTTCTAAATGAAATGTGATGTCAATTGTCAATTAAAAATTAACAGTGAAGTATCTTCTGTTTCCAGTTACTACTAGGAGTAAATTCCAAAACTCCATGATACATAAAAGAGGACAGTTGCAATGTTTAATTGAAGAACCAGCCTTATCATTTATTCTTTTGCTACAAAAGCAATGTTTGTGAAACCTCAATTAGCAAAATATATTGCAGTTATTACTTTCAGGAAAAACTGCAGGCATCATCCTTCAAGAGGGTAAATTGGATCTTGATAATTGGGTTTCAAAGAAGATTAAAAAAATTTAGAAAGCTGCATTCAATAATGTATAGGATGCAAATGCTGAGTCCCATTAGCCATCTCATTTAGCCTGTGTTGCTATTTTCATAATCAGGAATTGATTATGTCTTATAAAAGATAACATTGAAATAATTTTCTAGTCTTTGTTTATTATAATAACAACATTCAAATAAATAAAATTATTCACAGTGTTTTGAAATCTCCTGATTTAAGGAAAATGAAATGGTTACAAATAGCTAATATAATTACTTTGTAAGTTATTCTACGGTTTGTTTCCAGCATTTGGCAGACAGGAATAGAGAAATGGCTTTATCCTCTGTGGTTTATAGCTGCAATAGATATTTTTGTACCCTGTCAGATTATTCTGTCTATGACTTATGTGGACGCAGAGATGCTCATTCTTAACATCTTAGAATGTTAGCTGCTAGAATGTCGATTATTCTTGTAATATCCCTGAGAATCCAATTAAGTGTCAATAAAGAAATCTAGAAGCCATGTACACCAGAATGGTGAACAACTGGTGAGCCATATCCAGTCCTCACTTTGTATGGTACTCTAGTGCAGCGGTCGCCAACTGGTGGGTTGCAGCCCACTGATGGGCCATGAGAAAATTTTGGTGGGCTGCAGAGAAATCTCACCCCCAGAGCACCACCTCCCAAAAGCAATTAATCCAGGCTGCGCAGAAACACAAGGCTGCTCAGCCCACATGGCCCGTGGGAATCCTCCCCGCCCACTCACTCCTTACCCGGCAAACTTGTCTGCTAAGTTGCTATTTTTCCTTTTTCCGACTATCATCTGTTCTGCTGTGCCGGGAGATTTAGATTAGCTAGGAAGCAGGAAATGGTTGGATTTCTTGCTTTCTAGCTAAGCATAGCCGAACCTCCCTTAGGACTGAAGGTTTGCTTGCAAGCAAATTCAGTGCAGACTTACGGCAAGCAAATTTGAGAGACTGAGCTAACCGATGGCAGATAGATAGATCACTGAATGATTCTGTGAGCAGCTCAATCTGCCTGCTTTGCCTGATTTTGGATAAAAGTTGCTTTTTTTAATAAAAAAAATCAATATTTACATACATGGTGTGTTGTGAGTTAATTTTATGAGTTTGCTTACAAGCAAATTTTATGTGATAGACTGAGCTAGCCAATGGCAGATAGATAGATTTCTGAATGAATCTGTGATTCTGTGAGCAACTCAATCTGCCTGCCTGCTTTGCCTGATTTTGGGTAAAGTTGCTCTTTTTTTATAAAAAATTCAATATTTATATAAATATTTATAATATTTACATACAAGCCATGACCAGCCAGTCACATGACCACCAAGCCACACCCACAAATTAGGCCATGCCCACAGAATCAGTTAGTGGTCTCTGGAATCTAAAATTATGAGTTTGGTGGTCCCTGAGGTCCAAAAGGTTGGCGACCCCTGCTCTAGTGCATACTGTTTTAGTATGTATGGGGGCTGGGCATGGCATTGGATAATTGGTGTGGAGCCAAAGATTTCAGAGAAAGAAATGGTTTTGGAGGAGATAATCAAAAGAGGTACAAGAGACACCACTGGATAGGTGGATTAAGGAAAACGTTATGGTAGTAGGTTGATAAGCAGGATGCTATTGGTGAGAGGATTGGTGAGCAGTTTGGATCAGTGGTGCGTTTCAAATATTTTTACCACCGGTTTGGTGGGCGTGTGCCAATCATGCCCTTTGTGCAGGCACAGAGGCTTTCTGACTCACCTCTTGCAAGCATGTACTCTCCCTGTTGCTTCAGCAGCTGCCACACGACCATCTACTTTTGAAGGGCGCAAAGCAGCTGCCCTTCAAAAGTAGGACATAAAGGTTAGTATGGGTGGGCCCAACAGCAGAGCGTCAGAGAGAACCGGTTTGGTCTCCGCTGCTCATTGGCACTACTGCTCGGCAGAACCGTGCAGAACCAGTAGAATACCACCACTGGCATGGATATATAATACCAGAGATGGCCAAGGGAGCATGAGATGGAACGCTTTTGGGGTTGAAGCAAAAGTCTGATGGATATATGAGTAAATGATGTAAAGCACGAGTGTCATGTGACATCGTGGCGTTTCCCCCCCTTCATGGAGCTGTGGTGAGCGTGGCTTGTATGGGACACATCTGGCCCACAGGCCACCACTTTGACACCCCTGGTATAAAGAATTTAAAGGATGGAGTATCCCATGATCAGTATGATAAAAGAAGTGTATGATTTGAGGGGCGGGCGGAGTATCACTTCATCAGTATGTTAAGTATGAACTGATGCCTCCCTACAGGTAGTCCTCAGTTTTTTAATCTGTTGTGTAGCAATTGTTGAACTTACAACCCAGATTCAAAGTTCCAAAGGTTGCTTGGCACGTTAATGGTTGTTTGTAGCATCATGCGATCCCATTTTACAATGTTTTTGCCAAAAATTAGCATTTACTTCCCGTTTTTGGCAAAACCAGCCCAGTACAAAACATTGGTTCTCTTAACAGCCGTAGCATTCACTTGATGATTGTGGTAGTTGCTTAATGGCTGCCACACACACACAAAAAGGGCTGTAAAATTGGATGATTCGATTTACAACCATCACAACTTACAAACATAATGGGCAGGCTGCATTACAGTCATAATTCAGGAACTACTTGTATTTTGAGGAATAGGAAATATTTTTCAAGAGAAAAAAAGATTTAAAAAGATGTTTCAGTTTGTTGCAGCTGATCTGTCAGTCCTTTGAGGTAGGCAAGGTCAGGAAATAGGAAGAGCCTAGCTATGAGTCTTGGAATCACAATCAAGGCAGAGTTGTTTTGAGTTTCTTTCTTATACAATAATACTTCCCAGGATTGAAGTCCTTCCTACAAAGGCTCAGCATACTCTTACCCCTTCCCGAGGCAAACCAACATTCATCACAATATCCGCCGCAGCAATGTTTTTATCTAGGGTATTTTTCTTACATTTCCATTGGTGTGCCTTGCAAAAAAAAGAAAGCATTACGTTTTCGAAAAGCATTTCACATAATGTTGTATTCAGATAGCTTTTCATTATTTCATGCAAACAAAAAGCATACATTTTGGAACTGGTGTTTTTGCTGGGATATGAAGACAATGTATAGTACTTGATCTATTATATATATATATATATATATGTGTGTGTGTGTATGTGTGTGTGTGGCTCTTTGGTTCTTCAGGTTTTCTCCCGCGTAGAATTGGAAATATCTAGGCAACATTTCGATGAAGTCTCATTCATCATCTTCAGGCTTGTGTCTTCGGCCTTGTGCTTCTCAGAGTAATGTGAGCTTGCAGCTACTTCTTCCTTTTAACTACTAGTGGGGGTGTGACTTGATTGGATGGGGGCTTGGCTGTGTTCTGATTGGGTGGGGGTGTGTTCTCATTGGTTGGGGGTTTGGCTGTGTTCTGATTGGTTGGGGGGTTGGCTGTGTTCTGATTGGCTGGGGGTGTGTTCTGTTCTGGTGGGGGTTTGGTTGTACTCAGGTTAGTCTCAGTTGCTGGGGGATTTGAGCTGGAGCCTGAAGATGATGAATGAGACTTCATCGAAACGTCGCCTAGATATTTCCAATTCTACGCGGGAGAAAACCCGAAGAACCAAAGAGCCACATACAAATACCCGCAAAAACCTCCGAAAACATATGTGTGTGTGTGTGTGTGTGTGTGTGTGTATGTGTGTGTGTGTGTGTGTGTAAGGTTTTTAAGCTGATAAAACAAAAATGTAAGGATTTTAAGCATGTAAAACAAAAAGGCAACGAAACAAATAGCTTTCTGTCGGTATGGTCTCTGGTGATGAGCCGAAAGACAGAAAAGAAAGCAGTATGCTTTCTCCTTTAATTGGGGCTTAACAGGGTGTTGTAACACAAAGTATTTAATTATTTATCAGCTCAAAATCTTACACACACACGCACACACACGCACACACACATACACACACACACATATATATATATATTTGTTTTCTGAGGTTTTCATGGGTATTTGTATGTGGAACTTTGGTTCTTCGGGTTTTCTCCCACGTAGAATTGGAAGTATCGAAATGTTGCCTAGATACTTCCAATTCTAAGCGGGAGAAAACCCGAAGAACCAAAGATCCATATATATATATATAAATATATATCACACACACACACACACACACACACACACACACACACATATACACATACACACACAGACAGAGAGGGGGGGTCTTGGCATGTTCAGGTCTTTTCCCATGTAAGATTGAGAGTATCTTGGCGACATTTCGACAAAGTCCCACTTGCCATCTTCAGGCTGGTGCTTTCAGCTTCAGGCGAAAGCACCAGCCTGAAGATGGTGAATGGGACCTCGTCGAAACGTCGCCAAGATACTCTCCATTTTACACAGGAAAAGACCCGAACACATCAAGACCTGCATACCTGTACCCGTGAAAATCTACGAAAACACACACACACATATATACACATACACACACATATACACACATATATATATACATACACATACACACACACACACACACACGTATACACATACATACATAAAAGGCAAAAAATCCTGTGGGTCTTCCAACATGTTGTAGAATTCCTAGTAGGTCCATCAATAAGAGACGTTGGAACTTCAAGTTTAGTAACATCTGCTGGGATGCAGTTTCTCTCCTTTGCTCTACAGCTGTCACATTTGTATGATGCCAGCTCAATGACAAGACATACTTTGCTTTCATAGAATGCATTTCCTGGAATACAATTTTTCCATTCCTGGAAAAATACACGAACCTGAAGTCCTGAAGAGCCACAATTCAGGGTTAAATGGACCAAAGGCTGATCCAGCATGTTTCCTTTGTTCCTAAATATAGCTCCCTACAATATCTCTTCAAAAGAAATCCACTTTGAAGTAATTGTGCAGAATTTAGATAGAGAGCATGACAATTCATTTATTTCACTAATGTCTTGGTAACACATAGAATGTAATTGGTAGGATTACAGTATACCATTCTGGGATTCTTAAGCCTGCAATGTCACTGAAAACTAGACCATTCTATTATGGCATTAGATTTCATGGATTTGTATCCACTCTATTAGTGGTGTCTTTGTGTCATTTTAGTGGCTTTTAAATGAATCCTTCATCTTCACTTGCATAATGGAATGAAAAAGGAAGGAAGAGAACGAGTTGAAGGATTCAGTCCTTCTATTCCTATCCCTGGAGTTGCATCTTATATCATGCGAGATACAGGTAGTCCTTGACGTACGACCACAGTTAACCCCTACATTTATTGCTGTTAAGTGAAAAATTTGTTAAGTGAGTTTTGCCCCATTTTACAACCATTCTTGCCACAGATGTTATGTGAATCGCTGAAATTGTTACATTGGCTGTTAAGTGAGTCTGGCCTCCCCATTGACTTTACTTGTCCGAAGCTTGCAAAAGGTGATCATATGATCCCAGGACACTGCAACAGTCATTAGTATGAGTCAGTTTCCATGCGTCTGAATTTTGATGATGTGACCATGGGGATCCTGCAATGGTTCTAAAAAGGGTCATAAATCATTTTTTCCAGTGCTGTTGTAACTTTGAGTGGTCACTAAACAAACTGTTTTTGTAAGTCATACACACACACACACATACACACGTATAGATCTTGCTGTATAAGAACTGGGGGCTGCAACTGTATGCGGAAAATGGGGATTTAGCTTGAAATATATTGCACTTGTATCCAAATATCAGGATTTCCAAGTTTTTCTGCAGTCAGAAAATAATGGACAAAATACATACACAAATCATTGGCATAATCTAGAGAAGGACAGCTTTCCTTAATGTCATTCCATTATAGTTGGACTTATCATCACTGGACTGAATCCATATTGATTGTTCCAAGTGTGCCTGATTCCGTATGTGCTGAACTGGCTAATTTCAAAACCTCCAAACACCAGGACTGAAGCAATTTATTTCATAAACAGAGACGAGCTTCTATTCTATATTTCTGAGAAAACAACATGGTTGAATACAGATAATATACTAGAGATCATTAAGGATGACTCAGTGGAATTTTAAAATGGAGCTGTTTACCTGATATTGGCTGTGCAGTGAACTGAAATAATAATCCAAAGCAAAAGAGCATTTCAATGTATCATTAAGAGGCTTTTCTGAAATTTACCTCTTTGGTATAAAGAAACGTTACTGTTGTCTCCAATTTACATCCATGAAATACTTCACTTTGATAAGAAGTCCCTGCAGATTTTACTGCGCTAGTTGTTGCCAATTATAAGGGCGGTGCTCATCTCCATTTCAAGGCCATTGAGCCAGCAGCGTCTGAAGATATTTCCACTATCATGTGACCTGCATGATATCACGGAGTTCTGTTGTTTTCCCACCAAGCAGTATCTATTTATCTATTCACATTTGCATACCTTCGGACTGCTAGGTTAGCAGGAGCTGAGGCAAGGATGGGAGCTCAACCCATCATGTGGTGCTTAGGTCTCAAACCTGGGCTATTGGCTTTCCAGCTGACAAACCCAGTATCTTTCACCATTGAGCAACTAAACTGCCCAAAGTTTATCACTTCAATACACCCAATTTAAGTGATGTTTTCTAAGAAAGACTGCGTGTTTTTTGTTTGGCTGATACAAGAGAAGTTTATGAAAATAAATCAGATGGCACTTAATTAGAATGAACGAAGATGGTGGTTTTTTTAAAAGAGATTTGGAAATTATCTGGGAAACTTGGTATGATAAAAAAAAATCCCTGAAAGCTACAAGAAAGTGACCTAAAACTATCAGTCTCTTAGGGCAGGTCAATTTTTTTACTTCTCATAACCAGAATTAAGCAGGTCCTACTTAGCCAAGTCTTTAGTACATAAATAATAATCATATTTTATGTTTCATAAAACTGATAAAGAAAAATCTGCTAGTAGTTCCCTTTTCAATGTTCTTTTTTCCTTTATTCCAACAGCCCAAATCACTTGAAGCCCAGCAATAATAATATATCAACACTTTTAAACAGAGTTTTTTTGGGGGGGGCGGGGGGGCAAAGAGCAGTTATATAAAATATTAATTTTATTCCAATTTATTCCAATAAATCAATAAAAGTTATGAGTATCTCTTGGACAAATATGATTTGGCAAGACCATGTAACATTAAGAATGATTAGTAATAGTATAGTTTATTATAGTTGTGATGTTTCATAGTTTCTTTTATGATACCAGCCTGTGGTTTCTATTTTAACTGCTTTAGATACATTATATAGAAGAAAATCACATTTCTTAAAATTTGGAGAATGGGGGACAGACATCTCCCCCCCACATAATGAAGATCTATGGCAACTTAAGAGTGTGAATCAGGAAAAAGATATCATTTTTGCTTGATTCACATGAGAAGGTACCAGAAGTAGTTATGGCACAAATTTTTCTGAGCCATGCTTTTTTCTGTCAAGCCAGAACCTTACTATATGTGTATGTATTAGCAATTTCTAGAACCCAGATTCCTAGATCTGAGCCAGAGCATTACACCTCTTTTTTTGAGTTCTTCCACAGAGAAGAGGATGGGAGTTCTTATATGCTTCCTGGGCTTTATTTTTTTTTGTAGAGGACATTACAATCATAGTTGTAATTTTATTCTGAACTTAACAGTAGAATAGAATTGGTTCATTCCACCCTGTTCTTCAAGAACATGCCAGAGTGGATCCCTTAGGCAAGGCAGCTGACACTTAATGCCACAGGAAGTCATTATCTTTAATCCATGGAACAATAATCATTTATATTCTTATTTCCTCTAAAATAATTCACCACATTTTGTTTACTGTAGTTGCAACTTTCTTTGGCTGTGATCATCGGCTGATTATGTCATAGAGGAATTCATAAATCAAACGTATGCATTATGTATAATATTTTTTTGAACTAAATGGTAACAACAATGGCTTTGTGATTAGGCTTTGGTATGTTTTCTCAGATCTGCTAGGAAATTGCCAAGGCATCAAGAACCTCTTGTTTATCTTCTTTCATAGCTTCCACATAATGCAATGTAGGATTGCAAAATTTTCTGAAGGAATGTGCAATACATTAGTAAATTATTCTAAAGCACAGCCCAAAAGGAAACAAGAAGGCTGTTAAAAGTCTAGTGTATTATCAGTTCTGTCATAAGACACAAAAGCCATAAATGCACACAAAGAGACCCCTCTCCTCCCCTCCCCTCCCCTCTTATCTTCTCCCCTGCCCTCTTCTGTCCCCTAGGTATTAGGGAATCTGGAACTATTTTGTGGTTTCTCTTCTGGATTAAATAACTAATAAAATAAATTTATAGCTGCAGCTATCTTAAAGTTTGTGTGGATGAGGTAGCAATCGTTTGTCTTGGGAGAGAAATAATTTATTATTCCTGCTCTTGCTTCAACTGAGGCAGCCTTGGAATTAGATCTGAGATAGGAAGATCTGGATGTAATTTTCACTCAGCTTTGAAAGCGTCTTCAGGATCTTGGTTTGGAGCCATTCTTTTGCACCTTTTGCTTCCAAATAGGTTTGTTGTACAAAAAGCCTGCAGATACATTGTTGTTAGAATAGAATAGAATAGAATAGAATAGAATAGAATAGAATAGAATAGAATAGAATAGAATGCTTTATTGGCCAAGTGTGATTGGACACACAAGGAATTTGGCTTGATGTAAATACTCTCAGTATACATAAAGAAAAGATACATTCGTTAAGAATCAAGAATCATAATTTGTATTATTTGTAGGGCTGACTGTTTATACAAGATTAAGATGCTAACAAGGCTGAGAACTCTTTAACAATTAAAACAAGATTCTAATAGCCAGTATGGGGTGGGAGTTGTGAGGGAACCCCAACAATTCTAAATCATTCATCCTTGCTGGTAAGTATCCTTAACATCCTAGGCTTGGATATCCTTATAAGAAGAAAATTCAGGTTCTACATTGAAATGTTGGACCTTGCCTTGTGTTCCTTAGAGGAACAGTAGGAGTGCAAGAATGGTAAATAAGAATAAGCAATGCACTTATTTTGGAAAATGAACCATTCATAAGTGTCAAAAGAACAGTATGCTAAAGAATACGCTGTTCTTGATGTGCTTAGATAAAGTGAAAGTCACAGCTAGCTTCTGTTGAAACGCCACAATAGGAAATCGATTCTAAATTACACAATATGGTGCTGGCTGCCTTTTCATTCTTTACTACCATTAATAAGCCCAGCTGCACTAGCATTTATGTTTCTGTGCATGGCTAGCAATCAGAAATGTCTTTAATGGATGGAGAACTGGAGTGGGGCAGGGAGGTGTGTCCAGAATCCTGTAACAGTAGAACGTTCTGCGTCCTTCGCTATACGTCATTGACTTATTATAATAAATTCAACTGAACAACTGCTGATCAATGTGATTGATCGTTTGTGTGGGTAGAATTCTACGGTACAGTTCTTTATAAAACTCTATTGGTAATGATGAAAATTCCAGTAAATGAGAGAGTACTTTCCCCTACTGCACTTAACCATGCATGCTTTGCTTTCTCTAGGAGGATTTTTCATAGTTGGGCTTCTCTCCTAGATATTAGCTTTTTCTAGCGGTGTTAAAGCTGACAAACAGTAACTTCTTTAATCACTGAAGGGTTGTCCAGACCTAGGGTAGTATTATTACTGAGTCTTTTGGTTGCAGACACAGCATCATTTCAAGAAAACGCCTATCATTTGGAAAGAACATGCCATGTTTGTTCAAATTTTCATCTCAAGATCCAGTGAGAATTTATAAAGCTTAATGACAAGCTGTTTTTTGCATGATATACTTATTTAGAACACACTAAACCATCAATCAACTTCACGGGTAGATTTATCATGCAACATAGTTCATTAAAATATGGTGGGTTAATTTGTGGTACAGTATGTTCTCTGGACACAGACCTCTTTCATTCAACACAAAGTGTCTTACATTTCTTCAAGGATTTTTTAATATCTTTAGTTATTTTAGTCTGTTGCTTTTATTAGATTGCTCTTGGAAAGAAGGGTTTTTTTTGGGGGGGAAGGAGAGATCTTGAGAAATAAATGACTTTGTGAACCTGGAGTACTTTATACCTTAACTTAGAGGGATGGTGAGGCAGAATATCTAATTTGGCTAGCTTTGCGTGGACCTCCTCCCTTGCCAGTCTGGCAAATGCATAAGAAATTATGGAGAGCCCCTTTTGTAGGTTCCAGCCATCTTCTTGTTCTTTTCCATTATTCCTATCATATCACGGGGTCTGCAGTTTTGCTTGTTGCCCTCACTTCATCCAGTCTGCAGCATCTGCAGAGTATATACATAAGAATAAAACAGCTGAGACACAGCAAACCGCTCTGCCACGCGAATCAGCTGTGTGCTAACAAAAGGAAATAAAGCACAGGAAAAAAGCAGAGATGGGCAGGCGGCCTACATAATCTTTGCAGCGAACCGGTTCGCTGTCAGCTGATCTTCAGAGCAAGGGGTTCACCCAAACCGGTCCAAACTGGTAGAATCTCACCCCTGAACTCACCCTATGCTTCCCAGGGCACACATACACACATTTATAAAAAAAACCACACACCAGAGCCACATTATGGGGGAACAGAAACATACCCATATGTAGACATGCTACGCTTTACTTCAGTACCCCAAAGAAACTATGATGCTTTCTATGGCCATGGAGGGGAAAAGTGGTTGGAAGACTTTCAGAAATGGTGCTTTGCATGCTTTCCAATCTCGTTAAATCCTATATTGATTTTCAGTATAGTAAATCTCCCCGAGTGCTTCATATGGAAGAGCAGGCGATCAACATATATATGTATTTATGCAAAATGTTGTATCCTTTTTGAGACTGGCTCACAATATTTATTAATATAGTTCAGTTGAGCAAATAACCAGATATTCAACACATATATAATGATATTTCGCCTACCTAGACTATAATAAAATTAAACTGTACTAATTGCCACGAAAGTACTATATTTGATTGCACTTTTATGATTGCTTATATCGAATGTGAAATTTACATGAAGAATGTGGCTTCAAAGCATTTGGACCCCCAGATCAACATTTGCCTAATTCTACAGGCAGCAACTGAGTTTTGACATGTTGAGTGTAGTAGTTGGCTTAAGTTCTGCCCAAAAGAAATGTGTATAAAATCCATCAGGACTACCTGCCTTAGATACCTAAAAGAGAAACGAGAGCAAAGTGAAATGTCACAACCAAATAAACAGTGCACAAGGACATGACCCACTATTTCAACTTCCCTGGTTTTACATGGTCAAAGTTGCTTCCCAAGGGGAAACTTGTAATATCTTCTCTGCACCATGACTGAGAGGAGAGCATTGAAACAAGCCAATCTGGATGCTGTATAGTGTTTCAAGGTCAGAAGACGAGGCAGGTAACTGGTGAGTTCAAAAAGATTTGGCAGGCTGCCCAGATAAGTGACAACAGGCTCAAATTCAACCAATGTTCAGTATAAACATTTGTCCGCAGATCTATTTAGTGTTCTCCTATCCTTGGGAGGTAAGACAACTACAAAGCTGGTTTTCCCTCTCTAAGTGTTTGGGCGATTAGGGCTGGAAGTTATTAAACTGGTATTTGGGTAGGAGTGGGGAAGGTATGTACCTACTGTAGCTTCTAGAGGAGAAATATGTTGTCGTCCGCTGGCAGCCTACAGAGATGGCAGCAGAATTGGACAGTGGGGAGGATCATGGGCCAGTCCGGGAGTCTGGGGAGGACTCAACAACGGTCCTGCATCCGATACAGAGATGGAGCCAGGGCCATCTGGGAGTTGTGTGCTGTCTCTGGAGCCTTCAGAATCTGACAGCAGCGAGGCGGAGGAAAAGGGGGAGCCTGTTCCCAGTGCATGTATACACAGAGCTGCCAGAAGGCAAGAACAGTTAAGACAAAAGGAGTGGTTTGGAAGTGATTGGCCCTCCCATAACACATAAAGGAAGAGCAAAGGGACAGGAACCTTTGCAAGAAGCAACTTTGTTCGTACTGGTCGGTTTGAAATCAGAAGCTCTGTGCTGAATTTGTGCTCTGTTTGGCCTCATATAACTAATTGGAAATTTAGTCGTTAGCAGTATTTCAAGGAAGATAAAAGTGCGTGCTTATCAGACTTACCCTGAAGTACTTTGGCAGACTTCCATGGGACTATTTGCAAACTGTTTGAGACTCATTATGGGCTGTGAATGATTAGAAAAGGGTTTTGGGACTAATGTGTATTTGTTAGTGTCTCAATAAGCCTTGGTCAGAATAACATGGTAATTGGGAAATCCTGCTGGGGAAAATGTACAAGTTTAATCCAAAACTAAAAATCTGAAGATCTGTATCAACTTAAAGCCAGTTTATGGCACAATGCTGAGAAAGATTGACAGGCCCCCAAATCATACACTGGGGTTCTTGGCTAAAGATGGACTTGAAACTGAGCGTTCTTTAATCACTATACAATCTGATTGTCCTAAAATCATTGCCCAAGATTTTAATCTCAGTTTTCTTGATGGCTTGGAGTTACTTGATTGTGAAATGAAAGCATTTGAAAAGAGCTGCCACATTGCTTTTGGTGATAGACACTTTTATTGTTAGCTGTAGCACACTCCACTTAAACTTTCCAAGAGCCTGAGCTCACCAACTATCACCAAGTATTTACAGCTTTTTAATTTTGCGGAAAACAGAGATGACCTTAGAAAATTAGGCAATTAGCAGAGCATAATTTAAGCTCAGGATAAGAAATGAATATCCCATTCATCCACCTTAACTCTCTTGAGTATAAAAAAAAGGGAGGACTTTCAATATTGTGTTACTGTGGCTTATAACAATGAAGTAGAGTTCCAATATTACTTGTGGAGTCTGTTTCCTGAGTCACAAAGACCATGGGTTGGGCCACGAGCAGGCAAGGGAGTACTGTAGACAGGTGAAATTCAACCACTTTGCACCACCTCAGGAGAGGTGGTAGGGACGATTTGAATCAGTTCAGAGAGGTGGTTGGGACGATTTGAATTGGTTGGCCCCACTCATGCCCGCCCGCCTTCTTCCCACCAAGCCATACCCACAGAGCTGGTAGGGAAAAATTTTGAATTTCACCCCTGCCTTGGAGTTCAAGTGAGCTACTCAGTAGTGGGGCTCCTCAAGAGAAAAAAAAAGTGGAGGAACGACTTAAGGGAGTTTCAAACTTGTGATCTCCACTGCCAGTTTCCCTTTTGACTTCATTGGAAGATGGCGGGAAAAGTTGTAAATGTGATTGCATGATCATGGGATTCTGTAACTCATAAATGTGAGCTGGTGGCTAAGCATTGAATAGTGAGGATGTGACCTTAAGGGTGTTGCAATGGCTAGAACTTCAAAGACTGGTCATAATTCCATTGGTTTTCAATAGTGCCATAACTTTGAAAGGATACCAAACAAATGTTAAGCCAAGGACTACCTGTGGTCTTTAGTTCTTTCCTACCATTTGATGTCTTTCCCACTGAAAAGTTGGACTGATTTGCTTCATGTATCTGTCTCAGTCTCTTAAAATCTTTTTGTTTGCTTAAATCCTTCTCAAATGATGACTTGAGCATTTTTTTCTTGCAACACCTGATATTGTGCAGGTGAAACTTTTGGAAGATCCATATGGTTAATAGGTTGCGAGGGTTTGAACAGGATGTCTGCATGGAGCTCCTGCTTCTAGAATTGAAACAGGATGTCTGCAGCATAGATTCCTTTTGTAGCCTTTAAACCATGGCAGCAGCATTGTTAACTGGGTAATGTCAACATGGCAGATGGAAATTAAACACCCGCCCTCTTGATATAGGAGCCTGTTTTTTTAAAATATATAAACATTGTTCAAGTTAAGAAGGATTTTTTTAATTTATAGGAATAAAAATTAGAAAACTGCTGGAGATCCAAAAGTCTAGTAACATTCTCCAAGCTGCTCTTGTCATAGCTGATTTGCTGAAAGGCCCTCTTCTTGCAGTCAGGGCTGATGGGTTGCGTTGCTTTCCTTAATTCCTCCAAGTGTGCAAAGAAGGAAATCTTGCAAAGGGCATGATTGCTCCAATTCCAAAGCTATGATCCTACCAATGTTCCCTAAGATGTAAACTTCATCTATTAGAGCAGTTTGTTTATGACTGTGTTAGAATCATTTCAAGTATGTATTATTTCTATGTTTGTAATAGCATTTTTTCCTGTTGTAGAGCCCAGCTGTAAGCAGAGTTACTTGAACACAAAGCTCTCTGGATGATCAGTGTATAGTAGGGGTGTCAAACTCATATCGTCATGGCAGCATCACGTGACACATCGGGACATTTTTTCCCCCTTCGCTAAACCGGGCGGGGGCGGGGCCAGCATGTGACACATCCAGCAAACGGGCTGCAAGTTTGACACTCCTAGTGTATAGGGTGATCAATGTATATTTGAACTGTAAAAATCTGGAAGATCACTACACAATAGCTACTGTACATGTGAGAATTTTCTATATTTGGATTTTTGCAAACCAGATATGGTAGTCTGATCAAAATATCATGAACTGCCTTTACATTTATATCTTACTTTAATCTGAAGAAGAGAGAGAGAGAGAGAGACAGATAGACTGACTGAGATAATTGCTGGTTGCTAGTATCTCATTCAGATAAATTCTCTTGTGTGGCATTGCCACCATTACTTTCACTTCAGCATCTGTTGTTTTCAGGCACGGAAATGTTAGTGTAAGCAGAAAATTATACTCCAGTTTACTACTATAATAGTTGAGAATGCTCACTTAAATGACTATCTTTAGTGACACACACCCCGCCTCATATCTGGAAATCAATGAGGAAGCCTGACATATACAGTGCAGTATGGCATTTTTTATACTCCCAATTTTATCCTCCCAACACACTGTATACCTTAGTTGATAGTGACCCCAAAATCTCTCAGTAAATTTCAGTCTGAATGGAGATCTGAACCTTGTGTACAATTCCTTATGAATTAGAATTGTACAGCATCGCTTACATACATTTCCTGTATACCAACATAACGTGGTAATAGAACACATATATAAATTCCCAGGTTCAGTAATAACAATACAGATCTATACAAACCATTACTATTATGAAATACAACATAAATTTTATGTTCCTCTTAATCATACATATTCTTGCTCACTCATGTCATGCTCTAAAATGTTTGTTTTGCGAAATCTCTTGAGTTTCATCATGCTTTATTTTGTAACAGTATCCCTTAACAGATGTAGTTCTTTTTTTTAAAATAAGTAGGAGAATAATTTGTAATCCAGGAATGGGGGATAATTATTCAGAAATAGTACTGCTAGAACAAGGATATATTTTACATGCATACAGAGATAACTAAGCTGGTAGCACAGGAAGTAGTTTGTATAGAGAAATCAGCTTCAGAATTTGAGGACACCTGGATGAAGAGGTAAAGGTTCCCCAGGCACATAAGCGCTAGTCATTTCCGGCTCTAGGGAGCAGTGCTCATCACTGTTACAAAGCTGAAGAGCCAGCGCTGTCTGAAGATGTCTGCCATGGTCATGTGGTTGGCATGACTAAATGCCAAAGGCACACAGAACCCTATTACCTTCCCACCAAAGTGATCCCTATTTTTCTACTTACCTTTTTACGTGCTTTCGAATCACTAGGTTGGCAGAAGCTGGGACAAGTAACGGGAGCTCACTCCATTACACGATGCTAGAGATTCGAAACGCCGAACTGCCGACCTTTCTGATCGACAAGCTTAGCTTCTTAGCCACTGAGAGATGATTCTTAATCTTCCAGAAAGAGTATGAAGGTGTTGATGTTGCAGTCAGAATACTCTCAATCTCTCACCTTAGTTTTTTAATGTCATGTCAAGATGACTAGCTTTTCTTTTTAGCTTGTCAATATTTGCTTAAACCATAGCCTTACCATTAGGTGTCAACATGTTCCATTCCAATCTCACGGGTGGTCTTCAGCATTTTTTAAAAATTCTGAATAACAAATGGAGACTATGCAACCACTAATACAAATGAGAATAGTCATTTCATCCATAGGCAGATGCTGAAAGAGTCAGTGTGTGTGTGTGTGTGTGTGTGTGTGTGTGTGTAGAATCTATCCTTACAACCCATTGCTAATTAAATGCTAATTAAAACAATCTGATTAATAGCAAGGGTAAATAAGGTTTATTTGTTTCTTCATTTATCCATTCAGTTTATGTGACTACTACTCATACATGTCTCTGGTAGACACACAATCATTAAAAACAAAGCATTAAAAAATAGAATATAATTCCAGGTGTAACAGTTTAACAAAAAATGTGCAGTCTTTCCATCACCCCAATGCCCATGGAGTAACTAGATCTTCAGTGTTTTATGAAAATACTATGTGTTTAGGGCCATCCTGATCTCAGGCTACATATTCCTCCCTAGGATTAGCTCTGCAACAAAGAAGAGATGCTTCCTAGGTCCTTTAAGATGACACCTTTATTTAAAAGGACATGGAATATGCCCACCCTGATCTCACAGGGAGGGCAGAAATAATTGGAGACAGGCATTCCTACAGATAACCTGGCCATGTGCCAATGAATGGCTTTATAACCATCACTCTGAATTGCATCCCAGAAGCTTAATGAAAGCCAGTGAAGCTTTCCAAAATAGAATTGTTACACAAGCCTGTTGAAATACACTTATAACTACTCATGTAGCTGCATTCTGGCCCAGCTGCAGCCACTGAGTGGTCTTCATAGGTTGCCCCATGTAGAGTGCATTGCAGTAATCCAAACCAATTATGCAGGCCAAGTGAATCCGCTCAACCACAATTACATAAAGGCCAACCTGGCATTCAGTAGCAGCAAGTGAACATCAAGGGTGAATTTGGGGAGCTGCAATGTGGTATTAATCTAAGCTATCAAAACTATCTTGTCCACAAGTGGCCCATAGCAGTCTCTCATCCCCCCACCCACTACAGATTAGGTATTATTTGTCACATCCACCCAAAAAATTGACCCAAACCCTCCAGCAAAGAGCTCCATTCATCCTAAACGATCTAAAAAAACAATCCATGCTATCCGGCCATCGTGAAAAGCTCCTATAAACTGCTTCTGACCTAGCAATCCACAGTACCAGAGGTGGTATTCAGCAGGTTCTCACCAGTTCTAGAGAACTGGTAGCAGAAATTTTGACTAGTTCAGAGAACCGGCAAATACCACCTGATTGGAGATTTTACAGTATCCTTCCCCTGCCACGCCTACCAAGCCACACCCACAGAACTGGTAGTAAAAAATTTTGAATTCCACCACTGCCACAGTCCCAAGGAACCAGATTTAAAACACATCTGAAGGTTTCTTCCAGATGGAAGTAGCATGGCCACATTGGGGAATACTAGATTTTGCAGTGCTAGAAGGGAAAGTGCTGTGCAAAGTCAAAATGATGCACTGACATATATAAAGCCTAGGATTTTAGTCTTAATTCATATGATGGCCTTGATTTCAGAAAGCTCTCTTCCCCAGGCCCAAAATCCTGGGGACTAGACAATTTCTATTGAAGGAAAAGGACTTATACCTCATAAGAGCATAATATTCTTCAGTTTGGGGGAAAATGGGAAGAGAATGCAAGCAAAGGCAACACCATTGTGAGTAGTTTATTCTATGCAAAACAAGATAAAGATGTCAAAAATAAAATTTGCAGTACTGATTTGAAGTGTGACTATTTTATCGAGGAGCTGCTTTAAACCATAATAACCCTTTTGACAGCCAGGTTCACAGTAAGAATAATATACTTTTCTAACAAGTAAACAAGCAAAAACAGGAGTAACTCCATAGCTAAGATGAAAAGAAATAAGAATTGTGTTTATAAACGTATCACTGCAAGCTAAATATTTGTGGGAATATCAGAAGTGGTATTCAGCAGGTTCTGACCAGTTCTGGAGAAGTGGTAGCGGAAATTTTGAGTAGTTCAGAGAACCGGAAAATACCATTTCTGAC
This sequence comes from Bungarus multicinctus, assembly GCA_023653725.1. Classification (NCBI taxonomy): domain Eukaryota; kingdom Metazoa; phylum Chordata; class Lepidosauria; order Squamata; family Elapidae; genus Bungarus; species Bungarus multicinctus. Next base: position 43,857,003 of record CM042838.1, on the reverse strand, counting down.
TGGAGATTTTACACTATTCTTCCCCTGCCACGTCCGCCAAGCCACGCCCACAGAACCGGTAGTAAAAAAATGTGAATCCCACCACTGGTAGGTATGCTTTAGCTTCCCACCATCCCAAAGTGATGTAAGGAGTCATGTGGGGGGATAGTTCAAAGATAAAATCGGATATATGAGAAAATGGATGATATTAGAGGTCCCAAATGTAAGGTCCTTAAACATCTTTTACCCACGAGCTGAAGAAGCTTCTTGGATGAGAAGCGAAATGTCTTCAAAGAAAAACCAGAAAATCCGGTTGCACCTTTGGGACAACCATGACCTGGATGACTGAGAATTTTCACAGATCTTTACCCACATCTTTTCTCCTTCCTAAGCAGAGGAAGTAAGGAATTGAAAACATTGTGCGCAATCCTAAACAGATCAACTCATTCTCTGGATTTGCCAAAAGATTTCAGCTGTCACTTCTTCCAATCTTGATCAGTCACTGGGACCAGAGGTTTAGTCTTCTGAGCTTTTGGACTCATGCTGGGGCCATTCTCAGAGAATGTTTCTCTCACCAGAAGATGTAGAACTTCTCTCTACACATTCTGGTAGAGGATTTGCTAGAGGATTCCAGCAGAAGTCTGAACGTTCAGAAGACAAAACCTTTGATTACGGTGACCAACTCAGACTGGATCCTGCAACAATATCCTGGGACATCTATTTGCCTTCATTTGAATAACTATTTCCTGCAGCTTCTTTCTGTTACAATTTTTTTTTTTTTGCCATTTCAAGGGACTATCTTTGCCTTAGATCAGTGGTGGCCAACCTTTTGGGCTCCCATGCCGAAAATTTCGCTCGCATGCCAGCACCCAGAAGGCAATGCGCGCACCACCACCCCGATGCCCCCTGCGCATGCGTGCGTGACCCCTGCCATGTGCGCTGTGTGGCTCTGCGCATGCATGTGAGATCCCCCATGTGCCATGCATCTCTGCATTTTATTTATTTTATTTATTTATTTAGGTTTTATATACCGCCCTTCTCCCGAAGGACTCAGGGCGGTGAACAGCCAACTAAAATACATGTAGACAAATATAAATAGTTAAAAAAGAATTAAACCCTAGGCTGTCCCTATAAAAATCTAAAAACCCCAATTAAAATAAATTAAAACTTGTACACCCATCCACAACTAATCTAAAAACCCCATTTAAATCCCCATGTTGAGTTCAGCTCAGGCCCGGGCCTGCTCGAAGAGCCAGGTCTTCAGGTCACTTCTGAATGCCCTCAGGTCACTGGTCGTTCGTAATCCAGGGGGCATCCCATTCCAAAGGGCGGGTGCCCCCACAGAGAAGGCCCTATTCCTCGGGGTCACCAGACGACACATAGAAGGCGTCGGGACCCGGAGGAGACCCTCTCTGTGGGAGCGCACCGGTCGGTGGGAGACTACTGGCAGAATGCGGTCTTGTAAGTATCCTGGTCCGATGCCATGGAGCGCTTTAAAGACCAAAACCAGTACTTTAAAGCGAACCCGGAAGGCCACTGGCAACCAATGCAGCTCGCGCAGGAGGGGCGTCACGTGGGAGTATCTCGACTCCCCCATAACCACCCGCAGCGGCTGCATTCTGTACCAGTTGAAGCCTCCAAGTGCTCCCCGCAGGGAGCCCCATGTAGAGGGCATTACAGTAGTCCAGACGGGAGGTGACCAGGGCATGAGTGACTGTGCGTAAGGCGTCCCGATCAAGAAAGGGCCGCATCTGGCGTATCAGGCGAACCTGATAAAAAGCCCCCCTGGAGACGGCCGTAATATGCTCTTCCAAAGACAGCCGTACATCCAGGAGGACACCAAGATTGCGTGCCCCTTCTGTGGGGGTCAAGATCTCATCCCCAATAGCCAGCGATGGAGTCAGCTGACTATATCGGGCCGCCGGAAACCACAGCCACTCGGTCTTGGAAGGGTTGAGTCGAAGCCTGTTCTCGCCCATCCAGTTCCGCACAGCCTCCAGGCAACGGGCCATAACCTCCATAGCATCGTTGGGGTGGCTTGGGGTGGAGATGTAAAGCTGAGTGTCATCAGCATACAGATGGCATTTCACCCCAAAACCACGGATGATCTCTCCCAGCGGCTTCACATAGATGTTGAACAGAAGAGGGGAGAGGACCGACCCCTGAGGCACCCCACACATGAGGGGCCTAGGGGTGGACCTCTCCCCCCCCGTCAACACCAATTGCGAGCGGTCCGAGAGGAAGGACGAGAACCACCGCAAGACGGTGCCCCCAATTCCCAACCCCTCCAACCACCGCAATAGGATACTATGGTCGATAGTATCAAAAGCCGCCGACAGATCTAAGAGGACCAGGACAGAGGAATAACCTCTGTCACGGGCCCTCCAGAGATCATCTACCAACGCGACCAATGCTGTTTCAGTACTGTGCCCGGGCCTGAAGCCCGATTGGAACGGATCTAAATAGGATGCTTCCTCCAGATACTGAGGGAGCTGACGCGCCACCACACTCTCAACAACCTTCGCCACAAAGGGAAGGTTGGAGACAGGACGATAGTTATTCAAAAGAGCCGGGTCCAGGGAAGGCTTCTTGAGGAGGGGCCGCACCACCGCCATTTTCAGGGCGGTCGGAAGCGCCCCCTCCGTCAACTGAAGCGTTGACAATCCCCTGGAGCCAGCCTCGTGTCACCTCTCTGGAGGTAGAAACCAACCAGGAAGGGCACGGGTCCAATAAACATGTGGTGGCATTCAGCCTCCCCAGAAGTCTGTCCACACCCTCGGCGGTCACAGGATCGAACTCTTCCCAGATAACCGTCTCAAGACCTGCCCCGGAGACCTCCCCCGGGACCACCCAACTGGAGTCCAGCCCATCCCGAATCTGGGCGATTTTATCATGCAGAAATCGGGAAAACTCTTCTGCTTTACCCTGCAAGAGGTCCTCCCGCGCTCTCGGCTCAAGCAGGGAGTGGGTCACTCTAAACAGGGCAGCAGGCCGATTTTCTGCAGACGCAATAAGGGCGGAGAAGTGTGAACGCCTCGCCGCCCTTATCGCCACTAGGTAGGTCCTAATATAGGACCTCACCTGTGTCCGATCAGACTCAGCACGACTGGCCCTCCAGATACCCTCCAGACGTCTTTTCCGGCATTTCATCCCCCTCAGCTCCCCCGTAAACCACGGAGCCAGGTGGGATCTATGCTGAGTCAGAGGTCGCAAAGGCACAACTCGGTCCAGAGCCTCCGCGGCCAACCTATCCCAGGTGGCCACCAAGTCTGTGGCCGAGTTATGAGCCAGAGTTTCAGGAAATGGCCCAAGCTCCATCTGGAACCGTTCCAGGATCCATCAGGCGCCTGGGGCGGAACCATCTCCTCGGCTCCGCCTCCCTGCGATGGGGGGTGGCGGCACCGAAGTCCAGTCTAAGAAGAGAATGATCGGACCATGACAAGGGTTTTATAACTAGATCTCCAACGCGATCATTCAACCACTGACCAGAGGCGAAAATCAGGTCCAGTGTGTGTCCCCCCGTGTGAGTGGTGTCAGAAACTAATTGGGTCAGATCCATGGCCGTCATGGAAGCCAGGAACTCCCGGGCCACCCCAGAGGTTTCCCCGAGCGAAGGCAGGTTGAAATCACCCATGACTAAAAGCCTGGGGGTTTCAACCGCCAGCCCGGCTATCACCTCGAGGAGCCCGGGCAGGGCCGTTGACACGTGGCAGGGAGCCAGGTACGTTATCAACAGGCCCATCTGAACCCCCCAACCCCACTTCACAAAGAGAGACTCACAACCAGCCGTCTGAGGAACAGTGGCCTCCCTAGGACAAAGGACTTCTCTAATAATCGCTGCCACCCCACCACCCCTTCCCTGAGACCTCGGTCGATGGAATGCTTGGAAACCTGGTGGGCAAATCTCTACCAGAGGGACACCGCCCTCTGGGCCCAACCAGGTTTCGGTGACCCCTGCCAGGTCCGCACCCTCCTCCTGAATGAGATCGCAAATCAGGGGGGCCTTGTTAACGACGGACCTGGCATTACATAACATCAGCCGGGTACTCAGGGCCTGAGACTCTGCACAACCAGGCCTGCCAGATGGGTCAGGAGGGTCGGAGCGCGCCACCGCTTGGAGACAGCGGGCATGTGCCCACGTGTCTCTGCGCATGCGTGCATGTATCCCGCTCATCCCCGTCCCCCACGCAAGCGCACCAGTAGACCCAACAATCAGTATGCACAGTGGGGATCTTCCGGATGACCTCTCACATGCCAGCAGAAGTGGCTCTGTGTGCCACGTCCGGCACACGTGTCATAGGTTCACCATCACGGCCTTAGGTCCTCCCCCACACCCCATTTCCTTCTTTTCTTTCCTTTGATGGCCACAAAAGAAAACTTTCTTCCTTTGTAAAAGTGGCATTTATTGATTTACATAAGTTTCACATGAATAGACCTGGAAGAGAATGTTAAATTGGGAACCATAGGATTAAGCATGGTTTTATGCAACCAATTTGTTGCCATTTTCTAGGTCACTGTGTTTTAAAATGTCAGCCAGAACTAAATATTTCCATTAATACATTCATTTATTTACACTTGTTAAAGGCTGACCTACTACACAAAAACCTATTCAGGTAGCTTTAATGTAGGAAATGAAAATCTATTAAGAATGAAACAAAAAGCAAAATAAGGAGAGAATATAGCTGAAAATGCATGCATTTACACACCTCCATAAGCAAAAGAGGTGAAAGTTTAAAGTTTGAATAAATTTTAATGGCTTGAGAAAATTTAAAAGCGCACCTTCACTGTTTAAGTGAGAACAATATTTCCATCAGAGGTAAGCTCTTTGGGAAAGATAGAGGGTGCCACCTCTGAGAGATTGTAGAAAGACTAGGACTGAAACAGAAGAGAACGTGCATGTATACCATCAAGAGGTGAGTCAATTAACAATTTATTCCCAAAATCGTAGCTTAGCTCAGGTGAAAAGAATCCTGATAAGAACAGTTTCAAATCATCACATATAATTGAAGGTGGAAAGTTCCTCCCACATGTTTCAGGATTGTATGTGTGTCTCTGTGTGTGTTTACCTTACTGAAGAACTTACTGTGTAGAACTTTCTTCTTTGCTCTGGACCAACTCTGGAGTCCTTGACACCATTTTTGAAAAGCCCCTTCATTGTTAGTCAGATTTTTAAAACCAATTTTTGCGGAGAAGTGCAGAGAAGGGAACAATACAGAACTTGAACAAGGTAATCCTGATAAAAGAGAATCATAGCTGCCATACCATTCTAGGTTGGTTGAACATTCTGTGGGTCCTACAGGCCACGTATATATCTATTGACCAAGATTGATCAATTGCTATTCTAGACCATCAGTCACCAACTGGTGGACTGCAGCCCACTGGTGGGCCGTGAGAAAATTTTGGTGGACCGCAGAGAAATCTCATCCCCAGAGTATCGCCCCCCCAAAACAAGTAATTCAGGCTGCGCAGAAACACAAGGCTGCTCAGCCCACATGGCCCGTGGGAACCCTCTCCTCCCACTCACTCACTCCTTACCCCACAAACTTGTCTGCTAAGTTGCTATTTTTCCTTTTTCTGACCATCATCTGTTCTGCTGTGCTGGGAGATTTAAATTAGCTAGACTAGGTTTTTGATCTAATTGGGGAATTGTAAGCCTCCAAAACACTTGGAATCCCACTCAGCTAGATAGATGAACTGCTAATTAACAGTAGCTTTTTAAATATGGACTGAATTGCACTTTATTGGTCTTCATTCAGGCCATTACCATATCCAGGCATTGGATTCCTCTGGGTATCATTCATTTATTGATTAGACTTAAGGCCATATATCTGAGTGATCTGTTCAGAGCTTATCCGATGTATGGGAAGAACTACAAAAAAGCTTCAATTCAAAACTTCCTCGTCTAGGTTAGAATAATGTGGTTGAGGTGTTGGAAGAAATATCCATCTGGGTTCAGTTCCAAGTGGGGAAAAAGACACTGGAAACATGGAGGTTGTTTGGAAAGATGGTTTAATAGTGGACAGGATCATGTGCCTTGGAGCTCCTGAGCGAAAAGGGGAGGAGATGCTGAGAGTCCCTGAGTATTATGCCCTCTGTTGGGATTTGAATTTGAGCTTGTATTCTAATTGGTTGTCAGACTCCCATGGGGCCATGCAGGGGCAATTCTGTAGGCTGTCCTGAGTCCCAGGCTTGGTTGAGCCTTGCTGGATGATGTTGTAATGAAAGGGCTTTGGGATTCCTATTATGGGTCTTCCTGAAGGAGGTAGTTTTTTGTTATGTAGAATAGACTGGCCCAGGCCTTAATGGCCCATTAGCAAAGGTAGGGGGAGTTACTGCCTCTCTGAATTTCTACTTCTCTTTTAGGGGAAATAGTCTGCCTTTTTAATATATCCTAAAATATTTCATTTCTCTAGGAGAGGGGTGGGTTTTAACTTCCAACAGAGCTTTTCAAAAATGGCAACATTTCCCTAAAAATGAACAAGGTTTCATTTTTTGGCAGAAGTCTTCCTGCAGAGCAACCATGGTGTACTTTGCATATTGAAGCCAGAATTCCTATACAAGTCTTTTGAACTGGTTTGACAATGACCTCCACAATCCCTTGACAGTCCAAGGTTGGATTTTACTACAGCTTCCTTTTGGGTATCATGTTGTAAAATTACAGTAGTTTAGAAAAACAGGCGCTGTTCTGTTCTTTCAGTGCCAAGTGGTTAACTTATTAAAACAAATGAAGCTTTGGGATTTGCATCGGAGCTTAGAGCATAGAAAGGGAAATTAAGCTACCCTCCTAACTTGGTAGCTGTGTGTGTGTCTTCCAAGACTCTTCAAGTATCAGCCTTAGTGTTCCTTTCTCAATGGATGGATTCAACATTCCACTTATAAAAGAGTTTGAGGAAGCATTGCAAAAATCAACAAAGAGACAGATTGATGAGAACAGCGAGAAAAGCCATTAGGTGTTCTGAAATAGGGGAAAGAAGTACTTCAGCTGAGCAATAACTGAAAACTAAATACAAGAAATCCTCCCAAGTAGCTGATAATTTATGACTATAGTCAAAGAATGACAAATATTCCAGCCAATCAAGGATGCTGTCAGCAAAATGCAAACAGTAACTATAAGTGGTTTTTTTTTTTTTAAGGAGAAGCAAATGGGGTTGAGTTGGTGACTTCACAAACATGTCCGTGTCAATTTCTTGAGAACAATTGGCAGTGGTTTCTCACTGCCTTTTTCTGCAACTTTTCTTAACTTCCCATTCTAGCCTAAAACACCAACATTTCCGGGTAGTTTCACATTCAAGTCCCGAACCCCTTTTCCAACATCAACCAAGATTCACTATGTAAGGACAGCTGCACAGCTTCTGCTAGTTGCATGGGCTGTAATCTTTTTAACATCGCAATCATGAACTTCATAGAGGATATACCTATTTAAACAGCCACGCACTTTTGTCGGAGTAAGAACATTTAGGGGAACTAATACCAGAAATGCCTGCTCAAATCATTCCTAGGCCTGAGCCAAAGAAATTTTGGCTCAAAATCTGCAATTAATGTCTGTCTCTGTATTTTACATTGTTATTTTGTATATTATTTTTATTCTGCTTTCCCTCTATCTGGAGTTCAGAAGAGCACATGTAAGAATTCCCCCTCATTTTATCTTCAGAACTGGAACATTATAAAGTAGGATTGGCTAAGAGATTGTGATTGGCCAAAGCCACCGAATGAATACCACGGTCTATGGGAAATTTGTTGTCCTAGTCCAGCATCATTTTAGACCTCCATAGCATCATCAGATGCAACAGATACTATACTCAAAGCAAGGGAAGCCCAGATGAAAACTTCCGTCTTTCTCCTCCCCCCCCTAACATCATACCGCTCCCACCAAAGGTCATCCATGAGGCTGATCAGAGGTGGTATTCAGCAAGTTCTGACCAGTTCTGGAGAATCAGTAATGGAAATTTTGAGTAGTTTGGAGAACTGGCAAATACTACCTCTGACTGGAGATTTTACAGTATCCTTCCCCTGCTACGTGCACCAAGCCACACCCACAGAACCAGTAGTAAAAAAATTTGAATCTCACCACCGAGCATGATCAATGCCATCTCAATCCCAAACCCTCATCTGAACTCTGACTGAAAAGGGTTTTAGATAATCCGCCTCATTTGGAGTTTTCTGTAACTGCCAGGTGATTACTCTCTCCATCACTTTCCCTACTAGAAAAGGGAGGTTGACACTGGACAAAAATTGTCCAGACTAGCTGGGTTGAGCAGTAGTCCTTTGCAGAGGAAGTGCCTTACCATCTCCTTAAGAGCTGGCAAAATCACTGCCTCTCTCAAGCAGAAGTTATCTATTCCCCAGATCCGCTCATACCTCCCCTCCCATAAGGACTTAATCAGCCAAGAAAGGCACGGATCTAATACGCTGAAGTGGCTGAAATAGCAGCTGAACTTCCTTAGGTATAACAGGCTCAACCTCTTCCCAGATTACCTTGCAAGGTGTAACGTCCACCAGAGCCTCGGTGGCACAGTGGTTAGAGTGCTGTACTGCAGGCCACTTCTGCTGACTATAGGCTGCCAGCAATTTGGCAGTTCAAATCCCACCAGGCTCAAGATTGATTCAGTCTTCCATCTTTCTGAGGTGGGTAAAATGAGGATCCAGAGTGTTGGGGACAATAAGCTGACTCCGTAAACTGCTTAGCACTATAAAGCGGTATATAAGTCTAAGTGCTATTGCTATCATCTCTATAGACTCTGCTCTAAGTGCAACATAGAGCGAAAGCAGCAGATTTTATCTGGCAGATGCAAAATATATCCTTCACAGCGACCTTTTAGATAGACTTTGGCATTACTTCTTCCGAGGAGAGACTCAGTCACCCAGAAGAGGGCTGCTGAGCGACTATTGGCAAACCCAATGAGGGCAGAGAAGTAACTTATTCTGCTTGCTAAAAATAGACTTTTTCTGATCTGAGTCCTATTAGGCCTCCCCACTTGCAAACTGTTTTAACTGTATATGGAAACTAAAAAGGTGCTAATTGACCTTTGTGGGGCTAAAATTGTTCTGCATCACAATTGACTATGGATGCATCTGTCTATATTCAGTTTTTGACCTATACAGATATCCAGGATACAACAAGTCTAATTTTTGGAGCTTTGAACCAACTAGTGATGAAGTTCACAGTTTGATTTTGACCTAGTTACCGTAGGATCTCCTCGGTTTTAATATCCCCACATCAATGCTTGAAAGTTGTTTAATTTTTCTTCTTTCCATGTGCTTTTTTTCTTCCTCCTCCTATGTGTCTGGAGAAACTTTAAAACTATTAATTTTTTACCTGGTAGTATACAATTAAGTGAAGAAGCAATGCTCAGCAAGACATCAACATCTAATTAACAGGATGCTTTGAAAATGAGATGGATCAGTAAAGAGTTTTAAAGGAAAAAAAGAGAAGAGGCTGCTTCTTGTGGCTGCTATTGATCGCCTAATACAGTTCTCATCACAACATGTAGTCAAGAACTGCATCTGTGAAACAGAACCAACGGGATTTATGCTAGGTCTGGCAGTGGAAAAATATCTTTACAATTCCCAAATAAATATTAAAATGAGAGAAATTAGACATACAGAACATAGCTCATAGCATTAAACGTTGATTGTAATATAACGAGTAATGATCATTTCTTCATGTAATTGGATAATGATCATTTTTCCCATTATACTGATGGTGAATCAGTTCATAAGAAGAAAGTAAGCACATGTCATAGTTTCAAAGTGTAAATTCAGGATGGTACCACCCATCATAACACAGTAATCTTTGCTAAATCCAAAATTATCTTTCTGTTGATGAATTTCAAATTTTTACTATATAATTCAGTATGATTTAAATTATATGCCTCTTCCCCAAATTATATTAAGCTTATGGATATTACACCAAAACAGGAAAATACTTGGATAAGCCATATAATAGGGAAATGTTTCCTCCATTCTATATTTCAGGCACAATAAACCTGACAGATAACTTAGGAATTTGCCTGCACATAAAAATATGCTTAATTATTAATGTCTTTACAATATTTTAAAACTATTATAGGAAAATCTCTAAATATACATGTTAAACTTGAGGCATTTTCATATTCTCAACTCTTCCCCATAGGTTCATTAAAATTCCTAAGTGTCTATTTATGCCAATATTAATCCAATATAAACAATGTGATGCACAGTTTGATATGTGTGTAAGGGTGGTTTTTTTTTTTTTTTGCCGTTCTAAGAGAAACTAAAAATGGTTTTCCACTTGAAAGGAATAAATGAAGCAAAGAGCTTCTTTTATAGCTGTTCAGAAATAACCCGGTTTATTTTTGTGATCTGAAACATCTTTTCATCTGAATTCAGAAGAAAAAAAAACTAATAGAAGTAAAAGCTTGGCAATTTTAAATAACAGAATACTAAAAGATCCATAAAATGCACACTTGTCCACCTAAGATAGATCTTAAATCCAAGAGCCTATGGCCCTGCAAATGATGTTGAACTACAACTCTCAGCAGACTTCCTCAGTAATATCTGAAGGGCCCAGGGGTGGGATTCTACAGGTTCACACCTATTTGCTAGAACCGGTTGTTAACATTCTAAGCAGTTCGGAGAACCGGTTGTTAGAAGAAATTACTGGCCTAATCCTATAAGGAAGGCAGGAAGGAAACATTCTGGTGTTACTTACAGAAATTGCCTCTCTGTTAACCCTTATTACATTCTTGGCAGGACTAGACTTCCTGTCTCAGGAACTTCTCTGGAGGTTTTTCCCTCTCCTTTGCTGGTACTTGTGTGGAGGGACCATTCAAAGTTACAATGGCACTGAAAAAAGTGACTTATGACCATTTTTCACACTTACGACTGTTGTAGCATCCCCACAGTCATGAGAGGCCAGGTGAGGAGATGAGTGCCTCGATGTGAGTGATATTGAGTTGGCCACGCACAGCCAATAACATGACCACCAAGCCATGTCCACCCAGTCACATGACCACCAAGCCATGCCCACCCAGTCACATGACCACCAAGCCATGCCTATCACCTAAGCCATGCCCACAGAACTGGTTGTTAAAAAATTTGAATCCCACCCCTGGAAGGGCCATAGATTCCTTGCCTGTTCTAAACAATTGTAAATGAATGGAGTCTAACAACATGAGATACCAGGGTGTTGATTCTAGCAGCACTATCAGAAATTCTTCCCATGTGTTGATACTTTGTCTGCTTTGGCTTAGTGTAGCTGACAAGAAAAGAAAGGGTTGGTTAGTTAGTTTCTGACATAAATCCATATTGGAAAACAAGGATAGAATGGTTCCAGTGGTAGAAGCTGGCAGCCAGGACATTCCTGAAGAGGCCTTGGACAACTTGCCACTACCAGCTCACAGCAGCTAACTTGCCACAGGACAATTTGCCACAGCCAACTCGTTATGGGACAAGTTGCTGCAGGACTAAAGTAACATAATAGCAAAGAAATGGTGAAATAGAATCATTAAAGGAAGGATGTAAAAGTAGGGACAAAATGAAATGTGGATGACAAAAATTAAAAATATTTTTAAAATTACTTTAACTAAATAAAATTGTTGAACTTTCCCACGGCAAGTTGTCTATGGCGAATTGACAGTGGTAGGTTGGCTGTGGCAAGTTGTGGTGAGTTGTGCCATTCCATTCCTGAAGAATTCTAGCAGAGGAGAAGCACCTATAGACTGATTCCTTGTATTTCATTTCAGCAGGCACTGATGCATGAATGACTTTTCTGTATCTATCTTAGATTGGTTGTAGCTATGGTTTTGGTGCAGAAGCTAGCCGTGTTTAGGCAATATCTGTACTTATAAAGGAGAATATTTGTAGCTCAGGCTTGAGATGAGGGGTCCTTGGTGCTTTCTGAGCTTGCTTGTTTTCCTGCAGATGTTTCATTACCAAAAGTAGGTAACATCATCAGTACTAGTATTTGTACACCTCAACTTTTAACTTTTCTAAACTTAAAAAAAAAAGCCCAAAGGAACAAGTAACCTAGCTCAAGGAAACAAAAATAATAATTAATATCTCTCTCTCTCTCACACACACACCCACACCCACACACACACACTTTCTAAGGTCATGCTGTGACATCAATGAGCAGCAGATTGTCTATAGGTACCATTTTCCACAGGGGAATCTTAATGGCTTTATGACAGCTCACTGCAGACAGTCCTATAGATTGCCTTTGGTGACATAACAGGAATGGGTTTGAGAAGGGAGGGCTGCTTGGTTCCCCTTGTGGGTACAATTCTACATGGGAATGTATCGCTTGCACCATCATCAATAACTGTATTTTGGATTGGCTGTCTAAATTGAGGGCACGTTAGGATATTCATCCAGTAAATCAATCACCAAGTGGGGACATGAGCTTTGGTCTCCCGTCCAATTGAACAATCACCATAATGCCATATCGGTTGTCATTTATTTTGCTGCTACTTGGTTGATTGTTTTCTGAAGATGGTGTTATGGGGATTACACGAATGAAGGCTTATAGCTCAGTCTAGATAAGACAAGGATGCTGCTGGTGCCTGAGCTATTTTCAAAGTTAACTTTTTTTCAGGCTGTTCTGGAGCATGATGCAATCCTCTCAAGATTCTGCAAAGGTTGAACACATCATTGTTATTAGAGGGATTTTAAGCTACATAAATCAAAATCATTTTAAAAAAGTCCTGCCCAGACTGAGACACTTTAGCAAGAGTCTGTAAGGCATTGAACCCAAGCTACAGACTATCACATCCTCCTCTTAGACAATTTCCTTGATGCTTTCTATTCCAGAAAAACAATTGCCAATCACTTTCCTTCCAATAGGCAGATCTTCCTCTGTGTGTGTGTGTGTGTGTATGTGTGTGTGTGTTGGAAAATACATGTATGTACACACATGTGTGCATATAAATATATATGCAAACTTAATTTTATATATGAAGGTTAAAGCTTCAAGAAGTAGGCACAATAACCATGTTTAAAATAAAACTTTCTGTATTGCCATTTTTTAGTGTCTTCCAAACTCCTTTTAGTTGTAATGCTAAAATAGCAGCATGGTTATTATCTTTGCCTTACATGTTAAAGGTTGTTCATTTCAAACTGACATACTATTACCGGTATCTACGTTTATGTGTTGTGTCTGTATGTGCTAATTTTTTTTTAGATTTATAAAAACTTTCATAGTTTCTCTAGTCATTTGAAGTAAAAGGAAAAAGAAACAAATTCCAAAATGGGCATCCTATTTAATTTTAAAGTTTCTGAAATGGCAACATTTTTAAAGTCTTGCCACAAATTTCAAATCATTATTCCAGTTATTAATTCATGACTTATAGCTTAAAACCAGCACAAAGAATGTAATTTTTTTTTGCTGGATAGATGCTTTTAATTTTTATGTTGATTAATGCTCACCTGCAAGTTATGGAGCAATTGTGTATTGCTCTCAATGCTTCATTAATCTTTCTTTTCTGGATCAATCCTTTAATTCTGTAATTAGGAATCAGGTACCTATCTCTTCTTTTGAAACCAGTCTGAGGTACCCAAATTCACAAGTTAGTTGCCAAGCTCTTATTTCAATCTTATAGGTCCTTGACTTACAACAGTTCATTTAGTGACTGTTCAAAGTTACAACGGCACTGAAAAAAGTGACTTATGACTGGTTTTCACACTTACGATCCTTTGTAGCATCCTTGTGGTCATAGGATCAAAATTCAGATGCATAGCAACTGACTCATATTTACGACTGGTTGCTGTGTCCCAGGGCCACTGTGCTCACCTTTTGTGACTTTCTAACAAGCAAAGTCAATGGGGAAGCCAGATTCATTTAATCACCCTGTTACTAATTTAACAACTGCAATGATTCACTTAACAATTGCAGGAAGAAAGGTTGTAAAACGGGGCAAAACTCACTTAACAAATGTTTCACTTAGCAACAGAAAATTTTTACTCAATTGTGGTTGTAAGTTGAGGACTATGTGTAATCAATTTTAAACTTATCCATATCCAATATATCCATCTTATTTTCAATAGCTATTTCACACTGTAAACAAAACTATTGTCCTTTAAAGCTTATTGCTTCATCCATAGGACTAGAAACATAGATGGATTGAAGGAAAACTAAAAGGATTGAAGGAATTAAACCAAAAGCTTTATGCAACCCTGAAGAGGTCAGCATGCAAGAAATATGGGCCTCATTTGCAGTTTAGTATTTCAGAGCCCAAGGCTCAGAAAATGCTTTATTCTAATACCAACATTTCTAAATAGAACAATTCTTTGTATTGTTTACTTTGAGAGTAGATGATGAAGAAGCAATATTTATCCACTGTAAACCAAACACTAAAGGTTTTGGTTTTTGTTTTTTTTTAAAGTAAGGGAAGGAAACAAATGCTTACATAAACTTTTCTGAATTTAGCTGCAAAACATTCTTAATTTACTCTGCTGTCCATTTGATATTTGAATAAACTTACTTGTTTTGCAATCAGAAAAAGAAGGATTCCATTGAAAACAAAACATCACATCTAAGCAGTGCACTTTTGCAAAGCAGAAAGTTAGTGGAAGGATCATGGTGTTTGGTGCATTAAAATATCTTGCTTGTGTAGATAGCATGTGCTTGAAAATTTATAACATTGTCACCCCACAACATCTATTCTGGCAGTTCTTGGGGATGGCAGCTATTGTAAACACTCAAGTAAATGCCAAGCTCCTCTGATCAACTATCATAGCACAGCCCTGCTCAAAATAAACAAAGATCTAAGTTCCAATTACTCTCTCTCCCTCCTTCCCTCCCCCCTCCTCATTTGATTTTGGCCTGTGTTATGATTTCATTGAGGATGGATGGACACCCTGATTCCTGCTATTCTTATGGACCTTTAGAAAGGCTAGTCGGAGTGATTTGATTGTTCTATTAGGCCAACCCAAAGTTCCTTCCTGTGTTCTGAAAAACAAAAGAAAGTACACACATATACACTTATGCTTCCGGGCCAAAAAAACCCCTACACCACACACAATAGGATGAGACAAGTGAGAACATGAGTTCTGGGCAGTTTTCATAGTGATGGAGAAAACTGTTTGATTTAAACTGTATAATTGGTTCCTCCTGAAGAGGTGCACAATCCAGACGGCCTCATGAAATCCAAAGCTTTCCAAATATGGTGACTCTGTTTTTAGCTCTTAAAAAACAATTATATATAATAGAAAAAGTATCAAAAATATGTATTGGGGTGGGTGTTTTCAAATTTTCCTCCCCAATTTCTTAAACCAATACACCGAGAAAAATTTCAGTCAGAAAAATAACTTGCCAAAATTGACAGTTTCACTCAGCCTCCTTGTGAAGAGAAGCAGAGAAAACGGCTAAGAAAAATTAGCATGCTGCATGTTTTTTCTCTCTATCTCTGCTTTAAACTTGAAATCCCTGGATAACAGATCATGGATAAAGACATAAAGCAAAAGTGAATGGAAAATTTCAATGAATTTTCCTGAAATGAGACATTGTCTTGTGTTGTTTCTGTCACACCTGGAAATATTTCAATCTATCTTATATCCAGGAAGAAAGATTACTGTTACCTTCATGCTTAAGATATTACTTGTCTTCTTTGCAAGCTTAATAACATGAGACAAATAAAAATGAATGCATGTCTGTGAAAGGCAGCTGCATGACTCTAAAGAGGGCAATGATAGAGAGGGTTTTTTATGATTTGGAGGAAGATTGGTTTTATTTTGTAACTGAGGGAGCAGGTAAAGATATCCAACAACAGCAGGGATCATGATGTTTTTGGAAAAAGTTCAGTAGGATCCAACACCAAATATTCCTGCATGTCTTTCCTTGTCTTTCTTTGACAGATGGGCTTCTACAGCTTGGATTAACAGTAGTACAGGTAGTCAACTTACAACCATTCATTTAGTGACCATTCTAAGTTACAATGGCACTGAAAAAAGGCACTTATGACCGGTTTTCACGCTTGCATTACTATTATAACATTCTCCACAATCATGTGATTAAAATTCAGAGGCTTGGCTTTTATTTATAATGGTTGCAGTATGCTTTTCATTTTCCAGCCTTCTGACAAGCCAAGTCAATGAGGAAGCCAGATTCACTTAACAGTCCATGTTATTAATTTAACAACTGCAGTGATTCAAAAAAGGTCGTAAAATGGAGCAAAGCTCACTTAACAACTGTCTTATTTAGCAATGGAAATCTGGAGCTCAGTTGGGGTCATAAGTCGAGGACAATCTATAAATGAGCTCTGCAAGAATATCAGTAGCCAATCAGATATTTCACTGTCTAATCTGGTTATACAGTAAAACCTGTGGTCATGACCATAATTCATTCCATAGCTTTGGTCGCAACCCAATTTGGTCATGACCCAAACCTTGGAAATTTGGCACTTACAAAAAAAAATTGGTGGGGAAGGGGAAATCAGCTGCAAATTTTTGTGTGTGTGTTTAAATTTTTGGGTCGGGAACCTGATTTGGTCGTAATCAGAAGCGTTCATGACCAAAGGTTCTACTGTATTCATCACTGGGAGCCTCATTCTGATTTTCAGAAAGCAGAAGGTTTTATCTAGTTTCTTTTGAGTCATTAGCAATAGATTCATGTACTGAACTAGCTATCATGGGGGTTACGTAACATGCTGGATGATACTACTTTATCAACAATAATCAAATCATTAGAATCATAGAGTTGGAAGTGATTTGAGAGGTCATCTAGTTCACTCCCTGATCATCCAACCTTTGTTTGAGGAAACCCTGGGAAAAATAACTCACTACTTCTTGAGGCCGCCTGTTTCAGGACTCAACGCTTGACCAATTAGGAGGTTCCTCCTGATGTCTGATCTGAATCTATTGCCTTATAGTTTGACTGGAGAGTGGTTCTCACTCTCTCTTCAGTGTGAATCCCTTTCATGTAGTTTGACACCACTATTATATCTCTCCTTAATTCTCTTTACTGTGGGGTAAACATACCCAGATCCTTTTATCGTTCTTCATAGGGCTTGGTTTCATTACCTTAGATAGCCCTCTTCTGAACTTGATCCAGTTGGTCCTTGCCCTTTTTAACTGATGAAGGCAGGGTACAGCCATTAACTTCCTAAGATCTTCTTGTCCTATTCTTGTACCCAAGATAGCATTTGTCTTCTTGGTAGCTGTATCTCCCATCTGGCTCCCTTTTAATTTGTGATTATTCCGAACTTGCAGATTATTTTCCCAAGTACTATTGCCAAATTGAGGTTTCTTCCATGGTATACGTCCTCTGTGGTTTTCATTGCTTCAAACCTAGATGCAAAACTTTACATTTCTGCCTCTTAAATTCCATTTCATTATTTCAGACCCCTGCACAAGCCTGTATCTTCCCTCTAAAATGATACTTCCCTTCCCAGCTTTGAATTATCTACAGACTTGATAAATGCCTCCAAAACTCCCTTACCCAAATCATTGCTAAATGTTAAACGGCATAAACCTGGAACAGAGCCTGTGGCCACTTGGTGCTTTCTCCCAGGCATTAACATGTCTTCTTTGGATACAGTAATTCAGCCAACTGTGAGTCCTTGATGAGTCATGATTCTGAGGCAGGCATTCAGCCAATTACATACTGGATGATACTACTAACAGTATTATCGTCTAGCATACATTTTGCCATCTATTAAGAACAATATAATGAGGCAGTCTGCTAAAGTCTTTGCAGATGTGTCTACCTGTTTCTTTGATCTACTAAGCTAATAACTCATCAAAGGAGATAAGATTAGTCTGACACAATTCGTTTGGAACAAGCCCTTGGTTGTTCCTGTTAATTGCAGCATGCCAATCAGCATGCCTCACAAATATCCTATTTGGTCACCTGTTTAAGGATCATGCCCAGAATATGCATCAAACTTGCATCAAGCTTATACTTTCCTAGTTCTTCCTTTTTGGTGCTGGGGATGGGCTTCTCCAGTCTTCAAGTCAAGAATGGTCGAAAATTACTGAGAGCAATTGCACAAAGACTTTCACTACTTATCCCTGTACCAGTGGTGGTATGCTACCAGTAAGGCCCGGTTTGGCTGAACAGGTAGTTTAAAAAAGGCCTCCTATGATCAGCTGAGAGGGGAAAGAAAAGCGGCCCTCCCACCCACCCCTGTGCTTTTCTCTTCTGTCAGGATCGAACTCCAGGCTGTGGGCAGAATTTGTCTACAATACTGCATTTTAACCATTGCATCACCAGCCGTTCAATGGAAGAAGAGCAGGTCTACTGCCAGTAAATCAGTCACTCAATAAGCCAGCACAATCAAGGGGGTGGGGAGCCAAAGCACAGCATTTGACGAAAGCGTCTTGCTTGGGACTGTTTCAAGCTGCCAGCAATGGTTTTATTGTACAAGCATCCTGCATTCATTAGAGAACATTATGGTGGTCCATATGTCTTCCACATTTAACTTCTCCGGCTTTTCTAACTAGCTCTTTTTTTTCTTTTTGCATTTAGCAAGCAATATATTAACAAGAGAAGAAAGAAAGAAATAGGGGCAAAGGGTCTTCTGACTGATAATGCTCACTGCATTCAGGGTATTTTTTGTTTTGAAATGGCTGCCCTATGGGTAAGAGGAATGCAGCAATTTATACATGGAAGATGGTGTGTAATTGATCTCCAACAGATGCATTAATGATAACATGAATAAGAAATTACCACAGTTTAAAAAACATGAGAATTTTAGAAGCAAATGGGGCTGGTTAGCATCCTGAGAGCTCCCCCCTCCCATCTTTTACTTAACTTTTAGCATTGGTTTTAAATCATCCCTGCCTCTCTTTATATTTTATATACTGTTTTTATTTTTTAATATTTTATTTGTACACTGCTCACAGTCTCTCTGTGAGGGAGTAGGGATAGATAGATAAAGATATAGATAGATAGATAGATAGATAGATAGATAGATAGATAGATAGATAGATAGATAGATAGATAGATAGATAGATAGATAGATAGATAGGGAGAGGGAGAGAAGGGCTTAGAAACTCTTTCCTTAATACATATTCAACCCCATCATCCTTTGACATTTCCCATGTTGGCCAAGCCTGCTGGAAATTGTAATGAATTATTTGAAGGGCACCAGTTTGCAGAAACCTAGGGTTTCTCATGGGTTGAAGGAGTTCCACTTCAGAAAATAGGTCTAAATAAGTCACAATTTAGTAAATGGTGTGGATATTTTTCTAAACCAAATCCTGATCTGTTGTTTTAAAAATAATAATAATAATGCTTTAGGGAGAAATCTTTTTTTAAAAAAATTATCTTGCCCCTCTTTAATATAATAGAACCCCATCCTATGTGTCAGTTTGGCTAAGCTGTCAGCATGCGTAACGGTTTCCCTCTTAATGATCCACTGCTGTTAGAACCTGCTATGGCTGGTCTTTCCCAGTCCACTTATTCTATTCTGTTATCAGGCCAGACCATGTGTTGGGGTGGCTGAGTGCTGGGAAAACACACATCGGCAGGTGTGAACCAGAAGGCCTGGCTGTCTAGACCTAGAAAAGAACCAAACAGAGATGAAACCTGACAGGCCTAATGTGCCAAACAATTTCTCTCACTCCTGCTGTTAGATATACTTTGAGTAATAGAAAACAGCATGAAGGACCAGTGGTGCTGCTTTCTGCTGTTTAAAATTACTAATTTTTAATTAGCAGATAACACAGACCACGTATTGTTACATTTGCATTAAAAAGAGGGTTTTTTTCCCTGCTTGCTCTACCAGTAGGCACTCATATGGTTAGAGGCTTAAGCTGTTCTCAGTAATGCTGAATAAATACTCCAAGGTAAGCTGGATAGAGAGTTCTTTTGAATATCTGGAGGCAGCTCATCCTTCACGCATGTTTGCTGTGGCAGAATAGATGTGGCCCTAGCTGGTGGTTAGTGGATGAAACACAACTATTTATCCCAAAGGGGGAAGTTATTTTTTGCATTTTTCACATTGTACAATACTTGCAATTAGACTTGACACTAGATTTAAGGATGAGCAAAGATAAGGGACTTAGATCCTTCAACTTCCAACAGGTTGGAACCATAAGGAACCATAAGAAAAATATCTGACCAATCTCTATTGTGTTTCTCTGAAAATAAGATCTAATTGGAAAATAAGCCCCAGCAGGATTTTTCAGGATGCTCATAATATAAGCCTTCCCTCAAAATAAGCCCCAGTTAAGATCATCAGCCAGATGGATGCATTTAGTACTGTATTTCTCTGAAAATAAGCCCTAATTTTGGAACAAAAAATATATAAGACCCTATCTTATTTTCATAGAAAAACAGGTAGTTGCCTACACCTGATGAGCAGAAATCCTCATTTTCAGTTATTTTGGTGTTCCCTCTGCCAGTTAAGAGTTTGATATTGCAGTTTGTACAGTGAGAGTATGTCCATTGAATTACCTGGATATTTAATTTGAAATAAATAGTTAACTCAGCGGTATCAGCATGTTTGGCATGAGAGCTGGTCCAGGAAAGACTCTAAAAGCTTGAATCATTTGAACTTTAAACAATCAAATTAAATTAAAGTAATTAATTATTAGAACTGTTCCATGTGCAGTTTCCTTTTCCCTTCTCAGTAAAAAGTTAAAATTTGGTATCAACCTCTAGAAAACATGTATAAAGTTTATGGGCACCATTGATGTATAAGAACACGATATGCAAAGGCACTTTTGCTATTTTCAATTTATCCCCTTTATGACAACTTTTTTTTTTAAGCTGAATCTTGTCACATTTTTCACTAGGATCTGTAGGAATGGATAAATTGTCCGTATGTTTTGAACTTGCAGAAGGAATTGCTAAAAGCTTTTGAAAATCTCAGCAAGCCTTTCTTCATCGCCTTTTAAGAATCAATCTTGGGTCCCTTACTGCCTTGATGGTTATCTCCTGGTTTTTACCTTGTTTAAAGGAAACACACTTCTCTTTTCCTATCTTAAATAATCAGAATATACTAGCAAGCAGAATAGGAATTGTTGCTGTTTTTTTTTACTTCTCTTGTTCATAGAGGGGACAAGCTCTCCAATTAAGTAAATACTTACTTCATTCTCCAAATGCCAACAGGTCAGGCAGTTGAAGACACCAGTAAGAGATTAAATCCTTCTTCCTTACTCTGTTGCCAGTCTCCTCCTCCTCTCCACTACAATTTCCCCCTGATTGTCTGAAGATGAGTATCTGGATATGCAAGTTGATTAGAGTTGCCAGATCTGGGTTGCAAAAATGGGGATACACTGCTCCAGTTCTTGGCTTCTACCTGGTGAGTATTTGGATTTTTGCAGCCTAAATTTTATAGCCCTGAAAGTAACTAATAACAACCTGTTAATCGTTCTTGACTGTATAGCATCAGTCCTTCCCTGTTTTTCTTAGATTGGCTGCAGGTTTTGTTCTTAATGCCAGCAAACATGAGAACATTGACAACTAGATTAGAATACTGATTAGGAAAGCAAAAGAGAGGATCAATAACCTGAGCTGGCGGCTCTGATTTTTAACATGATTTGATAGGCCAAAATCCCCCAGGGAACTTTTTTGTGTGTCATGGAATGAAGTATTATTGCTTGTCAATCAAACTCCTGCTAAAGGGGTAGCCAAAAGGACTACTTTTCTTAACCATGAACATGCACAAAGCTTGTCAAAATAGATCACTCCTGATGAATAGGCAGGAGTATTGGGTCAAAGAGCTGAAAATAAGAATAGCAGGGGTGGAATTAATATATGGCCCAAAGTACTGAAATAGCAATGAATCATATTGAATAGTACATTGAATTCGTACATGAAATTATTCTGGTGTGCCACAATCTCTTAAAGAATATAAACTAACAAGAAATCTATAGCTGAAGATGGCATCAATAGAAAATTGTATAGACATATTAACTGAAGTTAAGGTTTGTGCAGGTCTGGCTGCTTAAAGGCATTGAAGAGAACAGATAGGCTCTTCATATCACATTGACTTAATAAATATAGTAGACACTTCCAAAATTCTACAGAAGCCTATAGCACAAAACTGTGTATGGCACCAGTAGAGTACAGGGAGATGATGAATGATATTTGGCAAGGCAGATTGTATGTCATCCTCATCCTCCTCTCCTATTTCTAACAAAAAGCCAAATAAGAAATATACATTCTTGAGGCCCTGGTTGCCACAGCCAGAACTGCTATCAGCTGCTCTAAATCCATTTAATTTGCTTTTGACATGTTTTGGATGTTGCCTACACTTATATTTAATATTTCTTTTTCTTTTTATCTGCCCCAGGGAATGTCTTTCCATTTCTGGCATGTGTTCTTACATATTCCAGATGAATGCTGAGTCAAAAGATTCATTTTGGTCCTAAAGTGTTCCTGTCAACCAGAGTTGTTCTGGTATTTTGTAATACTTTTTTGATGAAAGAGTCCTAATTTGGGAAAAAAATACTTTGCCTGGTTCATCTGGACCTTTTTCACTCTGGTTTCAAACCAGAGCATAGTATTTAGCAGACTTTAAGGTGGGATATTGCAGCAGTATTGGTTCTATTTAGTCTCTCAGTAGCTGTTCATATCCTTCTAGACTACCTATGGATATTGGTAGCATGGTATTACAAGTGGCTATTTCTCCTTTCTCGGTGGTGGTCAGATCCAATTGGTATTGATAAGAGGGGAAAAATTGATCCAAATATCCCTGTTATGAGGAATGTCTCAAGGTTCAACCCTCTTACCCCAATTCTTTAACATCTATATAAGATCACTAGGTGAGGTCATCCGTCAGTCTGGTATATCAGTACCCTGATGATACCCAGCTATAAAACTCAACTTCAGATCAACCAGGTGATGCTGTCAAGGTCTTGTCCCAGTGTCTGATGGCTGAATGTGTTTGGATAGGGAGAAACAGGCTTAGGCTCAACCCTGACAAGATTTAATGGCTGCTTGGGCCTACTGAGCCTGAAGAGGTTCCATTATTAAATCCTGAAAGATTTTCATTTCCTTTCTGGGATCTTCAAGGACAGGGCTGTCAAATTCCTGGCCCATGGGCCGGATGCATCCAATGCTGGACATGCCAGTAGTGGGATTCAAAAATTTTTACTATCAGTTCTGTGGGCGTGGCTTGGTGGACATGGTATGGCTTGGTGGGCATGGCAGGGGAAGGTTACTGCAAAATCCCATTCTCTCCCCACTCCACTAATCGGCTTTCCAGCTCCATTCTCCTATGCAGGACAACCAGAGAAGAGTCAGCCGATCAGCTGGGACTCGGGAGGCAGAGAATAGATGGGGGCAGGGCCAGTCAGAGGTGGTATTTGCCGGTTCTCTGAACTACTCAAAATTTCTGCTACTGGTTCTCCAGAACTGGTCAGTAGCTGCTGAATACACACGCCCATGCCTGGTTTAGCGAAGGGGGGGGGGAAATTCCTGATACATCACGTGATGTAGCTGCGACAATGTGAGTTTGACACCCCTGTTCTATGACTTCCCACTCCTGCTAGAGCAGCCGATGACAGTGATGACAAGGAAGGTTTTAGAACCAATGAACATAGTGTGTACCAGTTTGCATGCATAGTCAGGCTGGCAGGCCATTAACTTCATTGTTCACATTTTGTTCACATCATATTTTGATAATTGCAATGTGCCTTATATAGGACTGTCCTTAAAGACAGATTGTTTAAATGCAGCTACATCACATTTCTGCCTTGTGAGCTGCAGTGGTCACCTATAGAGCCCGTCACAGCGAAAGGTTATGAATTAACCTCCAAGTAATTTCTGCCTGTCCTATATGTTCTGGCAATGTCAGCATGCCAAGTCCCATCAATCATCTGTACCTAGGAAGTGGATCTAGAACATCATTCCAGATGAGTACCAATCAAACGTTGAGCTTTTTTAATTGATCCAAAAATATTTCTGCAAGGCTTGCTTTCTGTGATCTTTTGGTTTACTAGATGGTTACTTGGTTGGTTCCTTGGATTTTCTTGTTATAACAAATCATTGTTATGGGATTACAATTTTAAAGAGACTCCGAGAGAATAGCCTGATTCTTTTGCATGGAAAAACTGTGACTGAATGCAATAAGCTCACTTTCCCCAAACGTATTGGGGAATATATGAGTTTGGGGAAGATTGCAGCCAGCAAAAGGGTTCTTTTATTATTACAGCGGCTGATAAATACCGCTGAAATGCCTGCCGTAATATTAATTCTTAGCAGTTCTCAAATTATGGAAAGGGCAAGAGGTCCCAACTTTCTTGCTTTGTAAGGATTAGAGTTAGGAAGAGAGTTACATTTTGAGTAGCACGAGGGAACATAATTTGGTTAAATCCTTGTTCCCAACTATCAATCTAATTCAAATCCTGATTAAGAGCTCCAGTACATAAATCTGTTTGCAGCCATGTATTTCCTCCCCACCTTCCCAAATCCTACCTTTTTATTACAGGGAAACATTATTGTTTTTGACTGTGCTGAAACCCCTTAATGGGAAGGGTGATTAGTCTTTTTTTCTGCCTAGGAGTGAATTTCCCATGTTACTATGGAAAGAAGGCTGTTTCAGTTTTTGGACCCTAATTTTGGCATGTTGCAGGCCTTATATAAACAAAGCCTCATTCTGTTTGTTGTTCAATGGCCACCAATGGATCACTGCAGGCCAAAACTCAAGGCAGGCTGCCACATTGAGAGGATTCAAATCCATCAGATTTCATATGCTCAGTGATGAATTCTTGAGTTTGATTTCTTGTCTTTTGGTTTTTTAATGCTCATTACTTGGGAATTTTTCAACCCCCCTCCAAAAAAAGTGGATAATGTTGTTCACATAACTACTGTTGCCATTAGAAAATGAAGAAGAAAATGTGAATAGTAGGGAGCTTCTACCAGATGGTAAAAAAATTCTTTTTCTTTATGACAAGGAAGCAGGCAGGCAGGCAGGCATCTGTCCCCTCTCCTTATTTCAAATTATTATTTCTATTAGTCCATTTATCAAAGGATTTTGCAACTAATACTGTATCTCGTTATTTTCTTTAGCATTTTTAAAGACTTACAGTGATTATTGAACAGAACATTCTGCATGCTAATTTAACTTTATCATGAATGGACAAAATAATACATTTATTTTTCAACAAGGAAGGGAGGGAGTGTATTCCTCAGGCCTAAACCAGCAAAAAAAAAAATTTCCCTCTTAATTTTCAAGTCTAGACAGATTTCCAGGAGGGGGTTTCTACCGGTTCTGTCCACCTCTGTAGAACCGGTAGCTCTAAAGAGCAGCAGATATAGAACCGATTCTATGTCTGCTGATGTTTTTGCGCACCCGCCCACCCGGGCTCTTACCTGACCTTTATTTTCTGCTTTTTCAACTTCAGCTGCCATGGGAGGCACAGCTGCAGTTAAAAAAAGCAGGAAAAAAGTGCTGTTTCAAAGGCTGCTTCTCTGCATGCAGCGTGCTGATGACGATTTACGGGCACCCGAGCGCAGCATGCAGGAAAGCACATCGTAAATCATCGAACCGGTAGTTAACCCTGTCAGATCCCACCCCTGCAGATTTCCCATAATCATTGTTTACTAATTTTTTTTAGTGAATTGGTTTACTACTTGCATCTTTTCAGCAGCATATAATTCAATTCATCTAGTAATTCAGATGTAATTCACAGGTTTAGTGTCACAGTAAAAAAAAAAAGGAAAAGAGGACTGAAATGGTTTAACACTGCTCTGTTCTCATCAGAGAATGGAACAGGAAACTTTCCATTATAAGAAATCTCTGTTATAAAAGTAATTGGGCTGTTCCATCGAGACAGCAAAGGTTAGGATGGCTTAGTATCCAGTGTTATTGGCTAGGTAGGATATGTGACCGGGGCAGGCTTCCAATACAGCTGCCAACATTCCCTTCCATAGCCACAGAATGCACAGCTTAGAGATGAAAGAAGGTTGGGAAGAGCCTGTTTAAGAGCACATTCAAATGATTAACAATAGCACATTGATTTTGAACAATATGGTTTTTAATTTCAGCATGTACTCTAATGATACAGTTTTTTAAAAAAGATCTTGCATTACTATTACACAGTATTTGGAAAGGATGCATATAGTTGTTAAAAAAAGAGAAAACCCTGAATGGATATGATATGGACAAACTTACTCAAGTTTTGGGCATCTCTACAGACATTCTGAATCTGAGTTAAGGATCTTCGTAGAGAGAGAGACTGAAAGTCCATTATGAAGTTGCTTCTTCCTCTGCCAATTGGGTAGAAAACTGATTAGTTGACATATAGGACTGGGTGGCAAGCATGGCATCACTCCCCCACCCCTTAAGTTGCATTTCATTTTTAAAAATTATTGAGTAAATATTTAATCTGATAAAATATGTCATACTGTTTAGGCTTCTAAGGAGTCCTGGTGGTGCAATGGTTAGAATGCAGTGCTGCAGGCTAATTCTGCCCATAGCCTGGAGTTCAATCCTGACTGGCTCAAGGTTGATTCAGCCTTCCAGCCTTCTGAGGTCAGTAAAATGATGACCTAGATTGTTTGGGGCAATATGTTGCCATTGCAAACAACCCAGAGTGCTGTAAAGCACTATGGTAGAGGTGTCCAGACATGGCAACTTTAAGACTGGTGGACTTCAAGTCCCAGAATTCTGGCTGAGGAATTCTGGGACTTGAAGCCCACAAGTCTTAAAGTTGCCAAGTTTGGGGACCCCTGCATTATGGGGTAGTATATAAGTCTAAGTGCTATTATTACTCTCCAGATAGCTTAGTTAGAACTTTTGCTGCTGCTGCTTTTGATTGCTTGCCATATTTCAATGCGTATTACGCTGCATCAATTCCTTAACCTTCTACCCCGGGCCACCCCAACGAAGCCGTCGAAGTGATGTCCCGATGCCTGGAGGCCGTGCGGAGTTGGATGGGTCGTAACAGGCTTCGTCTCAACCCGACCAAAACCGAGTGGCTGTGGTTTCCTGCGCCCAGATACAGCCAGCTGGTTCCTTCGCTGGCCATGGGGGGAGAGGTCTTGACCCCCGTGGAAAGGGCGCGCAACTTGGGTGTCCTCCTGGACGTATGGCTGTCTTTAGAAGAACACATTGCAGCCGTCGCCAGGGGGGCTTTTTAGAGCCTCCGGAGACTCAGCTGTACATCTCCACCCCGGGCCACCCCAACGAAGCCGTCGAAGTGATGTCCCGATGCCTGGAGGCCGTGCGGAGTTGGATGGGTCGTAACAGGCTTCGTCTCAACCCGACCAAAACCGAGTGGCTGTGGTTTCCTGCGCCCAGGTACAGCCAGCTGGTTCCTTCGCTGGCCGTGGGGGGAGAGGTCTTGACCCCCGTGGAAAGGGCGCGCAACTTGGGTGTCCTCCTGGACGTACGGCTGTCTTTAGAAGAACATATTGCAGCCGTCGCCAGGGGGGCTTTCTATCAGATTCGTCTGATTTACCAGTTGCGGCCCTTTCTGGATCTGGGCGCACTTCGCACAGTCACTTCCGCCCTCGTCATCTCCCGCCTGGATTATTGCAATGCTCTCTACATGGGGCTCCCCTTGAAGAGTCTCCGGAGGCTGCAACTGGTCCAGAATGCAGCCGCGCTGGTGATCGTGGGTGCTCCTCGGAGCTCCCACGTTACACCGCTTCTCCGCAGGCTGCACTGGCTTCCTGTAGCCTTCCGGATTCGATTCAAGGTGGTACTGACAGTATTTAAAGTGCTCCATGGCTCGGGACCTGGGTACTTACGGGACCGCCTGCTGCCATCATCAACCTCCCGCCGCCCAGTACGCTCCCACAGGGTTGCCCTCCTCGGGGTACCGCCTCCCGGCCGTTGTCGGTTGACGGCCCCGAGGGTTCGGGCTTTCTCTGTGGGAGCCCCCTCCCTTTGGAATGATCTCCCCCCGGAGATACGGGCTATGACGGATATTCTGACCTTCTGGCGCGCAGTGAAAACCCTATTTTTTCAACAGGCTGGCCTGGCCCAGTAACTGTATTTTTAGTTTTTTAACTTAATTTTAATCGGGGTTTTATTAGTTTTTAATTTTTAACTCTATTTTTGGGTTAGACAGCCGGATCAATTTGGTTTAATTTATTTTAATTGTATTTATTGAGTATTTATTGTATGTTTTTAGTAGGCTGTACACCGCCCCGAGTCCCTTTTTGGGAGAGGGAGCGGTATAAAAGTTTAATTAAATAAATAAAATAAATTCTAACTTGGTAATGATTAGAGTGCTGGTCTAACTTCATCTTCTAACCATGAGGTTCTTATAAGTAGGAAACATCTTGTAAACTGTCTTGGATATTGACATCTCTACTGGTACAGAAATTCAGTATATTCCTGTCATTTTGTTTGATCTTTGAATTAGTTACTATCTGCCCATTGGCAGCCTTTAGCATAAACATTGAGAGTAGCTGTCTTGGAAATGAAGCTAAGACTTCAGCAATTATGCAGAAAGAAGCATATTCATCCTTCTTCCCCATTCAAAGTGAC
This sequence comes from Bungarus multicinctus, assembly GCA_023653725.1. Lineage (NCBI taxonomy): Eukaryota > Metazoa > Chordata > Lepidosauria > Squamata > Elapidae > Bungarus > Bungarus multicinctus. The sequence goes on along the minus strand of CM042838.1, from coordinate 43,828,657 downwards.
ATTTCAATGAAAACAAAGATCAGAATAGTTCACCTAATGCTCATTCTAGTGTTAATGTATGGCTGGGAAAACTGGACATTGAGAAAAAATGATACTCTCAAATCAAAGATTGGATTTTGAGGCAGTTATTAAAAGAAGCATGGGATACTGGAATGTCCAATCAATCAGTCTTGGCCAAATAAAAGCTGATTGCTTCTTCAGGTGATAAGCAGGTGATGCAGGTGAATAATGGACTAGAAAAAAGTGATTATATTTGGCAGTGTTAAAGCAAGTAAAAGACGGGAAAGACAACCAATAAAGTAGATGGATAGGATTCAAATCAATCTTTGGAATGATAATGGAAGTGCTACTGGTTTGGGGATATAGTTTAAAATGGATAGTATTTCTCTGATAAGTCAGTAGGAGTTGAATCTGATTTAGTGACACCTAAGCAAATTGTGCTATATGTTTTTTTTTTTATTGTGGTAGGGTAGAATACACACAGACACACACACACTTCTGCTTTTTTCCCCCCCCCGGAAAGACTTACAGTGATTCTGGAAAAGAGCTGATGATCCCATCTTCAAAAAAGGGAAAAAACCAGACCCAGAAAACTATAAACCAATCAGCCTAACATCAATACCCAGGAAGATACTGGAAAAGATAATAAAAAAACAGTCTAGAAACAAATAAAGTAATAACTAGCAGCCAGTACGGGTTTGTTAAAAACCAATCATGCCAAACCAATCTTATTTCATTCTTCAACACAGTGACTAACTTAGCAGACCAACGAAATACTGTGGACATAATATATTCAGATTTCAGCTTTCGACAAAGTAGACCACAACCTACTTCTTAGTAAGCTAGAAAAATGTGGAATAGATAGCACCACCACTAGATGGACTCACAACTGGTTGACAAACCGTACTCAACGAGTAGTCCTTAATGGGTCTAAATCTACATGGAGTAGAAGTAAGCAGTGAGATGCCATAAGGTTCCTGTCTTAGGCCCAGTATTCTTCAATATCTTCATTAATGACTTAGATGAGGGAATAGAAGGGGAACTTAACAAATTTGCAGATGATACTAAGTGGCAGGAATAGCTAACACCCAAGAAAATAGGCTCAAGATCCAGATGGATCTTGACAGACTAGAACAGTGGGCCATATCTACAAAAATGAAATTCAATGTAGAGAAAACTAAAGTCCTACACTTAGGCAGGAAAAACCAAAAGTACACATATAAACTGGGTGAAACCAGGCTCAATAGCAGTAACTGTAAGAAGGATCTTGGAGTCTTAGTGGACAACTAGCTAACTTTGAGCCAGCAGTGTGCAGTAGCAGCCAAAAAAGTGAATGCAATCCTAAGTTGTATTAACAGAAGGTTACAATCAAGATAGAGGTACTAATACCACTCTATAAAGCCTTAGTAAGACCATACCTAGAGTACTGCATTCAATTTTGTTCACCACATTATAAAAAAGATGTTGAGACTCTAGAAAAAGTGCAGAGAAGAGCAACCAGAATGATTAGGGGACTGGAGGCTAAAACATACAACGAACGGTTGCAGGAACCGAGCTTGGCTAGTCTAGGAAAGAGAAGGACCAGGGGAGACATGATAGCAGTCTTCCAATATTTGAGGGGCTGCCACAGAGAGGAAGGGGTCAAGCTATTTTCTAAAGTGCCTGTAGGCCAGACAAGGAATAATGGATGGAAACTGAACAAGGAGAGATTTAACCTGGAAATAAGGAGAAACTTTCTGACAGTGAGAACAATCAACCAATGGAACACCTTGCCCTCAGAAGTTGTGAGAGCACCATCACTTGAGACTTTCAAGAAGAGATTGGACTGCCATTTGTCAGAAATGGTGTAGGGTCTCTGCTTGTTCATGGTGGGGGTGGACTAGATAACCTACAAGGTCCCTTCCAACTCTGATTATCTGTTATCTGATGTAATTAGTTTTGAACTGAGCAGTACTCTATAAATGGTGGCCTTATTTTAAGACCCTGAGGGACTATTTTATATGTGAAAAATCTTTTTTAAAAGCACAGAAATTCATCTCCCTGTCTTAGCCACCTATTCGTTCATCCAACCCCTTTTCCTTAAATTCTGTTTCTATTTCAAATTTGGATTAATAAGGGTATTAATGCCAGCTGCAAAGGCTTTGCTGCCTGTGGATGCAAATATCCATTAAATCCCAAAAGAAGAAACAATGGAAAAAAAACATGTCTCACTTTTCTGATCCTTGCTGTATAAGTCCCTGTTAAAATCCTCATAATACATACGAGGTTTTAGTTTGACAGGACAATTAGCAATCAGAACTGATGCTAGTATTATTTATCCCAAATGTGTCATAAATGTTCATAATTGCTTTTCTGCTAGCACATTTGTAGCATAAAATGATAGTGTGTGGTGCTCAGACCATTTTTATATCATTCAATCAGAAGGGTATGTTAGAGTAAGAGATTTGCTTTGATTAGATATTTTCAGGTGTAAGCCTAGTGAAACGTGTTAGATTATCTTGAGTATTATCTAGTTGATCTCAGTGAGTAAAGTAGACTTGCCAAAATTGGGAAAAAGTGGGGTTCCTCTCCCCTTCTCTTTTTCTGGTTAATGGATTTTAGGAGGCAATATAAGAACAATTTTTCCTATAGGTAATCACATTTTGGTATGTGACATTTAGTACTGATTAAATTTGCCATATGTTGATTTGGACATTAAGAAATGGCTGAAAAAAGGGAACATGCTTTCTTTGTCTGACAGCAAGCTGTTATTCCCTAATGCAACTGGAGATATTAGTTGCATGGTTAGAAACAACTAAGCTAGATGGAAATAATTTGAGAAGCTGGCTTCTTGCGCTTGGGAAACCTACTCCTAATGATTCCTAAATAAATAATTCTAGTTCTGTTATGGCAAACCTATGGCACACATGCCACAAGTGGCATGCAGAACCATTTGTGCTGGCACGTGAGCCGCAGGCAAATTTACCTCACTGCGCATGCGTGCGCCTCACAGCTGATTGAATTATAGGCCTATTTCTTCACTTCCTGTAATACCGGAAGTGACAAAATGGACCTATAATTTGGCCTGAAAAGCCTTGCAGAGGCTTTTTTCAAGCCTCTGGGAGACCAAAAAAGGCCTCAAACCAACCGCAAAAATCAGCTGTGAGGTGCAGTGCAGGTAAGGGGGTGGCAGGGGGAGATTGCATGTGCATGCGCAGGGGGCATGGGGAGGGGGGGACGCATTACATTCTGGGTGTTGGCACGCAAGTGCGTACACACTGGCACGGTTGCAATTTTTAGCACAAGAGCCCAAAAAGGTTAGCCACCACTGTCCTAGTTATTCCTAAACGATGGTGTTCATATTCACAGACAAAATCCATCAGATCCATGTAAGAAATCAAGGCTTTCAGATCATTGAAAAATAGTTTGCACAATGATTAACATTTGCTGATTTTTTCCCAGCTCAAATACATTAAAAAAAAAAAACACTGTAAAAGAAAAAGCACAAATGCCTATTCAGGCTATCCGATGGTTGTGAATTTACCCTGGACAGTGCCTGACTATAGAGATTGTTTTATAATCAAAGGCACCCTGCCATTGGTCACATGCCACTGTGAGCTTAATCTTCAGGTCTAATTAGGAGCCAGCTCACTGCTCCCCGATTAAAAGAAAGACTTCTCAGTTGCTGCTGAATTCCAGACATAATTAAGATAGTCATGAGATTCTGTCAAGGTTGAATGGGGCACAGCCTGACTTTTTGCCTTATGTCACAGGTGTGGAAAGTCTTTGGGAGGATTGTTGGATCTGGGTTTTGCTGCTGCGGTAGACAATCAGGCGGGATGCAGCTCAGAGTCACATCAGCCGTTGCTAGTAGTTGCAGAGATGATTCATGAGCTATTTTGCATACTCTCATCTTTATTTTTGTGTGACTGTTGGATGTGAAATTTGCAGAGCCCCGGGTTAGCAAGCAAACAAAACACTTATTTGAATATGCAAAGTGCAAAACAAAAAAAAGGCATCTAACATAATTAGTTTGAAAGTAATTATCATATTGTTAGACATGATTACTTGGGCTTCAGTAGGTGTGTTGATAATAAAATATACAACACCCCCCCAACAATCTTAGAAGCTACCTTGATATAAAAATCAACTTATATTGCTTATTTTGCTAGATCAGTATTGTTTACACCAGCCAGCTGCATCTTGAAAAAGCATCTCTCAGAAATCTTTCCTTATAGGAGATTCATAGCATGAGATTCACTTTTAAATACAGATATGAACATATTTAATATTGCTTTCCAACTGGAAATTATCCATCTCCTCACTAACGCAGACACACATACACACACACACACACACAAAACACAATCTGAAACAATCCATGTTGCAAAGATTTGACTTATTTTTTCTCATTTGCTTTGCAACTGGTAGCCCAAAGGTTGAGTTCCATTTTATCTAATACAGTCCAAAATTATATTTAATCCTTTCTTCTAATTTTCTTTTTATGCATCATCAAGTATTCTCTCATGGATTTTCTTTCCCCCTTCAAAATTGGGACAGAGGAACACCTCTCCCTATTTCAGTTCTGTTTCGCTTTATTTGGAATAATTTTTGCTCCCCACAACCAATAGACATACAATTAAACCACTTGTTTAATCTCTTTTTAAATCTCTTTTAAATTTTTTATTGTGTCATTTTATCTTGGCTGTACACCGCCCCGAGTCCCATTTTGGGAGAGGGGGCAATATAAAAATTTAATAAATAAATTAATTAATTAATTAAAACAATTGTTTTCTTCATGTCTTCACATTTTTTAATAGTACGTATCTGCCCCTCTTTCTTATACTATGTAGTCTAATAAAGAAGTTTAGTTCAATGTATTCTCCTTTATTAAAATCAGTTGGCCTCGGGATGTAAAAAAAAAAAAGGTAGTAATGACCTTTTTTGACACAAATCCCCACCCTTTTTTATATGTGTCACTTGCACAATTCCTGTGCTCATCTTTCAATAGCAACTTGGGCTGCTCACATTGCAGCACCGGTCAAAAGGGCCCAGCAGAGATTATACTAACTGAGACTTCTCAGAAAACAACAAATGAATGAAAAACTGCTGGTGACCTTCTACCACTGTACCATAGAGAGCATTTTAACTTATTGCACCTCTGTATGGTTTGCCAATTGCACAGTGGCAGATAGGTCGGCACTCCAGAGGGTTAACGTCATTGCCCAGAAGATCATTGGTTGCCCTCTCCCCTCTTTGGAAGAGCTTTATAGCTCCCGCTGCCTTAAGAAAGTTCAAAACATTTTCAAAGATCCATCTCATCCTGGGAACCCTTTTTTTTAACTATTACCACCTGGCAGATGGTACAGAATAATAAAAACAAGGACAAGTAGGCTGAAAAACAGCTTCTATCCCAAGGCAGTAGCTCTTTTGAATTCTACTGTATAGTGCAGTTTTGGTGCGGTGTCGGGGGTTTTCGGTTCAATGTGTGGAGGGTGAAGCATGTGTGTTTGTGTTTATTTTCATGGTCATAGTCATGATATACACTGAAGATGGTGTTTGATTTTGTTGTATGAGGTGCAATGACAGTAAAGTAAACTAACTAACTAACTAACAAATTGTCTTGAGAATAATACAAGATCAGTTCCTTCAGGACCGCCAGAGCTTTCCTGAAACTCTCTGAGGAAAACTATTTTTCATTATATCATTCTATTGTCTAATTAAATGGTCAGAGTTTTTTTTAAAATTGAGATTGCTGCATGAGAGGGGTTAATTATTCTTTGATGAAGTGTCCTAGATTGATGATCTGTATAAACCCAAGCACAAGTATTCAAAGAGTTGAACATGGAAGTCAAAATGTTGAAGGCTGTTAATTAAAAGTGTCTTCAAAGAGACAAATTTGTCATTGGGTATTGATTTATATAATCCATGCATTCAGTGAAACTGGGCCAGTTGAAGCCATGCAATGAATGTCAAGGTTATCAGGCATCACTAGTAGGAAATGTATATATGTTTGCAAAGAAGGTGACAGTGGAATCTGTGGGTACAGCCTCACTTAGAAATAAGGGCCATCCTAGATAAATAATGTATGACTATATTTTAGGGGGTCCAAGTGACTGATAAGAAAGAGGAACATTATGTTAAGAGTTGGTGGTCTTCTATATTTCCTCTGAAGCATCTGGTGTGTTGAAAACAGGATACTGATTTGGCCAGACCTCTGAGCCCAGGAAGGAGGTTGTGTTTTTATGCAGCTCTTTGTTTCCTGTCCATACGTATCTTGTAGCTTTTTTTTCCTTAAACACATTCTCAGGGGAGTCTGGTGAAATCCAGGCTCAGGAAATAGTTGTATTTTTTTAATCAGAGGCAATCATTACTGTTGCAGCTATTTAGCACTAAGGAGTTCAGAGCGAAGCACGCTCACCGTAGTCTCTTCATCTCATTGAGTCATTTTCCAAGACTCCTTGTGATTGGCTGAAAGCTACAGAAACATTAAAACTGGGCTGATTTCCTCTGGGGAATAAGGGGCTGTTTTCAATTACCATTCTGCATGTTCCCTGAACAGCAGATTATTGACTTGCCAGATGAGAGAATGAGTACAAGCAATATAGAAGCACAATGTTTTAAAAACTTGGATCAAATTTAATTTTTGCTACTTACGGTTTCTACTCTGTGGGGATGCTCAGAACATAGCAGGACTATAGTGTATTTGCATTTGTTTCTGGGCCCCATCTCTTTGAACTACTTGCCTTAATTTGTATTGATTTCTTAATTCTTCTTGTCCTGAAGCATAAAATATAGAAAGAATTGCCTAAATTGAAATCAATGGTATTCTGTGTAATAACATTTAATGTAACTGTCCAGCCACTGCAGTGAAGTAAAATTATGAAATGCAAGTTCTCTTATGCATAAGGTGCCAGTGCTTCAAATAAAATAGAATGCCAGCCTAGATAAATGGCAAATGTTACTTTATCAATAAATCCACCCATTATAGAAATTCCCAGAAAACAAATGGCTCCCTGGATTGAGTAACGCATGGTGAGAAGAACCAGAGAGAAAAAAATTAAATCTCAATACCATTTTGACTAATAAAGCCCTTAGAATTCAAGTGTATGAACCAAAATGTTCCAGTGATATATTAAGGATGTGGTATAGAAACATATTCTTATTTAGTTTGCTAAACCTTAAACAAACCAGAATACTCTTATTTTTCATCTTTTCTCTGTTTTCCCTCCCTCTCCTATAGACACAGATTGGATTATCCCATCGTGCTCAAGTAAGGTTATGGTTGAATAAACCACAGTTAAAAGATTTGCACAACAGGCTAAACCATAAACCATGGGTTATTACACACAACGACTGGGATCACATAATAGAACTAAGCTAAAACTAAACAAATCAGATTGTGGCTTAGTTGAATGGGTAAACACAATTATATATTATTCGATGCCAATTGAAAGTTGGAATTTTGCTTATCTTTAAAGATTTTTGAAATACTTCTGCTAAACAATTCTTTTTCAAGCTGCTGGCAAGGCAATGTTTGGACATTTTAAAATAAATATATGTATAGTTTTTATAAGAATTTATTATCTTTGCCTAGATAGTGGCAGAACTGGGTCATAAAGATACTCTTATCACTAAAAGCACACTTAAAAGGCCATTGGTGTGTTTTAATAAGGGATGTTATATTTGCTTTCAGAATAATGCTTAACTTGACACTTAAAGTCTTTTCATAATATAATCATAATATCAAGATATGGGTGAACTATCAAGGGCAACTATTCTTATAAGTTACAGTAAATCCCTTCACGGTAAACTGCTAACAGGTTCTCTCATCAATGGCAGTCAAAGCTCACACTTCCCATAGGAAAATTTTTACACCTAATATGTAAAATTATGTAGTATTACATAATTATGTAAAATTATGTAAAAAATTATGTAAAATTATGTAAAATTACATAAAATTATGTAAAATTACCTAATATGTAAAATTATGTAGTATTATGATTTAATTAAGCAATATCAGACAATTCAGGGGGTAGGAATGAGAATATATATTCTCTTCCTGGAAGTTTTACAGATTTGTTGAATTCTGAATACATGTGTAGGACCAGTGATGGTCGCATTGACGGAGGTCGCCAAACCGGTAGTAATTTCTGGCTGACCACGCCCCCAACCCGGTTGCTGCTTGCTCGCTTGCCCCACCTGCCCGATGCCTGTTGTCTGCTCACCCCGTCTGCCCAATGCACGCCCGCCCAGTCACTCCTTAAGGTATTTCTTTATTTCTTTTTTTAACCTCCCGAACAGCTATGCCCGGATTCTCCTCGTTTCTTACTGCTTCACCCAGGAGGCTTCCCTGAGGCCCAGGAAGGCAGGGGGTGCAGCCCTCCTCAGTTTTTTCTTCTTGAGCCCCAGGGGAGCCTTCTGGGAGCAAAAACATCCCCCCCAGAGGGTCTCCTGAGGCCAGGAAGGCCCTAAAATGAAGTGTGGAATGGTGCTGCATGCCCCTTCTTGCTCCATTTTTTTTCTTCCTGAGCCCCAGAGGAGCCTTCTGGGAGCAAAAACGATGCTCCCCTGAGGCCAGGAAAGCCCAAAAAATGTGGTGGGGGTAGTGCTGCAAAAAAAGCCCTGCCCACCCAACCACATGGCCACACTCACCTAGCCACGCTCACAGAACCGGTAGTAATTTTTTTTTGAATCCCACCACTGTATATGATCTACCTTTTAGGTGTGAAATTCCCTTCAGGGACTTTCATTTAACTTCTGAGCAGTTTTAATCATGTTGTAAATACACCAGTGGTGATATTCTACTGGTTAGGCTGAACTGGTAGCTTCGAGGATTATCTGTGAGCAAACTGGTTCACTCTGAAGATCAGCTGCTGGGCCCGCCCGCTCCAGCTCTATTCTGATCTTTATTTCCTGGTTTTGAAACTCAGCTGCTTCACGCAGCACAGCCGATTGCCACATGTCAACTGTTGAAGACACAGGGAGTGTGTAGGATTGTAGTAGAAGGTGAATAACAAACCCATTACATGCACGAAGCACGCTCACCAAACCACTCCCACAGAACCAGTGGTAAAAAAAATGTTGAATCCCACACTGAAATACACCTTTAGAAAAAAATGAAATTATTCTAAACAATTGTTCAACATCGGTCATGTGAAAATAATAAGGGTATAATTAATAATTTTTTTATTTGTTTGTAGCCCACCCTTATTTTTTAATAAATCACTCCCTCCAGTGAAGATATCCTTCTCCTCTTTAACTCCACAACAGCAATCCTGACATGAGAGAATGACTGGCCCCAAATCACCCAGATAGAAGGGGAAAAAGAAAAAATAAAGCATTGACTTCCAATTCATTTTAGCACAGTAGAAGATAGTAACACTGCAATGTAGTTTCGTATTTATAAATTTTAATTTTAGACTTTGGTAGAATCTTGCTTCCTGATTTGGACACCCTTAAAAGGATTGACAACAGAACAGGTAGATTTGTTATTGGCAGCTATTTTATTTTATTTATTTATTTATTAAAATTTATATACCGCCCTTCTCCTGAAGGACTCAGGGCGGTGCACAGCCTACTAAAACCACATATATATAACAATTAAAATAGAATTAAATAAGGGCTGTAATCGAATCTAAAATCCCAACCTTAAAATTCAATAATTAAACCCCATTAAAATTAATTTAGGATCAGCCAGGTCTTCAAATCACGCCTGAACACCCTCAGGTCGGTGGTCGTTCTCAACTCAGGGGGGAGCCCATTCCAGAGAGCGGGTGCCCCCACAGAGAAGGCCCTGTTCCTCGGGGTCGCCAGGCGGCACATAGAGGCTGTCGGGACCCGAAGGAGGCCCTCCCTGTGGGAGCGCACAGGTTGGTGGGAGACTACTGGCAGAACGTGGTCTTGCAGATAGCCTGGTCCGATGCCATGGAGCGCTTTAAAGGTCAAAACCAGAACCTTAAAGCGCACCCGGAAGGCAACCGGCAATCAATGCAGCTCGTGCAGGAGAGGTGTCACATGAGAGCTTTTAGACGCCCCCATAACCACCCGCGTGGCCGTATTTTGTACCAGCTGCAACCTCTGGGTGCTCCCCAAAGGGAGCCCCATGTAGAGGGCATTACAGTAATCCAGGCGGGAGGTGACCAGGGCATGAGTGACCGTGCGTAAGGTAATGAGTAAGTGCGTAAGCTATGCATAGACAAACCAGTGTATTTTTATTCTTTTGGGTTTTGGCTGCCCTGAGCCCCATTTTTGGCAGAAACATTGGGTATCAAACTCAACAAACAAGCTGTGTGGTCAAAAAGCATTATAATGTGAAAGGTGGAAATATTCAGATTTTCATTCTTCTTCCTAGAGTCTGAAATGATACCATTCAGAAAAATTAATAGTTTTATTATTGCAGACTAATACAAATCAAACAGTTTCTAGTCTTGTTATCTAGAAAGACAAGTCATAGGAGGAAAGGGGATTTATGGGGAAAAGAGAGAAAGTTAACATTACTTAACTACTGATTCTTTTGTTCCTGTAATTGCCAGCTGGGATGGAAGGAGGCTTTCTAGGGTGGCTCTGTGGCTTTTTCTTACAGGTTAATTTGTCCTTAGCCTTGATCAATATGATTCCAGTTTTCCCAACAGGACCCAGGGGAAGCTCAGAAGTGAGATGGTGATCAAGCTAGTCATTATGTCACTGGTGGAAGAGGGAATTGTGGCTTGGTATATATGTTACTGTCAATGTGCGAAAAGCTAGCATTGTATAGAATGCCTAGGAAATCTATAGAATGAATGATATTTTTAGGCAAAGTAAAACAAGTTTGTGTTTAAGTATGTTTGACGCAGCCATTTGACGGAGCCTGGGTCAGAACGAACTATTTAGATAAGGCATGAAAAGAGAGTCATAAAAAGGGTTAGGATTAAGCAAAATAAAGTACAGGACTTTCTTTAAAAAGAGAAGAAGACCTACTTGTTGCAACAAGGAAGACTAGAATTGCATATTAGTGGAAGTATTTTTTTATTTTGCCAGTTTGCCTTTTGGCATTGCATACAATGCCCAGGAAATGTGTGAAATATTGTTTCATATGTTGACAACCCATTTTCGGAATTCTATAGATTTCCTAGGCATTCTGTAAAATGCCTAACATCGATGGTAACATAGTATATAAAGAGAAGGTAAAAGAGAACTTGGTTAATTTAATTGAATGCAAGTTTCCAGAGACAGGATATGGATGGAATTAGCAGAAGTGATCGCACAACTGCTCTCAATACACTTTGAGAACTCCTGGAGGATTGCTGATGACTCAAATGACTGAAATGGAGCAAATGTCACCCTCAGTTTGAAAAAGGGGAAGAGAAGCAAACACAGATATCTGCTTGATGTCTATCCTGGGCAGGATCCTTAAATAGCAATTTGCGAGTGTTTGGATTGGGCTGCTACAATGAACAAGAGCCAACTGATGGAAATATGAAATCGGTTTGTTGCAAACAAGTCGTGCTAGATTAACCTTAATTGCCTTCTTTGATAGAGTTATTAATTTAGTAGATCAAGGGAATGCTGTAGACTTAGTATACTTAGACTTCAGCAAAGGTTTTAGCAGAATGTCTGCTGACCTCCTTTTCCTCTACCTCCACCTCCACCTCTTCCTCCTCCTCCTCCACCACCATGATACTGTTTAACAGACTCACAATTGGCTGAGTAATCACACTCATAATGTATTTATTAGAGGCTTTGCTTTGGCTTGTAAAGATAGAAGAACCTTCCATATAAAAAATTCCTTTTGATTGATTTCACATGGTCTGTGGTGTCTCTGTGGTTAAGCTTCATGAGCCTCATTTCATCTTTCCATCAGTTGAGCAAGCATATTTTCAGTCATCCTTTTGGCTGGCAACCTTCTCCACTTAACATTAGAGTTGCTTTTGCTATGGAGTTGCTGCTGGATGCCACGTGGCCATTGCACTGCAGGTGCAGTTCTCACATTTTTTTGGCAGTGGAGGCAATAGCAAGCATTTCTTTCCCTCTTGGTCTCCAGACACATTTTGTAGAACAGAGGTTTTAAGTGATATTCTTAATAATTAAAATAGTGGAAACATTGAAGCATAATATTCAGCCTTGCGGAAGAATCTTGTTTTCAGTTTGGTGTGCTCTGTTTGTGGCAAAGTAGTAATAATTATTAAAATGTGACTTTGCCAAGAAAGAGAGATTCTACTGTTATTTTCTCGGTATATAATGAGCAAAGTAAATGGTTATTTGATCACAGATGTCCAAGATCTAAATAGCTACAACTGACTTCCACTGCAGATCAGTTAAATTTTATTAATCTGCTAACAACTTGTTGTGTAGCTCAGAAGAGCCAATTTGCAGAAATTAAGCTGTGGATGATTTAATCATGTTATATGTTCCCCTTTGTTCAAGGGAAGTATTTTGCAATGAAAACATTGTGCTGCTGCTAACTCTGGTTTTCAGTCCTTAGTATTATGGAAAGAATGGGATGAAATTACATGTCTGACTTTTCAGGCTCAAACTTCATAATTCTTCTTGGTTTGTTATAGTTTTCAAAAATATTTCCTATATTTCTGTTTTTCAAAGGAATAGAGGGCGAAAGAGATCTAGAAAAGATATATTTTCTTTAATGTTGGTTCAGGGCCTTCCACTAGTTAACCTAGGTCATGCAATACCACCATTTGAAATAAAATCAAATGTGACACTTTTTATTTATAGATTCATTTTTCAATGGAACTCTACAGGGAATTCTCCTATGAATGATATTCATGAACTGCATATAGAGCCTTGGTTTTGCCCTAAGTTTCTTCTTCTTTTAGCCGCTAGTCCACTGATGGTCAACCTTTTGGCCTCGGCCTATCAAACATTTGGAAAATGCCTAACATGACTTTACTAGCACATCCACACACACACACAAATCTAAGCTATCCTAAATAGTGGCACTTTATGGAGCTTCCTTTTTTAGGGAATGAAGTTAGAGTGTTGAGAAGACAACCTGGAAGCTAGAGCAAACACAGTACATGGTGGAGAAGATAGGAAGAATGAGAATTTAAGTGGGAGATTCTGGCTAGTTTTCAAGTGAGTGGGTAGTAAATGGAAGTTTGGAGAACAAGAGGAAATAAAAACACCTTGAAGAAACTGGAGTTTTGAGGGCTCAAGAGTCTTTGATTGGTGTGCCAGTGTTATCAGCAGCAGAGGCAGCGAACAAGAAGTAGAGAAGGAGATTCTAGCTTCTATATGAATTTGGAAAGGAATGTACTCCCCAAAAAGAGAAGCTCTGAAACATGGGTATCCTCCTGGACTCTGTTGTGGTTAGCTGGCAGCAGATGTAGATGGCTGAGGAGAGCGATGACTCTGATGAGGGGCCAGGACCATCAGGGAGTGGACTTCAGATATTGTGGGAGCTGGCAGTAGTGATGAGGAGGCCCCTGAGGAGCCCGTGCTAAGTGCGGTGAGCGCAGGATGATTCATAGAAGAGAACAGCTGGAGCAGCACAGGCAACTCGGGAGTAAGGATGCACAGGCGACTCGGGAGTAATGACTCCTCCCTCCAGGGAATATAAGCCTGGTTTCAAAAGGTTTTTGCTTTTGCAGAAAACAAAAACGTTCTAAGGATCCAGCATTGTATGTAGAGACTCCAACTTATCTGAAGAATTCTGTCAAGGCTTTTCTGGTTGAATTAATTGGCTGCAAGCCATCTTTTAACTACAAAGAAGTTTATTTGTAGATTAAAGCTATGAAGGTTTGAGTTGCTGCGTTTGTTTGAGATTTTCTTGCTGGTAACAAGACTGGTTGGGTCAGAACAGAGTCTCAGCTTTTGTGGTCCAGAAGGTTGTAGGCAGAGGAAACATTGTCCAACTTTGGCTGGTGTTCCAGTTGTGGCCCTTCTTGGACCAGAATCTCCTCTTGTCATTGACCCATGTTATTCTCATTTCATATTCAAATTATCACAATTGACTCCACTTGGGGCTGCCTTTGAACATAGAAACTGGAGTTGACACAAAATGTATCTTCTTGCTTGTTGTGGAACAGCGTAAGGGCCTAGTGGTGAAGACACTTGCCTCCCATTCAGAAGGTTGAGAATTTAATATTAGCGACAGATGTTTCTCTCCTAGGACACAAAGAGAAAATAATTGCTGCGAACTCCACATGGCATCAAGAAGGGCATCTGGCTAGTAAATGCTCAGCTCCACCTCAACTTTCTCTCAAATTAAGGGATTACAGGGGTGTAAAAAGGGAGCCCTTCCTGCTTGCTAACAGGTGAGAGCCAGCATAGCAGAATAACTGCTCATTTGCAATCACTGCATTTGTCACCATAGAGATGCAATTCAGAAGGCTAGCTTAATCTATAAAGCTCTGCATGACTTGGTTTCCAGTTGCTTTCAGAAATCTCTCCTTCAAGCAGAACATGCTGATCCTTTGCAGCCCTTTGAGAGGGGCTCCTTTTGGAGTTTCTACCTTGCATCTCTGGAAGGGGCCAGCAGTCCAATGGAAGAACCACCTTAATTCTATTCTGACTCTTTGGAACAATTTACTTTCAGAACAATTGGTTCTTATCCAGGAAAGGAAAGGAAAGGAAAGGGGAAAGGGAAAGAAAGGAAAGGTTCTGTTTTGACCCACCAAGTGGGTAATGAAGCAGTCTTGGGCCTGCCTTGTATTGGTTTTAAAAAAATTAGATTATATTAATTGTCTATCACATTGTCAGCCAGATTTGGCATTTTTGTCTGCCTATAGAGCATACAAAGGATCTGGGATAGGCAGATGTGGATGTTTGATGGTGTTAGAGGAATTGTTCCAAGTAAAACTGCCTTTCGCAATTGACTAATTCTGATTTTGTCAATGCCAACTATGTTCAAGTGGTGCTTCAATTGTTTTGGGATTGCAGTTAAGGCACCTATGACTATATTGATACTACCTTTGCTTTCTTTTGCCACAGTTGTTCTTTTTCCGTTTACAAATTTTTGTTTTCTCCATAATTTGGAGATTTTATCAGCATTTTAAAAATGAAAAAATAGAGGCCTGAATAAGTAATCTCATTCTGTGTTTTAATGCAGCAGTCTTTGGATAAGGCAATATATAATTTCTGTAATAAATAAATGAACAGGCCCTTAAAGGCATTCATTTTTGAACAGGCTTTTAACTGTTGGTTTAATGATACTTTTTAAGTCTTTAGTCTTTAAGTCTTTAAGTCTTCTGAGAGACTTCAGTAGTCAACAGTATGCCAGGATAAATAAATAATAAGTAATCTGTTTTCCTACAGTCACTTGGGACTTTATCAGTTTTCCAAGATTTTCAAAAATAATCCATAAATATTTGGCTAGACTACCAGCTGATCCTATCAGTGTCCTAGAATGCATGGGGATTTTTTTTATCCTGGGAGATTAAAATCTATACAAAGTAGTAATTATTCCCTATTTCTACCAATCTCCAATCCTGCCCTTCACAATTTCATAGTACGGTCAGAGGTGGTGTTCAGCAGGTTCTGACCAGTTCTGGAGAACCAGTAATGGAAATTTTGAATAGTTCTGAGAACGGCAAATACCACCTCTGACGAGATTTTACAATATCGTTCCCCTGCCACGCCCACAAGCCACTCCCACAGAACAGCTAGTAAAAAAATTTGACTCCCACCACTGGGTACAATGCTATTTTCTTGTAGGAGAAGATAAAAGTAAAATATTCTTCATTGCAGGCCATCTTCAAAGAACAGTTGATATACAGATTCTTTTCTTTTGAGAATATCTAGATAAGCCTTTTCTGAAATTTATATAGCCTTCCCTATCTCAAGCACATTCTGAGTGTAAGGTTTCCTGGCATCATCTTTACTGTTTCCTATATATGCTTTTACTTGGTGACCTGCTTAGAAGATCTTTTCTGATTTCAAATACTTGCTAATCTCATTGGCCTTTTCTGTTCTCTTTGTTTTTTAACTGATCAGAGTTATTATTATTATTGTTATTGTTATTGTTATTGTTGTTGTTGTTGTTGTTGTTATTATTATTATTATTATTATTATTTTGTTTCTCTTCCCCTCTCCATTCCCTATTTTTGTTAGGCTCTTGTTAGGCCATCCTGAGAAGAAATCAATATTATGTTTATTAAAATTAGTGCTATCAAAGTTAAAGATATGATTTCCGCTGTGCTCAGTTTTCATTGACTTAGTTTCCCTTAAATCAAGAATACAAGCATGACAAAGTGTTTCTGGTAATATACCTTCCATGTTTTCAGTTATTTCTTCCCTACTGGCCAAATTGCCCATTGTGTTGTGCCCATTTATGAGGCAGATGTAATGGCATGCGGAAATGATCTTGAGAGACAGGCAGGGGGAAGAGATGCTGCCTAGGGGAATGATAAGAGAGGGTAAAGCCTTCATCTGCATAATGGGCAGAGAAAGAAACTCAGAAAGAATCCTTCCTAACTCAACAGAGACTGTGGGAGATTTATACTTCAAGACTTAAATGATAAAAACTAACTTATGTTTGTGCAAATAGTCATATACAAGTAGTCCTCAGCTTACAACAGTTCATTTAGTGATTGTTTGAAGTTACAACGGCACTGAAAAAAGTGACTTATGACCGTTTTTCACACTTATGACACTCATGTGACTTACATTTGGATAACTGACTCACGTTTATGATGGTTGCAGTGTCCCAGAGTCACGCAACCCCCTTTTGTGAACTGCTGACAAGCAAAGTCAGTGGGGAAACCAGATTCACTTAAGAACCGTGTTACTGATTTAAGAACTGCACTGCTTCACTTAACAAATGTGATGAGAAAAGTCATAAAATGGGGTAAAACTCACTTAACAAATTTCTCAACAACATACATTTTGGGCCTAATTGTGGTCGTAAGTTGAGGACTACCTGTATATTTATAATCCCTTACTTGTAATATATGTAAAGAATATTGTAAAGAATGAAATACATTGTTTACTGTTATTGTATAGGATTGAAATTGAGTTAGTTCTCTAATTCTCATCCAGTTAGGGAATTAAGGCATCTATAGGGGCAGTAGTGGAGTGATCTAATTTCTGTACGTCACTGAGTTATTCTTAGTGCTTCCTATATAACTTAGATAATTGCAGACTTGGTTACTGCTGTTATAAGAGACCCACTGATGATGATAGAACTGCTAAAGAATAACTGTTGCTGTCTGAGAAAACTTAAGATAAAAAGGAGATAATTTATTTTTCTAAAACAATTAGTACTATTGGCACCACAACTCTGCTAATTACTAAGCAGCAGGTTCACAATTAAAAAAAAAGAATAATATTACTATCTGGGAGTGACACATTAAGTGTTGTTGAAGAAGGAATTGTTTATCCCATAGCCAGCTCCCTTTGCACATTCCCTTAATCATTTTTGTCCTTCACACATTTCTGGGCTCACTATCTTTCCAGATGCTTTAGGTCAGGGGTGTCAAACTCGATTTCATTGAAGGTCGCATCAGGGTTGTATTTGACCTTGGGTGGGACCTAAGTGGGCATGGCCTGGATGGGCGTGTCAGGGGTGACTGTGGCAGCCCAAGCACTCTGCCAAGTTCCATTTTTGGCTGGAATGGCCTCCTGCATTCCTCTGCCAGTGAAAACGGAGTTTGGGAAGGCCATACATGGTCCTTGCAAGCTCTTTTTTGCTGGCAGAGGCACCCAGGACTGGTCCTTCGCTGTTTCCAGGGCAGCCCCGCAGGCCAGATCTAAACACCCCATGGGCCAGAACTGCCCCCCGGGCTTTGAGTTTAACATCCCTGCTCTAGATGTTGAACTGGTGAACTGTTGTGAGCAACTTGCACCTTCCAAAAGAATTGAAAATGTAGGGAAAAGGAAAACAGAATGATAGGGCGTCTTCACCGACTGACAGCCATGACTCAGCCACATAGAAAATGATTTTTCATTAATGTTTTAAAAAGCTGTCAAGGCTGTCAGAATATATGAGCAATGTACATAAATTATTTAGGTTTATGCTTTCCTTGGTCTCCCTTTGTCCAGGCTGAAACAGCTGACATATGTAAAGCATTCTAGTTTTGCTCAGATTTATGGTGTCATCTGGCAGATAATACTCATTACCTGTAAAATAGGACCATTTCAAAAGACTCCTCTTTACATGAGTGAACATTTCACCCCTGAACAAGAGCTGAAATCGGAGCACACATGCTCTGAGGGATAAATATTGGGATGGGTTATTCTACTGTGATACTCAGTAGCACACAAAAATGTGTTGGCACAAAGGTTGGATGAGAAACAAAATATTGACTGCTTTGGAATTTAGTCAACTGAAGCTTTATTTCAGTATTGCAAAGAAAGTCACTTTCCTTATCCAAGTGGTGGTGACAAACTTTCCAATTATATGGATAATTGTTCTCAATGGAATCATATTGTCCACTGAGAACAATTATCCATATTCTTTGTTGAAAAAAAATAATATCTATGGAAGTCTGAGGATGCTATTCACACATAAAACCACACACGTGCTAACTTCTATCTCTGCCCATCCCTGAAAGTTGAATTCATGTGGAAACCAATGTGTAATCCTATGCAGTTGAAGATTATAGAATGCTGAGAGTAACTAACTTGTAATTTCTAAATGGGCTAAAAGAGAGCCGTTTGGTGTAATAGTTAAGGCATTAGAAAGTGAAAGCTTTAGACAAAAAGCCAGCTGGATGACTTTGGACCAGTCTCTCTCTCTCTCTCTCTCTCTCAAACCTAGGAAGCAAGCAATGGCAAATCAGTTCTTGCCATGAAAACTGCAGGGACTTGGTGGTTGCTAGGAGTCAACACAGACTCAAAAATATGCTCCCCAAAGGACTAAAATGGGCTTGAATTCTATTGATCTATTTGGACAAGCATTTTAAAGGACAGAATAGAGAAGTCCATGGGTATATAACATCACACTGATATATAACATCGCTGTTCTGCAAGCTGATTTAGGCTTCCAATGTGATTCAATGTCTTGGTTATCACATACAAGCTCTATACAGCAAATAGCAAACTATTTACAGGCCCTCCTCACCCCCATTGTTTCTGCTTGGCTCACCCGAACTACCACAGGGGACCTATACCATCCAAGAGTGGCATTTGGTTAGAGCTCAGAGCCATGCCTTCTCTTTGGCAGCGCCAGCTGGATGCTCCCAATCCTTTAGCCTTCAACAAATCTCTGAAGACTTGGCTGTTTCCCCAGGCATTTGGGCCAAACTTTAGTTACACTTTGCTGGTGGTATGATATTTATGATTGGACATATTATTTTAACTTCGGAGCTATGGATTTTATCTTGTGGCATCTGTTTTAATCCTTTCACATCATCCAGGTTTCACTGTCATGAAGTGGTACCCATGTATATTATTTATGTAAATGAATACAATGAAAGAAAATAAGAACTTAGGTTGCATATCTGAGACTCAAAAAAAAAAAAAGGGGGGGGATAAAGACATAATAGCCATGTTCTAATGTGCAGTGAAGTCGATGAAATCATGCAAGAAAGTGGATGTTAAATTATGAATGAAAGGGGTAAGATTTATGTCAGAAACTATGAACTGATGTCTTTGTGGTTGTTATGGAAGTAAAAAGATAATAGTTACGCACAATGTTCAGTGAGTGGTGATAACTAGCAAACTGCAGATGTGTTCAGCTTGATGTTTAAAGAAAAAGTTATAAGGCCATTTAGAGATCCGGGAATGAATTAGAGTGGTGACCGATGAGTATCTGCTTAGAAACGCTCTGTTTCAAATGTATGGTTTAATGATTGTGCCAGAAAATACGAAGAGGAAAGGAAGTACAAATCTAAATGCATGATGGATTTGATAATTTATGATAAAAGACTGAGAGTATCAGCAAAGGGTAGAAGGAAAATGAGAACTTCAGAATAAGGGATAGACCATTATTTGGTAGTATTGAAGGTGGATTTTGGGTGGGGGGAGGAGGGAAACATGGAGAACAGGAAAAAAATGTAAGCTATAACAAGAAAGTTAGAACGAGGGGAAAAATGGAGAGCCTGAGCTGTGTATGAAAAGGAAAAAAGGATGAATCTCCTAACAAAATGAATGAAGGCCATCACAGCTGAAAATGAAGCATGTGGGGGCCACACATGGGCCCCCCTGAGCTCTGCTTTTGCTGGCAGAGGGCTAGCAAAAGAAACTAAAAACAAAACAAAAAGAGAAATGTTTCCTCTTTTGCATTTGAGCATGCAAGGGAGGACAGGAAAGGAGAAAGGAAAAGAGGAAAGACAAAGAAAAAGAAAAAGAAGGAAACATGGGAAGAGAGCAAGAAAGGAAAAATAAGGAAAGAGGAAAAGGAAGAGGAAAAGAGAATGAAGAGGGAAGGAAAAAAGAGAAGGAAGGAAAGAAGGAGATTGTAATATGAGTGAGGGAGGTCTGAGGGAAGTCCTGTCTTAGCACTTGCCACCACAGGTGCCCCCGAGCTGGCCATGCCCACCCTGGCCACGCCTACACCAGCCATGTCCACTGCAGATTCCCAAGGTCAAATGCAACCTTGATACGGCCCTCAATGACATCGAGTTTGACACCCCTGGTTTAAGGGAAGGGATTTTAGTAGATACCTGGTGGAAAATGGAGAAAAAATTACTCGTTTATCATGTTTAGATAGTTATTTAAATTGAATAAATGTTTTTATTTATTATAGCTGTGCAAATCCAATGAATTATCACGTTATAGAGGTATGTAGAGGTATGCTATGGAAAGCATGCATAGTGGATTAAAGGATTGAAAGTAGCTGTGAATCAGAAAAAAACGTGCAGAATGACTGCTTCAAAAATGTGACCGTCTTTTAGACAAAGATGCTCTATAATGTGAACATAGAGAAAATATAATTACAAAGACAGCAGTGAAGGAAAGCATGGTAAAGGTTAAAAGAGGCAAAGAAAACACAAAGTTGTTTTAATATAAATTAAAGAAAATGTTTTGGGAGTGCATAAAAAGAGCCAAGCAAAGACTCTCCAGGCTCCAGCAAAGCGAAAGGAATTAAAAATAAAAGTGATGAAATGATTGGAATGACGGTGAATGGGAAGGGAATGCTGGAAGAAGTATGTTAGAGATATATATGGAAATGGTATGTTGAAAAGTGGAATTGAAATGAATGCTGTAAATGTTAATGTCCTTGAAAAAAATGACGAAAAAGAATTAATCAATGCCATGAGAACATTGAAAAAGATGTAGATGATGTAACTGGAAAAATATTAAAATATGTATGCGGTTTTCTTAAGAAGTAGTTCTGTGACTTGTTTAACATCAGTGTGGAGATTGCATCTGTGGCTATTAGCTGGAAGAATGCTATTATTGTTCAGCGATATAAAGAGAAAAGCAGCAAAAGTCCACACAAAAACTACAAGGGATTTTGGTTTTTCAAGCTTGTCTGAAAAGGTGAAGAAGCTAAGGTGATTGGATCCTTGGAAGCAATTAACTGTGTTATTGCTTAGTTCAAAAGCAGTCAGGTTTCCATATTGAATTTCAGATGGGAGTTTTGCTCTAGGAAATCAGATAGGAAGTAGTTTATTTTATTTTATTTTTATTTAAGAGAATTTATATCAGAGGTAGCAGTCAGCAGGTTCTGACCACTTCTGGAGAACTGGTAGCGGAAATTTTGAGTAGTTCGGAGAACTGGCAAATACCACCTCTGACTGGCCCTGCCCCTATCTATGACGGATATTCTGACCTTCCGGCGCGCAGTGAAAACCCTATTTTTTCAACAGGCTGGCCTGGCCCAGTAACTGTATTTTAGTTTTTTAACTTAATTTTAATCGGGGTTTTATTAGTTTTTAATTTTTAACTCTATTTTTGGGTTAGACAGCCGGATCAATTTGGTTTAATTTATTTTAAATTGTATTTATTGAGTATTTATTATGTGTTTTTAGTAGGCTGTACACCGCCCCGAGTCCCTTTTTGGGAGAGGGAGCGGTATAAAAGTTTAATAAAATAAATAAATAAATAAATAAATCTGCCTCCCGAGTCTCCCAGCTGATTGGTGGGTCTTCTTTTGTTGCCCTGCACAGGAGAATGGAGCTGGAAAGCAGCTTAGCGGGATGGGGTCGAGATTTTGCAGTAACCTTCCCCCAGGAGTGAGGAGGGAATAGCGATTTTACAGTATCCTTCCGCTGCCATGCCTACCAAACAATGCCACGCCCACCAAGCCATGCCCACAGAATCAGTAGTAAAAATGATTGAATCCCACCACAGATGAACCAACCATATAAAGCTGCCCAGAGTCTTAGTGACTTAGTCACTAAGACTCTGGGCAGTTTACAAAGAAGAAAAGCATTTAGGAAGGATGGCAAATGGGAAAGAGCACAGAAAGCATAATTGCTAGCAATTCCTACTAAGAGATATCATTGGGGACACTACATGTAGATGCACAGAGCTTTTTAAAATTTTGAAAATAAAAACAGGTATGTAAAAGAAATGGAAAAAAATGGACATGTCATTATAGAAGGATACAAAGATGTTGCTAGAAATTGAAGGGATTGTGTCAGACCTGAGCTTTACAATAACATCCCATCCAAAACAAAAGATATTTTTTGGGAGCGGGTACAAAGAAAGAAAAGAAAAGGCAAGGAGGCTGAAAATCAATTGCCAGGATCAATTGGTAAAAGGTTGCCATAGAGAGAAGGGAATGGAGTGGACAAATTTTCTGTCATTCCAGTTACCATTGACAGGATCAGTAGGTTAAAATTGCAGAAAAATCGATTCAGGGTAGAAATTGGAAAGAATTCCCAATAAAACCTGTCAGGCAGTAAAGCAAGTTTCCTGTTGAAATAGGAATTCCTGGGATTTTTCAGGTAGAAGCTGGATTGCTATCCTTCTGAAATGTTTAGATTCTGGTAGAAAACTAGAAGAGAGCCAGTTTGGTGGAGTGGTTAAGACCATGAGTTCTAATTCCATATTAAGCACAAATTCAACTGGATGATTTGGGCCAGTCACTCTCTCTCTACCCTAGGAATGAGGCAATAGCAAGCCACTTCTGAAATTTTACCAAGAAAACCTCAGGGACTTGTCCAGGCAGTCTCACAGAATGGGACATGATGGAGAGGAAGGGAGAGCAGAGGAGAGGAAGGGAAAGAAGAAGGGGGAAGGTAGCCGATTGTGAGAAATGAGTATCTGTTGAAAGAAACAAAAAGTACTTTTATGAAGCTGGGTACCTCCATTTTCTCCCTATGTGTTTGATGGGTTCAGAAGGATGTATTATCCTGTCTATGTACCCTTAGCAAGATTATTAAATGCAGAGAAATGAGACTCTTATAGAATTTTTATATTCTTTAATTTCTGCAAAAGCTAAGCTGCACTCAAAAATGCCAATGCAATGAGACAATAAAAATTCAATTAGCAACATTACAGGCAAACTATGAATAACAAAAGACCAAAATGTCAGGGAATGTGTTAGTAAGCTGCAAAAGGCTCAGCATGAGAAAACAAGCTATGTTATGTTTAAATCATCCCCATTTTGCATGCTAAAATGTTGTGATAAAAATACATGGAAGAAATGATTGGTGTTTTGATTCCACATTATACACTGGCGGACAGACATCTGAATCTGAATTTGTTGACAAACCTTCCCATTGAATGAAAAGGACATTTAACCAGACATGAAGGGAAAAGACAGGAGGAGATAAACAATGGGACATAGACGTCATTTGTTTTACAAGAACACATTGAACAGATTGTGTCTTAATTTAGAGTATGGAGATTTTGAAGAAAATTGGAGGCCTTAAGATGATCTGAGTTGCCCTCTAATTAGATATTCTTTTCTGCTGTTTGGCATCAAATCCCCTACAAAACAGATGTTGGAGAAGTCTGCAGCATGTTTTGCATTTCAGAGTGTTTCAGAAGTTATATTACTGTTTTATGTGTGATCCTTGAGAATTATTTTATACATGTATATAGTGACTTTAGGAATTCCAGTGCTTGCCCTTTGGGTTGTACAGAAGGGCGATTTGTGGCAATATCATCACAGAATTTTGTTTGGTTCATATTTTTTTAAAACTTACTTATTTATATTTCATGTTTTTAGACTGTTCATCTCCCTCAAGGAGGGGCTCTGGACAGTGTACTGTATAATTTTTAAGTAAGCTAACATAATTAGCCTTCTTCAGGTTAATTCAATATTGAAACAGAGTTTTGATTCAGACTAAGCATTTCTCTCTTTTTAAAGTGCATTTCTAGGGTTAAATATTATGCATCAAAATGAATATACTTATGAAAGTAATATACCATCCATACTAAAGTGCACGTATCATTTATCTAGTTATATTTTTTGTACTGCCGTATTTCCCAAGGACACATGGAGATGCACAAGCAAAATCAAAATGCACTACAACTACTAAATAAATCAACATAAAACATCAAAACCAATAAATATTAAATTACAACAGAATGAGAAGTAATATAAGTAGGTGTTCAGCGGCCTGCTGTCAACCCCAGATGTCCTTCTGAGTAACTTCCATATTCAGAGATTTCCTGGAGCTCAGGAACAAAGGTGTCATCTGGATCTCTGGAGGAAGGCTATCCAAGGGGGTGGGCCCCAGAAAAAAAAAACACGTTCATGTCTCACTCTCCTTTGAGTATTCTGTGAGGGGGGGAACCTGTAGCTTTCTTCCAAAATAGGGGAAAAGGTGGGGGACTCTTAGAAAACTAGGGGTTCCTGCAAGCAACCAAGTTCCAAGCAATGTAGGGCTTTATAGGCCAAAGTATTAAGAATTAATGCTGGTTGTCCCCTGATAACATATGGATTATGGCATTTTGTACCAACTGCAGCTCATGAGTAGTTTTCAGAGACCATGCCATATTGAGATTATTATAGTACAGTCCTCAACTTACAACAGTTGTCAACTCAAAAATAGTTCTCTGGTCTTTTAGAGTTGTCAATTGAAAGGGAGTGGGGGAAGTAGTGCATCCCTTAAATGCTTCATAGATAATCTCTAGGCGAATGAAGCTACTGAGCTACTGGTACACAAGATTATTACAGGAGAGCATGATTGGCTAAGGATGTGTCCCATTGGAGAATATATATCTAGGGGGTGGGGGAAGACCAAAGTCAAGGGTGAAATGAATGATGTGTCTCAGAGTCGGCTGCACCCAGGTAGCGCCGGCACGTTCACTCCTAATAAATCTTCTTTTTAAACTCTGAGAGATGCGCCGAGAGACTCAGGATTTAAATGGGGGTAGATGCTGGAGCCCTGACAACAGTTCATTCAGTGGCTAATGATCATTTTTCACAATTATGACCATGGTCATGTAATTTACATTCAGATGCTTGGCTACTAGTTCACTGTCCTGGGGTCAAGTTGGGTATTTTACAACTTGCTAAGCCTTTCTCCATAATAGTGGTAGTGCTATTCATCCAGGAAACTATGCCAGCATGAAGTTTGCTGTCTCCATTCCCAATCCCATCTTTTTTTTTTTTTTTTTGGTCTCTGTTCCCACTCACCTAACTTCCCTCTAGGTATTGGATAATAAAGTCTAATAAAAATTGTATATGACTTGTGACTGCTCTTGGACAGTGCCAAATAAGGAAGATCATGTTAACAAAGTACAGCTAAGGACTGTTTAAAGACATCTCATTGATGAACTGGGAGCGAAATGAATGCAATATCCTTGATTTGGAGCAGGAAAAAATGTTGCCAGGACATGTTTGAACCATTAATAATGCAAGTGAAAAAATGCTCTGGGCTTGGGAACAGGGTCACAAAGCTGGTTGGAAGTTCCTGATCAAACAAATTTTTCACATATTGGTAACTAGTAGCTTTAAAAAAGAGAGATCAATGTTTGATAATGAGCCACACTATTATCGCTCTGTACCCCTACTACAGATTCACAGAAGCTTAAAGCTGCTTTAGTTGTGCAGTGTAACCTGCTGTTAATTCTAGTACATATTTCAGAAGAAAAACAACAGTAACCTTCCAATCATTTAAATAACTTTTAATCTCTTGAGATCTATGTTACTATTTATCTTGATTAGTTGCTAATTTGGGAGTTCTCTGATAAATCAGTCTCTGGATTTATTTATTTTTTGTCCTACTATAATGTTGCTAGTATGATTTGCTATTGCTTACTCTCCTCTTGGGGTTTTATAGAGGCATACATCTCAGCAGGTAGGTGAATGTCACAACTTAAAGCTCAGGCAAATAAATTAAGATGCTTTCATTTGACAGGTGCTGATAGAAACAGATTGTAGGCAACTATATTTTCTTTTATCCTCATGCCTGTGTAGATTTTTAAAACACCAAGAAACAAAGTAAATAAAATCAATATATGACAAGACAAAGATATAACTTTTAGCAACATGCAGATAGCCATAACCATAAACCAGGAGTGTACAACCATGAGCCCTTTACGATCTGTGGACTTCAATTCCCAGAATTCCTGAACCAGCATGGTTCAGAATGGTTGGCTCAGAAATTCTGAGACTTGAAGTCTACAAGGTGGTAAAGGGGCCAAGGTTTTCACCCCTGGTTTATGGTTATGGTTTCTGCATGTTATCAGCCTAGCTGGCTCAGGAATTCTGGGAGCTGAAATCCACAGGTTGTAAAGGGTCCATAGCTGCCCACCCCGTCATAAACAGTACTCTGAAGAATAGGAATGTTAACAATTTACATGTTTTCATTTGTGACATTTTACAAAGCAATACTGTTTTTGTAGCTCCCAGCACTCTCTGGGGAAACCGAACAAGGCTTGTCCAGACTATGCAGCATGTAATCTAATAAACAAACAAACAATGTGATAGTGACAGGAGTGATTCTGACATGTGATACTTCCTGATCACAAATACTAGGTAGGGTATTTGTGAGAGGTCATGGCTATAAGAAAGGTTAATTCTATTAACAAGCTCATCTCTTTGGCTTAAACATTGATACTGTTGATATCTATACATTCACAGCCTATGAGTCTTAGCACAACCCAACATTTCATGTGAAGAAAAACATTTTTGGCAGTCACGCCAACAAGACCTTATACCTTTTTTTTTAGGGTGCACAAAATGCTGCCCCTAGGACCAGATCTGGCAAAGAACTTGAGGTCTTCAGAAAGCTTAAATTATCCAAATGGGGAAAGGGTTACAAGTGATGTATAATTAGTAAAGGGAGGAGAGGATAGGCAAGCCAGGAGACAATGTTAGTTTTGGAAAGATTCTAAGGAATACACACTAATAGCATCAATCTTTTTCATTTGACAATATATTTCAGGTATAAAGTGAATGTAATCTTTGTCTTAAAAGCAACACATGGTTTGATTTGGGGTTATGGCAGAGGGGGATTAGTCTTACTTTGCCGATGGTTTGTTTGGTTGCCATGGTTTTAAAATTTAGCTAGGAAACTAGTTCAGAGCAGAGCCTTGTATGATGCATGTGTTTGCTCTACCTCCTCACTGTAAATTCTCCTCTGTTCAGATTGAGAGATACAGTTTCCTGTCAGTAAGAAAACGGCTTAAATGTATACCTGTAAGACAGCACAGTAAAAAAAAAAATTGAGGTATTCCAAGAAAGATAATGAAATTTCAGAATGGTGTCTATTGGAGGTTCTGGTTTCCTGTGCAGGCCATTGCTTACTTAAAGCTAGATTGCATGAACAACAGAAATATATGCCAGTTATGTGGCTGGTGTCATTTCACATGGCCGGTAAGGGATTGCATGGTTTATTTTCTCCGAGCACAACAAACTCATAGCAAATGAAATAGGCCAGCAACAGGTGAGTGTGTACATGTGTGCAGAGGTGGTATTCAGCAGGTTCTGACCAGTTCACCCATCTATTCTCTGTCTCCGGAGTCCCAGCTGATTGGTTGGGTCTTCTTTTGTTGTCCTGCACAGGAGAATGGAGCTGGAAAGCAGGTTAGTGGGGTGGGGAGGTAATGGGGATTTTGTAGTAACCTTCCTCTGCCACACCCACCAAGCCTCACCCACCAAGCCAAGCCATGCCCACCAAGCCACACCCATAGAACTAGTAGTAAAAAAAATTGAATCCCACCACTGCATATGTGTGCATAGCCATAGCTCCACTTGTGCTAGTAGCAGACACTTGCACTCATAAGCAAAGTTCCATATGCTTGAACAGTGGGTGCTTGCACTCACATGCAAAGCTTCATGTTCAAGTGGTGAGCACACACGCCCGCCATATGCACAAATGGAGCTGCACATGCTTGTGCACATCCTGAAACAGACCATTATTACCTGCCTTGTTAGTTTGAGGAATAACTACTGGTACCTCCGGTTCCTAATACGGGGAATAATAATAAATCACTATTCACCAAATGCTGAACAATTTGCTCAACAAGCTGTTTCATTTGCAAACATTGGGAAAATATTATCTCAGGGAAATTTAGTTTTAAAAGATTAATATTGATCTTGCACACTTGCAAATAACAAATGGTGAGAAAATAGTGCAATTGCTTCTTAAGGTGCAGGCATTCTGCTCAAAAATACAATATCATAAGGACAGGAAAGAAATGTAATGGTTTTCAATATGAAAAGGAAGATGATGCTAGAGTTTAGCTACACAGATTAAGAGGAGTTTAGTTGCTATTAAAAATGAACAGCATGTGGTAAATTTAATAGAGAGAAAAAAATAGACATAAAACGAAAGTAATGTAGGGTTCCAGAGAAAGAAGGGCTCTAAAGGCTTTGTTAGTGATTTGCTTTGTAGATAATTGGAAAAAGAATCATGGTTTTAATGCCAAAATTTATGTGATGCTAAATATCCCAAACCTGGATTTTCAAACTGTTTGCCCAGAAAAATCCAGTTACGGCATTCTAAACAATGTGTTTTTATGATAATGCAAGGTCTGAATGGAGGCCAAGATATTTGGGAGATTCCATATCTCAACCATTTTGCTAGAAATAAACTTTAAAATAGGGAATAACCATAATTTCAGTTAAGATTCTAGGAAGCAACATCCTTATTTAGCACAATTCATTAGTTTAAATGCTACAGATTCATTCAGAGGATATGTTTGTTACTTGCTAAACAGCAAAAGGGGTGCAAAATGAACTGACAATCAAAGGGGTAAAAATATCTCTCTGGCAACCATGAAATGAATCTAAGAAAGGAGCAAAGGCTGACTCTGGAAATAGAATTTATCAGAGTAATCAGATGTGTTTTTGCTGGAGGAGTAATAAAAAAAAATCCATAAGAAACAAAATGAACCCTGGCTCAATTTCTAAGCTAAAATAGGATGTGAAAATTATAGCTAAGACAATGAAAGGGCAGAAAGGGGTTGGGGGTGTGGGTGGAGAAGAAAAAAAATACATAAAGCTAATCCAAGAATTTAGTGTTGGACTGGTTAGGTCCAGGTTCCCATCTACCATCAGCTGGAGGATTTTGAAACAGAATGATGTAGGAAGGCAAAAATGTGATCTATGCTCTGCTGGTCTCTTGGAGGAAAAAAAACAACCGGAATCTAAAATAAATTATGAACTCCCAAGTTACTTTTTAAGCCTAGTGTAATGTAAGTAAAGCATATATCATGCAAAGTCAGAAAAGTGGGTTAATGAGAAGAGCCATGATAGCACAGTAGTTAGAATGCAATATTGCAGGCTAATTCTGCTGAATGCCAACAGTTCGATTCTCACCAGGCTCAAAGTTGACTCTGCCTTCCATCCTTCCAAAGTCAGTAAAGTGAGGACCCAGATTGTTGGGAGCAATATGCTAATGGTAAACTGTTTAGAGAGAGCTGTAAAGCATGGGAAGCGGTGTAAGTAAGTGCTAACTAATATAATCACTGGCAAAGGTGTTTCATGAAGATAGGCAAGGACCAACAAAGAAAAGATATAGCAGCTTGCTAGTCAATGTCTGGTCTCACACCTGCTATATGATTTTGTCTTGTTGAATTTCCACTTGAGGACAAACTGAATGCAGTTATAGTCGTTATTTAGGTCTGCCCTTCCAAAGCAGAGGAGAGGGATAAGCATGGTGACACAAGTGGGATGAATTGGCTACACAATTTGCTTAGTTGTGTTGCTGCCATATAGAAAAATCACTGGTAATTTCCAGTCTAATAGGGATCCAGCACTGTCCCAGTGAATCTCTGCATCCAAATTTGAACAAGGACAACATGCCACTAAGTCTAGCTAGCAAATATGTTTGTTTATTGAACATCAGAAAACATCAAACAATTAACTGGTGAAAAATGGGTTAGGGTTACGTTTGGAATGGGCAGCTATATGAAATCTAATAAATTATTATTATTTACATATCTATATCAAATCTGCAGAATATCCCAGAACCACTGGAAACAATGCTATGGATAATTAGCATGGACAAAGGAAGAGAGCTTTCATTATTCCAACCTGAATTCTTTTGTGTGTATAACAGTAGCAGAATACAGATGGAAAATAGGACACCAGGTGATCCTTCCTTTCTATTGCATCATTAAATAAGGAATCCTGAAAATCAGGAAATTTTTACAATTGGTGCTTTTATAACAGTTTGTCTTCTGGTATTTCTTTACTCATTTTTAACGACGCAAATTCTTTACTCTCCATTTTGTCATCTTTCATGAATTCATTTAGCTAAACTGTCATCCTTAAATAAGGCAAGCTGCACCTTAATACATAATACACTTCTCTTTTATTTTATTCCTTCATAGTTAGAATGATAAATGAATGAAATGCCAGACTGAGATTAAAAGTGGCTTTCTTACTAGAATGACAGGGCAGGTTTTCCACTCGAAGTAGGGAGAGGGGTAAGATACTGGACATATTTTGAATGTCCTGATGCACAAACAGGAAACTCTAACAAAAAGGTATACACTGAAAAAACGTGTGCGTAGTATAGCCAGGTGAAATAAAGTTCATTAATATTTTAAAATATTTTTAAGAGGGTTAAGAGATACAGAGAGCAAGATGGATGTGGTTCCATTATGTGGGCTGTACAAAAGGCTGAATTTTAGCATCTGACAATGAAAGTAATTTGCCTGATTTATTCTTGAACAAGAGCAGCTTGTCCCCTGCAGAATGCTTGCTGAGTGTAAGCAAGGGCAGGAAAGGTAGGTGGGGAATTTATTATTGGTGCTACCTGTCCAAAGCATATGCATGTATGCAGTATTTGGCGGGCAACTTCCAGACATTGTATCTTGTTTGAAATGAAATCGCTGTACAGGAAATAATGGGATTAGAAACAGCTGGCCAACATATGGAGGTACTGTGATGTAAAATGTTCTGTACATTCATATTTGCAAATCCAAAAATGAAGCCAAGAATTTTTACCAAACTATTTCCTTTGTTGTGATTTCAGTGGTCACAGTTGGTTGTACGCTCATATTACTGATTTCCATTTAAACTTTCCTTCGTTAGTAAGAAAAGCAGAATGTATTCTGACAGCTGAGGAATATTTCTTTAGTGACTGCCCATGGAAAGTGCCCATCCTCCAAGAGCTTAACATTAAAGGTTCAGAAGAGGGGAACTCTCTGGTATCTATCCATTTTGCTATTTCCTCATGTGGCAAATTGTGGTAAGTCTGAGAAGAGTTTTTAAAGGGTACCTACCATCCAGCTGTTTGAGGTAAAGAAAACATGAATTATATAGGGCCGTGATGGCGAACCTATGGCACACGTGCCACAAGTGGCACATGAGCTGCAGGCAAACTTACCTCACTGCGCATGCGCGTGCCTCACAGCTGATTTTTTCGGTTGGTTTGAGGCCTTTTTCAGCCTCCCTATAATTAAAGCCTGAAAAGCCTTGCAGAGGCTTTTTCCAAGCCCTCTGGGAGGCCGAAAAAAAGCTTCAAACCAGTTGAAAAATCAGCTGTGAAGCACAGTGCAGGTAAGTGGTTGGCAGGAGGGAGGGATTGCACATGAATGTGCAGAAGGCATGGGGAGGGGGTATGCATTGCATTCTGGGTGCTGGCACGTGAGTGCTTACGTGCTGGTACACGGACAATTTTTGGCACAGGAGCCAGGGGTGGGATTCAATTTTTTTAACAACAGGTTCTGTGGGCGTGGCTTAGCTGATGGGTGTGGCTTAGTGGTCATGTGACTGGGTGGACGTGGCTTGGTGGTCATGTTATTGCCTGGGCGTGGCCAACTCAATATCACTCACATCGAGGCACGCATCTCCTCGCCTGGCCTCTCATGACTGTGGGGATGCTGCAACAGTCATAAGTGTGAAAAATGATCATAAGTCACTTTTTTCAGTGCCTATTGTAACTTTGAATGGTCACTCCACACAAGCAAAGTACCAGCAAAGGAGGGAAAAAAACTCCAGAGAGGCTCCTGAGACAGGAAGTTTAGTCCTGCCAAGAATGTAATAAAGGTTAACAGAGAGGCAGTTTCTGTAAGCAACACCAGAATGTTTCCTTCCTGCCTTCCTTACAGAATTAGGCCAGTAATTTCTTCTAACAACCGGTTCTCTGAACTGCTTAGAATGTTAACAACCAGTTCTAGCGAATAGGTGCGAACTGATAGAATCCCACCCCTGACAGAAGCCCCAAAAGGTGATGGCGAACCTATGGCACACGTGCTGGAAGTGGCATGCAGAGCCATCTCTGCCGACAAGTGAGCTGTCACCCCAGCTCAGTTCCACTGCACATGTGCACCTGCCTGCCACCAGCCAGCTGATTTTTGAGTGTCTGCCATGAATGCGTGGAGGGCAGTGCGCATGCAGGAGACATGTGCACATGTGCAGGGGGTGTAGAGAGCGCAGGGGGGGTCATGTGTGCATTTCATTATGGGTGCAGGCATATGTGACATACACATGTATGTGTATACTTTCAGCACGCGATGAGAAAAAGGTTAGCCATCACTATTTAAGTGGATTTCTACTTCCATCTTTATTGTGTTGAAAACAACACAATCAGTAGTGGGCTGCTGCCGGTTCGGATCAAGTCGCCCATACTGATAGTTACAACCACTGGTTGGGCCCGCCCACCTTCCCCGGTGCGGTCCCAATCCTATATATGTGGCTCACTCGCCTCGCCCATGCAGCCCAGCTGCTTTCTGCACCTCACCCATTCTACTCACTGCAGCTGCCGTGTGCAGGAAATCCCCATGTTTTTGCAGCCGTGCACTAAAGGGAGCGTGCGTGCATGTGCTCCCATTTTTAGTGGACTGGTTGTTACAGTATGTGCAGCCCACCTTGAAACACAATGTCTAGAGCAAACTCAAGGCCCGGGGGTCTTAGGTGCTTAGATCTGGCTCGGGGGGCTGCCCTGAAAACAGTGAAGGACCGGCCTGTGGTGCCTCTGCCAGTGAAAATTGAGCTCAGCAGGACTATATGCCATGGCCTCCTGCAACTGTCTGCCAGTGAAAATGGAGCTCGGGAGGGCCCCGCTTGGCCCTTCCAAGCTCTGTTTTCTCTGGCAGAGTGCTTGGGTCACCACAGGCACCCCCAACACAAGAGACGTCAAGCTGGCCACACCCCTCCAGCCCCTCCAAGGTAAAACACAACCCTGATGTGGCCTTCAATGAAATTGAGTTTGACATCCCTGATCTAGAGTTGAAGTCAATTGGGCTTTTTCCATCACTTCTCTATCTGTCAGGCTAATCTTGAACTGAGTTGCTGCTCAAGACACGAGAGCAGCTCTATTAAAAGATACAGAGAGCAATCTGAGATTCATGCTTGTGCCAAAATATGATTGATAAATTATTTAAACTAAGGATAATTTAAAATTTCATGCCATTCATTTCTCCCCCACAAGGGAACTCTGGGCAAGTTATAAAACAAGTTACAAAACTAGTAAAAAATGATCAAAATGACCTGGCTCCCTGCTATGCGGCAGCAGCCCTGCTTGAGCTCCTTGAGGTCATAGCTGACGTGGCGGTTGGGACCCCCAGGCTTATGGTCATGGGGGATTTCAACCTGCCATCTGCCGGCGGTGCCTCGGGGATTGCTCAAGAGTTCATGGCTTCCATGACGGCCATGGGCCTGACCCAGTTAATTCGGGACTCTACTCACGTGGGAGGTCATACCTTGGATCTGGTTTTCGTCTCTGATCAGTGGCAGAGTGATCTGGGTATGGGGGATATAGTCATAGAACCCCTGTCATGGTCGGATCACTCGCTCCTGAAGCTCGACTTCCGTTCCGCACCCCCTGACCGCAGGGAGGCGGGACCATTAAAATGGTACCGCCCCAGGCGCCTGATGGATCCTGATAGGTTCCTGACGGAGCTTGGGCCATTTCCCGAAGCTCACACACACGACTCGGTTGAGGGCTTGGTCGCCACCTGGGATAGGGTGGCTGCTGGGGCCCTCGACCGAGTCGTGCCCTTGCGGCCTCTGACCCGATGCCGATCCCAAGTGGCTCCTTGGTTTTCTGAGGAGCTAAGGGAGATGAAGCGTCGGAAAAGACGCCTAGAGAGCAGTTGGAGGGCCAGCCGCTCTGGGTCCGACCGAACACTATTACGATCTTATATTAAGACGTATTTAGTGGCGATAAGGATGGCGAGGAGATCTTACCTCTCCACCCTTATTGCGTCCGCGGAAAACCGCCCAGCCGCCCTGTTTAGGGTGACCCGCTCTCTACTGGAGGTAGGAGCGCGGGAGGACCCCTTGCAGGGACGGGCTGAGGAGTTTTCTAGGTTTCTGCAGGACAAAATCGCTCAGATCCGGGACGAGCTGGACTCCGACTGGGCATCTCCGGGCGGGTGGGCGGGGGTGGATATCGGTGCGGTCAATTGGGTTGAGTTCGATCCTGTTACTGTGGAGGACGTGGACAGGATACTGGGGGGACTGAATGCCACCACCTGTTTGCTGGATCCGTGCCCCTCCTGGCTGGTCTTGGCCACTCGGGAGGTGACACGAGGCTGGTTCCAGGGTATTATAAACGCTTCCTTGAGAGAGAGGCTGTTACCTGCCGCCTTGAAAGAGGCGGTGGTGCGGCTCCTCCTCAAGAAACCGTCCCTGGACCCAGCATTGTTATCTAACTATCGTCCTGTCTCCAACCTTCGCTTTGTTGCGAAGGTTGTTGAGAGTGTGGTGGCACATCAGTTCCCGCAGTACCTGGATGAAGCGAGTTATCTTGACCCCCTCCAATCGGGCTTCAGGCCCGGGCACAGCACGGAGACGGCGTTGGTCGCGTTGGTGGATGACCTCTGGAGGGCCCGGGACAGGGGTTGTTCCTCTGTCCTGGTCCTGTTAGATCTCTCAGCGGCTTTTGATACTGTCGACCACAGTATCCTATTGCAGCGGTTGGAGGGGTTGGGGGTGGGAGGCACCGTGTTGCGGTGGTTCGCCTCCTTCCTCTCCGACCGCTCGCAATTTGTGTTGACGGGGGGGCAGAGATCGGCCCCGAGGCCCCTACGATGTGGGGTGCCTCAGGGATCGGTGCTCTCGCCCCTGCTGTTCAACATTTATGTAAAGCCGCTGGGTGAGGTCATCCGTGGCTTCGGGGTGGAGTTCCATCAGTACGCTGACGATACTCAGCTGTACATCTCCACCCCGGGCCACCCCAACGAAGCCGTCGAAGTGATGTCCCGATGCCTGGAGGCCGTGCGGAGTTGGATGGGTCGTAACAGGCTTCGTCTCAACCCGACCAAAACCGAGTGGCTGTGGTTTCCTGCGCCCAGATACAGCCAGCTGGTTCCTTCGCTGGCCGTGGGGGGAGAGGTCTTGACCCCCGTGGAAAGGGCGCGCAACTTGGGTGTCCTCCTGGACGTACGGCTGTCTTTAGAAGAACATATTGCAGCCGTCGCCAGGGGGGCTTTCTATCAGATTCGTCTGATTTACCAGTTGCGGCCCTTTCTAGATCTGGGCGCACTTCGCACAGTCACTTCCGCCCTCGTCATCTCCCGCCTGGATTATTGCAATGCTCTCTACATGGGGCTCCCCTTGAAGAGTCTCCGGAGGCTGCAGCTGGTCCAGAATGCAGCCGCGCGGGTGATCGTGGGTGCTCCTCGGAGCTCCCACGTTACACCGCTTCTCCGCAGGCTGCACTGGCTTCCTGTAGCCTTCCGGATTCGATTCAAGGTGGTACTGACAGTATTTAAAGTGCTCCATGGCTCGGGACCTGGGTACTTACGGGACCGCCTGCTGCCATCATCAACCTCCCGCCGCCCAGTACGCTCCCACAGGGTTGCCCTCCTCGGGGTACCGCCGCCCGGCCGTTGTCGGTTGACGGCCCCGAGGGTTCGGGCTTTCTCTGTGGGAGCCCCCTCCCTTTGGAATGATCTCCCCCCGGAGATACGGGCTATGACGGATATTCTGACCTTCCGGCGCGCAGTGAAAACCCTATTTTTTCAACAGGCTGGCCTGGCCCAGTAACTGTATTTTTAGTTTTTTAACTTAATTTTAATCGGGGTTTTATTAGTTTTTAATTTTTAACTCTATTTTTGGGTTAGACAGCCGGATCAATTTGGTTTAATTTATTTTAATTGTATTTATTGAGTATTTATTATGTGTTTTTAGTAGGCTGTACACCGCCCCGAGTCCCTTTTTGGGAGAGGGAGCGGTATAAAAGTTTAATTAAATAAATAAATAAATAAATAAAATATTAAAACATTAAAAACTACACAGATTGGGTTATTGTTTTTTTAAAAAAATGTACTAAAAAAGAAACTAAGTGAACTAAGAGATGGACCGGATGAAGATGAGGTCTTCCTACCCCGTCAGCCACCTCCAGCACTGAGCAACTCCCTTGGGATCCCAGGTCAGCCAGCAAAGCCAGGTTTTGATAAGCTTCCAGAAGGCCAAAGGGCAGAGGGCAGTTCTCATCTCCAGTGGCAGAGTGTTCCACAGGGATGGAGCCACAGCAGAAAAGGTTTTCCTCCTTGACACTGTCTGCTTCAATTCCCTAGTGGATGGGATTTGTTGCAGGCTTCTTCTGCTGGCATGAGTGGGGTGGTATTGTCCCATTGGGGAGAAACATCTCCTCAGGTACCCTGGACTCATGTATTCTTCATTTGTATCCATTGCAATGGTCATTGTTTTGAATTGATTCCCATAACATTGTAACAACAAGGCGCCACAAAGAGAAAAATTGGGGGTGAGGTGGTAGTTGTATGAAGTTATTATTTGTAATATTTCTTCATTTACTCAGTGAACTCTGTAAATGGTTCACATTAGTCTGCTGATGCCCTTTGAATGGGTACATTTAATCCATAATGGGTTTTCCTAGGAATTGGCTTAAAAAAAAGAAAGAAAATCTCAAAGAATTGGTGTTAAGAGCCCATCTTTTAGAGCTCTAAGTAATACTGCATAATAATTAAGGAATAGGGGAAAATAGAATAGAATACTTTATTGGCCAAGGGTGATTGGACACACAAGGAATTTGTCTTGGTGTAAATACTCTCAGTATACATAAAGAAAAGATACATTCGTTAAGAATCAAGAATCATAACACTTAATGATAGTCATAGGATACAATCAACAATCAAATCATACTAGGAAACAGTCAATATAAATTGTAAGGATACAAGGGACAAAGTTACAGTCCTACAATCACAAGTGGGAGGGGATGGGTGATAAGGAGTGATGAGAAGATTAGCAATGATAGTAGTGCAGACTTTATAATAGTTGAACAGTGTTGAGGGAATTATTTGTTTAGCAGAGTGATGGCTTTTGGGAAAAAACTGTTCTTGTGTCTAGTTGTTCTGGTGTGCAGTGCTCTATAGCGTCATTTTGAGGAAAGGAGTTGAAATAATTTATGTCCAGGATGTGAGGGGTCTGTAAATATTTTCACAGCCCTCTTTTTGACTTGTGCAGTATACAGGTCCTCGATTGAAGGCAGGTGGGTAGTAATTGTTTTTTCTGCAGTCCTAATTATCCTCTGAAGTCTGTGTCTGTCCTGTTGGGTTGCAGAACCAAACCAGGCAGTTATAGAGGTGCAGATGATAGACTCAATAATTCCTCTGTAGAACTGGATCAGCAGCTCCTTGGGCAGTTTGAACTTTCTGAGTTGGCACAGAAAGAACATTCTTTAGGATTTGACATGAGCACACAATTATGAATGTTTCAAATACTCAAGGCAATTTGACAAATTCAATATGAAATGGGATGCAATTTGCCACTTTAGAGCTAGTGGTTGCATCTAGTTTGTAGCTTTGTACCTGCTTTTACAAGTAATCCTCGACTTATGACCAAAACTCAGCCCAAATTTTCCTTTGCTAAGTGAGACATTTATTAAGCGAATTTTGCTTCATTTTACAACTTTCTTTTGACACAGTTGTTAAGTGAATCTGGCTTCCTATTGACTTTGTTTGTCAGAAGGTCTCAAAAGGTGATCACATGACCCAGGGACACCGTAACCATCATCAGTATGAACTAGTTGCCAAGCATCTAGCCATAGGGATGCTGCAACAGTCATAAGTGTGAATAATGGTCATAAGTCACTTTTTTCATGTAACTTTGAACAGTCACTAAATGAACTGTTGTAAATCGAGAAGTACGTGTACATAGCTTTAAAAATTGTGGGGAAATGTATCATTTTTTGAAGTAATTTTGAAGTAATAGGACAAGCGTACTTGAGAAGAATGTGGGGTTTTTTCTTCTTCTCTGCTGGCCTTCAAGTAATAAATTATCATGTTAACCACTTCTTTTTAGAAACAGAAAATGAGCAGAGGATAGCTACTGTTGGGTAACTCTTAAGAGGGAAAGACTTCATTACATGCTAGTGAACACAAAATGGCTTCTAATCCAGTGGCATATCTTCTGCCCAGCAGCATTGCTTGGCTTTGGAGCTGGGAAATTATAGGTTCCTTTGTCTACCATAACCTGTTGTTGTCCTGATGGTGTAGGTGGAATTTCAACAGAATAGTTATTATTGTGTGAGGGGAACGTGAATTGCGTTCACTCCTCACTGTACCATGGCAACCAATATTTTAGTCCTCCCTCAACTCGTAACCAACAGCTGAGCTAACTCAAGTCAGCCTAGAAATGACTCATGCCCCTTGGCAGAAAGTGGACATGCATCTGGACAGGAAATCTGAACTTCATTGGGGTTTCTAGGGAGGATAAAGTGATGATTTATTAGTCTATTTAAGAATGAATGAAGAAGAAGCCGGCAAGGCCCAAACAGTAGTAACTACCATATGCCACTTTCCTTTCCTTTGATGATCATGTTTGAAATGTAAGAAATTCTTATTTGTAGCATTTATGCAATGATCTACTTGTACAGGTAGCCTTCGACTTACAACAGTTCATTTAGTGACTGTTCAAAATTACAACGGCACTGAAAAAAGTCAGTTATGACTGTTTTTCACAGTTACGACCTTTACACATCCCTATTGTCAAGCCCAAAATTGACATATGCATATCCATTTTATCAGGGGTGGGATTCTACCAGTTCGCACCTATTCGCTAGAACCAATTGTTAACATTCTAAGCAGTTCGGAGAACCGGTTGTTAAAAGAAATTACTGGCCTAATCCTGTAAGAAAGGCAGGAAGGAAACATTCTGGTGTTGCTTACAGAAACTGCCTCTGTTTACCCTTATTACATTCTTGGCAGGACTAGAATTCCTGTCTCAGGAAGCCTCTCTGAAGTTTTTTTCCCCTCCTTTGCTGGTACTTTGCTTGCGTGGAGTGACCATTCAAAGTTACAATAGCACTGAAAAAAGTGACTTATGACTATTTTTCACACTTATGACTGTTGCAGCATCCCCACAGTCATGAGAGGCCAGGTGAGGAGATGCGTGCCTCGATGTGAGTGATATTGAGTTGGCCACGCCCAGCCAATAACATGATCAACAAGCCACATCCACCCAGTCACATGACCACCAAGCCATGCCCACCCAGTCACATGACCACCAAGCCATGCCTATCACCTAAGCCATGCCCATAGAACTGGTTGTTAAAAAATTTGAATCCCACCCCTGCATTTTATTTAGCCTTATTATATATTCCTTTCCTTTCTTTCTCTTTGCTGGTCATGGGGGGAAGGGTTTCGGGCTTGCCATATCCTTAAGGTGGGACGAGTGGAGATAGAGTTGTTTAGGTTAGGTGGTTCTTCTTCCTGTGGGAACAAAAGCTGACCATGTTGAGGCCTGGAGGTGAAGATTGATGACATCAGGGAGCGTTGATTTATTTCTATTGGGGAATGTGACTTTTGGGGCTGTTTCTAACTTCCAATATTATGTGGTGTAATTCTGGGTTGTGCCAGATCCGTAATTACAATAGACTTTGCCAATTTGATGCTTTCCTAAATAAAAGAAATTGTTTTGGAAGATGGACTTTGCTCTTTTTTTTTTTAATGGTTTTCATCTCTTAGAAACTTGACACCTGTGATCAAAATTCAGATTCTTGGCAACCGGATCATATTTATGACGGTTGCTGTGTCCCAAGGTCATGTGATCACCTTTTGTGACCTTCTGACAAGCAAAGCCAGTGGAGAAGTGAGATTGACTTAACAACCATATTACTAACTTATTAACTGCGGTGATTCGCTTAACAACTAAGGCAAGAAAGGTTGTAAAATGAGGGAAAACTCACTTAATAAATGTCTCACTTAACCACTTAAATTTTGAGGTCAATTGTGGTCGTAAGTCGAGGACTGCCTCTACTGCAGTGAGAACACTTTGAAGCTAAGTGATAGGGCCCAGAGAAGCTCTTCGGGGAATAATAATAATAAATATTTATTTATATACCGCTCCTCTCCCGAAGGACTCGGAGTGGTGCACAGCCGTACAATTAAAACAATAAATATGTGAAAAAATAAAACTAAATTAACTAAGACCCTGGCTGTAAACAGTTAAAATCCTTTCCTAAAACCCTAAAATTTAATAAAAAAGTAAAACACCCAAAACTAAAATCAGCCCAAGCCGGCCTGGTCAAAGAGCCAGATTTTCAAGGCACGCCTGAAGGTCCCCAGGTCTGTGGCTGTCTGTAACTCCAGAGGCAACCCATTCCAGAGGGCAGACGCCCCCACAGAGAAGGCCCTATTCCTCGGGGTCACCAGCCGGCACATAGATGCCGATGGGACCCGTAGGAGACCCTCCCTGTGGGAGCGCACTGGATGGTGAGAGGAAAATGGCAGAATGCGGTCTTGTAAATATCCTGGTCCGATGCCATGGAGCGCTTTAAAAGTTAACACTAAAATTTTAAAGCGCACCCGAGAGGCCACTGGCAACCAATGCAGCTCGCGCAGGAGGGGTGTCACATGCGAGAACCTTGACGCCCCCATAACCACCTGCGCGGCTGCATTCTGTACCAGTTGAAGCCTCCGGATGCTCCCATTTGGGAGCCCCATGTAGAGGGCGTTACAGTAGTCCAGTCGAGAGGTGACCAGGGCATGAGTGACCGTGCGTAAGGCATCCCGATCCAGAAAGGGCCGCATCTGGCGAATCAGGCGAACCTGATGAAACGCCCCCCTGGAGACGGCCGTAATATGGTCTTCCAAAGACAGCCGTACATCCAGGAGGACACCCAGATTGCGAGCCCTCTCTGCAGGGGGCAAAATCTCACCCCCAATAGCCAGCGATGGAACTATCTGGCTATATTGGGATGCCGGAAACCACAGCCACTCAGTCTTGGAAGGGTTGAGTCGGAGCCTGTTCCCGCCCATCCAGTTCCGCACGGCCTCTAGACAATGGGACATGACCTCCATGGCATTGTTGGGGTGGCTTGGGGTGGAGATGTACAGCTGAGTATCATCAGCGTACAGATGACACCTCACCCCAAAGCCACGGATGATCTCCCCCAGCGGCTTCACATAAATGTTGAACAGGAGAGGAGAGAGGACCGACCCCTGAGGCACCCCACAATCGAGGGGCCTAGAGGTGGATCTCTCCCCCCGCCAACACAAATTGCAGACGGTTGGAGAGGAAGGAGGTGAACCACCGCAACATGGTGTCCCCAACCCCCAACCCCCCCAACCTCTGCAATAGAATACTATGGTCGATAGTATCAAAAGCCGCTGATAGGTCTAATAGGACCAGGACAGAGGAATAACCCCTGTCACGCGCCCTCCAGAGATCATCAACCAATGCAACCAATGCCGTTTCGGTACTATGTCCGGGCCTGAAGCCCAATTGGAAGGGATCCAGGTACATATCTTCATCCAGGTACTGGGGAAGCTAACCTGCTACCACGCTCTCAACAACTTTCGCCACGAAGGGAAGGTTGGAGACAGGACGATAGTTGTTCAAGAGAGTTGCGTCCAGGGAGGGCTTCTTAAGGAGGGGTCGCACCACCACCATTTTCAAGGCAGTGGGCAGCGAGCCTTCCATCAAAGAAGCGTTAACAATTCCCTGGAGCCAACTCCACGTCACCTCTCTGGTGGTAGAGACCAACCAGGAGGGGCACCCTTCATTCAAGGGTGAATGAAGTTCAGATGGCTATCAGAAAGAAAGAGAGTTGATCCCCAATCTGTATTTTTGACAGGCAAGCCAGTCTTCCTGTGTAGGATGCTTGCCTAGGTATATTGCCTGCTTCCTTGCACACCCAATGTAATTGCCTGTATAGTATAGATATTAAAGAGAGGACAGCATTTGGAGAGATCTATGCGTAGGTTCCAGGTTTATCCCTCTGATTCTCGAATCTGGAATTTGAGATGTGTTGATATAAAAGCAACCAAATTGGAAA
Source organism: Bungarus multicinctus (assembly GCA_023653725.1). Taxonomy (NCBI): domain Eukaryota; kingdom Metazoa; phylum Chordata; class Lepidosauria; order Squamata; family Elapidae; genus Bungarus; species Bungarus multicinctus. Next base: position 43,786,253 of record CM042838.1, on the reverse strand, counting down.
AGTCCTAGGAACCACAGTTAACTTTAATCATAATTTTTGAAATTGTTTTAATTCTTTAATGATTTTGCCAGCATGCTACTTCAGCAGATGGACAATACTTTAACTGACTTTTACTGATTTTAGAAGTTAAACAAGATTAAGCTTTAATGGGATATCATCAGAGTTGTGTGATTTTTTTTTTATTAAAACCCCTTAGAGAAGAATGATCTGCCACTTCCTGGCAATAAAATTGCATGGATACAATCACCAGGAATCAGTCTTCAACTGGAGGCATTTTCACTCTCCACTGTTTATGTTTCATCCTATAACAGTAGGATGGAAAATAAAGAACCCCCCCCCCCCCCCGACACACACACACTAATTTCATACTGTGATCTGATCATGCAGAATGCTTCATGGATAAAATGATAGATTTTTCTTTAGAAGAAAATTGTAGCGGGTCAAACTTTTTAGGTCATCACATCTTTTCAACCCCAAAGTGTAGAAATTCACTTTCTATTGATTTGGTAGATGAAATAAACAAGGTCAAAAGGTGGAATATCTTTTAACTGAATGTTGCTCTTTTCTTTTTTTCCCCCCTTTCCTTCATTTTTTGCAGGATCTTTCCGCAATGATGGCTTGAAAGCTGCTGATGTCCTTCCCATACTAAAGGAGAAGGTGGCCTTTGTTTCAGGTAAGTTCACAGTCTTTTCATTTCCATTCTGAAGTTTAATTCATGCTAGCAAAAATTAATTTTGTTTTTTTTCCGAGTTTCACAAGACATTGGGAAACAGTAATCTATTGATTGGATTTAAATAATGTTTTAACAAGTAGAATCCCAAGGGTATCCTTTAAGCCATGTTGTACTCTGTTTTTAATTTATTTTCCTTGATTCCTCGCCTCCTTGAGAACAATTTATTCATGAAAAGATGGATATGAATTAAATGAATAAGGTCCGATGTTCAATCTTTACCATCACTACTTATGGTTCAAACAAAAATCCCTTTTTGTGAAACCTGAGATATTTTTTGTATTTCAACTCCCATTAGCCCAAGCTTGGTCAAAAGCAGAGGTAGTATTCAACAGGTTCTGATCAGTTCTGCAGCGGAAATTCTGAGTAGTTTGGAGAACCGGCAAATACTACCTCTGACCGGAGGTTTTCTTCCCTGTCACGCCCACAAAACCATGCCCACAAAACCTGTAGTAAAAAAATTTGAATCCCACCAGTGGTCAGAAGTAATATATATGGTAACTGTTATCCAAAACATCTAGTTGATCATCTTAGTTATCTACCCCATTGTCAGTGAAAATGGGGTACAAGGATAGAATCTGGCTTAATATAAGGTATCTTTCTAAATAGACATTGAATGATTATCTACCTGCAATTTCTTACTTGATTATTGTATTAAAAATAATGAGTTGTTTTAAACTTGTGTAATGACTTTTGTATTTCTCTATAATTTAGCATGATGGCATATGGTTCTACGTATAGCTAAAATTAATTAGAATTTCTGCAAACCACATTTGGTTCCAATGCTAAATTAAAATTAAATGGTTGGGCTGTAGTTCAGTAACAGAACAGCAACATATTGAAAACTGTACAACACTCTTGCATTGTATCTGTAAAATAAACTTCCTTCTGTTTGAATGGTTGAAAATTAGAAATAATATAAGCAAAAAATAAGGGGTAAGTGTCAAAAAATCAAGTCAGAAGAAAGATGACAAAATTCCAATGGGGCAAGATAATAAAGATTAAATAGCAAGTAAATGCAGATTCTTAAACAAAAAACAAAATGTCTTAAAGGCACATTATTCCCATTGTTGAGTGATCAAATGCAGAAGATGATCAAACTCTTAAACCTTTAATTATAGTGTGAGTAAGAAATGAAAGCAATTTCCAGACATAATTCAAAGTGTGGGTTATGATTTATAAAACTCACATGACTTGTGAGTAGGTTATTTGAAAGATTATATTCTTTCTCTCACAGCCTGTTTGAGTTTTAACATTCTCAGCAGTGGCCTTCTTTATTCCTCAGAGGGTCATTTGCTGTTTCCATTGAGGTTCTGAAATTGCAGATAAAATAAGGCTGGGAAGGTTCGTCTTAATTGTCCTCCTTACAGCAAGTAAATAGGTTTTTATCTCAACCGGCTTTTGTTCAAATGGGTTTTTGCTGATGGTTGTTGCTTACTGCCTAACTATTTATTTGCTTTTATACTTTAATTACAACTGTCTATTCTATTTTGTGTTTAATTATTATCTATTTTGAAGTGGAGAAAAGCAAGAGATAATTTTAATACATTGTAAACTTTGTGAGCCAAGAGTCACTTAGATGAGAAGTGCAGTCATACAAATTGAATGACTGACTGACTGAATATATGTAATAATTGCATAAATAATGGGATTTATTTCCATGTTAACATGGATGTGTTGTATTTTTTACCAGAAGGTGGATAGACAAATCATAAAGATTGTATACTACTCCAAGTTCATACCTTTGGAATCAATACAAAACTGAATGTTCAAATCCATTCATTACCAATTAAAAGATGAATGTTATTGCACATGTATATGTGCTTTATTGAATTTATATCCAATCCTATGCTTGGCATGTGTGATCCTTTATTCAATATCTTACTTCTAGATATTACCAGTGTAAAAAGAATGTGGACTACTTTGACCATTGACCTAAAATGGTAAAATAGAGTGATTCTCAAATTTAATAGACATCGGTCAGGCTTCATCTAAGCAAGATTCATGTAATTGCCATCCCCATGTCCTTCATGTATTGCTCAATGGATAGCCATGCTTACATTAAAGATCTTGGTTTTGAAAAAAATGATAATTTTACTTCTGGGATTTGTGATAGACTTGAAAAAAAGAAAACTGCACTAGGTGACTTTCTTTTGGTCTTAGTTATTCAAAATGCTGAATCTTTTGTTCTGAAGTGCAAATGGGCTTCTGGTTCAGAAAGGAGATTTTATGCTGTCCTAGTGTAACTCATTACCTAAAGATAATGTAGCCTGAACTGCCAGAGGTTGTGCAGAATGAAAAGGTTACCATAAAATCCTCTTTTGAAAAGATGGTAGAGAAGACACTTGAGACCTCTCTTGTCCGATTGCCTTGCTTCTTTGTGTCTGCATGAAAAGGCAATCGCTTTTGACACAGCAGGCTCAATAGCAACCTTGCCAGCTACACTGCCTCTCAGTAACAGGCAACAATTACTAGTGGCTTTTGGGGAAATCTATCTTTATGGTTTATTTGGTCCCTGAGGAGCATCATTCCTAATCTGCAGCTGAAGTGTTGTTCTTTATATTCTGTCCTGCATATCTCTACAAAAAGTCTGAATTTTGCTTCTCTTTTTCCACCCAAATCACATGAGCTCTCTGTTTCTTTTCATATATAGGTACTTGCTTTCAAGTACCTTCCTTTCTCTGTGCTTTGATTTCACACTTTTGATTTTCTTCAAAGTCTTCTCTCTTAGAAGATTTTGCTTCCTGTCCTTTGCTGTTATCTTTCTAAAACTGATAAGAAGTATGGTAGCTGTTGGGTCCAGATAACCCAGGTGCAAAGCCTGCTTACATTTCAGAATGGACGAGTTACATCCTCCCTCCATCAAAAATGTCTGAGAAAAAAGTTAGATATTAAATTTGAGTGTACACGTATATTTATATTTAAAAGGGAAAATATTGGTAAAAATCCGTGACCTTTCTTTAATAAATCTAAATAGTCAAGATTAAAGAAACCTGTTTCCTTGCTTTGTTCATTTCCAGTTTGGAAGTTGCAAAAGAGTTCTGACATTGCCGTGCTAGGAAACCTACATATAATGTTTATACCAATTCAGAATATTAATACTTCCAGGTACAATTCAAGATGCTGGTGCTCACTTTTAAGGCCCTGCATGGCACAGAACCTAGATACGTGTAGGTCTCTAGTTATTTCTACCTGTCTACAAAATTCAGTAAGAGTTGTTGCTTTGAGCCCAGCTATTTTCTTCTTTGAAATATACACACAAGATTTATGAACCATTTGTCTTAACTTCTTAATCATTAAGATTAAGTTAATTATCTAATGTAATTATTAAATTAAAATAATTTTTCCTGCTGTGATATCCTCCTTTTAGAGCAGGGGTGTCAAATTCATGTCATCACGGCTGCATCACGTGACGTATTGGGACTTTTTCCCCCTTTGCTAAACTGGGCGTGGACATGGCCAGCATGTGACGCACCTGGCCCTTGGGCTGGGAGTTTGACAACCCTGTTTTTGAGGATCATTTCTCTGAAGTGAGATTTAGCCTTACTCTATTGGCACTATAGGAAATCCCTGAAAACCTATTTCTTTCAGCAGCTTTGGAGATATCAGAGACATGGGAAGTCCCTGAGACACTTCCCAAACACTCAAAGGTTGTCCTTGAACCCGAAGTCTAGATGTAGTCTCCAAATGGAAAGAGAACTGGATACATTTTTGTACACGTTTTGTTTTGAATTTCGAACAAGTAACCTCATTTAAACATTTCAAGTTGGCTGTGTTTCAACCAGGTACTGTTGATATGGCTTGAGTGTTCTGAATTCTGAATATGACTGGACCAAATGCTGGTGTTCTACAGTCTTAGCCAAACATACAAACAAAAAATCACTGGGTTTTTCAATTACAACTCAATATTCATCCTAGTTGCCATGGTTGGCGCAATCAGAATGCCCATGACATCATTCAAGACTATTGCATTGTGTTCTGACTCTGAAACATAATTCCTATTTATTTGTTTATTCAATTTACGTTGCTGCCCATTGCTAAGCAACTTTGGGCAGATAGTAAAATTTAAAAATCACAACATGAAAAGTAGACAATAAAAAATAAAATGCCAGGGACAATGTATTAACATACCGTATTTTTTGGAGTATAAGATGCATCGGACTATAAGATGCACCTTGGTTTAGGGGAGGAAAGTAAGAAAAAATATTTTGCCTCCATGCATCCCGTTTTTACCCTCCCCAGCGTCCAGAAGCACTCTGCAGCCCAAAAAAAAGGACTTGTTTTTGGCCTCTGGAAGCCTCCATGGGTCCCATTTTTGCCCCCCATTTTTGGCCTGCAAAATGCCTCTGGATACCCGGGAGGGCAAAAACAGGATGCATGGAGGCTTTGGGAGGCCAAAAATGGGCCCATATTCGCTGTATAAGACGCACAGACATTTCCACCCATTTTTTGGGTGTGTGTGTGTGTGTGTGTGTGTGTGTGCATCTTTCTCCAAAGAATATGATAATTATAATTGGCTCATATATTATCCTGTTCTATTGTCTGGAGGAAGATCTAGCTTTGGGAAGATTTTTAAAGACCAGCAATCTTGGAGCCTCTAGAGAGATACCTCCTGGTTTCCATAAGATAACACTATTTAATTGATCAGCCCAAAGCAGCAACTCTATTGAATTTTGTAGATAGGTACCATAGACTAGAAACCTATCAATATCTATGTTCCCTGCCATGCAGGCCTTAAAGGTGAGCACCAGCATCTTTAATTGTACCCAGTAGCTCATCAATAGCCAGGAAAGCTAATATATTAGGGGTATTATTTATTAAGGTTTTAATTATAACTACTTGTGCTGCTGCATTGAGGATCAGCTGTAGTTTCTGAATGGTCTTGAATCCTAGTTCTTGGTTGAACTGTGAACATGCAAAACATCTATTAGAAGGTCAAAGCAGTTCAACTTGAACTGTTTTACACATTTCTACCTCTCATTCCCCAGGCAGATACATTACATTACACTTCACAACCTCACTGCACATTGATGACACTGTATCTAAATAGCCCCAGCAAGCATATGTCACATGGCAGTTGAGCAATATCTGAAGGATCACAAATGTCCCACTCATGCAGCATATCATGTAACTGTTATCAAAAAACCATTTTGAAAGGTATGTGGTCGGTCTGAACATTAGCCAATTGTCGCATGAATTTGGCTTTGACCACTGCATCTGTTTGTGGAAATATTTAGAAGGAGATTGTTAATAAGAGAAAAATGAGAGTCAGGAGGAAGGAAATGCAATGTGCTGCTGTTGTAATATATAAAAAGAAGAAAATAACACCAATTACATTTGGAAGCTGTTCTCAGGGACAGAAAACTTACATTCCAATTCAATTGTTAGTTAATGACATTTTGCTGACATTCACGCCAGCCCTTGTCCTTGCGTAGAAAAAAAATTGTTTTGGGGAAAGTGTTCACTTGGTACAGAAAATAAAATGATTTTTTTATTTGGAAAGGTCGACAATCTAAAATAAAGTAATACCTACTGTTGCTCCATGAAAGGCAATTCTTTGTGCATTCTGCTAGACCTACATTCCCAAGAATATTTTAAACATTTTAAAGTTTAAACTGATCTCTCAAATTTAATTTTAAAATTCTTTCTCTTCTGAGATTGTAAAAATAAATTGCTGGTTAAGGAAGGTCAGTCTGTACCAAGAGCTGAATGGATCACTCTGCACTTGCTGTTTACATACAGAAAAGCTGCTTTAAACTTCGGCTTACTTCTAAAAGGAGATTTTGGTTTTTATTTTGGTTTTTAAAATTTAGAAATAAATAAATTATAGAAATTTTACTGGTTTGGGAAGCAAGCACTAAGTAAATTAATATTGGTCAGTTATATCTTTTATTTTTTTGAAGATCATCCTGATTTACAGGGCTCGTGTTGACAATGGACAAGAGCGCTGATAGTTGTGAAATCAGCTGTTAGAATCAGCAATGCTCAAGAATTATCTATCAGACTAATTTATGAATTGATATGCATTATCTTTTAGTTCTTTACCGTTCTCAAATTTTGCACTCAGAAATACATGTTTTTGAATAGGTTTAAAAGTCCACAGATTAACATGGAATTAAGATTAAATGAATTTAGGAAAGAATAGAAGTAAAAATACATCAGAAATTGACTCACTGTATTCTTAGCGGAGGATCTTATCCCATGCTGTTGAGCTGAGAAGGTTAAGTGTGATGTGGTCAGCATGCTGAGCAGAATGAAGGAAGTTCAGGCCTTTTTAGTACTTGGATGGGGGAGATTAGAAAGTACCAGGGCTGCAGATTAGACTGGAATTCAAAAAGAATTGTGGAAAAGTAAAAAGTGAATTACTCCTACATGATTGCCAACACATGGACCTATGGACCTATTCATGTAGTTATCAAGAATTCGTTTGGAATCTTTCTATGCCCAAAAGTGCTTTTTCAGGAGGCAACTGGACTTCCTTGTTTTTTTCTTTTGAAGAAAATTCCGCACTATCCTGTTAGAGCTGAAGAGGCTTCTTGGATGAGAAGTAAAACATCTTCAAAAGGAAAAACAAGGAAGTCCATTTGCCACTGAAAAAGCACCTTTAGGAGAACCATGACCTGGATGACTGAGAATCTCTACCAAATTTTAGAATCTTCCTATACATCTTCCTATGTATTTGGAATCTTCATATGTATAGAATATGGCCTTGCTTGCTTCATTAACATTATATTTTCCAATTGATTTGAAATAAAAAGCAGTAGTATTGCCCTTTAATAACTATAACTATAGTAAAGTAGCATGTTTGTTTCTTTTCTCTATTAGTAATTGATGCATAAGCACATTACACCTAGGAAAATGCTTCAACATTTCTTTTGAATGTTATTTACTTATATTGGATTATGTGAGACATCTTCTTGCCTAATAAAGCAGTTCAGTGAGTGGTGCCCTCTTTCACACAACTCACTGTGGATAAAGTAAACCAATTTATTTTAGTATATGAGAGAGAAAATTTCAGATACATCACACTACTATTGGGGCAGAAAAAATATATATAGTACAGATAGTCCTTGGGTTACAACTATTTGTTTAGTTACCATTTGAGGTTACAATGGCACTGAAAAAATGATATGACCATTTTTCACACTTATGATATTGAAGCATCCTCATGGTCACCTGATCAAAATTCAGACACTTGGCAATTGACCATATTTATGACGGTTGTAGTGTCCTGGGGTCATGTGATCACTTTTTGCAACCTTCTGACAAGCAAAATCAATAGAGGAGCCAAATTCACTTAACCACTGTGCTACTCAGCACAGAAATTTTGGGCTCAATTGTGGCTGTAAGTTGAGGACAATGGCAGACAATGAATAAGGGATAGCTTCTATATAAATTGGTTTGCAGCATGTTCGTGGGATTTTTATTAGCATTGGATAAATTCTCCACTTTAAATTTTGCCATAATTTTGCAATGATGTTGTCAAAATGGCTAGAAATGAATGGTAAATTACTGCCATTTTGGGGATAAAAGTTATGTTTTAAAGAGATTGTAAAAACTAACACAAACTAATACAAATTAAATATAACAAAGAAAGCAAGAGAAAAGGGGAAAGGAGCAGAAAAAAGATAAGAAATATAAAGAAGCTTCTGATTTCCTTTTCAGCAAATACAAATGTGATTATAAAGTTATCTCTTACTCTATGATTACAAAAAAAACCTCATCCTTTTCTATTATCCAATCTTTTTCTAATCACCAAAACCACAAGTCCTAAGTGCATCTTTTTTCTGTTTCATTCAAAAAGTCTACAAAGGCCCATCAGTCATAAATGTAGATTTTATGTCTTCTCTAATCAGAGATGTTAATTTAGACATCTCTGCAGGTTTCATCACCTTCACCAACCATTTTTCCATTGTGCATAATGTCAAATTTTGTGATATTTGAATATATAATTTATGCTCACTGCAGTTAATAAAGTTCCATGCCTTTTTTCTTTGCCTGTTCATTAGTTCCAAAATAAAAGCCTCTGGTTTTACTCTGAATTCATATATCTGGAATTTGTTGGCTTTTTTACATGTCCACCAAACATGATAAAATATCCCTTCATGTTGTTCACATTCCCAGCAAAGATTTGAAGTACCATTATATATTCTATAATTTCTCTGGTGACAAGTACCAACATTACATCATTTTATAAAAAGTCTCCTTAAGTTCAAAACTTAATTACATTTCAATTCCTTCATCACTGTGTCACTGTGAATTGAAATGAGCCTATACTGTGAAATGAAACATAGTAGTTGTTCTGCTGTCACTTAACAATGACTGGTTTAAATGACATCTTCTTGAAAGCAATAATGATCTGAATCCAAAAACTCATCATAATATATATTACAATCATAATAATGAGTTATATCTAATGCATATTATGCATAAGTCACATTAACTTTGTTCCCTGACAAAAATCATGAAATTCGAAGTGAGAGAAATTTTTCCTGTGTTCATTGTTTAAAAATTTTACAAGTGTTTTGATCTCTGCTCTGAGTTCTGTACATGTTGGTTCTAAAGCAATCTTGGCATTTTTGAAAAGCATTTTTCCCCACATTCAGTGTTCACGTGATCTTTCTCAAATCATCACAGAGAAAAGGCAATCTCAGTTTTCCTAGAATAGTTCTTGCCTGTAGATTTGGTAGCATTGGTTGCCATTTAAAAATCAAATATATTAAGAAAATGCCCAATTGTCCATCCATCCATCTATCTGGAGAGTTTGAAATTTGTACTTGCTAATCAATTCACTCCTAAACCTTTGAAAGATCTGAATCTGAAATATCCAATTATTCTATATTTGAAAATACACAATAATCACCATTTTTATTGCTGACTTTTTTTTAAAACATAAAAACTCTTTTTAACATTTCCAGTTGAAGTCATAGTCTCATACAAAGTCAGGGAGCTGCCCTAATCGCTCTAGTGGTAAAAAAACGGAGAGGAGATCTTTACAAAGAAGCTGAAGTTCGGTCATTTCCCTCTTCCTTTGGCTCACATGATGTAATGTGTTTCCTGATTAATTTTCAAGCAATTGTTTGTTTTGTTACAGGCGGCCGTGATAAACGAGGAGGTCCCATCCTGACATTTCCAGCACGGAGCAATCATGACAGAATAAGGCAGGAAGATCTTCGGAAACTTGTGACTTACTTGGCTAGCGTACCAAGGTAAAAGTTCAAAACAAAGGCCTTGACGTGTTCTTGGAAAACCTTTGGTACATATTGGTGTGGAAAAAAGAAATGTTCCTTTTGGGCTCACTCCCGTCACATCTTATTCAGCCAAGTCAGAGTAGAACAGGGTGAAGGGACATAACCCATGGCAGACAATGAATAGGAATAGATTTCTGCATAAATTGGTTCTCAGCAGAGTCCATGGCATTCTTTTATTAGTACTGGACAGACTCTCTATTTTTCCTTTTGCAGGTACATTATGCGAATGGCTGGAAATGAATGGCAAATCATCGTGCCATTTGTGATGTGAAATGGGCCTATAATGGGAACTGAATCATGGTAGTTTTGCTGTCACTTAACCATCACTGGTGTCTTCTTGAAAGGATTAATGTCCTGAGAACAAAAGCTCTTCATAATGTATATTACAATTATTATCATAAGGAGTTATATCAAATTATTTGGGTTTCCTGATAAAATAATAAATCAATTGAAAAGCAGGAACCACCTTGTCTGAATACAGCTTTATTATGGTCTAACCTGTATTGTGCTGCCTGATTTATTTTGTGTATGAAGGATAGTGAAAGATGAGAAAATAGATTTTTTGGGGGGGTGGGGGGGAGAGTTTTTGAACTCTCTGTCTGTGCAAAATAAAAATCTGCCGTGAACAAAAACTCAGAATGAGTTTTTTGTACAGTGACATATTTGAGACCAACCCAAGCAGATTTATAGGTAAAAAATAGTGGGTTTTAGTTTCTTTTCAAGCGTTACTTTGTTATTTCTTGTAATATTTATTACCCTATAATGAAATTATCCGAGCAGCCTTTATAAAGTATTTTTTAAAAACCATACTATTTAATAGCTTAACAAGACAAAACCATTCTAAAACAGATATGATACCAAGACCATGCAGCCAAAAATAAGATTTTTAATTCAATACTTGAAAGAGAATCATAATAATGTAGGAATATTTATTATTTTGAAATCAAGTACAAGAAAAAAAGCAAGTGGAGAATATCTTCAAAAACGATCATATAATATTTCTTATTTATGGGTAGAACGCTCCAAATTCTAATTTCTTCGTTAGCTCTGCTTCAAAATTCATCATCTACCTGTCTTTCAGATTACTTAGGACAATTAAAATAATTTTAAAAATTGACATACACATTTTATTTGCTACAATATTCAATTTGTATATTTTTTTCGCTTTCTGTGGGAGAAAAAATGATAGTGCAAAAAGGATAGGGATTACCCAATTGCCTGTGAAGTGAGTGTGCTTTGCACTGGAATTTACCCACTGCACATTGACTGATAAACTGTAAAAAAAGAAAAAATATTTTTGTAATTATTATTTATTATAGTCTAAGGTCAGCAGCTAAAATATTGTATAGGCAAGGTATCCAGGTATATACATAAATAGAAGCATACATGTGTGTCTATGTATATGTGTGTGTGAATGAAAAGGGAAAAGGGTAGAATTTGAGCTCAATAATTAAAGATAATAAAATAAAAATTTTACAGTATTTAAATTACAAATACACCATGAGGTTTCTGAAAGCAATAGCTATGAAATTCTAAATTTAGTCACTTCCCTGAAAACATCACCAGACATACAGTAAAATGGTATATGGGAAAGACCTTGTAAGATGGAGTGAATTCCCTGTCTAGGAAATTGTCAGATATGGGACAGCATTGGGTGGATGATGGGTGGGGCAAGAGACTCAGAAGTAACCTCCCCCTCCCAGTTTTGGGGCCTATGAATGTGGAGAATTGTACTTTCAGACTTAGAAAGATTTTGTTAATATATCTTTACAATAAAGGAGAATGAGTTTATCAGGTCGTATTTCCTGCCTGGTCTCACTGATAAGGCTGATGTAAAGGTAGTTCTTGGTTTGCAACCAAGTTATAAAGATGCTGAATGAATGGTACTTATGACTGGTCCCTGAATGTCCATCTGTCACAGCATACACACAGTCATATGAACGTGATTTGGGTGTTTGGTGATTGACTCGCTCTTGTGGTGGTTGCAGCAGCCCACAGTCATATAACTGTTATTTGCGACCTTCCCTGCTGGCTTAATTGGTGAGCCGGCAGGGAAGGGCACAAGTTGCTTCTATAGATTATTCCCAATACTTTTTCTCCCTAGGAGTTCCATTATGGAGTATAGGATCCCTGTCACCTGCGGTGCTTCATAGCATGCATCTTCCCACAGAATCCCCAATCTGCCCTGAGTAGCCAACTTGATGATGATGATGATGATGATGATATCCATTCAGTCATGTCTGACGCTTGGCTATTCCATGAGCCAAGTCTCTCCACATCTTCTGATCTTGCACTACTTCTTTGAGTTGTTCTATGTTCTGGCTAGTATCAGCTTTGATGGCATCCAGCCACTGTATTCTTTGGTGGCCTGATTTCCTTTTGCAGCTAACTCTACCCAACATAATTGCTTTCTCCAGTGAATTTCCCTGCGTGCCATGGCAAAAGTAAGCGAGGCACAACTTTGTGATTTGGCCTGCTAGTGATGTGTTTGATGTTGTGTGATCTAATACTTGCTTGTTGGTCACCTTTGCTGTCCAAAGAATATGTAGGAGCCGTTTCCACCACCACAGCTCAAACAAGTCAATTTTCTTTGTGTCTTGTTTGTTTGAGGTCCAGCTTTCACAACCATATGTAGCTACAGTGAACACCGTACAGCAACCTAATCTGTATTTGGTTGTTAGGCTGATGCCCTTGCTAAGTGTCTAACTTAGGTAGATATATTTGATACTCAACTGGACAGGCAAACTCATCCCAACCATTTTCTCATGCAAGCAAGCAGATGTCTATAGAGATTCTCAGTCGTCCAGGTTGTCCCAAAGATGCTTTTTTCAAGAGGCAACTAGACTTTCTAGTTTACTTTGAAAATGTTTCCCTTCTCATCCACGAAGCTTCTTGGATAAGAAGTGAAATGTCTTCAAAGAAAAAAACCAGAAAATCCAATTGCTTCTTGAAAAAAAGCCCCTTTGGGAGAAGCAGGCAGATGATATTAGAGAGTGAGTCTCCTGGCAGAAAGGAAAGTCTCAGTCAGATGGAGAAGTGTTATAATTGGTCCTTCTTTTTTCATTTGTCCTGGCCAAAAATAAATAGAATAAAATTCTCCCAAATTTATCTGGGGAAAATTAAAAGGGACACTTTACTTCTGAGCAGTTAGAATTCCAGAGATACCAAGAGAAATACAAAAGCAGTAAGCAGAAGTACAGCAATGCAAATTTGCTTTGGAAGATAGCAGCGAAATGCAACTGTCAGTCTCTGCTTAAGACTGCCCTGAGGGCTGCCAGGAAAATGATTTTAGCAAAAGGAGTCAGCAGGCAAAGTTCAATAATACATGTGGGACCCTTACAAATCCTTCTACAGAAACATGCCTTTTGAAGTTTGGCCTGCATTGCTGACAGCTAGCCAGGGAAAAACCACGGTGGACTAAACTCAATTCAACCTCTGTGGAGGTTCTCTGTACACTCTCTCTCTCTGCTTCGCTTCTCTAAATGCTCATGCTTTGTTTCATAAGTGGTCTGGAAGACAGAAATATTAATAAGTTCTGTTTCTGTTTAATATTTATAGATAGAGGTGAATCCCTTCCAACTTCCACACTGGGAAAACCTCTTTTGTGTCTGTGCTTCTATTATAAACCTCAACCATTGAAAAGTTTCCAAAATAAAGAAGAAACATTGTTGTCGTAGTTTCTGTTGCAATAGAAAATAGTTCCTATCTCTTCAGTTCAGTTCATAATGTGGAAAAGGGTTGAAACTGAATAGCAATGATGGCTTTAAGTGGACACAGGAAACAGGTTTGTGGGCATTGAGATGTATATCACCTAGTTTATACTTATGGCAGGTGTTCTTCAGATTGAGTTTCCTTAAGGTTTTGGTTTTGCCTTGTGTTTTCATTTGACATTTAACAACACCCATCTTGACCTCTCAGCATCCTTTATTCCTCCTGACTTTAGACTGGGAGGGTAGTAGGTCAAACTTCCACAAATAAATATCAAATAGCCACGAATCTCATGCTTGATAAGATAGCAGTAAAACTGCCCCTTTAGGTTACTGTAGCTTGCAAGGATTGTAGGCTTAGAAATTTACGATCTAGGGTTGTTGTTTTTTTAACATAGATGATCATCACAGAGACTGGTCCATGTCCAACCATTTAATATGTTATTTTATTTTTTCTTAAGGATGCTTTGAAAAAAATATTGACAGAATATGTATTTATTCTGTCATTGAGCTGTGGCTACATCCACTAACAGGAATCTGGCTCCTAACAAACCCTTCAAAAGTCAAGAGCAATTTCTTGTCCTGGAAAAAGCTCTCTAACCATCTTCTGAAATGCTCAGACCTGCCTTTTTTTACAAGGTGCATAAAGAGTATCAATAGTACTAACTAAACTGTATTTCCTAATGATTATTTTCCTCTGTTTAAGAATGTAAGTGGGTTTTTTTTTGGTTTGCTTTTTGTTTATACTTGCATCTTGACACTTAAAAAGATGTGATTCCTCAAATAACCTGCGAATAATTGCATTCTTTGTCTGAACAGAAGAGGCTTTTGAAAAAAAAAGGAGAAGAAGGAAGTACAAATCACTTCAAACCCGCTATAGAACATTTGAATTGCTTTGTGGATAAACTTAAATCTTTGGAGTGGTGGTCTGCCTAGTGAATTTTAACTTTCTTTTCATAACATCCCAAAAAGGTTTCTTTCTTTCCTGTCCAGTTACCTTTTCCCCATTTCCATCCATCCAGATTTTTCCAAATTACATCCCCCCCCTCCATCCTACTGCAGCATCTCACTTTTTACCCCTTTTACACCCTCTTTTTTTCTTCATTTTTGCTATTACTAGTAGAAGAAAGGAGGGGAAAGTGGTATTTGAGTATTTCGCTCTATAAGTGAAAGAAAAGCCACTATGTGTAATTAAAACAGTTGACATTTGTAAAATATGGGATATTTTATTTTAAAATATTTTCAAATCCTTTTTTTTTTCATCCTAGACTACCCTTTTAGTCTAGAGTAATCTCTGCAAGGGTGTATACAAACATGAATGTATTTACATACAAATATGACAGATGCGCACATATACCTGGAAAATGAAACTCCAAGATTGGTTTTAGCAGCCTAAGTTGACCCCATGTAGAAGCTGGAATTTAGTCCGAGATGTTTTTCATGTTTATACATTGGATTTAATAGCATTTAATTAAATCTGGAATTGTCTTCTTTTCAGGTAAAAACAAACAATATTTCAAGTAAAAAACAAACAATAAAACCCAGTTTGGCAGGATTACTGATAGATATAGATATACATTACAGTGCATTGGTGAATACTTAGATGCACCCAATGGTTTTAATTACAGTAGAAATTTCTATCTTCAGACAGAAAGGAGAAATAACTTACCTCAATGACGCACATAGACACACACAGAGACACACACACACACATGCACACAGGCACACAAACACACACACACACACACCTTCTCTGTCTACTCAAATAGTTTGTAAGCTAAAAATGTTTGCTATATTTCTCAAGGACCTTGATGGAACAATCCTTTATATATTTAATCAGAACTAAATCTAATAGTTTAGTATGGCATATTCTGAAGTAGGTAGGTATTTGATTCCAAAGGTCTGAGCTTTCATTATCTTCATCAGAGATATCATCACTGTAAAGGAACTAAGACAAATATTTAAGAAGGTATTGCTGATGTCTAAATTATTTCTGTTTTTTTACAATTGAAAGCTAAAATAAAAGATTGTTTCCAATTTATTGGTTGACTAGATCATTTAATTCCCCTCATCAATTTATATGGCAGACTTCAAAGTGGAATTTACTGCTTAATTTGGGACATCCTGTTTATTTATTAATTGAATAAACTTTTTGGGTTTGTATTGGAAATGTTAATTTGGTTTATGAGGTTTAATTATATATTTAGATGAATATATATCATTAGTCTCTTTGCAAATTAATTACAAAAAATGTTTGTATTTCATCCTTGTTTTGGGTTGGTTTGATTTATGTTTTTTAATAAACAAGCTAGTCCAGTACATTAATTTTTATGAGGATTCTGCACGAAGCAGCACTCTCTAATAATTGAGATGTTTTAGCATCATTGAATTCATTGGCATTTGCAATGTGATTTACTGATTGTCTTATATAAAGCAACATATAAAGAAAAATGATTGTACAATTAGGATGGAATTTGAAATGCTGTATAGTTGACTGGCTAAAGTTGTGGTTTGATCCAATAGGAGAAATGTCATAACATGATAAAATGGAATCCCCAACCATTTTTGGCCAATGGGGACATTTGAAATGTTGAGAGCATCAGAATAATGCTAGAGATGCCCTGCATGAAATCTTGCCCATTCATAAATTGATGGCCATGTAATCAGTCAAAATAGTACATTGAACATGAATAAAATAATTGCAAAGCCGTTATCAAATTGGAAACTCCAGTGATAATGTAACAAATAGTTTACATCTAATATTTAAGAAGGTTCTTATTAGTTAGGATCATTAATCCATTTCTTCCAGCTATCTATGACTATAAATGTTATACTGATGCATGTTATGCATACATGTAGTCCTCAACTTTTGACCATTTGTTTAATAGTGGTTCAAAATTATGACAGCCATGAAAAAATTTACCTGTACTCGGATTTACAACCATCATATCACTGTTTGCATTGCCCTGTGGTCATGTGTTCACAATTTGCTACCTTTTTGCCAATTTCTGGGGGGGGGGGGAATACCTATTGGGAAAGCTATATTTGCTTTTAAATTCACTTAACAATCATGGAGAAAATTATCATAAAATTGGACCTTGACTTACAATTGCAAAGACTCACAGTGGAAATTCTGATGTTAATTGTGGCCATATGTTGTGGACTAACTACTCAATGTATTTTTGTATTCTTAGGTATAGAGATTATTGCATATGAACATGAGTTTATGAAGCATTTTCTAAATAAATGAGTATTCTGATAATTATCAGTGATTATCAAATGCTACCTGTCCTCCTTTAGCTAAAGAAGTTGAGCATTCAAACTAAGATCTTATGCATATGTAGTATATTCTCTACTGTTAGGTTGAGACTCTAGGCCTAGGAAGAGTGCATAGAAGAGCAACAAAGATGATTAGGGGCCTGGAGGCCTAAAACAGATGAAGAACGGTTGCAGGAATAAGGTTATGTCTACTCTAATAAAAAGAACGCCTAGAGGGGATATAATAGCAGTGTTCCATTATCTAAAAGGCTGCCACAAAGAAGAGGGGGTCAACCTATTGTTACAAAGCACCTGAAGGCAGAATAAGAAGCAATGGATGAAAACTAACTAAGGAGAGAACCAACCTAGAATTAAAGAGAAATTCCCTGACAGAATAATCAACCAATGAAACGGCTTGCTCTATAAGTTGTGGGTGCTCCAATACTGGAAGTTTTAAAGAAGAGATTGGAAAACCATTTGTCTGAAATAGTATGGGGTCTCCTGCTAGAAGACCCCAAGATCCCTTCCAACTTTGTTATTCTGTTAAGTTACAGACTATCCCAATTAAACAAATATTGTTCAACAATCATAAATTTATAATTTGATGAAATACATTGTGATCCATACAACCTTATGTGACAATGCATTTGTTAATTTTTTAGTTAGCACAATTTTTTTTTATTTTGGCCAAAATATCTCTATTAGTTCATGCATTTTTGTATTACATGGTCAGCCATTGATTACTCAGTTATACACAGAATTTGCAGCATCTAGTGAGATTTGCAGCATCTAGTGAGAATCATTTAATTCTTTTTAGGTTGAAAGCGAAGGATTAAATGCCTCACATTTATCAGTCAAAATCTATTAGCTGCTTACTTTTTATACTCAGATGTTAGAAACTAACACTGAGGCATATACACTGCATCTTAGACATGCATTGTATATTATATATTTTATTTAATAGAGTTTCCCTTTATATAGGCTCATAACTTGACAATAATTTACTATCCAAAAGGAAGCATAATACATGAAATAATACATATTTTTAAAGCTGGTTTTAAATGTTTTTCACTATAATAGCCAGACACTATTTTTCTATATAACCTACTCACAGATATGTTGAAAAGATGAAAAAATTGGGGAAATACAATCTGTGCCACTTTTAGTTTCTGACTGGTATCAATAGAAGAAAGAAGAAAGGAAGGAAAGAAGGAAAATATATTTTGTTTTTTGTTTTTTTGGGGTTTTTTATAAGTTTTATTAACATACAAATACAAACAAACATTGGTACATAACCAATCCAAAATTTTTCTTACAATTGTTGTCGAATCTGGTAAGTCCTCGTTTTTTTCTTTCTTCAAGCATTAAATATTATTCTACAATCAATAAGCTCATTAGTTTACTATATTATAATATTATATCTTATTTAACTATTATATATGTGTGTGTGTGTGTGTGTGTGTGTGTGTGTAAGGTTTTTAAGCTGATAATATATAATATATATATATTGTGTTATCAGCTTAAAAACCTTACACACACACACACACACACACACACATATATATATTCCAATATACTAATAATACCACTATTAACTAACAGAAAAATTTTCTAAGGTAAAATTTCTACATTTATATACGACAACAGATATATAACTAAGTTTATATAATATTTCGTCCTACTCTCATTTATTTGTTTCCATCACCCTTTTATTTCTTTTCTTACCCATTTATACCATTTATCCCAAATTCTGTAAAATTCTGTATCCTCCTTTCCGTTAATCTTTAAAGTAAGCCTCTCCAATTGCGCGCAATGATACGTTTTTTGAATTATGAGATGTGTTGGTGGTGTGATAAGAGTTTTTCCAATATTGGGCTAATGAAATGCGTGCCGCGGTTAATAGATGTATAATCAAATATTTAACTTTAGAAGTGTACTCTCCTTTAATTATGCCCAATAAAAATAATTCCGGTTTCCACTCCAATTACACTCTGTAACCTCTTCTATCCAATTTTGGATTTTTACCCAATATTTCTTTATTTCGGGCATGTCCACCATGAATGAAAATAAAAGCCTTTTTTTTTTTTACATTTCCAACAACTGGGATTAGCTGTTGGAAATATCTTTGCCAATCTTGAGGGTGTTAGGTGCCATCTATATATCATTTTATAAAGATTTTCTTTATGGGCTACAGATTTAGTTAAACTCAAGTTTTTTCCCCATAGCTCCTCCCAGGTCTCCAAATTAATGCTGTAGCCAAAGTTTTTTTCCCAAGCCAGCATTGGACCCTTGACAATTTTTCCAACCATTTCGTATTCCAATAAATATTTATATAGTTGGGAGATAGAGCATTTCTCCGGATTTAATAATATTTTGTTGAGTTGTGTATTTTTAATTTCAATTCCTTGCTCATTCATGTCTTTGTTATATCTCGTTTTAATTTGAAAATATGTCCAATTATCAATACATATATCTTGTGTTTCTAATTCCTGTTTTGATTTGATTTTTCCCTCATTATTTAATAATTGATGGTATTTTAATTTTTTGCTAATGTCTATCATATTGGGATGGAACATTGCCTCCATCGTTGAAAACCATACCGGCATCTTTTATAATGGTTCTGCCTTATGTCGTTCCAGTTTTTAATTAAGGATTTTCAGAAAATGTGCCTGGTAAAATATATATTTGATTTAGTATTTGGGTTCCATAAAAAAGCATGCCAGCCAAGTAACAAATTGTGTCCCTCAAATTGTAAAATCCTATTGTTTCGTAACTCAATCCAATCTTTAATCCATAATAATGCTGCTGCACTATAATATATCTCTCAGACAGGTAGCCCGAATCTACCTCTGCTTTTGTTATTTTGTAGATATGTTTTTTTTATCCTTGATTTTTTCTTTGCCCCAATGAATTTCAATACAATTTTATCTAACTCTTTGAAAAAAATTTTCCCCAATAGTATTGGAATTGTTTGAAATAAATATAATATTTTTGGTAACACATTCATTTTAACTGTTGCTATCTTCCTAATAGTGAAATTTGCATCTTATTCCAATTTTCTAATTCTTTTTCAATTTGTTTCAATAATTTT
Organism: Bungarus multicinctus; assembly: GCA_023653725.1. NCBI lineage: Eukaryota > Metazoa > Chordata > Lepidosauria > Squamata > Elapidae > Bungarus > Bungarus multicinctus. The sequence goes on along the minus strand of CM042838.1, from coordinate 43,766,216 downwards.
ATATAATTATCCTCTCACAGATTTAGTGTTCTTGCTCTCAACCAGATTCCTAAATATTTAATTTTATTTACTATTTGTAAACCAAGTTTATCTTCTAATTCTTTTTGTTTACTAATTATTAAATTTTTAACTAACATTTTGGTTTTTTCTTTGTTAATTTTTAGTCCTGCTAGTCTGCCAAATTTATCTATTTCGTTCTGTAATATTGATCCTGAATTTAATGGGTCCTCTATAACAAAAACCATGTCATCTGCGAAGGCTTGTAGTTTGTATTGATTTTTAATTTTAGTTCCCTTAATTTCTTTATTTAATCTAATTCTATCTAGTAAATTTTCCAAAACTGTTATAAAAAGCAGAGGTGAAAGCGGACATCCCTGTCTGACTCCCTTCTTTATCTTCAAAGGTTGAGTGATTTCTCCATTTACTATTACATTTACCTTTTGTGTAATATATATTGTATTGATCATTCGTACAAAATTGTCTCCAAGGTTCATCAAATTAATCTGTTTTTTCAATTTAAATTGTCAAAGGCCTTTTGTGCATCCAAAAAAACCAAGGCTACCTGATTACTTGAGTGTTTTTCATAGTATTCTAATGTGTCTATTATTGTTCTTATATTATGTCTAATCTGTCTTGTAAGAAGAAAACCATTTTGGTCTGAATGTATTTTATTGTTGAGTATTATTTTCAATCTTTCCACCATTATTGCCATAAAAATGTTATAGTCCGAATTTAAAAAGGAAATTGGCCTGTAATTCTTTATTTGATTAATATCTGTACCCTCTTTCGGTATTAAAGTTATATAGGCTTCTTTCCATGATTTTGAGAGTTTAGCTTCAGATATTACTTCATTGCAGACTTCTAATAATCTCATTTCTAAAATTTCACCTATTTCTTTATATACTTCATTGGGTAATCCATCTGGACCTGATGTTTTATTTCTTTTTTGTTTTTGCATCACAACCCTTAACTCCCCCAAAGTTATTTTTTTATTAAGTATCTCTTTTTCATCTTCAGATATTGAAAAGGGGATTTTTTCTTTCAAATAATCCTCTATCTTATTTTCCTCAACTATTTCTTGTTCGTAAAGTTTTTCGAAGTAATCCCTTGCAATTTCCTTTTTTTTTTCCTGATCTGTCTCTATTATTCCACTTTTGTCTCGTAATTGGTATATTGTTCTTTTCTGGTTTTCTTTTCTTACTTTGTATGCTAACCATCTTCCAGATTTGTTTTCGTGTTCAAAATAGTTTTGTTTTATGTATATCAAATTTTTAGCTAATTTCTCTTGATCTACAGCATCCACTTCATGTTTAAGTGCTATTACTTCATTTCTAATTTGCTCTTCTCCTGGAGTTACCATTTGCTTATTTTCCAGCTCCTTTATTCTTTTTATTAAAGATTTCCGTTTCTCCTCTTTGTTCCTATTTCTATTTATTGTATATGCTATTGATATTCCTCTTAAATATGTTTTCATTGTATCCCATAAGTTTTGCAATGAGGTATCCTTGACTTTTGTTAAATTCAAAAAAAATTGTTAATTCTTCTCTAATTTTTTGTATATATTTCTCCTCTTTCAATAATTGTGTTTTAAGTGACCATCTGCCTTTTTTATAATTACTATTTTTCCAGATTTTTTTTATTGGGTTACGGTCTGCCCATGTATTAGCTAAGATTTCCGCATCCTGAATTCCTTTATATAATTCATTGCTAACCCAAATCATATCTATTCTAGACCATGATTTATGTGGGCTAGAAAAAAAAAGTAAATTGTGCTATTCCTGGATTTTTTCTCCTCCATACATCCACTAAATCTAATTCTTCAACCATCTCTGTGAATTTTTTAGGCAACGTATTCCGTTTTTTGTATTGTCTTTGAGTACACTTATAATCTTGTTCATTGTCAGATATTGCATTAAAATCTCCTGCAATACAAATTCTTGGGTTATCAAATTCTAATAATTTTTCATCTAAAGTTTCATAAAATTTGCTTTGGTTTTTATTTGGAGCATATATTCCCACTATTATTGTCTTTTTGTTTTGTATTACCACCTCCACCATTATCATTCTTCCCTGCTCATCATTATAAATCAACTTTGAATCTATATTATCTTTTATATATAATACAACTCCTCTTTTTTTCTTTCTGCCAATCATGAGTACATTTTCCCCAATCTATTATTTATTAAATACCTTTTATCACTTTTCTTTATATGAACTTCTTGTAAACATATTATCTCCGCTTTTTGTTTCTCTAATTTCAAAAAGGCTCTTTTCCTCTTAGTTGGTTCATTTAACCCATTAATGTTTATCGATATCAATTTCACTCCCTTATCCATTCCCTAGTTTGTTTCTATCTTGCCTAGCTTTTATTCGTTGTCTGACTTCTCGTCCTTACTCCTCTTTCTTCCTTTCCCAATGTTTCTCCATTTCCTTCCCTCCCCTTTCTCCCATCTCCTCTAGATTGTATGTCTTCTTGACTGGAACCCTCATACTCATCTCTACTACTTGCTTCTTCCTCTATACTACCTATTTGCTCAAAAAATTCTTGTGCTTTAGATAAAGTATCTACTTTTACTCTTTTCTCTTGCCATATTGCAAGTATTCCTTCTGGAATTATCCATCTAAAAGGTATATTTTTTTTGTTTAAGTAGTTTGTTAGGAATCTATAGTCTTTTCTCTGCTCTTGAATTCTCCTAGGCACTTGTTTCAACACAGTTACTTCTTTACCTTTGTATTTTATTTTTTCATCTCTTGTGATTTTGTAAATTAAGTCCTTCACTCATCTCCTTGCGAATCTTATATGTATTTCACAGGGAAGTCCATGTCGCCTTGCATAACTTGTATATACTCTATAAACATCGTCCAATTCTTTTACCATTTCCTCCTTATCTCTATCCAGCAATTCCGTCAACATCTCTGCCATCACTAAAGATAAATTTTCATCTCTTTTTTCTTCAACATTTTGAAATCTTAAATAATATGAGGCCCTGTCCATTTCAATATGCGTCGGAGTGTCAATAGTCTCTTTATTACGTTCTTTCATTGTTTGTTCCATGCCTTCCAATTTTTTTTCAGTTTGGCTTGCCTGTTTTTCCACCACTTTAATTTTCTCTTCATTTTTTTTAATCAATTCTTGGATCTGGCCTATTTTCCCCTCCAAATTTTTAACTTCATTTCTCATTTCACCTAGTTTGTTTTTTAACTCTTCTTTCATCATTTCCCTTTCAACTTTACTTTCAGAATGTTTTTTTGACATTGATTCTTGTAAAGTCAACATCATATTTTGAATAGATATCAAAGTGGCTTGAATTGGCTGCGAACTAGGTTGGGATGTTGCTTTATCTGACGCCAACATTTCATCAATTGTTTTCTGGGTTGATGCTGATGTAGAAATAGATGTAGTTGCCAATTGTGTTACCTTTTTTCCTGTTTTTGTAATAATTGCAGATGTGCTGGTCATATCTTTAATAATTTTTTGCTGTTTCTTCACTATGCTAAATATATTTTCCCAAAGTGTGTCTCCCATTACCATCGAAGATATTTATCTTTGTAACTCTAATTTCTCAGTTCTGTAGTCACATTAATTAAAGCAATTGTTTACAATTAACACAGTGTTTAGGAGGAAAAAAATAGGAAAGGAAATAAATAAATAAATAACTAGATAAATAAATCGATTCCTAACTCTTCTAATAGTTCCTACATTGATATATTCTTACAATCTACCTCAAATTAATTATTATATTTAACCTTATTTCCAATATTAATTCTAAAAAATTAATTAACTCTAAAAAAAAATTTAAACTCTATTTATACAAGCTAAGCCTATTTAAGTTCAATAATTAATTATCTCCTTATTAATTACATATATATTTATATATAAACAAAGTAAAGTAAAGTTGATATTTATACTCTTGCCCCCCCCTTTTTTAAATGCTTTCTAGAAGTTTGATCTTGTAGATATTAAGTCCAAATCTCAGAAATCTCAAAGGTCTCAGAAGTCCATTTCGCCTGTCTCAGTCCAATCAGATACTTTCGTCATTTCCTTCTGCTTTCTCAATCACAATGTCCACCTCTGGAAAATGCACTGTCACTTTCTTGATCGTTCTTTGTATTTGCAAGAGTACTTTTTTCTTTTGGTTAGTATTTTCCACAGTCTATTTAGGTGGCTGGAAATCAAACTCTTTCATCACCGAAATAGAACTCTCTTTTTAAACTTTTTTACTTTTCGTTTTAATCACAAAGTATTTATTTTCCCCGGAGTTTTGGGCACACCGCAATCCTGCCGCTGATCACCACTTTCCCTTTTCCGTTTCGGAGTTTCACTCACAAGTTTATTTACCTTTTTAAGGCTTCTTTGTTTTGTAATTCAATGCTGAGTTTCCCGGTCACTCTTATCTCGGACTCCAGACTCGCCAATGTCTCTCCGCTTCCCTCTGGCAAGTATTCTGCCACGTCTTTGGGCCAGCCAGGATAGCTGGCTTGTTTGCTCTGCACTTCGGGTTCCTTTCTTCACCACCCAGCTTGCAGGACCAGATCGGCTGCAGGAATTCTTCCTCACATGGATGATCCCACCAGGATCGAATTCCGCCTCGAACGGCTGTGATTGGGGAAAAATCCCGCTGCAGGAGGACTAAACAAAGTTCTCCTGCCTTGCCATGACACGACATCACCGGAAAAGCCAGAAGGAAAATATATTTTGAAGAACCAAATATTCAGTTAGTCATCTTTTTTATTTTTACTTTTATTGTCAGAGTACAATATGTGTACAATGAGATTGGCTTTGTACACCCCCCTCAACTCACAGTGAAGACAGAAGTCCCTAACCCAGTCCCAATCTTATTACACTATTTGACCTTGTTGCACAACGTGCCGGCCCCGCAAGTCTATCATACTACGCTGACATGAAGTTATTTTCCGTTCAGAGGTCTGACAGCCCACGGGTAGAAACTGTTCTTCAGCCTGTTGGTGTGGCTGGCTATACTTCTATATCTCCTACCTGATGATAGGAGAGTGAAGAAGTGCTGATTGGGATGTGAGTCATCCCTGAGAATTTTCCTCACTCTTCTAAGGACCTAGCGATGTCATCTAGTGGTATCAGGGAAGAGCCCACAATGTTTTGTGTTGTGCTCACCACCCTCTGTAATGTCTTTCTACCCGCGGCTGTCAAGTCAGCATACCACACCGTAATGCAATATGTGAGGACACTTTCTATTCTGGACCAGTAAAAGGAGGTCATCAGTCATTGTTCCACTTTATTCTTTTGTAACACCCTAAGGAAATGGAGTCTCTGCTGAGCCTTTCTGGCTACCCGGGTTGTGTTGATTTTCCAGGTGAGATCTTCGCTGAGGTAGAATCCCAGGAATTTAAAGGAGGAAACTCTCTCCACACAGTTCCCCTCGATGTAAAGTGGGGCAGGTTCCTCTCTCTTCTTCTGGAAGTCTAACACCATCTCCTTTGTCTTGCTGATGTTTAGGTGCAGGTTGTTTTCTAGGCACCATGAGGGTAATTTTTGAACCTCCCCTCTGTACGCTCTTTCATCTCCACTTGTAATGAGACCCAATACAGTAGTATCATCTGGAAACTTAATGATCACAGTGGGTGGGTCAGACGATACACAATCGTGTGTATAGTGAATACAGGTAGGGACTGAGCACACAGCCCTGTGGGGAGCCAGTGTTAAGCTTTAGTGCCAGTTGTTGTTGTTGATGTTCTGGACAAAGTTGAAGATATATTAAATAAAAATAGATTAAAACTAAAACACAATTCTTAGACAACTTTTCTGATTATGCCAATGTGACATACGTGTCTCCAGTTTATGAACTACCTTGACTATGCATGATATCTGGTGATCCGGTGAAGTAAGAAGCAGCCATTTTCTTTTTCAGTGCTTCTGTAGGACTTTGTCTTTGGAAGGTGACAAGGATAATTAATAGTCTGGTAAACTATTTAGATGGCATGGTTTATGGAGAGAGTGGGGAAGTTACTTTAAACCTTAGTTAAGTGTAAGAAACTCTCTTAATATTGATGTTCATATGACAACAACACTGTTGGTTCAATCCAGTTGATTTCCCACTAGATTTATCAGCCCCCTCAGTAAGCAAATGTTTTCCATCTCGTGGTATATAATGAAAACATATGACACTTTGGAAGTCTAAATATTTTATATTTGTCTTCTTTTATTTGTCCTCAGTGGAGAAAATGCCCTTGGATATTTTACTGATGCTGAGGGTAATCCAAGATTGAGAAAAGAATAACAGAAGATAGTAAAAATGAACCGAGAAATTGTGGCTTATTTTTCAGTGACAATGTAACTGCATTCAAAGCCCATTTTAAAAGAAAATCAAGGAATTTATTTGAGGAAAAGATTCTTGATTTGGCAAAATATTCTAATCTAAAGTGGTGTTCTGGCTTAATTCCAAGCAAATTCTTGGTCCTTGTAAAAAGAAAAAGGTGCAAATTTTGTTGATTGGTTACACATTGAAGGCTGCATACAAAAAGTCCCAATGTTTTCAAAGTATTAAAAAATGTTATTAAACTGATCGCTAGATATCTGGTATCCTCTGTCATTTCATGATTTGGCAATGCACATGTATAAAAATTAAGTGAATTAAAACTATTGCAGTGAATGTAATTTTTTATTTTAAATGATGTAATCCGATTTGCTCCCACATATGAAAATAATTAAATGTCTTAATAGTAGATAGTTACAATGTTTAGTACAAAATTTAATAAATTGTTAGTGTGAATTTTTGGCTAAAATATTATTGGAAGCAAAATCCATTCTAAATATTTTTTTTTCCTGCAGATGTTTCATTACCCAATGAAACATTGTAATATCATCAGTGCTAGTATTTGTATATTTCAACTTTTAATTTTTCTGAACTTAAAAAAAGCCCTTTCCCTCCCCCCTCTCTTGACTATACTAAGATATTGAATTTATCATAAATAAAACAGACATTTAAAGGCAATAGTGAAAAGCAGTGCTGTTTATTTCTATAACTGCTTCTTGCATTAGGCAAGTCTTGTGTCCTTTCAAATCAAATAACAATGTTCAACAATCTTTTGGCTTTCAAACCTCTGTTTTTCAGACAGACAGCAAGAAAACCAAAGCCTAGGAAATTTATTAAGTTTAAATGAAATTGCTGTTGGGGCATATGCTTGGTTAGTAGATTACACAGGGCTGGATTGTGTGGCAAGACCCTAATATAAACAACACCACTGAATGTTCTGAGTCTTCCCTTCTAAAATTAACTTTGTCATAATTATGCTAGAGTGACCGTATGTGTTTTTCAATCAGATTGAGGGAATAAGCCACAAAAAGTTTAAGTAAATGTGAAAAAGAATTCTAACAGCGGGTGGATTCTGAGGTGTTCAGATAATTTGTGAATAGCCAGGAAAATATCTGGTTTAGATTTGGGAGGGATAGCTACAATATCAGCTTTGCAAATGGCCACTGAACATGGCAAATTCCATATTAGAGACAGGGATTAAAAGAAATTAAAGGTGTTAGCATAATAATTTCTTCTGTGATTCAATATATGATTGAAGTACTGTGTGCTATTCTACTTGTCCTCCATAAAAAATAATACTATAGAAAACATTTATAATAGAAAAGCCAATTTCTCCCACTGATAGGACAGAACCAGATGGGATGGGATGGGATAGGGGGAGGGAGGGAGGGAGGAGGTATTCAGTTGGAGGGGTTGAGAATTAATGAAATATATTAATATTTTGGACACTTGCATAATAGATTATAAAAGTACATTATTCATCTATTCCCTACCAAACCTAAGAGCCTGCTTTGTTAATATTGCAGTAGTATAGTGCAAAATCTATACAATAATATTAGTTTAGGAAATTTATAATGTTGGGTATATTATAATAAAATACCTCATTCTCAGGAAAAAAGAATGCAACATGAGATTCCTTGAAATTGCAGAATGTGCTTTCAATATGTTTTCAAAGACCGCTCTTCTCTCCAGAACCTGTCAAATTGAAATCATGGTGAATTTTTTGAAAGAAAGCCAAGAAGACAGTCCTGGTGGTAATTGTCCAGGAATGTCAAAAGTATGTATTACGCTTATAAATATACCAAAATCTCCAGGGCAAAGCATAATTCAGTAAATGTTAAGATTATGCTGCATCATTCCACACTTGGAGGGAAGGCAGTTCATCCTGCTTTCACTGCGGGTATATCTGAGAGCAATTAGTGGCAACGTTCAACTAATTATTCTAGTTTTAGATTTGAAATTTCTCCCGAATATCCAATTAATTAGAGTATCAGAATTTATTACATTATTTATGCATTTTAACAAGTTCCTTGACTAGTAGGAATCTATAGAAATGGGATAGTTTTAATGCTCTTCTTTGGAACAAAAAAAAATCTGGTAAATTTTATTAAGCATTGTTAAGCATGAAGGCAAATACAACCAAGCACGAATTCCCTTTATATGTTTACCAGCCTGTAGAATTTTCTACCTGATGAGTTTCTGCACTATTAAAGACTGTCTGTATATGCTGATAATATTTTTATAAGTCTCCAAAGATACTGATAAATAGGAATTGTAGACAGTAAACATCTGCTAAGCAGGGAACATTCTTTTTTCTCTCTCCTTTAATATTACACACAGGGTTAGGGATGAAGGAGGGAAGATGACTTGATACCCAGAGTTAGGCATGCACTTAACAAGGAGAAAATAGGTTGATCAATGCTGTGCAGAAGTTAACTCAGATCTAAGATGTGAGAGCATGCCATCTTACTTCTTTGCCAAAGGTACTAAATGTCTTTAAATAACCCTACTGAGAAGTATTACCAGAATACACCCATTTTCATTAAAGCTGAACTTAATTTGTTCTGTGCAGACATTTGGGGCTTAACAAATCAACAAATCCTGCCAATTACTTTAGCTTTCACATTAGTCACAGTTGAAATTTTACTCAAATAAAAAAAATTAACATGCTCCCTTAGGCCGATTTGTGCAATCTTAATGTTTCTCACTGAAATACTGCCTTTTTTGAGACTATTTGGGCAAGCTGTATCAACCAACAAAGCAAGAAAAAATGGAAGTATCTAGAGTTCAGAGATATATAATTGCAGTTGCGCTAAATTATTGATGTCAGGCATGGTTGTCTGGTAGAAGCCATGATAACATCACATATATAACGTGATGCCATTGTGCAAATGTAATTTGCATCAGTTGCTCAATGATGTCATGATGCATGTAATGCTACTTGTCCCCTCATGTTCCCCTGCAAATGTTCACAATATCAATTAGTTAAAGTAACAATATCAAAAATTATAGTTTGATCAGAAATATAAGGCCTTCAGCAAGAGAAAACTGAAATAGTGGAATTAAATGAAAAAGCTATTTTTGTTTGATCGAAGCTGTATACAATGTCCCTTTCTCCTAGCATGAGGGTTCACTGCTCTTCTTGAGCTAACTTCATAACTCTTAGCTCCTAGAATTTATGTACTTTTTTCTCAACAGACACTTTTCATTTTCCCCTCTCCCTTCTCCTTCCCCTCTTTCTCCTCCTCTTCTTTCTCTTCCTCCTCCTCCTCCTCCCTCTTCTCCTTCTCCTCCCATTTATAGCTTTCTAGGGAAGGCTATTCCACAGGGTAGAGACTACCATGGAAAAAGCACACTTCCTAGGTCCCCCTATAAGGCAGTGGCAACATGACCTGGCGGTTGTCATCTGTTCTAATATGAAGCCCCAACTATCATGTTAAACAAGTGTTGTTTTAGTAGCCCATAATGTCCAGCTAGCCATCTATTGTGGCACAGTAGCTTCCCTCAAAGAAGGAGTTTGCGTGTTTATTTGTTAAATTTATATCAGTTAATCATTGTCAGGTAGTTCTCTCCCCATTCCCAAGAAAAGTGGAAGGGGGCAAGACAATACATATGGATCTAGTTGAATATGAATTCTGTTAGAAGAAAGAAGTCATTAGCGCCCAGGGTAGGTTAGGGGTCAGGAGAAGGGAAACTTTTCTTACATACTAGTTACATAGCAAGAGCATTTAATTGATTAGCCAATTAAAGTGCAAAATATCAATTCAAATCATCCATAATTTATCACCAAAAAATCTCCGCTCATTTGACTTACATGGTAAAGTATTCTACCTATTTGTTTTGTGAAGTGGGAATGTAAGATACAAACATTACAACGAGAAGAGAGTTGTGTCCACCTGACCTGGCATTAAGTGAATCTAAGACGTATGTCAATGTTCCAATTTCTTACAGTCAGTTCATGCCTCAGAAGTTGTTCTGTCCATTTGGGGAGACAGCAATAATACTGAAAGGCTATTTTGAGAGTCAAAAGTACATTGTTAAAAATGTACCGAAAGGATCCTCTTAGAAAAAAAATCAGGGAAGGAAGGTGTTCTTAACTGTGGGATGGATGATAAAAACACACATCCTGGGACAAAATCATAAGCATTAAAGTGGTGGATGGAATATGGAAATGCACTGAGAAGTGAATCCCTGAATAGAAGGAAATTGGTTGGACACTGGAATCCCTCTTAAAAGAATCCCGTTTGTCAGGCATATTTGTGGTTGTATATTCACAAGAATCAGTGTTGGAAAGACAGTTTTCATGAGAAAAAGTGAATTCAGGAGGAAACATAGCATCATTGAAGAATAAAAATAGTTTTATCAGACCTACTTTATTAAATGATGCAATAAAGAATCCAAAAAGAATTTTTAAAAAGGCATTGATTTTTCAGTAAGGAGATTTACTTGCTTTATTGAATACTTCTTCTTTTCCTTTAGATTAATTATCAGCACAAAAATTAAACAGGGCAATTATTCAATTATCCATTAATTTAATACCATTGACATGCTATTCTCATTCAAATGACATTTCTCCCTTACTTTTTGTGTAATATCTAATTTCAATTTAAAATTTCTGATAATTAGGTTGAAATGACTATTTACTTTTCTTGGATTATGGTGGCATGAATTGTATCAGCAACATAGACATTTTTGTTTCCACTTAAACCTGTTCTTTAGTTGAATTCCATTATCATTGCATTATCACACCTACATTGAGGCTTTAGGGATACATTAATTGTAATGTCTTGTTTTTTTGTGCCGTAAATAAACAATTTGTAATAGCTAGAATTTTATCGTCAGTTATGCTCAGTTACATCCTCTGATATGCTCTCAGTTAACCCCATGTCCATCAGTGTCTTCCTCTGAAGGGCACACTAGTTCTAGCAGTTAATTTCCCAGCAAGTAGCAATTCTGCATTGATTTTGCTTCAGCCATGATCCTTTTTATTGCTGCCAAATGACTCAGATGAAAAAGATACTAGATGAGAAAGGGATACTAAGGTAGTAGTCTCTAGAGAAATGTATCAGCACCATATCACCCTTCCCTAGAATTTATTTAAAATTCCATTCTTTTATTATCTGCATGTTAAGTAGTCTCCACATTAGTACCATATTCACCTCTCAAAAAAATCATCAAGTACATCTTTTGCTCTGCATGGGGAATTTCTATATCAACCATAGCCTGGAGTGAATTCATAATATTTATTCGATTAATTTTTTTTAAATTTGAGATACTGGTTGAAATATCTATAATGATATTTTCAGATCATACTGAGGTTAGTATTAATTAATTTATTTAAAACAGGGGTCTTCAAACTTGACAGATTTAAGACTTGCGGACTTCAACTCCCAGAATTCCTCCTCCAGTCATGTTAGCTCATGAATTCTGGGAGTTGAAGTCCACAAGTCTTAAACTTGCCAACTTTAAAGACCCTTGATTTAAAAATTTAAGTGAAGACAGATTGGAGAGTCAGCGTGATGTAGTGATCAAGACATTAGGATAGAAATCAAGAGATTATGAGTTAAGAGTTAAAGCTGTCTGGGTAACTTTACTGGGTAAATTTATTCTCTGTCAGCCCAACTCCCTTTATAAGGTGGTTATGGCGGGAAAAAGGAGAAAAAAAGGTATATTTGCTGCCTTGGGTTATATATAAAAACAATAAAGGTTAAATACTAAAATAAATAAAGAACTGTGTTTTAAAACCAAATGCTAGGTGTGTCTCAGCAAAAGAATAAACTAATATATACAAAGAATAAAAAGAGAGAACAATAAAACCAAAAACCACAAAAATCCTGCGCCACTGGACACTGAACTTCCTGGACGTAGCCTACAACGTTATCTCTATAAAAACCCTATTTTTTAAACAGGCCGGCCTGGCCCAGTAACTGTGTTTGTGGTTTTAACTAATTTTAATTGGGGTTTTATTAGCTTTTAATTTTTAATTGAATTTTGAATAGACAGCCGGATCAAATTATTTAATCTATTTTTAATCGTATTTATTGTATATTTATTGTATGTTTTTTAGTAGGCTGTACACCGCCCCGAGTCCCTTTTTGGGAGAGGGAGCGGTATAAAAGTTTGATTAAATAAATAAATAAATAAATCTCACTGTGAAGAACTGATTAACTTCTATGTTAATAAGTTAGATTGAAGCAATGTCTTTAGTTAGGTAAAAATCCAAGGAAATTTCTTAGTTGGGAAGAGATTTCAAAACTTTGAAGGATTACTACTTGACCCAATCTTGGTTTTCAGCATTGATTTAAAATAAAATATCAGGTCACAGCTGAAGTTTGCATTTACTCATGTATACTTAATGCTTTTTATGTTTATTTATTTATGTTTATACACATCCATTGTATAAATAATAGATATTGATAAAGTATCATTGTCTAGAAAATGTTTCTATTCTGAGATGTTTCAAACTCAAAATACTTCTTTTTCATTCCAAAGTCTTGCTCTGAAAATGAAACATTTGTAATTGCCTATTTGATTAGATTAACATTTCTTGTCAGAACACTTTTAGGCTTTTTTTGTTTAACCAGCACCTCAAAGACTAAATTAAAAAGAAATATTTGCAGACATGTAATACCTGAAATTTTAATGATTATCTAGAGGCTTCAAGTAATTGTTAATTAAATTTGGAGGGCAGGCATGAAGGTAGAGAGATGCCATTTCAGGTTTCACTGGGGACAGTTCATTTTGATATATAGAAGCAAGTATACTCAAATACAGAAATATTTGAGAAGTTTTTGTTACATATAATCTAAAATCATTGTTTTACCGAAATGTCATTGCTGTGGCAGGGCTGCTTCTCTCAATTTCAGAAAGGCCATTTTGTATTCAGTTAATTCTTTAATTAGGACAATGGCATTCCCCTTAGAACAGGGTCTCCAATCTTGGCAACTTTAAGCCTGGTAGACTTCAACTCCCAGAATTCCCCAGCCTGGAGTTGAAGTCCTCCAGGGTTAAAATTGCCAAGGTTGGAGACCCCTGCCCTAAAATAACCCCCCACCCTGAGTCCTGTATTTTAATGGCTGCATCTGAACTGCCTGGCATCACGTTAATTGTATATTGCTTTTCTACAACTTATTGGGCAAATTTTAGTGTGCAACATCTGAAACCACTTGTGGGATGCTATTAGTAAATTCTGGGTAATTTGCCACTGGCAAAATTGCCTCCTGCTAATTGCCACTTATTTAGAAAATAAAATGTATAGATTATTAGATATAATGGTTGGTATAACAATTGTGAGAAGATGACAGATCTTCAGATCAGGTTACAGTGCTCCCATGTTTAAAACTTTTCTAAAAAAAATACAGTTAGTTAAGCTTTCATTATGGCCTTATAGCATTTGAGCATCAGCAATTGAATGCAGCATCTTAGTTATTAATTTTAAAACCTGTGCTATTGCAATATTGTAGCTATATATCATTTTAGTATTGGAGCTATATATCTTTGCAACTCTTATGCGTAAGAATTTTGATCAATATAACATTGGTGTTATCCGGGGTTATTCGTGTAAAAATCTGTGTTGTTTTGACTCTAAGCAATGTTAAACACAGCTTCCTATAGAACTGTATCCCATCTTCTGATACAGATAGTTCTTGCTTAGTAATAGGTCACTTTGAAATCGTTCAAAATTACAACAGATCCTCCCTAAGGTACTTATGTCCTGATTGAGAAGTTCTGACAAGCACCCCTCCCTCCCAGCCCTGTGATCCGGTAGTTGCATTTTGGATGTTTGGCAACCAGCTTATAACTTTAAGTTCTTTTTTTTTTCTTTGCACTTCCTTCTTTTCCTTTTTTAGATACGCCTTTTACTTTACTTTCTGTAAAACTCTCAATAAATATAAACCAGTTTTTGTGAGAGAGTGAATTTGCAAACATGGAATGCATGAATAATAAAGATTGACTGTGTGTGTTTTACAAATTCTAGATAATTCAGAGATACATTATTTTAACAGTCTAATTAGGGGAGAGGGTTCTGTTATTTACAAATGTCTTTTGAAGTGCAAAAGTATGCCACCATATAATCAGCTTAATGATGTCATTACACAAATGACACAAATGTATGCCATTAGTCTGAAGATATCTTTAAGCTAATAAAACTACTAGACTTAGAAAAATTGGTCCTCTGCATGTCAAGTATATTGTTTCAAGGTCCGCTAAATCTTTTGAAGAGATGCATAGTATCAAATTCATTCACACTTAAAAATTCACTTCACGATATTGAGGAAACTAGCACTTAATCTCTCTAGTATAGTGAGTCACAATGAATTATATCATGCGATTAATCTAAAGGTAAATTAATGTACAGGGCGTTGAGCAAATGCACAAGTTGTTCAGTTAATGCTTTAATATTGTAGAAGAGCATATTTAGGAACAGAACAATGGTTATTGATCTGCAATCTGTGAATATATGAATCAGGTCTGAAGAGATAAAATGTCTGCTTAATGTCAACTTCATATTTCTAATACCTACTCTGGATATAATTTATTCAATGTTTAATCCCTACAGTGAAGATGTCTGCAAACGTGGTTTCACAGTCATCATTGATATGAGGGGGTCTAAGTGGGACCTGATCAAACCTCTCCTGAAGACTCTTCAGGAGGCCTTTCCTGCAGAAATTCATGTTGCCCTGATAATCAAGCCCGATAACTTTTGGCAGAAGCAGAAGACAAATTTTGGAAGTTCAAAATTTATTTTTGAGGTAAGATGGAGAAGATTCACTAATTAAGAACTATTATGAAAACTAGCAGTGCCTGTTATTTTAAATTACTAATCAAACATTGCTTTGACCCACATATGTGTAATGCATAGAACTTGGATCTAATTTTTTTTATAAGAAACAGAAGACAAATTGTAGATAGTTGTAATTGTATACTTCTTTCTTATTCTAAACAAACAATTCTAATTTTTTGTTTATTTTAAACAAATAAAACTCTGCTAAGCAACTAATTCCCTCAACACTGTCAAACTATTTACTAAGTCTGTATTACTATTAATCTTCCTATCCTTCCTTTCACCCATCTCCTCCCACTTATGATTGTATGACTGTAACTTTGTATCCTTATGATTTATATTGACCGTTTCCTAGTATGATTTGATTGCTTATTGTACCCTATGACTATTATTATGTGTTGTACCTTATGATTCTTGACAAATGTATCTTTTCTTTTATGTACACTGAGAGCATAAGCACCAAGACAAATTCCTTGTGTGTCCAATCACACTTGGTCAATAAAGAATTCTATTCTGTTCTATTCTATTCTATTCTATTCTATTCTAAAAGAAAATAATATAAATAGTTGCATATGCCCAAATGAACAATCTATCTATAACAATACACTTGCATGTTGGTGGCTTAACTGTTATGTTGACTGAGCAAAATATATAAGCATAGATCTTTAATGGCAGTCGGTTGAAATTCAAGCTATACAATTTAGCAGCTATAAGTCATTGAAAAGCCCACTGATACCTGCCAATGTCAACTTGAAAAAAAGATACTGCCCTTAGGCAAAGAGGAAGGATTATAAACAGAAAGTATGTTACTCTGACAGCTGCTTCTGCAGAAAAAAACCTTCTCTCTTGAAGAACCCCAGTAATAGCCAGGTTTATGCTCCTATTTTCCCTTCAGGGCCTGTCAGTCACAAGTTGTTGGTAAGCAAAAAAAGAGCAGGGTTGACATGTGACTGACAAATGCAGATTTCTGAAATTTCCTGTTAACACTGGAGATGACCCAACAAGCCTCCTTGTCATTAATTCAGGCTTTTTACAAATTACTTTTCTTTCCTCCTGAAAAGACTGAATGAGCAGGCTGTGTTTTGATTGGTTGCACTTGAACTGGAAAGAAATATGACAGCTGATAGGATGTTACCTTGTCCTTGCACATCTTTTCTTCCTTTCTGATGAAGTTTGATAATGTATTCCTATTCATCTCGAATTCCCCAGGGAGAATCTATCTGAATAATAAATGTATCTGCAGAATGCTTTAAACAAAGAGGTCTCCTTTCCTACCTTCATGTTAAAAAGACCAGTTATGGCCAGGAAAGAATATTTTAAACAGATTGAAAAACCAAGTGAGAAATTTTCAGCCTGCATCGACATGTCCTACCCTAAATTTAATTAGAATTTAAATGTAAAGAATTAACTGTTTGAATTAACAGTTGATCTGTTTATGGTGCATTTTTGAAATATAGTACTGTGCCATCTATTGACTCAATATTAGTAAAAACAGTGCAGAAATGTATTTTAAATAACTGTTTAGTTATTTTCATGGGCTTTTTTTTCTAGTTTTATATGTTGTCCAGAGTCTATTGGAATTGGGCAGCCAATGGATATAAATAAATAAATACTAATTTTTCAAATGAAGCAGAAAATGTATTTGTGCAGTGTGGTTTATGGGATATGAAAAAACATAATCATAGTGCTACAATTTCAAAATTGGTTGACATTTCACTCTTTAGACCTGAGGCATTGCACTGCTTCAAGGAACAACTTTGAAGAATCTTTGCTTCAGGCATTGTTGAAGTGAAACATCCTATCAAAGCTTTGCACAGTCTGGATAAAATCATCAAGTTATATATCACCTAAGCTAAAAAAAATATCAACAATAAGAATTTTTGGCAAGAAAACCCAGAGCAGAAGAATTGGAAAGATCTGGGAAACAAAATGGTCTCAGTGAAGTGAAAAAGAAAAAACAATCTAAAATCTCTATTAGAAAAGGTACCTACCAGGTGCGTCAAGGTAAGCTAATTTTTAAAGAAGTATTCCAACAAAGAAAGAACTGGAAGTATGCAGAACTATGGACAATGGACTATAGACAATGGAATGGACTCCCTACTCAAGAACTGAGAAATAAGAAGATTCCAGTGGGAGAAGAATAATGAGAAATATATTTTGACAGTCACATGCCTGATATCTGTTTAATAACAATTTCAAGTTAGGGAGTCTTGCGTGTTATATCAGTTACTCAGCTAGGAGTGTATTTATATCAGAAGTCTTAAGGATCAAAGGCAAGAGTACATTCAGTGTATTAGAAGCTATGAATTCCTGTTTAACAATAGCAATAGCACTTAGACTTATATACCACTTCATAGTGCTTTATAGCAATCTCTGACCAGTTTACAGAGTCAGTCCCTAACAATATGATCTTGGATTTTATTGACCTTGAAAGGATGGAAGGCTGAGTCAACCTTGAGTTGGTCAGGATCGAACTCCTGGCTGTGAATCTGTCTGCAATATTGCATTCTAACCACTGAACCATCATGGCTCCCGATATTGTGAAATCCTAAACTCTTCAAGACCTTAAGGGATGAAAGTATCACTTTAAATTGTACTGACTAAATCACTGGCTGTAAGTGTAATTCTTTCAGTGAAGGCATCATATAATTCCTATATTTTGTTCTTTATAGCATTCTAGCTGACACATTTTGTATTAGTTCCAGTTTCTGCAAACTCTTCAAGGGTAACCCAGCATAGATCACACTGTCTAGTGCACTGCAAAGATCAAGATGAAATGTAACCAAGACATGGATAACTGTTGCTGAGTCTTGACCATTTCAAAAATGGATGATGTAATACTGTAATTGATATAGTAGTCCTAACTGCATAAATGTGCACCATGTCACAGCCATCATGAATTCAATGACAGATGAGGGACAAGGAGTATTTTCAAACTGGAAACTATTATTTTCATGGAGATTGCATACTAAACAAAACAGTCTAAATCTCCATCCCAAATCTCATTTTTTATTTATTAAAAAAATTAATCATTTTGATCTGGATTTAATCTCAGTGCATTCTTTCTTTCTCAAGCAATAGTCAAGGCAGTGATGGCCTTTTGAAATTGGATAATAAGGTGCAATGTGATTAGGGGTCAAAGTTTTTATTGAATTTCCCCCAATTTCAGTTTCATATACTGTAGACACTGAACAGTATGGGAGGCAAAAAGGCAGTCTTGCAGGAAACAAGGATACTTTCTAGATACAGCATTACAGTAAGGCCTAGAGCCATTATAAAATAAGAGTCCTAAATTGCATCTACTTTGCAGCATAAGTCATCCCCTAAGACAGGGGTAGGGAACCTTGGCTCTTTTATCACTTATGGACTTCAACTCCCAGAATTCCTGAGTGAGCCATAAAAGGTTCCCCATCCCTGGCCTACTGGTTTTTCAGTTGTGGGGGAAATCAATTTTTGACTGGAATGGGATTGTTTGATATACAAATGTAGGACATATAAAGAATATATAAAGAATATGTCCTACATTTGTATATTAAACAGTCCCATTCCAGTCAAAAATTGATTTCCCCCACAACTGAAAAACCAGTAGGCCAGGGATGGGGAACCTTTTATGGCTCACTCAGGATTCTGGGAGTTGAAGTCCATAAGTGATAAAAGAGCCAAGGTTCCCTACCCCTGCCCTAAGACAAGGGTCTTCAAACTTGGCAAGTTTAAGACTTGTGGACTTCAATTCCCAGAATTCCTGAGATAACATGACTGGAGGAGGAATTCTGGGAGCTAAAGTCCACAAGTCTTAAAGCTCTCAAGTTTGAAGAGCCATGCCCCAAGACAACCAGAGGAATTAATACTTCTCCAAGCTAAAACAGCTTGACTGAAAAGGGCCAGATAATCTCTAAATATATCCTCTAAAACATCGTTTTTGGAGGACAAGAACCATTTTAAATGGCACGCTGAGGGCTGTATTTTGAAAAGTGTCTGTGTACATGGGGGGACATAAATTAATTTACAGTGTTTAATTAAGCACAATGAATACATTATTATACATATAGCAATTGTTTTCCCTCCTGTCAATTAAAATTACAATTGGTGAGGCTCTTTGGGCTGTATCAAAAGTTTAGAAAGCTACACGAAGTTTTAAGCCTTTAGGTCCTGCTGAAAATTTATATACATACATACATACATACATACATACATACATACATACATACATACACACACACACACACACACACACACACACACACACACACACACACATGCACAGCTTTCATAACAAGTAGTATCTAGTGTGTGGATTTTGTGAAAAGGGCTGTGTAGTGTGAAAACAGGTGGGCAATTTCAAATGATCCCCCATTATAAAGGCATCCTGATTGCGTATGTTGATGGAGAGGTGAAAATGTACTTTCATAATATTAGTTGTGAGCATAGGATCCATGCCAAAGGACTTTATGTCAGACAGAAGCAATGCTTCATTTCTTGCTGATTTCTAGTAACACTGATGATGCCACCACAATCATGGGTTCTCTTTCTCACAAGGTCCATTTCTTTTCCCCTGTGGTTGTGAGAGCCAAGGCAAAGACAATTCACAGCCCTATTGAAATAGGATGTATTCTTATCTGGCTGTTAAGCATTTTTCCTGCTTACTTATGCTGCCTGATGAATAGTTAATAGTATACTTAATTGTTATAGGATTTCTATATAATTACTTAAAAACTAAATCACCCTTTTTTTTAACTCCTTAGACGAGCATGGTCTCCGTTGAAGGTTTAACAAAACTGGTTGATCCCTCCCAACTAACAGAAGAGTTTGAAGGAACTCTGGATTACAATCATGATGAATGGATAGAGCTGAGAGTTTCCTTGGAAGAATTTTTCAATAGTGCCATCCATTTATTATCCAGGCTGGAGGATCTTCAGGAAATGCTGGCTAGGAAAGAATTTCCAGTGGACGTGGAGGGTTCAAGAAGACTAATAGACGAACATACCCAGCTCAAGAAGAAAGTAATCAAAGCTCCAGTGGAAGAATTGGACCGTGAAGGTCAACGGTTATTACAATGCATAAGATGCAGTGATGGTTTCTCTGGTAGGAACTGCATTCCTGGCAGTGCAGATTTCCAAAGTCTTGTGCCAAAGATTACCAGCCTTTTAGATAAGCTGCATTCAACACGACAGCACTTGCATCAGATGTGGCATGTCCGTAAGCTGAAACTAGATCAGTGCTTTCAACTTCGACTTTTTGAACAAGATGCAGAAAAGGTAAGATGCAGCCTTTTTTTTCTTTCTTCTTGGCTATTACCGTGAAATCAAATGGCAATGAGAAAGTTATCTTTTTCTCTGTTTTACCAAGATGAAAGATTAATCAGGGATATCAGTCTCATAAAGACAAATCACTGAACTAATTGTTGGAATGGCAAGAAGCATTAGAGCCAAAAATTACTCGTGATTTTTCTGATAAAAGGTGATCTTTATTCAATCATTCCAAGCTGACGTGACACATCTCAAATTACATTTTTTTTTTCATTTCACCAAACCTGTTAATAAAAGTCCATCATAATCAGAACTGTGGAACAATTTCCACTTGGGAAAAGTTGTAAAAAGGAAACTTGGAAAACCAAAGAAATACTCATACTGAGAAACAGGCCCATGGGGCCTGTTTGGTTGAGAACATGTGGCAACAGCTGAATCCAAGCATTGTAAATTCACTTTCTAAATCAGGGATGAATAATCTGCAGTCTTTAGACTATATCTTGTGAGAGATATCCACAGGGGGATGTAAAAAAAAAAAGAACTACGTGACCAGAGCCCTCTTCCTGTAGATGCTCCTGTTCTGTGTCTAGCCTCATTTTTTTTATTCTTCAGGGCCATTCCTAGATCGTGGTTCTGTAATTTACCAGTGTGATTTCCGATAGGTTATTTACTCGACCCAAAAGCAAAATAAGTGCACTAAATCTTCATTTGGCTTAGAACCCATATTTTATTTAAATTCAAAATTCTTGATCATTCCTCTCTGAAAAGTGGGTTGAACTTGTCGGTCCTGATTGCTCCAACTTGGTCACTGCATCATTGTCCCAGTCTTTGTGATAACTAAAGGCAATGGTGTTTTTGTAAGAACTATGGATATCAACCTTATCTAAAGTGATGAATAGAAATCATTTAACTATGTGTTCTATCATGAGTGTCAGGGAGGTTAATGCTTCAAGTACCACAACTGGGCAATTGTCCTTTTTCCAGTCAGGGTACATAATACTGGATGGATTATTTTATTTTATTGAACAGATTTGTAAAATATGTGTTAAAAACAACAGCAAACTGTTACTGTTGTTTGTTCAGTAAGTAATTTAATTCCTTTTCTGTAGTTCTTCAGGTTTTTCTAGACTTCAATGTGGAATGACTGTGCAATTCATGAGCATTATTACGGTAAATCTGTTCATAAGAAAAGTTTCTGATTCAAGCAAAAGATGATGTAGCATTTTTTTTTCATTTCCACATTTTAATATGTCAAAATGCAACTTGAGGCAAAATAACTATTTCACCTAGATCATTCTTTTCTTCTCCTTTAGCAATGATCGTTCTTTTTAAAATGCCACAGTACTTGAACCTTTCCATTTTTGCTAAAGTTGTTTTATTTATTTTATATGCCACCTGCGACCCTTCAGGGGAATAGTTTCTTTTCCTAGCAAAGAGGTTACTCATCAAATTGATTTTGATTAAACCCTGAAGTTAGATGTCAGTAAGATGTACCTGTGAATTTCTTTAAACATGATTAAAAGCTAAGTGGCTCAGATGGCAAAACTGCATAGATAGGACAGAGAAGAAATATCCCATAGATCAGCAGTCTCCAACCTTTTTGGCTTCGGCAGGAGGAGAAGAGAAGATAGCTCCCTACAAGTGGCAGGCACACACATATTTGTGCTAGCAATAGGCACACGCACCTGCCACTCATGTGAAGGGAGCTTCCTGCACAAAGGGAAATTTGTATGCATGTGCTCACCCACTGCCTGCACAGCCTGTTTCCAAACAGACTGTGGCTTAGTAGTGGGCCATGGCCCAGGGATTAGGGACCCCTGCCTAGATCACAGAGGTAGGGAGTAGAATTCAGTGTGGGTGTGTGAAATATGTAATAGGTATAGGTAGTTCAATTACAAGGAGATTTTCATCTTCTAGGCGTTCTCCTCTAAAAGTTTGGCTTATCATCTGGGGTATATTGTCTGATCCACAGGAAGCTGTTACATATTGCAGGTAGTCCTCGACTTACAACAATTCACTTAGTCACTATTTTAAGTTAACAACAGCACTGAAAAAGTGACTTATGACCGTTTTCCTTACTTACAACTGTTACAGCCTCCCTATGGTCAAATGATCAATTCGGATGCTTGACAATTTGTTCATAGTTACGATGCTTGCACATGTCCCAGGGTCATGTGATCTCCTTGTGTGGCCTTTTGACAAGCAAAGTCAATGGGGAAGCCAGATTTACTTAAGAACCATGTTACTAACTTAACAACTGCAGTGATTCATTTAATATCTGTGGCAAGAATGATTGTAAAAATGGAGCAAAATTCACTTAACTGTTTCACTTAGCAAGAGAAATGTAGGGCTCAATTGCGATAATAAATTGAGGACGATGTTTATGCATGCTAAAAACAGAACTGCCTAATTATGTAACCTTTAACTTTTAGGATAAAAATCTCTGACATATGTTATTTGTATTACTTCTTGACATAAGAGAAAGAGAGATGTTTGGCAGATTTAGCTATGTCTCTGCAGGGAAAAGAAATGTGTGAATAACAATATCTGTATTTGTCTATTATATATTGCGGTTATTGCAATCCACAGGCTGCTTAATTTCAGAAAACAAGGATGTTATTCAGAATGCTAATAAATTGTTTATGATTATGATTATTGGGCAGGGAAAGTAAGGGTGGATGTTTCATGTTATAAAGGAATAAGGACAGAAAATATTTAACCGCCTATTTACTGCCTGCAGAAATACTTTGGAAATACTTTGTACTGGTGTTCCTGCTGATTCTTCTTTTGATTCTTTTTTCCTTGAGTGAATAATCTCATGTCAGTATTGCTATCTCAGTACATCTGAATCAAAATACCTCTCCTATGGCAATGAATACTCAATTATATTAAATACCTAGGCTAGTCAATAGAGAGAATTACATCCTTATACCACAAAAATAAGTAAAAACAGATGTCATGTTGAGCCCAGCATGTTATCAGTTCTCATTATAAATGTTGGATTGTGATCAGGCAAATTCGGTTTAAATCTTCATAGATATGAAGATCATTTGTTGACCTTGGATTAGTTACATACTCAGAGGCAGATAACATCAGAGACTTTCTAAAGGAACAGTGTCTGGATATATGGCAAAGGCATAGGAAGGATGTATGCCATCTTCAGATCCTTGAAAAAAGAACAGAATAATAATGTATTTATAAATCATAATCCTGAAGTTCTTATAGCAAAAAAAAACCCCAAGTATACCATGCTTCATAAAACTGAGCGTAGAAGTGCATGAGAAATGTTTTAACCTGAGTAAAAATTTATTATATTTATACTTCCTAAACCTCTGTGAAAAACAGCATACAGCATAGCATGCCAGCATGCTGAAATCCATGCTTTCAGTATTAGTGATGCAGCTCACTGATTGAAAAACGGTTGTCAAATATGCTTAGTAAGGAAAAATCAGCATAAAACATATATATTGAGAAACAATAAGCATTAAAGCATTTTTCATAATTGGTGGAGTAAAATATAAAATGCACTTAGATGCATTGCTCACAAAAATGCATATGAAGGGAATGGTTTGTACACATACACACTACAAATATGTGCAACAGGAAGGAAGCTGAAGAGATAGGTATAAAGAATAGCCTGCTAGGCAGATACTCATCACAGTAGTAAGGGTTTTTAAATCCCGCACTCCATGACTTGCTTAACCTCTTTCTCACACTCAGGTGTTATTGGGGCATGGACAGAGGGGCCACAGTCAATAAAATCTGAGGCTGTACTTTTATTCCAGGGGGAAAACAAGCAGTGGTGCGAGTTTTTTTTTTTACAACTGGTTCTGTGGGCATGGTTGATGAGCGTGGTGTGGCTTGGTGGGTGTGGCTTGGCATGGCAGGAGAAGAATACTGCAAAATCCCATTCCCTCCCCACCCCACTAACCTGCTTTCCAGCTCCATTCTCCTGTGCAGGGCAACAAAAGAAGACCCAGACAATGAGCTGGGACTCGGGAGGCAGAGAATAGATGGGGGCAGGGCCAGTCAGAGATGGTATTCTGAACTACTCAAAATTTCCGCTACCGGTTCTCCAGAACTGGTCAGAACCTGCTGAATACCACCTCTGAAAGCAAGCTGTCAGAAAAACTTACATCAGCCAAAGAAACACACCAAGATAGACAGTTTTAGCCAATGTTTCAGACAGTGGATTAGATACTGATCTTCGCCAAAATTAAGGCTGAATGCATTTGACAGACAACTCAGAGCATAGACTGTAGTTCTTTAAAAAAAGGTTAAGAGCTGCACACCATAGAACCAAAGCATAGTGCATTGGCTGTGAATCTCTGTCTTATATTGGGACAAATGCAGTGGTGGGATTCAAATAATTTAACAACTGGTTCTCTGCCCTAATGAGTTCTTCCAACAACCAGTTCGCCAAACTGCTCAGAAAGTTAACAACTGGCTCTCTGAAGTGGTGCGAATTGGCTGAATCCTACTACTGGACAAATGTCCAGCCGAGGGTATTCCTCATTTGGCATACACAATTGGGACTGGCAGCTCTGTTGTTAAGCAAAATAATCTTTAAGTGAGAAATCACATGACCTCAGCTGTGCTTTTCTTTTCCCTATTCCCTTGCCATTTGGAATGCTCAGCCCAGTTCTGAAATAATTAGCAAGAAGAGAATTACTGTTTTATTTATATCCATTGGAGAGGAAAGGATTATAAGAGAGTAAGTAGGCATCTAATAGGAAATGCACATGGAAAGGAATGAGGGCTGGGAGTGGGAGCCATGGGTGTTCTTCACAGGCGATGTATGGAATTGCTTGGTTTTCCCACCTCTTTCCCCCCTCCATTTTCTCCACTCTGGGAGGGGGCAAAACTCAAGCTAATACATTGATTGTTTATGTAGTTTACTCAGGGCTGCTAGCACTACTGCATTCTTTTCATGTCTATTTCTCATAGAATACCTATATACTCTCTTGTAATTCCTTCCTCTGCAATCCCTCTGCTTTGAGTAGGGGGGAAGAAAAACAACCAGTCAAGCATAGAACAACACATAAGGACCAGGAGTGGGATTCTACCGATTTGCACCTATTCGCTAGAACCGATTGTTAACATTCTAAGCAGTTTGGAGAACCGGTTGTTAGAAGAAATTACTGGCCTAATCCTGTAAGGAAGGCAGGAAGGAAACATTCTGGTGTTGCTTACAGAAACTGCCTCTCCATTAACCCTTATTACATTCTTGGCAGGACTAGACTTCCTGTCTCAGGAACCTCTGGAGTTTTTTTCCCCTCCTTTGCTGGTACTTTGCTTGTGTGGAGTGACCATTCAAAGTTACAATGGCACTGAAAAAAGTGACTTATGACCATTTTTCACACTTACGACTGTTGCAGCATCCCCACAGTCATGAGAGGCCAGGCGAGGAGATGCGTGCCTCGATGTGAGTGATATTGAGTTGGTCACGCCCAGCCAATAACATGACCACCAAGCCACGTCCACCCAGTCACATGACCACCAAGCTATGCCCACCATCTAAGCCACGCCCACAGAACCGGTTGTTAAAAAATTTGAATCCCACCCCTGATAAGGACTATAATTATGATCAGGTTATGAAAGAAGATGTTTGTATTAATTTATTTTTTCACCACCACTGTAACTTCGAATGGTTGCTGAATGTGGCAGTGAATAAAATGGTACATTTTTTTTAAGTGGACACCTCTGTTAGAAAGGCTGGCATGACATCAGCCCCCCGCCCCCCAAAAACCTTTTCAAGATATCTATGTCTATTTTTAGAACACTGCTGTAACAGAAAAAAAATACATGCAAAATTCAGTCTTTCTAATCTTAAGAATCGAGATTGTCTTAGAAAGTTATTGGAGTTAGCATTGAGATATAAAGCACGTATGAAAAACTTTACCTTCTTCTAAAAAACCAAAGGTCTGGCAAGGAGGGATTTTTTAAGTGAAGAAATAAAATGGACAGGCAGGAAAAAAAATCTTATGCACTGCGGCCAACCACAATATTTTTTCAAGCAATGTTTCTTTTAAAAATTAGCAAGCAAAACAATAAAGCTATTAATACTGAAATTAACTTTAAAGTACTTCAAGAATATTTGAATATTGAATTTTTATTATTATTAGATTAAATAATTTTAATCTAATTTTATTTTACTATTATTAGGTTTTTTATTTTATTATGTTATTTTATTATATTTAAATTTTATTATTTTATTATTATTAAAATATTTGAATAATATCTAGGTATTTGAGTATTTGGGTAATGTTTATGATCCCATAAAGAATAATTCTATCTATCTATCTATCTATCTATCTATCTATCTATCTATCTATCTATCTATCTATCTATCTATCTATCTGTCTATCTTTCTATTTATCATCATCGTCGTCATCATCTACCTGACTGCCATCTTACCACTGGGTAACAGTTTACAATATCAAAAACTTAAAGTTTTATAAAACAATATGAATTAAATAATATAAACAGATTAATATTCAACCCTAACTAAAAGATGGGAGGTGGGGAAAGTAAGGTTAGCAGAAGGGGAGGTGGGATCTGTTATCTCTTTCAACCACCCCAAACGTGAAGCACTCCCATTGAAGCCCCAAGTCAACTGGCAAAGCTCTTTATACCACAGATCAGGGGTGTCAAACTCAATTTCATTAAGGGCTGCATCAGGGTTGTGTTTGACCTTGGGTGTGGCCAGCTCTATGTCACTCGTATTGGGGGCACCTGTGGTGGCCTGAGCACTCCGCCAGCGAAAATGGGTTCCTGAGCTCCGTTTTTGGCTGCGATGGCCTCCTGCAACCCTCTGCCAGCAAAAACAGAGCTCAGGAGGGGCCCTCCTCAGCTCTGTTTTCGCCGGCAGAGGCACCACAGGCCGGTCCTTCACTGTTTCCAGGGCACTCCGAGGACTGGATCCACCCCCCGGGCCTTGAGTTTTACACCCCTGCCATAGATGTTTTGGATTTATTTTCAAAATTCAGTATCATTTCAAAGGTTTTGTTGGAATTTTTCATCTTGGTTTTGATTTTTATATGGGCCACAGTACCCAACCAAAAATGTATTTTTGATCAGAATTTGAACATGCATTATGTTTTTTGCAGGAATTTAATTTGCAAAATATTTGGTATAAACTTAATCCAATCACTAGGGGTTATATGTTTACTTTCTATGCCTATACTAGGCATAATAGACTGGATTTTTTTTTAATAAAATACTCTTTTCTAAATGATCAGGTTATAGACTCCAAGATTAATTATATACTTATCAGATCATGCTCTGATCACATTAATCTTTTAATTTAAAATGTCAAGTTAGTCAATGATGGATGGTATTTTAATACTTCTATATTACTGGATGATATTTTTTAATCTATTGTATATTAAGCAACAAATGTTATTTGTTTTTTTGAAGTCAGTGGTAATTCAGCAAGACTTGGAAGCTCGATTGTGATTTATGCAGTTAATAAAAGAAAACAGAAATTTTGTTTACCAGTAGATAGATATCATGATTGAAGAAAGTGTTTTGATATGCAAAGAACCCTACAGAAAAAACCTTTAAAAGCTTGTATGTTCACTAAGGTAAAGCTGGTTGTTTTCTATGCTAAACAGGAGGAATTTGCTTTGAAGAAATTGAAATATTGGGATTCGGGCAAAAAAGCTAGCAAATTGCTGCTTATCAATTGTAATGATTTACATGGCATGTAATGGAACACATTTTCTATTTGCATCAAAGTGATCTCAAAAAGTGGAATAAGTATTCCATTCACTCTGCAAATAGAAACAGTTTTGGCCATCCTAGTGGAGTATTTCTGGTGGGGAAAAGCTACAGCAAATGCAATTCTTCTATTTTTTTCCTACACTACATACACTGGATTTCATGCTTCCTTGATAGATAATAGTTCTGCAGCTGATTTGCAACTGATACCCACTTCTCTTTCTGCCTATGGAAAGAGACTGTACAAGTCCTGAGTGCATTCATGGCTGTATTTTTAGAATGAATGAAAGCAAATAAATTAAATGACAGTTTAGATAAAATGGAAATACTGTGGATCTATATCAAATATCATTATAGGTCATCAATCATCTACATATCATACTGTATCTTATTCTTGTCTTGCTCCTATGGGTGGTATGTATGTTCCTCAATGTCAGGTCCTCTACTAGAGGCCCAGAGGTGGTATTCAGCCA
The DNA here is from genome assembly GCA_023653725.1 of Bungarus multicinctus. Taxonomy (NCBI): domain Eukaryota; kingdom Metazoa; phylum Chordata; class Lepidosauria; order Squamata; family Elapidae; genus Bungarus; species Bungarus multicinctus. Next base: position 43,737,700 of record CM042838.1, on the reverse strand, counting down.
GTTCTGATTGGTTCTGGTGTACTGGTATTGAAAATAGTGACTGGTTCAGAGAATCGGCAAATACCATCTCTAACTGGCCCCGTCCACCTGACCCCACTCTTACCTCTTACCTTTCATCTCTCCTATATTCTGTTTTTTATTAGCTGATTCACATGGCAGAGCGAATTGCCGCGCCTCAGCTGAGCTAAAAAGCAACACAGCTCACCATTGTTGATAAAGAGAGTGGTCTCTAAGCCATTCTCACTTGTGTGCGAAACGTGCATTTGGCGTGTGTGCACATTAGGCGTGCATGCTCAGCTCACTAGCATTGATACAAAGGGCGGTGTTTGAGCCTTGTGCATGCATGTGAAGCATGCGTCTGCAAGTGAAGCAAGCTCTCTGAACTGGTAGGAAATTTTTTTGAAACCCACCACCGCAGAGGCTTGGGAATGTGATGGTTCTGCACAGTATCTTAGCTGTTCCTAACACTTATTGTTTGGAGATCTTCCCTATTATGAAAGAAAATATATTGTAACTTAGGTCACTCTGTCACATTAGGTATGCTGTTTTGGAAATACTCAACCAAAGGCTGGATAATCATGGAAGGCAAGTTCATAATACAAATCTCTTTACTCCATTTTTCTAATATAATTCAGTTACTGTAAATGGAGAACAGCACGATCTTGGTTCCTCAAGGTCCTTTAGGAAAACTGCAGTGTTCCCCAGTGCAAAAATTTTGGTCACAGCAGCTGAAAAATGTGCAACTTCTCTGTAGACATTGGTGATGCAAACTTGCAACTTCATTTGAGGAGGGGAGGCAGCAAGACCCATATTTCTGATCTCCCGGTGAATGGGCTTCTAAAAAACACAATCCCATTTGCTTGCAGCACCTGCAGGGCTGAGTGCTAACTGGATTGTAAAATCAAAACATTGTGTTTGATAGAAACATGTGCCAGAATGAACTCCAGATCTTTCACACTGGAGGAGTCTTGGATGCTGCTGTTTTCCTGAACATCCATCCAAATTGCAGTCTTGGTGCTCTGGGTATTGTTAGCATTATGAGCAATGACTTTCCATTCTTCAACCATCTGTAAAGAACTTGGTCTATGTTAAACAGTCTGCGAGTCTGAATCCTTCCAGATGGTCCTTTTTTAAAAATTATTGTTGAAGGGAGAAATGGAACAAAATCTCTGACAAGACATAGGTCTCACAGTATTCAGTGGAGTTTTGAGTCACTATGTATATGATTATTGAATTGAATTGTCCATTAGACTTGGCTTCCTTATCCTTATAATCATTTTGTTCATTTAGTATAAGTAGGGTGATTTGTAATTCAGATAAAATTGTAACATCTGGTGTTTCTTTTCATCTCCAGTTAACTTCTGTCTTTCACATACTTTCTCCCCCATCAAGAATCAGGAGAGCAGAAACAATATAGAACAACAGCCAAGAACCGAATAATAGGGAGATAGTTATGTTTACCAGCTCTGCTTATCCATTGTTTAAGGAATCATGATTAATCGAATTAATTCAACTACTCATGTTTGCATGATATACTAAACTATTAATCACATTGTCTATAATTGAACAATATGCTAAACTGACCCATTGCTGTCTAGTTTGTGAATCTGAATGTTGTTTCAACATAGGTGGGGCGCTTTGGCATGGTAGATAAGGTAATAGACTCCTGCAAAACCAAAAAAATATCTATCTTTTCAGTATTTCAATGCACAATTTAAAAGTGCAATTTTTCATTCCCTTTCTATCTTTGGCCTTTGTTCAATATTTTTCTGCAAAAATCCAAGATCTTAGGGCTTTTGTGTTGGTTTCAAAATATTGTATCAATCTAAATGTTTCCCATTCACTATAGAAAAAGAGCATAGAACTGTGGTGGCAAACCTATGGCACGCATGCTGGAAGTGACATGCAGAGCCATTACTGCCGGCACATGAGCCCTTGCCCAGAAAAGGTCTATTGCGCATGTGCGTGCCCCACCAACCCACCACCTGATTGTTGGATATCTGGCACGCATGCGCGACAATGTGGCAGCACACAGGAGACACATGTGCATGTGCAGAAGCACGTGGTGCATAACATGCGTAAAAGTGCACTGTGTGGGTCATGTGCGCATGCACAGGGAGCATGGGGGGGCCATATGCATTGCCTTCTGAGTGATGGCATGCGAGCGCACAAGCGCACATGCAATTATCAGCACAGGAGCCCAAAAAGGTTAGCCACCACTGGTATAGAATAAGGATAACAAGAGATAATGGACAACATATTAATGGAAAAGACCTATATCTCCTGTTTAAAAAGAGTTTTGGAATCTCACCCTACAATTTCTTTATAGCAATGAGAAATGTGACACACTATCATGCTGATTTAGAATACTATGTGGTGAATTCTCTTTAAAACATCTGGGAGCCAGCAGTTAATATTTAGCACACAAAATTGTATTCTTTTCTCTACAAGTATTAGAAATGGCTTACTAAGCATTTGAGCACTAAATCTTTAGACAGATCTCCTGTTCTGTTGTACTTCACAAGCTTTCATGTATTTTTTCATTATTATAATTTGGAGATGTTGCAGTAGTTTTATGGAATTCAGAAATCATAAATGAATGCCTCCTGCTTTTTGGAACAATAAATGAATAAAAAAATAAAAAAGGATGCTATACAGAATTAAACCTTAATAATTCTGGAAGCCTTTCAGGCTGGCCTCATTGTTATGCCCACAGATTGAAGCAGAGTTCAAATTCTGAATTCAAATAATTGCAAAAGAGAAATTTTAAATTCAGATCAGGCACCAATGCAGATGTGACCATTCAAATCTGAAAACTGCAGGCATAAACCAAGAGAAATAAGTATATACTGTAGGATCCAAAGCATTCTGTATGTATACAAAGTGTACCAGACCTTTGCATGCTGGTAGCTGCCCTGAAAGGTAAAACTTCTGATGAAGATACAGTACATTTGTCTACCTCTCCATTTAATTTTGTTTCATTCAGGTAACTTTAGTAATTATGTTTTTCTGCTATTTTTTTCCTTCATTTTGTTTATGCCAGCATGTAAACAAACATAGACAGACACAGTAGAGTTTCTGATTGCTTTTGTGGATTTCTACTAACATTGTGTTGTTTGAAACTTACCCAGAAAGACCCTATCTTCAGAATCTAATGAGAGGAATAGAGAAAAAAGCAGAATATAAGTGTGCCACACTGTAGGGCAGGGGTGTCAAACTCGTGTCGTCACAGCATTGTTATGTATCACAACTTTTTTCCCCTTCACTAAACCGGGCATGGGCATGGCCAGCACAAGACACATCCGGCCTGCAAGCCACGAGTTTGACAGCCCTGCTGTAGGGAAAAAGTGGAAGAACCTGAAGGTGAAATTAAAAGAGGAATCAGCCTAGAACCTCTACATTGGCACAAGCAAACTAAGTTTATCCATCACTCCCTTGAAGTCCATTGTTAGCTGAGAATATTTCTGTGCATATGCATGAGTACCAATAAATCAGCTTAATTGAACCTTCACGGCTCTGATCTTTTGTGCCTGACACACACTGCCTGAGAGAAATTCAACATGGTGACAAAATTTAAGAAAGGGGAATGTATGACAGATAGTCAACAGTCAAAATTATAAGCAGAATAAGGGCCCAGATAAAATTGTAATATTAAAAGTTTTACAATAAGATTTTGGAATTATTATAAACTTTTTAGTTCCCTCTGGTGTCATTTTTGAAATTATGAAATTGCTTATCTATGTCATGTCATATAAAAACAAATTCAGGATCTATTTCCCATGAGAGATTGTTTTTATATGACATGACATAGATAAGCAATTTCATGATTTCAAAAATGACACCAGAGGGAACTAAAATTTTTAAGTAGAGGAATGATATACATGCCTGTAAGATGAGCCAATGCATTATGACAATGAAAATATTGAAGAAGACTTTTGAAGACTGGAATTTAAAAATAGTAGCCACAACATCAACAATGTCAATAATGGTAAGACAAGATAGAGATGGTATTGGAAATTGATTTAAAATTGACAGGCCAAGATAATGACTTTTAAAAAGGCTGTTTCACTGAATCTGCAAAAGAAATTGGCTGAATTTTTAAAATGGAAATAAAAATGACAAACTAAGAAAGTGACCAGAGTAATTTTTTCCTATTGGATTTATACAAGAAGGTTGTTAAAGCCTTGAAAAATTCTATGCAATGGGACAAAGAAGAAATGAAGAGAAATCAAATCCTATACCAATATTTGAATGCACTAAAAATTAAGATTATTAGAAGTAAAAGGAAGGAACACAAAATTGGCTTATTTGATCACGGTTAAAACAAGATATGTTCTTACTCCTGGCTATTCTTTATGGACATTCTGCTTACACCAAAAGTGAAAAGATGATGTTTTATGGATTTGTTTATAGATAAGAGATGGGATATGGAATGGAGAAATAAATATTTATAACTTTAGAAAAAGCTGAGGAGTTACTAAATTAATTTATACTTGTGATGAAGGTTGGAAGTCACTTCTTTATACATTTCTTTTTCTTTATTACATTTTCTTTTCTTGCTTTCTTTGCACGTTTTTTACTCATTCCATTTTCTGTTCTTTCTTTAGGTTTAGTTTGTATTAGATTTTACTATTATAATCAACAATTTTCATTAATATTACATGTATGTATGTCAAAGAAAATTACCATTGGGAGCCTTCTTTATTTCTGAAGCTTATTTTTGAACAAAAGATCTATGAATCAAAGGGTTTTTCTATGTGATGTGAATACTGTAAGAAAAGCTGCTTCAATAGTAGTAAATAGGATGTCCATTGCAGAATGTTCTACAGGATAATAATTAAGGGCATTACTGACATGCCCCCACATACATTTATTACTATGCTGCAGTATCCCTGATGGAATTGTGCACCTTAATTAATTCATCCATAGGTATGAAAGTAAATGCCTGACATTTATGATTACTACCTCCTTCGTAAATCTTATAAATTTTCTTCTAAGGATTTGAGCGTTTAAGGTGATATTTATATCAACGTATGATTTTAGAATATACTTACAGATACTTGCCATTAGTAGGATGCTCTAGCAAGACCATAAAAACAAGTACAGCTGGTCCTCGACTTACAACCACAATCGAGCCCAAACTTTCTGTTGCTATGTGAGACATTTGCTAAGTGAATTTTGACCCATTTTATGACCTTTCTTGCTGCAGTTTTTAAAGTAAAGCACTGCAGTTATTAAGTTAGTGACATGGCTGTTAAGTGAATCTGGCTTCCCCATTGACTTCGCTTGTCAGACATTTGCAGAAGGTGATCACATGACCTTGGGACACAGCAATGGTCATAAGTATGAACCAGTTGCCAAGCATCTGAATTTTGATCACAAGACCATGGGGGTGCTACAACGGTCATAAGTGTGAAAAATGGTCATAAGTCACTGTTTTCAGTGCCATTGTAACTTTGAACAATCATTAAATAAACTGATGCAAGTAGAAGACGGCCTGCATGCTGTTCATTTCTTCCACTCAACTTTTACTTCCAACATTAGCAGCTAAGCAAACCAGGAAATCTCACTGATGATTAATTTGTCCCAACAATGTGTACATATTTCAAGGCATCGTGTATATAATATCAAACAAATGATAGGGAGTTTGGTTTGCTGAGCCACCTTTGCTAGCAAAAAGGAGTCCAGCGGGAGCAATTAAATAGATTGTACTAATTTGTTTGCTCAATCACACTAAACCAAAAGACTAGAATTGCAAAAGAATTCTAATTAATTATTAGGTGTGAACGGGATCTTCATTTTAATATCAGTTGAGAAATTAAAATGCATGTGTAGAGATCTAGCTTAGATTTTTAGTTTTATATATTTACCAAAATATTGCATAGAGGAATCCTGCATACTATCTCAGCATTCCTTCCAAAAAAAGAATTCAATATATTAAATGCAATTATGGAGCACTTAATAATTATGTGTCCCTGCTTTTCAAGCAGAACACACAGGAGATAATGAGCTAGAGAGATGATTATCTTTAAAAGACATTTATCTGTGAAAGAATTTTTGATATTCAACTAAATCACCAGGGAATTATAAAAGATTAATGGCCTTATATTTCTTGGGGGAATATGAAGACATGCAGCTATAGGAGACACATCAGCAGCTAAGGAAACATGTGTCACTTTGTCTACCTGCACAAATTTCCAATTGTATGAGATTTGAACTTCAACAAGGCATAAAGATTATTGAAAATAAGATATTTTTTTCTTAAGTTTGATATCAAGGTTACTAATTTTAAGGGTGATAGCCAGATGTTCATTATAGAAAGCTTTTCCCCCACCCCATGAATTTTCCAGAGTTGTTGTTGGATTCACTGATACATATGAACCATATGAAGAATGGTTGCAGGTTTTGGGTCTTGCTAGTCTAAAGAAAAGAAGAATTAGGGGTAACATGATAGCAGTATTTCAGTATTTGAGAGGCTGCCACAAAGAAGAGGGAGTCAAATTGTTCTCCGATGCATTGGAGGCAGGACAAGAAACAATGGTTGGAAACTAATCAAAGGGAGAAGCAGCCTGGAATTAAGGAGAAACTACCTAATAGGACAATTAACCAGTGGAACAGCTTGCCTTCAGAAATCCTGGCTTCTCTTCTCTCTTCTCTTCTCTTCTCTTCTCTTCTCTTCTCTTCTCTTCTCTTCTCTTCTCTTCTCTTCTCTTCTCTTCTCTCCTCTCCTCTCCTCTCCTCTCCTCTCCTCTATTCTATTCTATTCTATTCTATTCTATTCTATTCTATTCTATTCTATTCTATTCTATTCTTTCCAATTACTGAATTCATTGTTCCTCTCCCTTTAGCACTCCATAATGTTTTTTTCCTTCATTAAGTAACCCAACCTCTGAATTCTAGCATTTATCTCTGCTTTATTCTTTTTAAGTAATCACATTTTACCAAATGCTTCCTTTGATCATTTTGTGTAGTAGAAGTACTGTTGTGGGTGTATATTGGTGTGTATTGGCGTGCATGTGTGCTTGCACATAGTATGCCAATACCATCACAAGACAGAATAAGACTTTGAACATAAACTTTACGAAAGGATGTAATGCACTTTTTTCTGTGGATTTCTTTTTACTAATGCTCCTCTTATGCATCAGTCTTTTTCATTTTAAGTCGCATGTCCCCTCTTAATGAGGAACTGCAAAGGAGAAAAAAACCAAGACATTGCTAGGCCAAATCATGAAAGATTCTACCCTGAGTTAGCTGTCTTGAGAGAAGCAGTTCTGCTTTTCAACAACAGCAACAAAAAAAAAAGATTAAACCATGCAAAACCAATCAGAACTTAGAAAAAGCTACTCTAGTTTTTTACCTAACTTCCTCAGTAGCAATCTCTATGGCAGAGGTCTCCAAACTTGCCAACTTTAAGACTTGTGGACTTCAATTCCCAGAATTCCTCAGTCAGCTATAGCATGGCTATATAAGGAATTCTGGGAATTGAAGTTCACAAGTCTTAAAGTTGGCAAGTTTGGGGACCCCTGCTCTATGGCAAAGTAGCTCAGTGTCTTGTTTGCTTCCAAAATACTAGCATTGCACCTGAGTCTTATAATGTGTTCCATCCACTATACTTTTTTCAATACTTTTGCTTCAAACAAGCTACCACATGAAAATAAAGTGTTGCTGTTCTTTGTCATCTTGCCTATTGTGCATCATGGGTCACTGAACAGGTGTTATAGAGCAGAAGGCATTCGTTTTCTATGAGTGATTAGACTCTGTAAAAAAAATATGAGTGTCCTGGGTCCAACTTCACAACCACCTTTTCATTTTGCTTGCTGTACTAAAATATAAAGTCCAGGTTACTGTGGATGGTGCTTGTTAACCAAGTTTGAGGCTCACCAGATAATTGGTACATATTCCAACTGTAAAACATGACATCTTGGATTGCTGGAAAAAGTAATCTGGAGTACAACTGGAATAATGGGAGTTGTATTTCTCGGCCACTGATAATAATACCATATATATCTCTCCATTCTTCTATTCGTAGTGCAGATAATCACTATGGCTCTTAGCCATTGATTTTTAAAAAAACCTTATTATTATGTGCTATCTCTTTTGTATTAATTGAATTCCATGTAAAGCTGTCCTAATTAAGAGCCACTGCTACATTTAGATCGAATGGATTGAGAAGATCAAGAAAACAAGAATCCTGCTTACAGCAATTTAATTTGTAATTAAACTCCATTGGCCTGTTTTCTTCTCGCATGTGGAATAACTGGTACACTAAAAGCAATTATAGGATTGAAATTATGAATGGAAAAACTTGGCTGTGCTGCTGGAGAATATGATACGGCAGATTTTCAGAGCCGCAAACTCCATAGGTATAAGGATCATTTGCAATATGAAATGTACTCAAAACATATCTCCCTCCCCCACCCATCTTTCTCTATCTTTCTTGTCTCATCTGCTAAATTTCGTTTCATCCCCAGTCAGTTCTGAAACATTCTCTACTAGTTTAATATATCCTGCTAAAGTTTTATGTACTAACATTAAATCTATTGACAGAGTGTTAAGTATATCTTCATATGTCAGAGGGGCTTTTTTCAAGAAGCAACTAACTGGACTTTCAGGTTTTTTTTTCTTTGAAGACATTTCACTTCCCATCCAAGAAGCTTCTTCAGAAGAACTGAAGAAGAGCTGAATAAGCTTCTTGGATGAGAAGTGAAATGACTTCACAGAAAAACTAGAAAGTCCAGTTGCCTCTTGAAAAAGCACCTTTAGGACAACCATGACCTGGATGATTGAGAATCTCCATAGATTCTATCTTCATATATTATATATCTTATATATCATATATATCCTATATCTTCATATTTTGTTGTTGAACACTGATTTATCTTTTGTAGGGTTGATTTTTGTAGCAGCCATATTAAGCATGAATGAATGACGACTACATGGATGGCAGTAGTATAACACAAACCAATTAATTCAATTACACCTTATTGTGTTTATTTAAATGATGCCTCTCAAATTTAATCTCAGTTACAGTTCTGAACTAAAGGACAAAAGACTCTTTTTCCATGCCTCTTTCTGCATTTCTGAACATAATAGGGGTTTTTCTTCTTTTTCAGATGTTTGATTGGATCAGCCATAACAAAGAGTTGTTCCTGCAGAGTCACACTGAAATTGGAGTGAGCTATCAACATGCCCTTGACTTACAGACACAACATAATCATTTTGCTATGAATTCCATGGTGAGTATATAACAGGTTTTCTCTAAGGAGGTACATGAGATAAATGTAGTATAAGAGGGTAGGATATGGGGAACCAATTAAAGGAGATGAAGGAATCCACCAAATGCTTGATCAGCAAAAGATCAAATTGATCATCTTGCAGTAACTTTTATTATATAAAATTTTAAAAACCTATCTTTGAGAATAGTACTATCCAATGAATTTTTACCAGACATACAGTATAGCAGGAGTGTCAAACTCAATTTCATTGGGGATGCATCAGGGTTGTGTCTGACCTCGGGGGGTGGCGTGATATGGCCAGGGTGGGCATGGCCATCTCAACATCAGTCATGTTGGGGGCACCTGTGGTTGCCCAAGTGCTCTGCCAGTGAAAATGGGCTCCTGAGCTCCATTCTCGGTTGCAACAGCCTCCTGCAACCCTTTGCCAGCGAAAATGGAGCTCATAGCCCTCCCAAGCTCCATTTTCACTGGCAGAGGCACCACTGTTTCCAAGGTGGACCCATGGGCCAAATCTAAGCACCCCATTGACTGAATCCGGCCTACAGGCCTTGAGTTTGACATCCCTGCAGTATAAAGATGCTTTTAATGTGATCATTAAATTAAAACTTAATACTCGACTAGTTTAAAGTTGTACACATGTGATTTCTTTTTGTATAATTTAATAACATCTTCTAATGAAAATGTCAAATATGACTTGAATGCCTTCTCTGATTACTTAGCCAGTTAAATGCTTATTTTCAACTTTACTATGAATTCCAAAAAACAAATCATTGTATACTGAAGTTTTCATTTTTATTGCTTTAATATTCAAAAATAAAGGGAGAAAAGAAAAAGAAAAACAGAAATCAAAAACAAGGGGCAGCCCCCAAACTGCACGGAAACCTGGCTTCTGTTCGCCCAGGCCTTCACTTCATTATGTTTCCATTTTTGGTGTTTTAAAAAAATGTTTAATTGGTTTTATTATTATTATTTTGGTTGTTGTGAGCATAAACAGAAAGAAGCTACAGACTGGCGATCCAAGAATGTAAATCAGTACATTAACATCTTTAATAAAATCTTTGGGACACAATATTAATAAGTGTAAACCAAAATAGGCAGTAAGACAAGTACATGTCATATACTGTAAGTAAGCAACTACTCACACTTTTTATATTGCCAATAAAGTGAGGCTGATAGCTGACTTTTCAACCTTTCTGAGGGTTGGAGGGGTGTCAAGAAAAATGAAAAATAATCTTTTGTTGAATTAGTTTCATTTTAAGATATTCTTTTAGTTCTTAGCCAATCATTGGTTGATATGGCATATTCCAGCTAGTTATTCCAAAGTTCTTGCAAACAATATCCACTTAGCAATATTCATTAATTTTTTTTACAAAAAAATACTGTAGATTTAAAGTTGTTAAGTCTACAACTTTTGTTCAATTATGCTAGCTATTTGGGGCTTTAAAATTGTGCTAATGCATCTGACATAAATAGTGGCGGGATTCAAAATGTTTTACTACCGGTTCTGTGGGCGTGGCTTGGTGGGTGTGGTGTGGTTGATGGGTGTGGTTTGGTGGGCATGGCAGGGAAAGGTTACTGCCCACCCCATTAATCTGCTTTCCAGCTCCATTCTCCTGTGCAGGGCAACCAAAGAAGACCCAGCCGATCAGCTGGGACTCAGGAGGCAGAGAATAGATGGGGGCGGGGCCAGTCAGAGGTGGCATTTGCCGGTTCTCTGAACTACTCAAAATTTCCACTACCGGTTCTCTAGAACTGGTCAGAACCTGCTGAATACCACCTCTGGACGTAAATCAAGAACTGTTTTAATTTAAAAAATCCCACCATTTTGCAATTTTGTACAACCCCAAATTTATATTTAAACTCAATTTTGATTTTTAAAAAATCTTGACAAGATTTTAATTTAAAGTAGTGCCACCTTGCTTGGGGCAGTTTTCAAAACTGGATCATAGCAGGGAGCTTGTTATGTAATAAGGGTTGAAGAAGTCACGTAATTCTCTGATTATGACCATAATACTTTTTCACAATAAATTGTGTTCCATTGAAAATCAAAAATCTAGTTGAGGTTCTTTATGAAAACATTTTTAAAGTATTAATATGCCTAAAATAAATGTACTCATCTAAGGAAACCTCTAATAAACAGATCAACCTTGAAATAAGATTAATTGTATTGCTTTTATATTTCAGTGGGACTTTTAAACATTGCCCCATGAAATAATTCTTCCTAGATATTTAAAAGTATTCAAGCAACAGTTGAAATCCTAATTATTATAAATTTTCATAGAAACATTAGCTTCCATAGGAATTGTATAACGTACTCCTAATTAATTTAATAACCTCATACATTATTTATATTTATGAAATGTATACACTCCTAAATCAGATCGGTCCGGATTCAACAAATTTGATATAGAAAATACATAAATATAGAAAATACATAAATATCAATGAGACATATCATATCATTAACATTTAATAGCAGTTTGTGTAGTTCCAGCTACTGTTGTACTCAAAATGTTCTCTACTAATAAAGCAGACCAATTGTTTTCATATGAAATTAAAATAAGAGGATTTGAGCTAAGATTTTCAGCACTCTAGAAGTCAACTCATTTAGTCATGAGAGTTAAATGTACTAAACAAAATATGCACGAGACAAAAGTGCAATGATGAAATTGTTTTTTTTTAATTCTGATACAATCCCACATATCCCAATGATCAATTGTTTCCACATTTTACTTGTTGCATTCTTATCACAATCCAGCATGTGGATTGTGGTAGTTGGAATAGGCCTTCTGAATTAAAATATCAGCTGAACTCTTAGGAACCTTTTAGCAATGTCCCCATTAATAAAACAGCTATAGTGTGAAATTAAATTTTGGTAGCCATTAAGAATTCAAAGTCACTAAATATTATATAGCAATATGTAGGTTAAGGATTATTCAGAAACACTTTCTATTACCATAATGCAGTATTACATCTATAGATTAATATGTTATTAAAAAGGCAAACTGGCTTTAAAATATATTTGGGGCTCTCATTAATTTAATTAGTTGCCTAAACCAAGTTACATTTTCCTCCTTAAGCACAAATCACCCTGATTGCCACTGCATATTTAAATAGCTCGCTCCACATGCTGCTTATTCTAATTGAAGCTATTCATAACTGCTTTACAGAAACTGGCTTATGCTTTGATATAACCGTTTAGAAGGGCAAGTTGTGACTTGAGAAAAGTGTGAATGCTGTTTTCAAACATGTCTATATTAGCCTACCCTTTATCAAACCAATTTGCCAAAAATTAGGGTAACTTGTACTTTCTTCCTGACGTTGTAGAGCATAGGAAAGGATTACAGTTTTCCATTAACGTAGCACCTTTTTACAATTTCATTTTAATCATATAAATTCTTTTGTCCCTATACTCTTGCCTTAACTCCTTCATGTGATTTCATAAAATTGTAGTGTTCTACTTTATCTTACAGTATGCTTTGATTAGATAGATAGATAGATAGATAGATAGATAGATAGATAGATAGATAGATAGATAGATAGATAGATAGGAAACAATTTCAAATTTCCTGTAATTCTTTGAATGGCCCTGGGGTTTTCAAAATCCCCTTGGCCCTCAGGAGTGGGCAAATGCTACAAAACAAATAATAATTCAGCTTACATCATGTTAATACTGCTCTCTTTCTAGCATCAGGAAAAAGAGCTTTTTGTGGAAATAATTGGCTTCTTCAGGTAATGGGTTCTGCATATTTTGCCTCTGTTGCAGGACAAATATTTACTATAAATCCAGAAAAAGAATAATTTCAATTGGAGTATTTTATATCCATTGTACTAAAAAAAACCCTCCTTTTGGCACATATAGAAAATTAGGAACACTTTGTATCATATCTGTACATAGACTGAGATTTTTTTGGTATGATCTTTAACAAAATAGTATTTTGGTGCCTATATATATTACTTCAGAACAGTGGTCCCCAACCTTTTGGGCATTAGGGACTGGTTCCGTGGAGAAAGGTTTTTCCATGGACCAGACCGGGCATGGTTTTATGTGCTGCCTGATTCTGCGGATGGGGCTTTGCTTGTTTGTGTGGCCCGGTTTCTAGCATGCTGCAGCATGGTATGGGTCCATGGATCAGGGATTGGAGACCCTGTCTCAGAAAATGAACTGCACAATCAGAGAAATCATGTTGCCAGAATGCATTACATTATGCTATAAGATGGGCTTTTTAAATATTTCCAACATGAAAATGGTACAGTAAATCAGAAATGTTCCAACCAATCTTTTTTGACCAGGTTTATCTTCAGATGCAGAAAACACTGTACAAAGAATGTTCTTCTCCAGCCTCAAAGCCCCCACTCCTCCTGACATTTGGAGTTCAGCTTCCAAATTCTCACCAATAATCAGGCTGGATGGGGAATTCTGGGAGATTAAAAAAAATCCGTACGTATGGATCGTGCCCAAGAAACTAATATAGGGACTGCATTCAGACACTGCATCTTTTATCTCAGATTGATTACATGTTGCATCAAGCAATACAAACTTTACCATATGATTTTGTTGACTATTCAGCTTGGCTTTTAGATTCTTTTCACTGCTACTTTGATTGTAAACGTTCTTCTTAACCTCCTCAACTGTCTCCTTTTAAAATATTTTATCGGATTATGTGATGGAATGTCTGGAATCCTAAGAGAGAGAGGCTGCTTTTCAGAAGGCGAAGAATCAAAGGAGCTTAGAAAGTCTGGTTGATAGGAAAAGTGGCCCCACCCTAGCAATTCACAGAGTATATCAATAGATATGCAGATAGTAGCTTTAGCCAGGCAAGATTCTGTCTGTAGGTGAACAACAATAAGGAAACTATAATTTTCGTATTGGTTGTACTAAAGTATAAATTTCAGTTCTCCTGTTTGATTTTTCTCTTTCAGAATGCCTACGTGAATATAAATCGCATCATGTCCGTTGCATCCAGGCTCTCAGAGGCTGGCCACTATGCATCTCAACAAATTAAGCAGATTTCCACACAGCTAGATCAAGAGTGGAAAAGCTTTGCTGCAGCATTGGATGAGCGTAGCACTATCCTGGCCATGTCTGCTGTATTTCACCAGAAGGCTGAACAGGTATGTAATTTTTACTGAGTCAGATGCCTTTCTGCCTTGTCTGTGGCTTTGACCTTGTTTAAATCACCATCAATATAATTAATACAACCTGTGTATTCCTTGCATTTTCTGACTGACTGAAGAAATATGAGTCGGCTATTGTTTTGAGGTTTAACATTGGGCTCCTCTCCCCGCTCCCAAAAAAATCTTTTTCCAGCCTGTTCAATACAGTGTATCCCTTTTTCTATTGGCTTAGGCTAGACAGAGTGACGTGAGAGTGGAGTGTTAAGAGAAAAGCTCATGGCCACACAAAGGAATACTGTTCACAGCTGCATGCTAACCTACTTAGTGGGCTTAGGCTGCTTTTTTAAAAATCTGTTATTAGAAAGTTGAAAATTCATGCATTTAATTTAAAACCCATATGTCAATAAATATGCTGTGCTTTATTTTTTAGACAAGCAAAACAATGGTTGAATTTCGTTACTACATTCACCATATAGGTGTTGGTAATGCAAAGATGAGTACATGCAACATCTATTACCACCGCTTTGGTCTTGCTAGCTTGTGCATGCTTTTTTGCCCTAGTGACATTGAACTTCTGTGCTTAGCACATGTACATCTTAAAGAATTTGGTAGAAGCTCTTAACTAACTGATCTTCTGGCTGCTATTTCAGTTATTTTCAATCGCAATTTTTTTTTCCAGAAAAAATGAATTCAAACATATTTTTAAAATATTCTGTTGTCCCTGCCAGTTTGTGGCAATAAAAATCAGCATGGGTTGCCTTCCTATCTTTTGTCCCACATGGTGTCACTGTTGCCTACAAAGAGATCCCGATAAAAGAGGTTTTCTTTGTCCAATCGATTAATGCTTAAGATATGTAAAGAAGAGGGGTACAGCAGAGCTCTAGTATTAAACATTTAGGTATCATCTTTTCTTTTCTGTTTTGCAACACTCTCCGGTATCTCTGTATCACACCTGCTGCACTCTCTAGGACTCTTTTTTTTTTTTTTAAAGAAAAGATGAAATCCTTGGATTCATCAGTGTTCATGTTTGAAAGGAATACATCTTAGCATAACTCGTGTAACTAAGGAAAGCCACAACTTGTGTAACTAAGGAGAGCCAGATATCCCAATGATACATGATACTGTACATAGTTTTTCTCACTCCTTTTTCATGTTTGTAGCAATTTCATTTGTGCCAATCTTTAAAACTTTGCCATTTTCTTTTTGCGATGTTTTGGAGTTCATATGATATAAAAACAGTCTTCCCCTTTTATGTACAGAAAGTTCACTTTAATATAACTAAGATGTAATACAGGATTCATTAACAAGGAGGGAATCACTAATGGATCAGAAATTTGATTCAGAAGGATATTTTTTCCTATTAAGATAATACTCCATAATCCATTTCAAACTTTTTTTGGGTGGGAGGAGATAATATCCACTGAAATCAGTAGAATATTTTACCATTTAATTATCTATTGGATATCATTGCATTTAAATTACTTTAATTTGTTGTTTTTTAAAAACTAAAAATCTCTAGTTAACTTGTGGTCACTGAAATTCAGTTTGAACATGGTGGTGCAGTGGTTAGAATGCAGTACTACAGGCTAACTCACTGTTCACTCCTGGAGTTTGATTCTGAGCAGCTCAAAGTTGGCTCAGCCTTCCAACCTTCCGAGGTGGGTAAAATGAGGACCCAGATTGTTGGGGGCAATAGCCTGACTGTCTGTAAGCCATTTAGAGAGGGCTGTAAGGCACTATGAAGCAATATAGAAGTCTA
The DNA here is from genome assembly GCA_023653725.1 of Bungarus multicinctus. Lineage (NCBI taxonomy): Eukaryota > Metazoa > Chordata > Lepidosauria > Squamata > Elapidae > Bungarus > Bungarus multicinctus. The sequence goes on along the minus strand of CM042838.1, from coordinate 43,721,587 downwards.
AGTGCTATTGCTATTAATAATTATAGAATCTGGAGTTTTTAATTCTGAAAAGGAAGAGCAATCGTGAGAACAAATTAATCTATAGTATTTTATACTAAATTGGTTAATTAATCTAGTTTAGTATTGTTTGTCTAGACTGTCAGGAGCACTCTATTAATTCATACTGAGAGCTGCTTTTAGTTTTCCCACTAAGTTTCTTTTGTAGATAAGTTGTGTAGAGTTGAACCTGTTATCTTTCTATAAAACAGGGTGCTTTTGAACTAAATATTTTTGTCTGGAAGCATATTTTGTCAAAGAACATCTTCTGAAGGCAGACTAGTTCAGCTATTGCTTGACAATTTCCTTCAATTGTCTTTCCTCCAAAAGTATCATTTGTTTTTTCTTTTCTCTTTACTTTTGATAACATAGTCACATAAATAATAACAGCAACATGGGGATCTTGAATAATTGAGAATAGGAAGCCTTTGGACAATTCAATCAAAATATAATCTGAAATTGCCTCTTTAATCCTGTGAGGTTGTAATACCAATAAAGCCACAAGAAAGATCTCAGGCTTTCTTTGCTCTCCTTTTCTTTCCCTTCAATATTTCGTCATGAATCAGAATGCAATCTCTTTGCAGACCGAAATTCATCTCTCTGATGAGGAGGAAGATCGTAGAATAGTAGTGATTGGTTCTGGTTTAAATTGCTGGAAGTCATCTCTATAAGAAAAGCATAATAGATCATAGCACAAGCTGGTGTTGTTCATCCATGCTGTTCGAATGTAACTTTAGCCCCAGACTGTTACTGCTTTTGATTGATGTCTGTTGTCATGTATATGCCCAGTTTAATTTTTATCACTGAATGCTTTTTACTTTTGAAATAATCCTATGCTGCATATCTGCTCCTCTGTAAAGAGAGACAATAGATAATCAAATACATGTGCAATAATCATTGATTGAATGATTATTGATTAATTATGTGCCATCAAGTCATTGTCAACTCCTAAGAACCACTTAGATAAATTTCCTGCATGAACAATGCTCGTTGTTCATTTTAATTATTGAATTTATTTAGAATGTGTTAATATGTTGAATGAAGAAGGACTTTGTTCCTGAATAAAATTGGAGGGGGGTTTTCTTTTTAATCTAATTGGTGCATTGGTTGATTATCTTATTAGACATTGCAAGCTTGCAATACGTTTTTTGGGGATAAAAATGTTTGAAATAATACACTTCAGGGAGCATAGCATTTCAGGAGCCAGATATAGTGAAACACTTTGAAAACAGATTAGAAACTTTATATTACAGGGTTTTTTTAAAATGTTTCTCAAATGTTGGAGCTGTTGGCTATATTTTTTTATTCTTATACAGTTAAACTCCTTAAGCACAACAGAATGAGTAGTAGATAATGTAATTTAAAAAATATGGGAAGATTAGTAAGAAGTAATGAAGTGGACTTACGTGTGAGATTGTGAAGAGGTTTGTCAGTGTGTCATGTTCCATTTGAAATAATATAATTATTGATCAAGACTTTTGATATATCAGGAAAGCAAGGTCCTAAATGTGATCAAAGTGTACGTATTTTATGGATGTAGGACTTTGAAGCCAACTCAAGTGAGTTCTTATAGCTGATCTATGATCTTAAAAACTATTATGAAATATAGATTATGGATCTAATTTCTAATACTTACCTGAAAATTCATTTGTTTTAAAACAATTATTCTAGCTTGATAATATATGATGGCTGTGCTTCGTTTGGTTGTTATCCACTAGAATCCACTTGGGTTCTGGCAAATTAATATGTATCACGGAGCTCATATGGACTTGTTACAACAGGTCAACATCCATTTTTGGAGGGCAAAAATATATATTACTTTTTAGGATTTCTCGTTCATTGGCAAAATGACCTCTGGTATATTTTCCATATTCCATTTCTCAAAGCATTTCTCTGCTTTGGATGGTACACTAAATTTGTTGCAGGGTGACCTCAAATATTTGGCTACTTTGGCTACTTTGCAGAGGCAACAATTCCTCATCAAATGAGCCAGTGGCTACATTAATTCCTCATCAAATGAGCCAGTAGCCCATTAATGGTGTTTTGAATTACCTTTATCAAAAAAAAACTACAATAGCACAATGGTTATAAAACAAACTTTATAAAAGTTACTGGTTTGAAACATAGTAGAATTTTTGTTTAAATTACTTTTTTTCCTGTCCCTGGGCTTCCTATTTTTCTCTGAATTTTTTTTTTATGTCCAACATTGCAGAATTTCATCATTTCTCCACTCACCAGAGACAGCAGAGTTGTACCCCAGCTCCCAAATAAAGATTATTTGGGCTTTTTGAATGCTGAGGGTAAACCATTCTGTCTTGAGCATCTAGAAATAAAAATTCTAATTCATTTTAAAATTAATTTGTATTTGTGTATGTGTCTGTGGGGGGAGGGAGAGAGGAGAGGAGGGAAAGGAGGGAGGGAGGGAGAGAAAAGTAATATTTTGGCTGCCTTATGCATTAATAATAAATTTTCTAACCTAACTGCAATTATCTAAAGCAATTGATTTCCTTCCACATAATTTGGAATCCTATTTTTGATTTGCCCTCACAATAATTTTTTTTTTCTTAAAGGCAGCAAAAAAATACAGCTTTTTATTTGCTTTTGGGGAGTGGAGGTAGGGGAAGAATTCTTTTACAGATAATTTTGAAATTTTGGAAGTTGTCCAAAATTGTTTGGAACTAGAGAATTTAATGAAAAACAAACCAGAGCCCTCTTGAGTTTATCAAATGAATTATGAAGTGATGTGTATTCTGGACCACATTTCAACTAGAAAATGGCATTATAATTTTGCTGGCTGTGCTGTGTTATGCTACTTTTGCATTATTACATGTTTTTGTTAGAGATGGAAAGAGATGGTGTTTTTTTTTTTTTTAAAGAGATGGTGTTATGTTTTTATTTTGGTACTTAAGCTGTTAGATTTTTGGTAACGAAGTAAATTCTTCTTGCAATTCTTTCAGTTTTTGTCTGGTGTAGATGCCTGGTGTAAAATGTGCAGTGAAGGAGGTCTCCCCTCGGAAATGCAAAACCTGGAATTGGCCATCCATCATCATCAGTCTCTTTATGAACAGGTCACTCAGGCTTACACTGAGGTGAGTGTTTCTAGACGGATTTTTAATAATCACCAGGAGATTTCACAATGTAATTAACAGAGATGGTTGAATATGCAAAAGGAGAACTGAGGGTTATGGGCTACATAATTTATATGACGTGTTCATCTGGTTTTTCATTCCATGCTGATATATTAAGTAGCCTAGCTAATGGATCTTCTGTAATTTTTTTTCTAGTACTATCAAGTTTCTTATTCAGCTCAGAAGATGGTGCAATTTATGCTTGTATTTAAAACTAATCTCATTTTCCGATTCCAGAAACGTCCGTATAGGATTGTAGCCTGAGTTACAGGCTACAACAGACTTTACTTAGGAGTGTAAAATCATTTTCAAGCTGTGTGATTCTAATAGCAATTTTAAGAATCCCATGGTGTAAGAAAATACTGTCCTCAGGAAGATGAGTGATGCAATCCAAGCGATTAGCATCAAGTAAGTTACATTGGACATAGTCTTCAGAATTCCCTAATACAGGACTGGCAAACTCAAGGCCTGGGGGCCAGATTCGGCCTGTCGGGTGCTTAGATGTGGCCTATGGGGCTGCCCTGGAAACAGTGAAGGACTGGCTCATGGTGCTTCTTCCAGAGAAAACAAAGCTCAGTGAGGCTATACAAGGCCCACACGGGCTGTTTTCGGCTGTGATGGCCTCCTGCAACCCTCTGCCAGAAAAAAATGGAGCTTGGGGGCTGGGTGCAGCCCACCTGGACTCTGTTGTTGGCCATGATGGCCTTCTAGAGCCCTCTGCCAGTGAAAATGGAGGCCTGGGGAGGCCACACACTCCATTTTCGCTGGCAGAGGGCTGCAGGAGGCTGTCGCAGTCGAAAACATAGCTTTGACGACTGCTGTTGAGCTGGCAGGCCACACTGGCCATGCCTCCGGCTACCCCCAGCCACCCTGAGATCAAACACAACCCTGATGCTGCCCTCAATGAAATCAAGTTTGATGCCCCTGCTCTAATACAAACCTATATAGCTTGGAATCATTTGTTCAAAAATGAATTTGCTTTCTTGACATGGTCTAGTTCAGAGAGAATACTGTGGATAGCTAACCCATATCTTCCAAGAAATCAAAAGGGCTAAGAAAATAAATAATCACTTCTGAATTGCATGCAGAAATTAATCACTAGTCAATGAAGCAGTGATGTTACGTGATAATAATGATTATCTAGTAAGTATATAGGGCTGCTATATTTTTCACCAAGTGATATTTTCAAGTAATCCCTATATTGGAAATCACAAGGGTATAATCAGTACCCTGTTTTAGATAAGACCATAATTGGGGCACCAACTTGAGTAAAGGCCCTCCTGTTGCAATAGGAGCCGTGAATTCGGAAGAACCCTGAATTTGCAGGTCTGATCTTTATAGGAGAACACATCCCTATCATGACTCAAAGATAATATGACTGGTTCTTCCAGATCCTTTATTTCAAGACATTTTATAGGAAAGGAAGGAAGGAAGGAAGGAAGGAAGGAAGGAAGGAAGGAAGGAAGGAAGGAATATATGATTTAGAACTGAATTACATGGGAATTTTCTAGGCTTTGCTTCAGTTCTAATATCTGCTAGTTAACTAATTTTTGCTAATTAAATATGGATTCCTCTGAGGCAGCACTTAATGTGGATATAGTATTATCGTAATACTAATGCTTGATAATCATAAGCAATGGATCACATACCAGAAGACAATGAATTATTAGAGAATCAGGTGAGTTTCACTTTTAAATGTATGAGAAAATATTATCACAACTAAATTTTTTTTGAGACTTCTCCGACCAAATAACAACTAAGTAAACTAAAGAGTATTACATTCTTCCATGTGACATTTTCACCTGGCTGTATTTTTTTACAAATATATTTTATTTATCAAAATTTTGGTCTGCATAACAACTTCAGGTATGTCTCAGAGGAGACATACTAGAATGAAATAAAAATAATTTACTTTATTTAAAAACAATAGACATGTAACAATAAGAGAAAAGCACATTTCTGCGAGAAACAATATAACTGGTTTCCTGAGATGAAAGTGCAATTGCAAATTATTTACTTGAAATCATTTATCCAATGGTTTTCAGAGATTCAATACTAACCAAATTTACAGAAGCAGCAAAAAAAGAGATCCTTCCAAATTATATTTGACTTTTAACAAACAGTATACATGCAAAATTATCTGGTACAATCAGTTTTTAACAGCTTGACAGAAATCTCCTCCTGTATCTTTCAGGTAAGTCAGGATGGAAAAGCTTTACTGGATGTCCTACAACGTCCCTTGAGTCCTGGAAACTCAGAATCCCTCACTGCTACAGCAAATTATTCCAAGGCTGTTCACCAAGTTTTGGATGTGGTTCATGAGGTCTTACATCACCAGCGACGCTTGGAGAGCATCTGGCAACACAGGAAGGTTCGGTTACATCAGCGGCTTCAACTTTGTGTTTTCCAACAAGATGTTCAGCAGGTAATGTAATAGCTTATTCATATGCGAAGCAGTGGTTAAATATAATCCTGTTCTCCACAAAACAACGCTCTCTCCATCATTAAGGGCAATTCCTATAGACTTTAACCAGTATGATCCAAGATAACAAGGGAATTCTGGGAGTCATAGTCCAATACAACTACAGGAAGCCACATCAAGGAAAAGTGACACAGGATAAAGACAACCTGATGATATGAGGGCCAATTTGTGTGTGTGTGTGTGTGTGTGTGTAAAATAATTCGATAAATTCTGACACATGAAACCACACTGGTTATTCTTTAGCTTTAGGAAATAATTTTAGGCCATGTCTTTCTGAGCCACAGTATGTGTGTGAAGAAAAAAATATAAGAGAAAAGTCAAACGAAGTATTTATAAGAACTTATTTCCAACATTTCATATAGTTACAAAAAGATGTGTATAAAGTGATTTGGAAATTATTGTTTACTTATTCCCAGTATATGAGAACTCCAGGCACACAGCTGTTGAAATTAATACAGTCAAGATTTTGTAGATCCAAAATTAGTCAGAGAAATTATAGTGCTGTCACTGGACTTGACTTACTAAACCATGTGGGTTTTTTGCTCATAGGGAATATCTAAATCCAATCCATTAGCTTCTGAGTTGGTGCAGTGTTGAATATTGTAAGTAAGAACTTCTGCAGGGAAACAACAATCTATGTATGCATGACACCTTCACACAACTTTCGTATTTATGTGAAACATCATGATACACATTTGTCAATAATGATGCCCATTTTATGACTTTGGTGGCATCTTGCCTTGGATGCCATTAATTATAACCATGGTAATTAATGCACAAACATTTCCTGTGGGGAAATATAGTAAGTCCTTATATAGAGTCAGGGAAAGTATCTGCCTGAACAGAAAAATATATGGAAGTTCAGCTAGGGCCAGCCATTGATTAAACATTAGTTTACCTCTTTATTGTTTATTGCTAGTAATCAATATAGTATTTGGACGGCTTACAGAATTTGATAACATCATTTCAAAGTGATGCTTTAGTCTACTTTTTAAATTGGATTTATGTTTATTTATGTGTATGTTTGTTTACTTATTGCATTTGTATGGTCGTCCATTTCACAGAGTGACTCTGCCTGACATACAACAAGGATATAAAATGATAAACATGTCAAAAAACATCATTACAAATTATAATTTATATACTGCTAGTTTCAATTAATTGAGTCGCGATGGTTGATTTATTATAATTACTTCTTTTTTTATTAACTCCACATAGGCATTTAAATATAATTCCATAATATCTATTGGAAGTTCATTTTCATAATAACCAAATACCGTAGAATTTTGGAGGAAAAAGTTTGAAAAGGTCTAGTCTAGTCAAATTTAGCCAACTGTAGCCTAGCCTCCTGGTTAAGTTCATTAGAGCTCACAACACATATTGAGCCACATAATTCAGCTCACAGTCTGCTTCAGCACAATACCTAATTCTAGCCAATACTGGATATTAGAAAAATTAATATTTCCTGTGATTTAGCCCTGAATTAAATCTTTCCTACTGCAAACTTAGGAGCAAGGTGGCTCACATGGTTAGGACTGCTGGGCTGATGATTGGCAGCTCATGTTCAAGACCCAGTTGCTGCTGTGTGGTGAGGTGAGCTCTTGTCACTCACTCCAGCAGCTGCCGACCCAGCAATTCAAAAGCAGGTGACCACAAATAGATAGATGGGTAGATAGACTTATTCACAGGGACACAAAAGGAGCCCCCAACTGGGTGTCTCCCAGGCAACGGTGATGTCACCAGTTGATCCTTTCACCATAGAAGCCCTTTGGTGCGTCCAACACAGAAATATAGTATAGTACTGTAAACTTGACATTGTATTACAAACCAGAACAGCTTAGCACACAAATATTTTTGAAGTCTGAATTATGTCTCAGATTTCAGGTTTCCTGCAGTTTCTCCTCTTTGGATTTAACATATAGGAAACTATCAAACAAGATATAATGCGACTTCTGGTTTCCCATTCTATTTCTCATTTTAGTCTTAAGTAGCTTACAATCTCACAGTTTATTTTTTGGTCTACACGACTGCAATACAGAAGTACTAGTACTTTATTTTAAAGCATGGATCCCCCAACCTGTGGGCTGTGGTCCACTAGTGGACCACGAGAGATTTGCAACTAGGCCACGGAAACAGCCAGCAGGCCAAGTGCGCACACATATGCATCCTCACTTGCGTGAGTAGTGGACGAACATGCATGCTCCATTTAGGTGCGCAAGCATGCTGCTTTTTGTGCAAATGGAGCTGTGCACACTCGCTTGCCTCCCCCACCACCCCGTTGCTGATCCACAAAGCTGGAAACATTGAGGAATACAGTTAAGGATTACTATTTAAAAGTTATGATAAAATAATGTTTCTGAACTGTTTCGAGCACATTGAAAGCTTAGTATATCATACTATTGATAATATATTACATATTGTTCCCACTATGACAATTTTTAAAACTATCACTGCTGCCTTATAGAAACTCTTTCCCATTCTTAATTGTCTTATCTTCTCTTACTATTAGCAAGTAGGTGTTCACATCAGGGGTGGGATTCAAATTTCTTAACAACCGGTTCTGTGGGTGTGGCTTAATTTGTGGGCATGGCTTGGTGGTCATGTGACTGGGTAGGTGTGGCTTGCTGGCTGGGCGTAGCTTGGTGGTCACATGACTGGCTAGGCGTGGCTTGATGGTCACATGACTGGCTGGGCATGATCAACTCAATGTCACTTACATCAAGGGGTGCCTCGCCTGGCCCCTCCCCTGCCAACCATTCCTTGTCATACCCAGCCTCAACTTATCTATAGTTCTGTAAAAATGTTGTTCACCTTTTTTTGACTTTATTATCTATGTGCTATAGATGTACTTTCATGGACTCTTGAAAGGAGGAAATGGCTCACATGCTTTGCCCAAGAGTTTGATAGGCAACAGGCTTTTAGTGGGCTGCCAGAAAGAAAGGGGACAATGTATTTTCCAAAGAAGCAGAATGCAAAACAAGAAGCAATGGATGGAAACTGAACAAAGAGGGAAGCAACGTAAAACTTCTTAAAACTTCCTGATCGTGAGAACAATTAACCAATGGACCTGCTTGTCTCCAGAAGTTCTGGGTGCTCCAGCACTGGGGGTTTTTAAGAAAAGATTGAACAGCCGTTTCTCTGAAATGGTATAGAGTTCCCCCCAAGGTCCCTTCTAAGTGTTATTCTGATACCTTTCCCAGGACCTCCACTCAAGATCCAAAATGTGGCTGTGATAGTTGATCAGAGCTCCTCTGTTTTTTATATGCAGCAGCTTTAGCATTTAGGACAGAGGTCTCGAAACTTGGCAACTTTAAGTTTTGTGGATTTTAATTCCCAGAATTCTGGGAGTTGAAGTCCACAAGTCTTAAAGTTGCCAAGTTTGGGGACCTCTGGTTTAGGATCAGAGCTAAGTTAGTTACTTTTCTATTAATACATAATCCTTAAAAGGGCTCTCCTGCATGGTCTAATTCAGAAGTCCCCAACCTTACTGGCACCAGGGACTGGCTTCATGGAAGACAATTTTACCATGGACCTATGTGTATGTGTGTGTGTGAGAGAGAGAGAGAGAGAGAGAGAGAGACGGGGAGAGAGAGAGAGAGAGAGAACGGGGAGAAAAGTATACAGTTTGGGAAAGAAGCACAAACAGAAGTATAAATTAAATAGTGGGTGGGCCACGCATGAAGTAAAATAAGTGTGGGATTGTTACTTAAAGCCTGCCACCAGATGATTTTGCTCCAGTCCAGGAAAAAATCAGAATAAGCACACAGGGAAGACTTCACTAGAAAGGGCTTTGTTTTGCTCCTGGAGAAAATCAGAATAAAAAACTGGAAAAGCCTTCACAGGAAGAGGCTTTTTTGTTCTGCTCTGGAAGAAAATTAGAAGACACAGAGAAATCTTCACTGGAAGAGACTGTCTGCTTTTGCTCCAGAGGAAACCCCCAATCAAAGACCCTGGAAAGCAGGAAGAGGGTAAATGACTACCACCTGCACTTTTCAATGGTTCAGCACAATGATTCTCTTCCAGATTAGACCTGAGACTTTCTTCTAAGAGTGTGGGAAGAAAGGGGGAGGGGGAGAAGAGACAATTCTTACTCACCCTTCCAGCAAAATAAACGAAAGATCCAGCACGTGGAGGAAGTGCTGACAAAACCATTCAAAAGAGAGAAGGGGCGGGGAGGGGGAGAGGCAGAGACAGAGAGATATTCAGCACTCAGCAGTCTTGGTGTAAATGAGAGAGGGATTCCCTTGGAGACCTAGCAGTTAAGGTGACATTCCCACACATACACATACCTTGTTTCCCTCCAACAAGGCTTTGGGAAAGCACCTGGTTGCAAGTTGAGCTGTTGCGTGTTTGTCTTGCAAACTTGGAGAGGTGCAGGAAGGGAACGCAAGCCCAGTTGCAATGCTGGGAGAAGGAGAGGAGGAAAGTGGGGAAGAAGAAGGAAGAAGAGGATAGCAGGAAAAACAGGAAGCAGGAGGAAGAAGAGGAGGAGGAGGAGGCAGAAGCCGGCATAGCAAAAGGAGCAGGAGGAGGAAAGACCTGGAACTCAGTTGTTGCAAGCCAATTGCAAGCCCAGCTGCCAAAGAACCTTTATTGTTTGAGGGGCAGGAACAAACTGAATGAAGCCCTTACATGCTGGCCAATGAGAGGGAGAGCAGGCAGCCGTCGGGTGAGAGAGGCAAACTAATCACCTAATTGAGCAGCCCGTTTTCTGCCCTAATCACCAGTTGGGTGGGCACGGCCAGGGGTATGTGACAGGCAACACTCCTCCTGCACCCTCCCAAAGCAAAAAAAAAAGGCCATTTTCGGCATTACAAGCCTCCTCAGGAGACCCAAAACGGCACACGGGGGGGGGCTCCCCCTGCACCTCCCTCCCCGGGGCGCCCTCCCCGTGCACCATTTTGGGTCTCCTGAGGCTCCAGGGAGGCTTGCTATTGCTAAAAATGGGCTGCTCAATTAGCCTCTCCCTGGAGCCTTAGAAGACCCAAAATAGCACTGGGGAAGGGGCAGGGGGGCACCCTCATGCACTCCCCCCCATCCACCCCACTCCCCACCCTGTTTTTGGCTTTGCAAGCCTCCACTTACCTGGGAGCCAGAACCAGGCGCATGGAGACTTCTGGAAGGGGAGGGGCAGGGTGGGCGGGGCCAGCTGGTCTTTGGAACTACTGGTTCATCGAACTGGATGTACAATTAACATCCTGTTCTCCCGAACCGGTAGAATCCCACCCCTGATTCACATGTGGTAGTGCATATGCTAAGCCAATATGTAACAGTGAAGCCAATACTGATTCAACAAACCTGGCAACCATATCCTTAATCTTTTCTAAATGAAGGAAATATTCCTTGTTTCTCTAGAATATAGTGACAGATGTCTGTATTTTCAATTACTATATTGATTCAGTTCTAAGACGTTCACACTAATCTTGTAATAACATATTCGTGTCTTTGTAGACATAAATGTCAGAATATTTCATATTGCTTTAGATTTCTGCCCCTGGCTTAACATCTACATCTACACAGAAGTCTACATTACAGTAGTAGCAGCTACAGTATAAGACAAAAGAGTAAATCTGCCATTAATTTTTCAGATTTATGAGAGTTTTATTGTCTCCTCTCCCCATAACATACACTCTCCCCATAACATCCAGCTGGGTGCTGGATCAGTTCTGCTAAGATGCATATCAATTGCACCCCTTTTTTCTGTGCCATGGCATCCTTCCTCCTCTCTAGATAGAGTTAGAAATAATCAAAGGAAGCAGGTTTATTTACATCTTCATTTGTGGATACTTAAATTGCTTTGAAATAACTCCTTTTCCCTGCAGCTGCTGTTTCAACTGTTTAGACTATTGGAGAAATCAATTCCAGCAAGTAATCTAGGAGAAGATATCTAGGATCGTTATCTCCTCTCCCCTTAAGCTGATCCTCAGATCTCTTCCCTTCGTTTCTATAACCTTTCACTATAACTTAAATGCTTTTCAAGAATGTGGGAAGAGTTCGTTCCCTTTCTAGCAACAGTTTTTCCAGATTCACTTAAGCTGCCTTTCATTGTCCCTTGCTAAGAATACCCTTTCTTAAACTTCTAATTGTCAGCTGTCTGACTTCTTTCCTCTCTGTAGAATGTCCAACAACTGTAGCAAAAGAAAGCAAAGATGCCAATAGTAAGAGGTGCCTTGGGTGCAATCCCAAAACAACAGGAGCACCTCTTGAACACCATCGGCATTGACAAAATCACCATCAGTCAATTGCAAATGGCAACTTTACTTGGAACAGCTTACATCTTGCAATAATACCTTTAACCTATCAGACAACATCCACCTATCCTGGGACATTAAGAAGGACTCAATAGGTGGATAAAAATACCAAATCCAGTCTAAACATCCAGTTGACAGGAACAAAATTAACAGATTACTTTTTTTTTTCATTTTTCCCATTCTTCTTCTTTTTCCTCCTATCCCTGTATCTCCAGAGCTCGGCAGAGACCCTCATCACAGTTGTGGTGGGTCTGGAAGTTCTGGAGGATAATCTTTGTAACCGTTTACAGTGGACCAATTTATAGTGGACCAATTAAAGCTTCCTTCTTGGCCAGGTAGAGGGAGCACTGGTTGACTCAACCACAAATCTCTTTCATTTTAGGATTGTGGAGATGGGGCCTCCCTCCCTTAAAATGGTCTATTGCAGTTGAGGAGGTAAAATTGATCACTACAAGGAAATATCCTTAGCTGAATTTATTCTTGAAACAATACAATCATGCTTAAATATAAACTGCAAAAAACTGAATAATTTCATTTTTAAGTACTGAAACATTCCACAGGATATTTTTGGAGAACACATTATTATTAACTATCCATTTAAATAATTTGATTTGAACTTTCATAGTAAAGTAGCCTGAAATTATAATTTTTCTCTCCTTTCCAGAATTGCTAATCAGAACAAATTATTCTGTTTCATGCTTTAAAGCGGTTCTAATTAGAGAGTAACAATCATTTTCTTTAAAAACAAAATAACTGTGTATCAGGCTGCATGGTGATGATCTTACATTTTAAAATAAATATTTGTAATGCAGATTTATTTCCATGTAAAATTGTATTCTCTTCATTATAATGAGAAATTACGTTTTGGTTCTTGCAAATCCAATGAAGACTGTTTAGGACAAACTTCGTAAAGTTAAGTACAGTAGGAAGAAAGCCAACAGGGAGTATTGTTTTGGTTCTGTGTCATGATGTTAGAATTTGGGATTCTTTATGAAGCTTAATTGTGAGAGATTCAAGACTGATAAGTAAAATATCTCCTTACTCACTGTACAGTTTAATTATTTATTTTTATAATATACTTTATGCTCAATCTGCATATTCTGAATAACTCACATAAAAACATAAATATAATTTTAAAAACAAATGGAGAACCAATAATTTTTTATGAAAACTTAATTTAAAACAATACTGTGATGGTTTCAGAAAAGCCAAAAGCTTAGTGAAATAACAGCATGTTCACTATTCTCCTAATATCTAAGAAGAGTAGCTGGGCAGATTCAGACATTGATACCTTGGAGGGATTGACTGTTCCAGAATGATGGTGCAACCATGGAACAACCCAGCTTCCACCACCCCCACCTCTAGAGAAAAGTCAAGTCTCTTTCAACCACTTACTACATCATCATCTTTAGGTCCTGTGCAAACCCTATTGGGCAGCAAGTGTTTTCCAGCAGTTTCAATCATTTGCAGCATAATTTGCAGGAAATTAGGCTGACCTCAGAAAACTTGACACCAAATACTTAAGGAAGATCTTAAGGTTATTAATGTCCCTTTGGATGATGCCGAAGGCCTCTAGAGAATTGTTAAGGTGAAAATTCTTCGAGTTTTCTAACTGCTTATTGAGACAAAGGAGAGCAGAGGTTTATTTTTCCTGATAAAGGGGGGTTGTACAGATGTTCTAATATGGAATTACTTACAAATCATTCTCCTCTTTTGCATCTTCCGAGGATAATTGCAGGGAAGGGATAAGAAAATTTGCAGTCTTCTTGCTAGCGGAGTGAATGGCAGGTTTGAAGTCCATTTCCTCAGTACGCTGGGAGATTTCTCCTGCCGTCTGTGCTGGGAGGGGAAATTCTTCCATACAAGAACAAACCTTAAATTTGTCACAAATCTGACCTCAAACCTATTCAAATTTCAATAAAAGTTGATACAATTTAGCAATGTTCATTTGTACATAATGCAGTCTCATATTTCATAATCCAGTTCCAGTGGTCTTAAGTCTAAGTTAAAACTTGTTTTTAATTGTATGTGAGAACTACAAAAGTCTTGTGGGTTTTTTTTTTTTTTTTATGCACTGCTCCTACACAGGTAGTCCTCGATTTATGACCATAATGGAGTCCATATTTTTGATTGAAAGTCACTGTAATTGTTAAGTGAGGCATTCACATGACCGGCTCACTGAACAATTGCAATCTGAGCTATATTGAAGCTTTTAAGTGGCTGAGTGGTTCATTGAGCAACTACATAGAGGTACCTCAACAGGTGGGGGAGGCCTAGCATCCACAGGCATGGGGAAATCTGGCAGGGGCAGGGAGGCATTGGCCAGCTAGCTCAGTGGTATACAGACTCTCTGTCCCACCTCACCAGGTCCACTTATGTTTTCATTGCCTTGCTCCATCTTAACTTATTCTTGGGATGGTTTGCAAGGCTCCTTCTCCAAATTGCATTGGGAAAATAGTGTGCACTTGCCTTTCCTCCTCTGGAGAAGGAATGGCTAGCAAAGTTGGCTCAGTATTTCCCAGGGCTGAAGCTCAGGGCCTTTAGCATCTTCTCCTCTGGAATCCAACTTCCTTCTTCTCTCCAGAGGAGAAAATGATAACAAAGGCAGCATTCTGAAAGCCTCTGCTCTGCTTGTAGCCCCATGGACTATAGCTGTTCCAGAAATGAGCATTGCCCTTCTCCATATTGGGGAGTATTGCAGATCACGGATACAACTAAGCCTAGTAATCTAACTTGCACTTTTCTTCTTTTCTTGAGAGTATTATTTGAAAGTCTTGATTGACTAAAACTATAAGAGTTAATAGGAATTGGTATTTGTGCACCCATCTACTGAAGACCATGGTTTATTGTAAACTAGAATAAAGGAAGAGAAAATGAATTAATGGAAGCTATAAAAGAAAAAAGAGCAGATATGCTAATGGAAAGCTAAGTTGAACTGTGAATGAAGATGTTGTGGAGTAGAGTTAATGAATATATGTAGGGGAGAGAATATGTAGATTTAATTATAAACAAGAGGTCTAAAGTGTATTGATCAGTGTCATCCAGTCAATAGGGTAGTTGAAACTAAATCCGTGCAAGACCGAGTGGCTCTGTGTCTGGTGTTCATTGGTTCAGGAAGAATTACCACCTTTAGCCTTGGATGGGGTGGCACTACCCCAAACAGACCCTGTGCATAATCTAGGGGTTCTCCTGGACTCACGACTCCTGTTCGAAGAGCAGGTGGCGGTCATGGCCAGGAGGGCCTTTGCGCAACTGCAGTTGTGCACCAGTTACTCCCTTTCCTGGATCAGCAGTCCCTACTCACAGTCACTCATGCCCTGGTCAATTCACATCTTGATTATTGCAACATGCTCTACATGGGGCTGCCCTTGAAGAGCATCCGGAAGCTCCAGTTGGTGCAAAATGCAGCGGCCCGCATGGTTTTATGCAGACCCTGGTGTGCACATGTATCACCTCTCCTGCAGGAGCTGCATTGGCTGCCAATTTGCTTCCGGGTGCAATTCAGGGTTCATGGCTTGGATCTGGGTTATCTGAGGAAACATCTCTTGCCAGTGACCTCTACCCGACCCATTAGAGCGAGGAGACAGGGAATGCTGCGGGTCCCACCCCATACACCTGGTGGGACCTAGAAGAAGGGCCTTCTCTGTGGTGGCTCCATCTCTCTGGAACATCATTCCCCCAGAGATTAGAATGTCCCCCTCATTAATACTATTCTGAAAGGCACTGAAGACCTGGTTTTGCAAACAGGCCTGGGGAACCCAGAGTGGGATGGAACCCATCAAATGGCTAGTGTGATCTGCTGTTGTCAGGATGGGGGGGGGGGGTGGCAGTTGGTTTTTGTTTTTGTTTTGTTTTGTTCTGTTTTTTGTTTTCCCAAATTTTGTTCTATTGTACTTTACTAATTTATTTGATTCTTTTTGTTAGTTCTTATTGTTTGTATTTTTATTTTTTGTTTTAAATATGATTTTACATTGTGTAAGCCATCTTGAGTCACCGTGGGCGAATAGGCGGCAATATAAATCAAATAAATAAATAAATAAATAATTACATGTTGTACTCCAATGAATGGTGATAATGTAAGAACAAGAGGTGAATCGTTTGAAAAGCATGCTAAACAAGATGAATTAATGTAATATGGAGAAAAGAGTTATACTCTGTTAGGTTTGTTTGTTTGGCATGGTATATGACATAAAATATAAAATAATGTCACTCTCTTAGGTGACATGGATAGATGAATAGAACAGTACGAAGAGGTATGGTAAAATATGTCGATGTAAGATAGCTTTAATTAGATTTTTCTTTCAATCCTTGCCTTTAATTTATTTTGTTCACCTCTCCTTTTTGTGGATTTGCATAATATTGCTTATCTCCAAAGGGAATAACATGATTGCATTAATATGTATAGTAAAATTAGGGTTCTGCTAGATCTTTTTTTTTTTGAGGAGGAGGAGGAGGAGGAAGAGGAGGGAGAGCTGGTTTCCATGTGAAAAAATGTATGAATTAGCTTATTTGAACATTTGGGGTTAGCATCTTGGCCGGTGGGTGGAAAGTCACTCTGGTCGTCTGTAATCTCAGAACAAAGTAGAGCATAAAAATATCAGCATGATGTAACGTGACAAATTTGTTGAACACAAAGTTCTATGTCTTTGGATGATTGCACCATTTGGTCCACAGTAATTTCTTAAATCAACATGAGAATTATAAAGCAACCGATTTCTCTACAAAAACAAAAACTTCTCACAGAATCTTTTCAACTCTTTCATGGCAGAGGAAGCAGTAGGCATGATTATATCTCAATGCAAGCAACGTTCTTTCTATCTTGCTGTGCAGGAAAATGCATTTATTCCATTATTTTTAGCACTTTGAGCCACCTAAAATGTGAATGCCATTCTCTTTGTAATGATAACTTCTATTTTTAAATATCTAATACTTCATCCTACTGTATTAAATAGTCAATCTCCCCTTAATAATACAATAATTGAAACTGATTGGGGATTTATTTATTTTTTTCTACTTGTAATTTGTTTCCAGTAGTATAAGTAGTATAATTAAGTACTTAATCAACAAATTAGGACTTAATCAAGAGAAAATATACCAGATTGGGTGTTTTTTAAAGCAACATGGAAGAAGGGGTCAAAGTAATTCAGATTGTTCATGGTCGTGTTTTAAGAAATAAGACTGATTTAAAATTAGATGAATATTAATAGCACTTATTACATCCTAACATGTCTTTCCATATTTGCATAGTGGTTAATAATAAGTTTGTGTACATAACTACTTTTGAAAGAGATACACACACACATAGGTATGTATGTGTCAAAGAATCACACATACATACAGTATATACATATACACATGTACATATCAATACACCAAATATATATAAAAACCAAATAGCACAGAAAAATTTTAGCAGATGAATATATTTTAGAATATTGTTGAGCAGACTAAGGTTTCCAGTATAATTTGGTTTCTCATATAGCTTGTTTCTTACTACAAGAAATTGTTTCTTACTACAAGAAATTGTAGTAATTCTTACTACAATTGTTAGATTACTAACAATTGGAATAACACACCTAGAATTAAACAAATCTGAATTGAGGAATTGAATATGAGAACTAAGCTGAGTTCACTGTTTACTGTAGATCTCTCTCTCTCTGTCTTCATTTCATCCATATAATTAGAAAACAGTAGTTGGTTTTGTTTTTGCTTTTGTAACATGTTTTGCTACATTTTTATGGTTAAAGCTTTAGCAAGATCTGTAGAGTTATAGGATGAAACTATTAATTGTACAGAGGAAAGACAATTTATAGAAAAATGAAACATGCAGATTGGATTGTTGGGTTTTAGTACCTCCATGCAGAAAGACCCCGAGGATATTTCTTGACTCAATCTTGGCGAGAGAATAAAAGGGAAATGATTAAGTGTTGCAATTGCCTCTGCATTTAATTTTATTCCATAATTTCGTTTTGTTGAGCAAACAATGATCAATACATTTTGCAAGTTGCTCTTTCCTTCAAGGAGAAAACAAACTGTCTGTTCTGTTTTCATAGTCTCAAGCGCTTATTAGGTATGTGAGAAAAATCACTAAATATGATAATGGAAAGGAGGAAGACACAGTATTTGGAAAGTGCTTGAAACAGCTCCTGGATTACTTCCTCTATGCTTTTTAGAAGAGCACATTACACGTAGTCCTCGATTTACAGCAGTACTGTTTAGTGACTGTTTGAAGTTACAACAGCACTGAAAAAAATAACTTATGACTGTTTTTCACACTTATGACCAGAGCAGCACATGTATATTTTTGAAGACACCATAGGGGGAAAGGGGACATTAAAGGTTGCATTTGTAACTGAGCCGTTGGAAAAGAAGGCATAGAAATCTTGTGTTGTGCCATACAAATGTAATCACCTTCTTTTTCATGGCAAAAACTCTTGGAGGTACTCACTGATTTTTGTTTTTATCTATTTTTGTTTTAATTTCATCAGGCTACGTTTCACGCATGGCACAGTGGTGAAAATTGTTACTTTTTCATTTTTAATAAGAAATGAGGAAAAGACACAAATATTAACTTCACTATATCACTGGTAACAGTGTAATTTAAGTTTATTAACAAAAGTTTATTAACGCAATATTAACAAAATGTGTACAAATCCAGTATAATATGTTTTAATATTAATTGTTTTTATGGTTGCTCTTTGCCCATTACTGATTTAGGATGGGCGGCTATACAAATTAAAGAAAATAAATACATAGATTAAAAATGGGGGAGGCAGCATGGGAAAAAAGGCAACTCAAAAAAATCTTACAGAATGATTCCATAGGAGATGAATCCTGAATGAAGAAGGCCATGAACCCTACTCTTAGCATCCATATAAAAAAAAATGAAGTAATAAAGGGAAGAATGGTAAATTCAACCTTGCCTGGAAAATCTAAGCAGATTTATGATACATCTCAGAAATAGATTAAACCAGGGGTGGGATTCAAATTTTTTAACAACTAGTTCTGTGGGCATGGCTTATTTGGTGGGCATGGCTTGGTGGTCATGTGACTGGCTGGGCGTAGTCAACTCAACATCACTCACATCGAGGCATGCATCTCCTTGCCTGGTCTCTTATGACTGTGGGGATGCTGCAACGGTTGTAAGTGTGAAAAACGGTCATAAATCACTTTTTTCAGTGCCATTGTAACTTTGAATGGTCACTCCACACAAGCAAAGTACCAGCAAAGGAGGAAAAAAAACTCCAGAGACGTTCCAGAGACAGGAAGTCTAGTCCTGCCAAGAATGTAATAAGGGTTAACGGAGAGGCAGTTTCTGTAAGCAACACCAGAATGTTTCCTTCCTGCCTTCCTTACAGGATTAGGCCAGTAATTTCTTTAACAACCGGTTCTCCAAATTGCTTAGAATGTTAACAACTGGTTCTAGTGAATAGGTGAGAACCTGTAGAATCCCACCTCTGGATTAAACTTCCCATGATCATTGTAGAAAACAAAAGAAGAGTGAAAGCCAGCCTAAAGCTTATTTCTTAAAAGTAAAATAAAGGAACTTGATGAGGAAAAAAAACATGATATGACAGCAGAATGATGATATGGATTAGGATGAATGTTTTTCTCGAGAATGCCTAGGGAAGAACTATTGTGATCACTTAGATTGCTTGGCTAGTTATGAAAGTCTTCAGGTGAAAAGGTTTGTAAGGAAGAGATGCAGTATTGGTAAGCTAATCATTTCTGCTGAAATGGACAGGAATCCTGTGGACCAACACATAATTGTTTTTAACTGCCTCAATGGCAGCCGGTTGGTTTCCCTGACATAATTTATTTATTTCCACTTGGATTAGCTTATTCTTCTATTATAAAGGCAAGGCCTAGTGATGCTCATGTGTGCCAGTGGTATCCTTGTAAAAATGCGAAAACATCTGCTAGTAGCCATGTTAAGGATGTTAAAGTTTGACACACACACAAATAGAACCAGCTGTTCTATTATCTGGCTAATTCTGCCAGTGCCTAAAAGAGAAAACGATGCATGTAAATGTTATGAAATTTTAATCCTGTTTTCCATTAATATCATACACACACAATGTGACTATTGTACACACAAAATATATCCATCTTCTATTCCTTTTTTTAGGGTAAGCATTGTTATGTAAATTGAAGAAAAGAAGAGAGAAGAAATGGGCAAAAGGAACTAAAGACAGGGATAAAAAAAAGATAATTTTTTAAACTAAATCCAGACTGACCCAAAGTGGATCCTATAACTAATTCCAGTTTATATCAAGAACAATCACTATAACTTCACCATTTGTTTTATCCCCATCCATTCAGCAGTCGTTCATTCTTGAAGCATACATGCTTTTCAGAAATCCATTCTTGCTGCATTTAACTTACCATTATGCTTTTACTGATACAAAGTAGGTGGAAGTACCTCTTACACACAGACACTTTCACTTCCTTCAACATTGATTCATTCCTTATAACAAACACATATTAAGTGCCAGCAGAAGAATATTCCAGAGGGAGAGGGGCACAGCAGAAAAGGCTCTTCTCCAGGACCCACCTGCCAAAAAAATTTGGCAGAAAGGATCTGCTGTAACTAACAGGGTAGGATAGTCTCATTGGGGTGATGTGGCTCCTCAGAAGCCCTGGAATAGCAGAACACCTTCCCCAAATAAAATTAAAATTAGGTTTCAACTAAATTTTAAACCTCTCCAATAAAAACCCCCCTCAAATAAAAAATAGTATACTTGGATTTCAGTAAAGCATTTGACAAAGTAGACCACAACCCTACTTCTTGGTAAGCTAGAAAAATATGGGATAGATAGCATCACTACCAGATGGATTTGTAACTGGCTGACAAATCACACTCAATGTGTAGTCCTCAAAGGACATACATCTACATGGAAGGAATAAGCAGTAGGTAGCTCAGAATTCCATTTTAGGCCCAGTACTCCTCAATATCTTCATAAACAATTTAGATGAGGGAATAGAAGGGAATTTACAGATGACACTAAGCTAGCAGGAATAGCCAATATTCCAGATGATAAGCTTAAGATCCAGGTGGATCTTGACAGACTTGAATACTGGGCTCTATCCAACTAAATGAAATTCAGTGCAGAGGAAAGTAAGATCTTACACTTACATTCTGTTAACTCAGTTCAATCCACAGTTCAACTCAGTTCAGCAAGAACCCACCAACAATTTAGTTAAATCCTGAGCTGTAGATATATTCTCTTCCTTTGAAACCCAAAATATGAATTCTGTAGAACATCATATTTTGGTTATAAATGTATTTTATAACAACAGATATGTGGGATGTGTCTTTCACTCCAAGTACAGTACACCAAGTGGTGTGCAATTTTCTTGGGCACATTGTCTTTGTGTGTCTAGTCTCCAAATACAACAAATAGCTGCAGTACCAAGGATAGCTCCGGATGAAGCATTTTCCTTCGATAAGCTTTGTGAGAGTTCTGTTCCTTTAATCCACCCATTGCAAGCCAGGCAGCTTACCTGTATATGCAAGTAGATTGTTCTTACCTGCTTGGTGCATTTCTTGACAGGGTAGAAGTAAATGGCATACTAGGCACTAGGTGATAGGAACTTGAAGAGTTTTAAACTTTGAACGACTTCTGGGTTTGGCTCAAGATCTAGATTAAATTTTCAGACAGAAGCTTAGGTTGCTTATCGTCCTTCTTCAAACTTAGTGTCAGGGTTCCAAGTAATACATCCTGTTCAATAAGAACTCTGAGGCAGGCAAATTCCTCAAAGAACATTTTATTAGGACATATCAAATTGGCATATTCCTGGTGGAAAACCAGCTCTAAGTTGCCACCGTTTTTCCCCCCAATTAAAAGTAAAAACTTTATCACTTCCCCCCAGAGTCTCAGTCACATGATCCCATCAGCATACAGCCCACTTCCCCCCAGGGCCTCAGTCTCCACCCTTTGGACACCTGCACCAACGTCCTTGATTCACAAGGGAAATAATCTTATTTAGGCTACAACACCCCAGCTAATCTCTACACACACACACACACACCCTGTCCTCTTCGCTCCAGGCTGTGTCAGCCCTGAAACAGTGAGCAAAGAAACTTATCTAGAAACTAGAAAAAAGAAAATGGACACAGTTCAGCCAAGTTCAGAATTGACACTTATGTAAATGCATTACATAAAGAAGAAGTAATTTTAATTTTAATTGGGGTTTTATTAGCTTTTAATTTTTAATTGAATTTTGAATAGACAGCCGGATCTAATTATTTAATCTATTTTTAATTGTATTTATTATATATTTATTGTATGTTTTTTAGTAGGCTGTACACCGCCCCGAGTCCCTTTTTGGGAGAGGGAGCGGTATAAAAGTTTGATTAAATAAAATAAATAAATAATAAGTAACTCTTTATGAGTAGATGAATTTATTGACACAAATGAAGACGAGTATATGTGTCCCAGGATAATGTTGCAGGATTCAATCTGGGACCAGAGGTTTTGCCCAAGCTTAAGGACTCATTCTGGAGCTCATTTTTAGGGAAATTCTCTCTAGCCTTCTCTCTAACCGTATTGAACAGTTTTCATCCCTTTCAAGAAATATGGCCTCCCAATGTTCACATAATGCCAGGCAAAAAGACTCCCTAATGACAGATAGGATGCTAAGGGATATGTCAATAGAATGTCAACAGAGCTAGTCAGAGACTATCAAATCATCCTTACTGTTGAAATCCATGTTCAAATACTGGCTTTAAGATGGATCACAGGAACCTCACATTTCATAGCAGTTCACTGTCTCTGAAATGTAACACTGTTTTCTTTTACAATGTTTGCTTTTCTACAATCTTAATAAAAATGTAGGGGATCCAAGCATTGTTACCTATTATACCATGTTTCTTAGAAAATAAGACAGGGCCTTATTTTCTTTAGACACCCCCCCCCTCAAAAAATGGCTAGGCCGTTTTTCAAGGGGTGTCTTAATTTCCCCCCCTTGTGCTTTTCCTAGCCACCGGGCTGCTTCTTTAGTGGCCAAAAGGAGCTATTCCTCAAGCTTAGCACAAACTGAGAGAAGAATGGCACACAGGAAAATTCCCTCTCCCCTTTTTTACTCCCATTCTCCAAAAAGCCTCCATTCTGAACCTTCAGCGTTCGGAATGGAGGCTTTTTAGTGAATGGGAGGAAAATGGGGAGGGGGATTTTCCTGCCTGTCATCTATTCCTCAAGCTTAACACAGACTGAAGGAAGAAACAAACACAACAGCTTTTTAAAAGTTTTAAAATAAATTTGTTTGATGAAATATATCTATAGCCTCCTCCTTTCTCCAAATAGCCTAAAAGTATTTTGCTTGAAAAAAAGCTGGATGGATTTATTTTAATATTGGTAATTAGAAGACATTATTCAATAAATGTTGAAATCTTACACACACTGCTATTCACTGCTACAGTGAATGAAGTACACTAGCTCAGGCATGGACACTGATATTGTCAGTAGCCACCCACCAACCTCCAGGTTCATGCCCACCTGAGAACACAGGTGAGCACATTTCTGAGCATTTCTGTATGGATCCACCCAGCTCTTGATAATATTTCTTGAAAATAATTGTCAATATAGAATACTGTGGTTTTCTGATAGAGCATCAGATATTCATTTTGTTTTGTATCATTTGCATTTATGACATGCTTGTATTAACCCTTTTAAAAATACGAATACATGAAGTATTTCTGATGTAGAATGATTTTACAGTTTTGAAAGTTTGATGGTAGATTTGCCACTTTGTTTTTTATTCTCTAAACACCAGAGTACATTGAGTTCTGATATAATTTGAAAAGCAAATGTATTATAATGCTGCGTAACATTGTCAACCGTAGCACTGTTCAACTAACACAAACCCAGTTCCACAACTTAAAATTCTACTGTTCTTCCAGTTCTGAATTGAGCTATTTTGCTATTGGAATACATGCTTGTGCCCATGTGAGCTAAGTCGATGGATTATCTAATACGTGAGCTGTATTTATACAGGAAAATAGGGCGAGAGTGTTCATTAATTTATTTATTGGTTTCTTGTTTTTTAAATTCCAGTAAAAATAGTGCAAGTTCATTTTTCTTTCAAAGTCTGGGCCAGTTATCCAGAAGTGAGCAGATGGCTAGAATTCAGTGATGATACTTAATGAACAATGAAAAAATATTTTGGATTTGATTGCATGCAGCGATGAAAAGTATAGAATGTAAATATAGACAATTTTTCAAACTATTGTTAATCCATTATGAAACAGTATGGCTTTTAAGTGGTGTCCAAGGTAAAATGTTGTGTGCTGTACAGCCAAGAATAATAAAATAATAATGGATTCCTCTCCTTCTCCTCCTCCTCCATCCTTGTTGTTTAGGTTCTGGACTGGATTGAAAACCATGGGGAGGCCTTTCTTAGTAAACACACTGGAGTGGGGAAGTCTCTTCACAGAGCACGAGCTCTTCAGAAAAGGCATGATGATTTTGAAGAAGTAGCACAGGTAAATATGTGAAAGGTCTGCGTATGCTACTGTAAGTGAGGCTATCTTTGTGTGTTTTCTTTCAGGCTTGGGAACTTTCGGTCTCAAACACTGCTGGGGGTTCCTTTTTAAGCATATGAAATAAACAGCATATGGAGATCTGAGGACTGAAATCCATTTGCATCCCAGATCCCATAGATCTAGAAAGTGACCAGGAACCAGGATAATTTAGTTTTGCACTTTGAGACATGACGAAGAGGTGGTTGGTGTCAAAACAGTTTCAGTGTTCAAGGATAATGTAATCTCACTCTTTTTTTCACCCTGACTTCTGTACTGAGTATATCATGCATATGGCGATTGTGAAAATACTTCCAAGTCAATCTCGCCAAGAATCTCCGACTTTTTAGCTAAGAAAAATATATAGTTTTGGCACTGTTTGGTAGTGGCTCTCTAATCAGCTATTTCTTTTCTCGTTTTGTCACACATGGAATCAAGTACAGAGACTAAGCTAGACCCGTAGCAGCTAAGCAGTGTAATGGAATCCCAAAGAGATCAGTATAAGGAATAATCCATATTATTTAACACCTACAGTATTTAATTTGCAATTTAAAACTATCATTTTTTATTTTTTGTTATTTGATGCCTTGACTCCTGGCAAATACCTGGACATGTCCTCGTAGTTTTCATGGCAAGATTTCAGAAGTGAGTTGTCGTTGCCTCCTGAGCCTAGGGTCACCCAGCTAGTTTTGTGCCTAAGGCGAGACTTCTCATTTTCTAACCCAACACCTTAACCTTTATACCAAACTGGTTGTCATAAAAACTGTAGCGAGTGAGATAATTTCCTGCTAATATCAAGTTCTGCACAGTATGTTTGCTTGCAGTACATGAAAGTGCCATTTCAGTTATGAACAGTTTTCTGAATGCTATGGCCATGTTGACAGAACTAAACAGATCAAATTTAAATCCATAAATTAGAGGTTATAATATTTTGAATTATCAGCTGTTAAAGAGAATTGATATGCTCATGGTAGATGGATAGCAATAGCACTTTGACTTATATACTGCTTTACAGTGCTTTACAGCCCTCTCTAAACGGTTTACAGAGTCAGCTTATTGCCTCCAACAATTTGGGTCCCCATTTTACGGCCCTCCAAAGGATGGCAGGCTGAATCGACCTGGAGCCTGGTGAGAATTGAACTGCCAAACTGCTGGCAGCCAGCAGTCAAGAGAAGTAATCTGCAGTACTGCACTCTAACCACTGCGCCACTGTGGCTCATGCTTATATTCCTGCCTAGGTTTGGCTCCTAACTAAACCCAACCTTCCTTTTTAAGACAGCTTGGCCAGAAGACATTTGTAAAACATTAATCTTCTATGGGGTTTTTTTTCTGAAGAGGCAGTATGTGCTATTTTTGCAGCTTCCACATTTGGGCACTGTAATTTGTTATATATGATGCTAAACTTGAACAATGACCTGTTGTAATTGATCATGACAGACATGTGCATATATACAGTATGTGAGTATATAGCTATCTAGGGGGACATTTCTCCCTTTGGCCCAAGATTGCTAAAGCATACATGTTAAATACTGTAAACAAGACTGGACCCAGTGTCCTGCTTCTGACTGGTTCTGCAAGCACTCTCTGGCCAGAGAAGAATCTGGAATATTCTTTAAAAAAGCAGAAAGACAGACTTTCCATCCTTAAGAAGATAAGACTACTCAATAAAGAAACCAATTATGTTTTTACAAATTTCTCCATATCAGTTCCAAATTGTCTAATATTACCATTCTCCATATAGTAATTGCAGAATTACTTTTATTGGAAATTTTTATTTTGGCTGAACAAGGTAAGAGGAGGAGTAGGGGGGACTTTAGATCACATTGCTGTCAACTTAGGGTTCACTCAGTGTATCCTATGCAAAGTGTTGACTGAAAGCAGGCAGGCAAAGAGGCAATTTACAAGTCCCGGGTCTTTAATTGCCTTGTTGTAAATTACTCATTATAGCTAAGGAGAGATAAA
Organism: Bungarus multicinctus; assembly: GCA_023653725.1. Taxonomy (NCBI): domain Eukaryota; kingdom Metazoa; phylum Chordata; class Lepidosauria; order Squamata; family Elapidae; genus Bungarus; species Bungarus multicinctus. Next base: position 43,695,208 of record CM042838.1, on the reverse strand, counting down.
CTCTTCCAAGGAATCATAAATCCAAGAGAGATCTGTTTATTGCAGTAAACAGTTTTTCCTAAGATAACAGTGAATATAGGCTGGATATAGTCGCAAAGCTGGAAAGCACAGTTGTCTGAAAAACAGATAACAGATTTATTGCTGGTGAGAGAAATTGGTTCAAGATCAAGTTGAAGGTCTATCCAGAAATCAAGGAACAAGAGGAATGTGGAAACCAAAAGATGCAGAAGAATAGATCAAAAAGCAGGAGAATTGCTTTTAACAAAGCCTGGAGAACCTTCTTATATGGCCAGAGTTCCAGGCTTTGTATTCTTAGGATAATAATTACTTTTTCCTTTTGCAAAATCATGTAACTCCAGTTCTTGGTTCTCTTTAGCGAGCAGCATGTTTCAGAGCCTGCTACTCTGCCAAGGTCAGGATCCAAAACCTTGCTATCAGTGTCAACAATTACCTATACTGGATATGACTAAGCACTCACAATTGGCTGCTAGCCAGCAGACCTCTCAACTAGAGGGTGGGAGTCCACTAGATTTTTCTGAGAATTAAAAGAGGACATAGCTATGTTTAAGTTTCAGGCCAATGTCCGAGAGAAGGATATACCTGTATACTTAAAGAAATTAACTTTTTATTGCAGTCTGTAGAGATTCTCAAGTCATCTGGGTCATGGTTGTCCCAAATATGCTTTTTCAGGAGGCAACTGGACTTTCTTGTTTTTTCTTTTGAAGTTGTTTTGCTTCTCATCCAAGAAGCTTCTTCCGTTCTGACAGGATAGTGGGGAATGGAAGGATTTATATTCCTTGCAGACAGCTGGTCATTTGCATCCTTTTAGAGGGTCGTTGAAGCACTTGGGAGTTTATCTGTGTCCTCAGGGTCACCTGAGTAATGCTTCTGGTTCCTGTAGTCTGTAATTTTTTTCCCTCTGGAAATCCATTCCTACTCCCACATCATTCAAAGGGTGTTCATCCCAAATTGTATAGCTAAAAGTCTGTAGAGATTCTCAGTCATCCAGGCCATGGTTGTGCCAAAGTTGCTTTTTCAGGAAGCACCTTTGTCTTCAAAAGAAAAAACAAGAAAGTCCAGTTGCCTCCTGAAAAAAGCATTTTTATTGCAGTGCTATCTAGGCACTTTGGAGCTAATTTTGCAATATTCTTCATTTCTTCCTGACCCTTTATTTGCCTTTCTGGCTCAACGAATATTTTCTGGAAGTGGGTCACTGGAGCAAAAGAGAGATTATGTAAACAGTGATGCTTATACTTCTTTAGAACTGTCAGAGACTAATTCATATCCAAAATATAAGAGGAATGCTGATTTTTTCCCCTCTTTAACTGGATATTTATATTTATGACATTTAACCAGTAACACTGATGATTTCTAGATGAGATGAAATACCATAGGTCTTCTGATAAATAGGACAAACCCTTTTTTACACTTCTGCATTTTCGATCAAAAAACATGAGGGAGATGGGTGATTAAAAAAATATGAAATAGCCACCTGACTGTCTGTCTGTTTGTCTGTCTGTCTATCCATCTATCTATCTATCTATCTATCTATCTATCTATCTATCTATCTATCTATCTATCTATCTATCTATCTATCATCGATCTATCTATTTTACAATTTTGATTTTTAGCTACTAGATGCAGATAGATAGGGTTTGAATGTATTCACCAATATTTCTAATTTCTCCTGGTGTGATAATAACAGTGGTTCTCCAGTACAGTATTTCTTAATATATTACTGTCCTTTGCCCAGGGCAAACTTAACTTTAAGTGTGATTAGAGTACAGGAGTGACATGATAGCAGTGTTCCAATATCTAAGGGGCTGTCACAAAGAAGAGGAGGTCAACCTGTTTTCCAAAGCACCAGAAGGCAGGACAAGAAGCAATGGATAGAGTTCCTTCCCTATTATTCTGTTATTCTGATTACTTAATATCTCATAGCTTAGTCTTTTCTAGTATGATCCCTTCCACATACAATTGAATTGTAGCTCCAATAATCTTAGACATCACCCCACTGTTACAGATACCATTATGCAATTATCATAATTTAAAATGAAGTATTTTATTTTATCCTGAAAGCTAAAAGATTCCATCTCCTCTCTTCATTTCTTCCTAATGCTCTTGTTTATAGTCTCTGTTTTACTGCCATAATTAATTAAATTCTTCTTGGCATTTACATCTCAAAGTATATAGAAGTACATTTTTCCTTTATTGACTGTTCCCATAAACATGCATATTGAATTTTTTCAGAGTTATTTTTTAATTACTTAAGCTTCTCTAATTCGCACTGCCATTGTCTGCCCAAAAAACATTTCACTCTATTTACTGCTGAGCATTCTGACAAGACAAGGATGTTCCTGCTTAGTAGCACAGCCAGTTGTAATATAAGATTGGATCTATGCTGAATGGGATAGCAAATGGTGGTCTAATAGGACTATTCATACTTTGAATGAGGAGTCAATTTGGTGTGGTGGGAAAAGCACCAGGCTAAAAACTGGGAGGCTGTGAGTTCTAGCTTCACCTTAACACAAAGCCTAACAATCACTCATTCTCAGCCCTAGGAAGGAAACAAGGGCAAAACACCTTCTGGAATCTTACCAAGAAAACTGCAGGGACATGTCTAGGCACTTGCTAGGAGTCTGAGGTGAATCAAAGGCACCAAAAACAAAACAAAAGCTCCATTATTGAATATGTTTAATAGGAAGTGGACTTACCTAAGAAAAAGCATATCTTTTGCATGGTTTTCTTCTGCACAAGCCTATAAAATAAGTGGCTAATGTAAGATACCTTACTGAAGTACCTTAACTCTGACTGGAAGGTGGAGAGCCAGAACTGAAGAAGTTTCTTAGATGAGAAGGAAAATGTCTTTAAAGAAAAACCAGAAAGTCCAGTTACCTCTTGAAAAAGCACCTTTGGGACAACCATGACCAGGATGACTGAGAATCTCCATAGACACTAATAGCAAAAGCACTTAGATTTATATACTGCTTCATAGTGCTTTACAGCCCTCTCTGAGTGGTTTAAAGAGTCAGCATCTTGCTCCCAACAATCTGGACCTTTATTTTATCTACTTCTGAAGGTTGGAAAGCTGAGTCGATCTTGAACCCTGTCAGAATGGTATTCAGGCAGTTTGCTGCAGTACCGCACTTTAACCACTGCAGCCACCTCTTTTTCAGAGTAGTACAGAAAGAAGCCTTGTGAAGGGATAGCAAGATGGGTGGCATATAAATTAAATTCATCGAGTAAATAAATAATCAATCTGCTTTAATGAACAGTGAAGAGCTGGAAGCTCCTCATAATGTACAAATGTTCTACCCCATATCCAACCCGCAGAGATTGTACACCATCCAGAGAGAGGGTGGGTGTCATAGCAGAAATAAAATAGAGTAGCCAAATTTAGGATTTCTTTGAAGGAATGTGTGTTGAGCATGTTTCATTTGGGCAGTTAAGAAGGGAATTCTCCTTCACCAGCTTTATTCTTATGTAACTCATATTTTACCTTATGCTTTTCTAGATTAAACTATATCTCATGCTTCTTTTCAAGTTAAATTGGGACAGAAATACAGAAAAACAGTATAAGCACAGGCATCGTTTGGAAAAGTTGCTCCCCCCATTCTGATTCAAAAGTACTTTTTGTCTCTCATTATTATGAATTAATAAAAATAATTACCATGGCCACTATTATCGTTCAAGTATTTTGTATTCTTGGAGTAAATGTTGTTTATTCCAAGAATTAAAAAAATTATTGGAGTGAATATTGTTTACAAATACTGGAATAACCAATATTCTGAACTCAGATCACCAATTTTTGTTTTGAATGTTGGTGTTCTTGAATATAAATAGAAATTAAATTCATTGTGTTATTGGTCCTATAGCATAAGAAAACAAGGTAGGTTTGTTAAGATTCTTAAAATAATCCTCCCCAATCAAACCCAAAGGGAAAAGTTTTGTTGCTCTTATCTCCTGCAGGTCATTGCAAATACAGTAGCTTTTCCATGTTTGACATACCCTATGTGTGGTAAAATACATCAGCAAAAACCCTTCTGGGTTTTGACTAATTTGGGGCATTGGATCATCCCAAGCAGAAAAAATGTAAAGAGCTTCTTGGTTTAGCTGAGCTTTTTATTAATTTTCATGTATTGTATTTTTGGGATTCCTTTTTTTCATTTTTTTCATTTTGATTGCCTGATTTCTCCACTAATCAGTCAGTCTTTTGGTTTTCTGGAATCTTGACTGGTCTCTTCTCATTGTTTAATTCCTAAATTGCAACAGGTAACTGGACTCAGCATTGACAGTACCACATAGGGTTTAAGTACTTGCATAATTTTGGTATAACCCCATGGGATTGTGAAGTAGCACTTTTTATTACTCAAATGAGATATATTTTTCTTTATTAAGAGAGATAATAATTGCAAAGGAAATTAAGGAAGAGGAAATATATCTTTCCTTAAAACTATACAGTTATGGTAATTGTAATTAGCAGTTTTAGTCCTGCAGATGGCACTCTCTCTGCATTCATCAGAAGGAATGGTTTTTCTCTACAAGCCTGATTAAACAGCCTGCTTTTAAAGTCAAATTCATTAATTTTAACAGGTGCTGGCAAACAACAGTATTTCTTTAAATATCCCCATCCTTTATCTGAATAGTGTATGAATTTTCTTGGCCAATAAAACCTAAAACCTTGTCTGACTCATGCTTCCAAATACCAGCTAATTATTTAATTTCCCATTCTTTCTTTTCTGGCATGGTGCATAAAATCCAATTATTAGTACGATGAATACATGCATAAAACCAATTATCTAAATTCAGCATTAATATAACTTTTTTTAAAAAAAAATCCATGAATGCCACTGTGGAGGAAATATATAATTGTACCAAAACCCCAACAAACATTTTCTAGAGTTGTACGTGAATAAAAGTGACATTCAAAAGGAAACCTGGCAAGTGATGAGGTGAGCACAGCTTTGCATCTCTGATTGAGAAAAGGCAAGGCTTTCAAAGCAAGGATAGGCTGGCGCTCCCCCTAGATTTCATACATAAAGTAGGTTTTAATAAGGATCCAAGTGAGTAATTCAATATACAATGCATGCATATAAATAAAAATAGGAGATTTAGATACAAGTTGTATTGCAAATTTAAAGAAGGGCCAGGTGATGTAGTGATTCAAAAACTGGATTAAGAGCCATTAAAAATGGTTGCCATTTTTGTGTTACTGAATAGTTTCCTGATTCCTTATTTAATTTACAAATCTGCATTCTCTGATAGTTTTCCATTCAGGAAAACAGCTTAGTTTTCAAACTAGATAGGTCAACAGGGGTTCTGTTGGGACAAGCCCATGGTTAACCCTCCTTTCATTGCTTAACTTCCACCTACCCAGTGGGCATTTGCATCTGTTGTTATGCAGTATAGAATAAAATCCTGCTAGAAATTGACTTCTGTCCTTTTGGTTTATTTCTGCATGACTTTTCATCTCATTTCACAAACGGGAAAATATATATATACCCACCAGGCACAATTCATGAAATTGTGTGAACTCTTTTTCTATGTGGTTCTGTTACTTTCATCTTTATCTAAAAGGAGAAAGGGCTTGCCCTGTATTCCCTAAATCTTCCAGGAAGCACAATAAAAAAAATTAGATCATTACTAGAAGCCTATGTGTATTTCAGTCTCCTGTTTATGTCGCTGTCTATGTAAAAGGGGAAAAATCTTGCCTGGAAAGATGCAGTTACATGCATTTATTTAAGATGCATTTATGTCTCTTTTTTTGGTACAGAACTGCAGTTTGTCTACAATATGTAGGAAGGGAAAAAATTGTGATCCCGAGGAATGCCATTGCACTCATTCTCCAAAGCTTTCTACAAGACAAAAAAAAAAAAAAAATCCAGGATCTAAATTTATTGCTTTTATTTTGTAGGTTAACACAAAAACAAACCCATACCATACCACCAAATGCACAAGTGGTCATGAGAGAGGAGGTCATTAAGAATATAAAGGTTTCCTTGCTGGATGAAAGCAAAAAAAAAAGTTGTTTGTTTCAAAGCAAGTCTAGGGCTACTTCTACAAAATTCACACACAAAACATAAAACAATAAGTCTCTTTGCCCAATCTCAGGATGAATCAGATCCAGTCAGGGGTGGGCTTCAAAAATGTTAGCAAAGGGTTCTCTGTCCGGTTGCTGGGTGGGCGTGGCCATGGTGGGCATGGCCTAGTTGGCCTCCTGCACCACAGGGAAGGGGCGTTTTTGCCTCTTTGGGCTCTGGAGGCTCTCTAGAAGCAGGAAACAGTCTTCCCGAACTTCCAGGAGGCCCATTTTTTACCCACCCTGAGCCTCTGTGTGTGCCCTGCATCCAAAACGGGCCACATGGGGACTCCTGGGAGGAGAGGCCAGGGTGGGTGGGGCCAGCCAGGAGTGGGATTTGGGGGTTTTCCGAACTGCACAGAATCTTAGCAAGGGACTCTCCCGAACCCTTGCAAATCCCCAGCAGCCCATCCCTGGATCCAGTGCATAATGCTTAATTAAGGACGATCCTGTTATTTTGCCTCTCAAAGCAGAAAAACCATCTAACCACTTTCCCCCTTTCTTCACAGTGGATTTGCAGCAGTAGTAGAGATACATGAGATACTTGGATAGAAATGAATATTTGTAGATGAATTGACCTTTGGGGTTCTCTGAGCTTGGTTATTATTTTGCAGACATTTCATCACCAAACTAGCCCTCAACTTATGACAGTTCATTTAATGGCCATTCAAAGTTATAGCTGTGACTTATAACCCTTTTTCACACTTACAACCTTCGCAACATCCCAGCATGGTCATGTGATCAAAATTCAGATTCTTGGCAACTGATTTGAATTTATGATGGTCGTGGTGTGCCAGGGTCTGATCACTTTTTTACCAGTCATTGAGGAAGCCAGAGTCACTTCACAACCATGTCACTAACTTAACAACTGCACTGATTCATTTAACAACTGTGGCAAGAGAGGTCGAAAAATGGGGCAAAATTCACTTAACAAATGTGTCACTTAGCAATAGATGTTAGTTTAGTTTATTGATTAGCCCTTGGGCCATATCAAAGGGCAGAGTTCCAAGCACAAATTATTAGTAAAATCCAATAAAAACATTTTAAAATGATATTGGAATAAAATACAATTTAAAATGATTTTGGAATAAAATACAATAATTTAATATATAGATAAATAAAATAAAATACACCCTTACAATCTACCCCAATCTGTCCCACATATGCTGAACTCAACCGAACCATTTTGCTCAAGTACTGTGCAGTATTAAATGTTGTTTTCAAGTTCTCGCTGCATATAACAGGGGTGTCAAACTTGCGGCATCACATGACATGTTAGTTCTTTTTTTCCCCCTTGCTAAACTGGGTGGGGTGGGGCCAGCATGGTGACACATCTGGCCCACAAGCCACGAGTTTGACACCCCTGGCATATAAGATAAGTTGTTTTAATATAGGGTTCCCAATGGGTCATTCATTTAATATGTGGACCAAGGTACCTGTCTTTCACCCTCTTATACAGACAACAATCAGATAGGATGTGAGCCAGATCTTCTACCCCTCTGCCACTCCGCAAATGCAGAGACGTCCATTATAGGGTATAGAATGGAACCTTAGCAACAGAAATTTTGGGTTCGATTGTGGTCATAAGTCAAGGACTACCTGTAACATCATCAGTGCTAGAGGGGATTTGGGTTTTCTATCATTTTATATTCTAGTGGCTTGCCCTTTCAGTGTTAGTGGGAGTGGTCTTGGTGATTCCTTGATTAGGCTGTTATTTATTGTTAGCTTGTTTCTCTGAGTTGGTATATGAGAATTTGCTGCTTTCCATGTCCAACACCAACAATCAGCTGCTTCAGGCAGCCTCCTCACCTCTAATTTATTTATTTGTTTGTTTGTTTATCCATCTAATTTATGTAGCTGCCCATCTCAAGGGGTGACCCTTAGCCTACAGAATTAAAATAGAACAAAAACAGTAACAAACACTAAAAGAATTAAAAATACCAGTAGCCAAGAAATAGGAACCCTAGTTAGAACTTTCCAGAAAAATGTTTTTTTAGCAAGTTTTATTTTAAAAAATGGGTATATGCAGATAGACTATTAAGTTGAGTAAAATAAAAATCCATGTTGTGGAAAAGTGGCCCAAGAGCAATCCAGAATAAGTGCATGATTTAGAAATGTACACTGAGTTTCAGTAACACAAATTATAACCATCTGTACTCATCGCATTTTTTGTTCCATAGCCAGGTTTTCTCTTTGCACCCATTTGTATTTTTCTCTGCCATGCTGTTCTACATTTAGCATTGAAACTTTCCAGCTATTAGCATCCTATTCCTTTTCTCATATTCACCTTGTACTATGGGCAGTTTCTGCAGTTGCTCTGGTGTTCTTAACAATAGGGTGATATATTGAAATCTAGGATCCAATCTCTAATCCCTAGATTATATTCCTTACAAGGAATGGCTATTCATTAACAGGTTTAGCTTGCCAGAGGCAAATTATAATTGGTGCTCGATTTATTCTTATCAGTGCAGGCTGGTGACATTCAAGTAATTGAGGAGAGTATGAGGGCTCTCCAGAATGAAATTATATCTTGATAGCTCAATACGCCATATGCCATCATTGAATCAGTTGTTTCCTTTAGGAAAAAAAGTGAATGAAATGATTAAAGAAAAGAAGGGCTATAGAAATTTATGACTGGAGAAAAAAAATGTTGATGTTTATTCTTTCAAAGAGCTAAATAGTGGGATATGTTAGATGTTGTTATTAATAATAACTAAAGCTATTCATACAATAATGTTAGGAGCTCAAGAGCTATGAAGTAGATGGAGGATGCTGTTGCTATGTAGGGGCACTCAAAATCCACGCTAATTAGAAATTTATTTATTTATTTAACAAATTTAGAATGTCACACATCTCACCGAAGGCAACTCTGGACAGTGCACAACATAAATACTTGATTAGTTGTAATTCTGTGAATGCAGGTAGTAACCAATTTAGTCATATTTACTTCTGAAGAAGATGCTATTGTGAATTAAAAGTTTAAATTATAATTAGTGACTTGGAAGCTCCAGAAATTTTAGAAGTTCACTGAGGCATCATTGCTGATGTGGAACATTCTCCCACTAAGATTGCTTTAAATTTCCTTTTAAAAATATATTTTTTTCCTGTGTCCTGACAATAGCCAGTACATATCTGATCATGAAGATGGATCAGTAATATGTAGCATTATTCATTGGTGTCTTCCAGGCTGCATCAAAATTATAAACATGTCAGTGGGAACTTTGTGGCAGATGTTGTATCAGTTCCCTTCTTAATTTTTACACAAGCTACTTGCATCTTTCGCTTGGTATCATTTAAAAGGAAGTATCTTTTATGAGACTCTGTTAGAAAATAAAAACAATTAAGTGAGCAGTGTTAATTGTCACATGTTTATGAAACAATCATGCACAGTGATGAAGGTATGCTGAAGGAAACAAAAGGCAATTATTCTCGCACTTCTTTTTTTAAAAAACAAACTTTATTGAATATACAATTAAAATAAATGAACAAACACACACACAACATAGAAAAATAGAGAAAACAAAAAAATGAATAAAAGGTAATTCCATTATCAGCAGTTTGTGGTTCCTTATTTGTTATCATTATTGGTGTCATATTTACAATTAAATCTTAATGCGAGTATATAGTTACTACCTCTTTTATGGTTTAATAATGTTTACTATTATCTTATCTATCTTTGTTCTAACCAATCATACCAACATTCCCAGCTTTTGTAATATTCTGACGATTCTTTATCCTTAAGTGCTAGGGTCAATTGATCCATTTCTGCACAGCTTACTATTTTCAAGGATAGTCATTTCCTTTGTTGGAATATCAGCTTGTTTCCAACATTGTGCAAAAGCTAATCTAGCTGCAGTAAGTATGTGTAATATTATATATTTGTGTAATATTATATATTCTCGCACTTCTAATGAATGTTTACCCCATTCTCCATTACAGTTCCAAAACAATACAGAAAATTAGGAACACAAACAAGTAGCTTTTGTGAAATCTTCCACAATGACTTAAACACAAAATTTGGATGAATAGTGAGTTGGATTGTTTGTAACCTGGAGGAATAGAGATAGCTCAGGTTTACCTGGTAATATATCATAGAATTGGCCCTTGACTTATGACCACAACTGAGCTCAGAATTGATGTTGCTAAGTGAGAAATTTGTTAAATGAGTTATGAGCCATTTTACAACATTTCTTGCCACATTTGTTAAGTGAATCACTGCAATTGTTAAATTAGTAACATGGTTGTTAAGTGAATCTGGCCTCCCCATTTGACTTTGCTTGTCAGAAAGCTGCAAAAGGGGATCACTTAAAATCTAGGAAACTGTCATTAATATAAATCATGTGATGGATGCTGCAATGTGAAAATGTGAAAAATAGTCATATGTCACTTTTTTTAGTGCCACTGTAACTTCAAACAGTCACTAAACTAACTGTTGTAAGTCAAGGACTACCTGTAATCAGGTTCTCTGAGTTTAGGAGATCAATACCAATGAATCAATGAGGTTCTTGAAGATGTTTGCCTGCAACAAGGCTTCCTTAGCACAATGGTTCAGAGGCGGGATATGGAAAAATATGTAATGCCTATCAAATGATTCAGATCATTTTGGAAATTTTTAAAACATAGTTCATCAAAAATGCAATGTTGAGCTGTACATACCACAATAGCTAAAATGGAGTAGGAGGAAGACATCAGAAGATCTTAGAAACACATCAATAAGAAAATAATAGAAAACAAATCAATTTTCAATAAGAAAATTAAAAAACAAGGGGGAATCTGAGTATTATGAAACATGGAATAAATTTATTTATTTATTTATTTATTTCTGAGTTTTATATACCGCCCTTCTCCCGAAGGACTCAGGGCGGTGAACAGCCAACTAAAATACAAATAAACAAAGTATAAATTCTATCAGTGGTTGCATAGAAGAAGGCAAGATCGAAACATAAGTAGTTATGATGATTAGAATAATTAGTAAGCAATGTATCAAACAAGAGGATTGTAAATGGAGAAGTAACACTTATATATGTATAACAATTGTAATGCCTGCACTGTGTTGTATTCTTATAATTAATTTTTTTTAAATGATTAAAAAAAAAAGAAAAAAAAAGAAAATATAAACCGTAACTACATATTAGTGGTTACATCTTTTTATCAGACTCATCTTAGAATGACTTTCTAGATGTAAAGAAAGATTTAAAGGATTTTTACAAACATAACATGGAAGGGTTATAATCTTTCTTCTATTCCTTCTACCACTATTAGTACTACCATTTTTTCCTATTACTACTACAATTATATTCAGTTTGCTCCACTCTTCTCATATATAATGTCATTGATATTACCATCAGTATGTTGTATCTATTTCACATTATTATATTTAAAATCTTTATTTCTAGACCCTTTTATCAATTGCATTCAGATGCATATGAAGTTCTATGGAAATGTTTTCTCAAGGGATATTTCCTTCTTCGTAGACAAAACTTTCCATAACATCAGAGTCTGTCAGAATTTTTACTAAATTAATTCTCAAATAAGCTTGAGTCTGGCATTTGAAACAATCATTTCAGGCACCAAAACAATCCTTTTTCTTTTTCTGTCTTCTTGAAAAATATTTAAGTTTTTCTTAGGTCTGAGCGTATACAGCATCACATTTTACTTCTTTCACAAAAGGGTCAAAGTGTATGATAATACATTTTAACAATTTTAAATATAAGCATAACAAATAGTATCTTTGCAACCCACTGGACAATCCCAACCTCTAATCAATCATTTAAAAAAAAAAACTTTTGTGGATTCTTATTGGCTATTAGTAGAATATAAAAAACAGATATATAGAAAATAAACGAATGATATAAATATTTTGGAAAGGACTATAATGAAGTTATGTATCCAAACAAGCCACAAATTGCTAATTTCCTTTAATGGAATATGAAATATCTCCATGAAACAAAAGGAATTTCCTTCCTGCAGTAGGGAATGTGTATGTTGCTCCTTGCACATGTCAGAACTCCTAAGAGGTGAAATGGAAATTCTATAAATCTTAAAGATATCTGTAACTGCCCTGGCTGGAGTTAGAATCTTTCAGTTGGTGTTCTTCCTTATTCAGTTCATAAATGCAATAAAAATGCAACATGTTTTTCTGAGATAATTTTCCAGTGCATGTACTTTACATGTCACAACCTGTTAGCTATCAGCACTCCTTCACAATCAGAGATGTTGTGAAATATCTCCCAGGAGACTACAGCCACCAATGAAGTAGTTAACTCTGAGTTGCTTCTTTACATCACCTTTGAAAGATCCTGGAGATCACCGCAAGCTGAGTTTCCTGAAGCTAGCAGAAAAAACAAGCAGTGGAAAGGTGTGCACATTTCAATTAAGAACTGTCTCCATCGTTTATCTGAGGATTATTCAATGCCAATTTTTTCTAACCCCTTTTCCAATCACATCACGCAATTGCTGTCATGTTACAATGCTGGCTTCCCTTCCTGAATTCTGGAAGGATTTTCTCTGAGTATTAATGGGTAGAGTTTTGTGATCTGCACTTTATTTTTGTTGTGTTATTGGTAGAATACCTATACCAATGCAGACAAGCTACTGGAAGCAGCAGAGCAACTGGCTCAGACTGGGGAGTGTGATCCTGAAGAGATCTACAAAGCAGCACGGCATCTAGAAGTGCGGATTCAGGACTTCGTTAGGAGAGTGGAACAGAGGAAGCTTCTTTTGGATATGTCTGTCTCCTTCCATACTCATACCAAAGAGGTAAGGTGTCTGCAATGTAATAGAAATTCAGATACTGTTTGATCTATGTTTCAAGTGTAGAACATAGCAAAAGACGTTCATATTGCTCAAGGCATACTAGAATAAACTTAGATTATATGAAATTAAAGTTTTCAAGACTTGCCAAATTATATAAATGTTACAAGTCTCCCTATTGGAATTGCAACATAACTGTAAATGAAAGTGGAATCAATAGAAATGTTATCTGTTTGCCTATCTATCTGAAACTCCATAACAGAATAGCAATGTGCATGTTAACACTGATTACTAATATTTAGTGTTCATGTGAAGTTTATATGTAATGGAGTAGACTCTTCATCTGTATTTTGTAATTGGAATATCAACACCTAGATTTCTTCTCAGAATGTTTTTTTTTTCAAGTAGAAAGAGATAAATGAGGTGTATTTAGTTTCCTCCTCTCTTTACATTCATCATTTCATGTCCTTCACTGATCTGGAGAATCTACCAATTCTCTGAAGAACATAAAGGTCTGCAAGAGGAATTGATAAACCTTTAATTTTTTTGAATGTAATGGTCCAGGCTACATGGACGATCATCCACATGGAGAAAAAGATCTGCTTTATGGTTTGAGCTCTTTAAAAGACAACAATCACAATGCCATTATTGTTTCTTAAATTTCTTAGGTAATTGAATTTTAATGAAACATTAAAAATTTTCTGCTTTAGTAATGATTCTAACAAGAATCAGTTCATGGAGATACTGTAGCTTTGATTTCCTTCTATTCAAAGTAGGTTCTGCATGTATGTCCCCTTTTGATTTTTTATGAATTCTTCAGGACTGGGCTAAATACAAGTGAACAATGTTCAAAATGTATGAAAATAGGAGACTTTTTCAGCAGACATAGAGGTCAGAACATTGAAACTAAGGGCCTGAGGGTATAACTAAAGCATACTCTACATTTTTCCATCTTCAAACTTAATAGCATGCCTTCAAATAGCTTTGATAGACAGGATTGTGTGTACTATAAGCAAATAATGTGTAAAAACAATAAGAATTTTGTTGCAGTTGTTAACCTGCACATGGGAAATAAATATGTAAATATTCAAAGCTGAATTGACAATGTCAGAATAGTGAGGTGAAATTCAAAGAATTTTGACTAAAAACTATAACAAAAACAGAATGCTACTTGTTCCAATACTCATGTGCAATAAAAGAGAAACAATTAAGTTTAATTATCAGAGTAGTATAGCAATAGCACTTAGACTTATATACTGCTTTACAGTGCTTTACAGCCCTCTCTAAGCGGTTTAGTGAGTCAGCATATTGCCCCCAATAATTTGGGTCCTCATTTTACCCACCTTGGAAGGACGGAAGGCTGAGTATAAGCTTTAAAATGGTAGCATAACATTCGGGTAAATATAAATAAGTAAAGCAATAAAAAGAAATTTGAGACTATAAGAAAATCAAATCAAATCAAACCTTTATTGTCAATGCACAACATGTGTACAATGAAATTGAATGAACATCCCTTGGTGCAGCCCCCCCCAACACGAAATACATCTTAAAATATGTCAGAAGTGCCCTCAGGCTGTTTTGCTGTTTGCTGCTGCTGCCTCGCGATGGTGTCATGTAACTTAGAGAGTGCAGTGCTAACATTTGCATCAGGTGGCATATAGACAGCGGTGATAACTATAACAGAAATCTTTCTAGGTAATAGAATGGCTGACAAATGACAGTTAAGTATTCCACATCTGGAGAACAGTGTGTATAAGTAACTCTACTGTTAGTACACAGTCATTATGTGTGTAAATATAAAGTCCTCCAGCTTTGCTTTTACTGGAGTTGCCATTTCTGTCAAAGTGGTGTGTGGTGCAATTAGTTAGCTCCACTGACGCATCCAGTACAAGTGGATGACGCCAGGTCTCCATGATAATCATCACATAGCAGTCGCAAATGAGCTTATTCACTGCCAATCCATAGCTCTGGTTCATCAGTTTTGTTGACAAAGGATCTAGCATTGATTAGAAAAATACTTGGTAATGCTGGTCTGTGAGGCTGCTTCCATAACCGAGCTAGCAAACCAGCTCTGCATCCCCGCTTCTGTTTCCTCTCTCTTCACTGTCAACGTCGCCTCCCAGGCCCAACAACGATCCATTGAGAGCCTAACCGTCTTACTATATCACTTGGTATGAGACTGCTGGAAGTCACTGGTAATATCTAGTCAACTAGATAATCCAATCTTTAGTAACTCCCCATGAGTATAGACTAGTTTTTGCCCACTCACTCCATTATAACACCAGGAGCCCAAGACCGCAGCATCTTTGTAAGCCACCATCTTGGATGGAAAAATAACCTTCATTTATTGACCCCTGTAAAGTCTGAAAAGAGTGTAATATAATAATTGATTTGGCAAGTGTACACTGAGATATAAATATCTTTAAATATCTGCCTTTATTATTTTTATAAACAACTTAAATATATCCAATACTCTTTCTTCCTCCTATTTTCCTCACAACAACAACCCTGTGAGGTGAGGTGAGCTAAGAGAGAGTGACTGGCTCAAGGTCATCTAGCTCAGTGGTCGCCAACCAGTGGGCCGGGAACCACTGGTGGTCCGCAAGAAAATTTTGGTGGTCCGCAGAGAAATGTCCCCCCCAAGCAATTAATCCAGGCTGCCTGGGAACACAAGGCTTGTGTCACTTGCGTTGTGAGCAACACAAGGTGAGGGGAGGGGGGAAAGGGGGGGGAACTTGCCCAGTGCACCCCACACGCCTGGCCTGGCCACCGAGCTGCTTCTTTCTGCTTCTTTCTTCTTCTGTTTTTGGCTGCATGCAAGGAAAGCAGCAAAAGTCTCTCTCTCTCTCCCCCAAACTCCGCCAGAAATGAGTCTTTGAGACTCTGCAAGGCATCCTGCTCCAAGAGGCTGCACTGGCAAAGACTCATTTCTGGCAGAGTTTGGGGGAGGGAAAGAAATACTTCTGCTTCTGCTGCTTTCCTTGCATGAAGCCAAAAGTCTCTCTCTCTCTTCCCCTGAGAATGGAGCTGGAGATGGTATCCTGTGATCCCAAATAAAGAACGGTCGATCGATAGGAAAACGCGGTGGGGAATTTTTCTGCAGACTTTTTTTGGGATTTTCCCAGGATCTCTGGTCCGCGGGATTTAAAATTATGAGTTTGATGGTCCCTGAGGTCCAAAGGTTGGTGACCCCTGATCTAGCTGGCATTTATTCCCAAGACAGGACTAGAACTCTCCTGGTTTCTAGCTTGATGCATAACTAACTAGCCACCACTAGTTAGTTATACTTTTCAAACACAGTTGGTTGGCTTTATGCATTGTGCTTAATCCAAAACTGAATCATATTATGGCAGATCATGATTTGTCAAACAGGCAAACACAGATAGCTTAATTGCCAGTTTCAGATGCATGCTTCTATAACCAAGACCCATTATTGTATTATTATTACAAAATGAGTCACAGTTTGGTCTAGTATTTTTTATATTCAAGATTTTTTCATTTGATAACATGTAAAAATTCCAATTTCAGTTAAACAGTGTGTTGTCTGGATACAGATAGTTTTAGGAAATAATAATCAAAATGTTTACAACAGTATTTATTACATTAATATTATTATTGTTGTTGTTGTTGTTGATGATGATAATAATAATAATAATAATGTTTACTTAACCACTTACATACCTTCCTTACAGTATATCACTGATCCTTCCCTGTTTCTAGCTCCTGTCTTTGTCAGCTAACCATCGATCAAATAGGTTCCAAGTCAAAAAATATTCAGTTTCTTTCTTTTCCTTAATTATAAGTGTTACCCTATCCATTTCTGCACATTCTAATATTTTTTAAATCACATTTTCATCCTTTGCGATCTCTTCACTTTTCCATTGTTGTGCAAATACAATTCTAGCTTCAGCCAATACATGTAAAATCAAATATGCATTTCCTTTATTACAGTTTTCCAGTAAAATGCCCAACAAGAATATCTCTGGTTTCAAATCAATATGCTATTTTGTCATTTTTTCCAGCCATGTATGTATTTTTATCCAATGTTTTTTTGCTTTTTGACAAGTCCACCAAGTTTGGTCTAGTGTTAAGGCACCAAGCTAGAAAGCAAGAGACCATTGGTTCAAGGCCCACCTTATACATGAAAGCCAACTGGGTAACCTTGGGCTAGCCATCGCTTTCAGCTCAACCCTTCTCAAAGGGTTGTTGTTGTGAGGAAAATAGGAAAAGGAAGGTGTTGGATATGTTTGCCCCCTTGAATTATTTGTAAAAATAATTTAAGTAGGAGGTAGATAGGCAGGCAGGCAGAAACTGGATCTGGATGTGGATCTGGATCTGGAACTTCAATTGGAACTGGATCTGGAACTGGAACTTCTTTATATTGAATTGTGCCTGTGGCACTATTTTCCTTCTACTAGCTAATCAGGATAAACAGTTCAATATTGAGATAATAGAGAAGCTGGTTAGTTCAGATAAATTTTTATTTTGTCTGAAAAGGGGGAGAAAAACATCGAAAGTTTTCAAAGACTGACCCTGAGTGATTTTTGTTGTTGATGATGTTCTTCTTAACTTTGGGGACAGCCAAAGTCAGCAGAGGTGACATAAAGAGTCCTTTGGTATGTTTGACTATTGATAAGATGGAACAGAGAGAAAACATGTACATGCTGGATGGACTGCATTCCTTGACTAAAGGTCTGAGGAATATTTCTAGGCAGAGGAAATGGTGGGAACTTTGTAGTTCTTCCAGAGAGTTTAATAAGACTTGTTTTTGGAGCATAACACTGCATCTCTTACAGCCTCAAATTCAGCTCATCAATTGTCATTGTTCAGAATTGGGAAAAAATATTATTTTCTCCTAGCAGCACAGAATTTACATAGCAGCCCCTACTTTTAATTTTCTCTAGATTCATAATGACAACCTATTAAAAGGGCATTTTTGCCTGGCATTCTTAAAAAGTCACAACTTCATAGTGGCTGACTTTCTCGTGGTGTTATTTAAAATGAGGTTCATAAAATGTAAATTTACTACATTCATTTACTTGGATCTTTATTCATTGATGGAAAGTGTAACTACCTTAAGCACATGTGCCTTTTAAGTACTTTCCTCACCTTAAAATCAGTAAATATAGCAATGAATGCATAAACAGAAAGGAAAAGAAATAATAGCCAAGAACTGTCTTTTTAAAGCAGAAAATCATAGAAAGAATTTATATGGATAAGGAATTACAAGTTGACAGTACTTATTATTGCTCTTTAAAGGAGTGAGCTGTTTCCTGGGTGCTCTTTTAAATTTTTTAAAAATAGGCAAATTATTGCTAACCTGATATCCTGACTGCTTAGAATTAATGAAACAATCTGGAACATATCGGTATTCAACATCACTGTTGAATATATCCGGCCAAATGCACATCGACCTTTAACTTTCTCAAGGTCACTGGACTTCAGTACCAAAGCATAACTGAAGTCATATTCATCTATTGAGTTAGTTCAGTAGCAGTAATGCAAAATGATATTGATGTTGTTACCATAATGTATCAGACATGTATTGCATTCACTTCAACAGTAATTCCCAAACAGTCTTAATTGGGAATGCTGCCAATATTTGGTTTGGGGCATCTAATGTATAAATGACATTATATGCAACTGCATTTCATAAAGCTATGGAAATTTGCTTCAAAAATACAGATTTGGAAAGAAGAAACTTAATATTTAGTATTAATATTTTAGAGACACAGTGGCTCAATGGCTAAGGTGCTGAGCTTGTCAATCAGAAAGGTCAACAGGTCGATGGTTTGAATCCCTAGCACTGCGTAACGTAGTGAGCTCTCATTACTTGTCTCTTGTTTCTGCCAACCTGGCAATTAGCAATTAATATTTTCCTTGATGCTTATTATATAAGAACAGTAAACAATCATTTTATCAAGGACTATTGCATTTGGGACTAAAGAGCTGCAAACAGACACACTGCCATTCACAATCATATGCCATTTTTGTTTTGTTGCATACTTTAGTATATAACTAAGTTTGTTGCTTAGCCTGCTTTGCAACAACACATTTTCCCCAATTAATCAGATCGGCACAAGATCTTGTATTCATATATGCATCAATAGACACAAGCATGGATGCAGTCTAGAAAATCAGAGGCAATCTGATATACTTTGTCTGAGTGAGTTATCTCCTTCACCCAAAGGCTTGTACAGCTCCATAGATACTTCTGTGAGTATATTGGATTTAGCTTTGGGAAATGTACCATAGACGCTCAATTTCTGCAATATTTGTAACAGTCAGGTGTCATGTATCATCATGTCTCTTTAAAGCTGGGATATGAAAACTCCAATTTACAGGTCTGATCTGACCTGCCACACTGAACTGTCTAAATTGGAAAGCTAAACATAGACTCATAGCATCGGAAGAGATAATTTACACTGAGGCCAAGCACCTGCTCAATTCAGAAATCTGAAGTAAAATATCTCAGACACCTGGCTGCCTTCCCTCTATTTGAATTCTTCTAACAAAGTGAACTGGGCCCTTCTTGACATGACCCTCTCTATCCTACCCTCTTCAGCATTTCAACAGCTTAATTCTGTAACTTTTCTATTTAGGGAAATAAAAGAGCTTCTAAAAATGACAAGAAATAGTGCTTGCAGGCTGTTTCAGCTCCTCTGCACCTTGCATTTCTGGATTGGAAGCCATTGTCTATTTTGCAAATATTGTAAGTTGCCCAGAATCACCTATGTGTGAGTTGGGCGGCTATATAAATTTGTTTAATAAATAAAATAAATATTAATATGAGTGCCTGTCAATGTATTCTGATCTGACATATTTATGCATGCTCATCAGTGGTGGTATTCAGCCAGTTCGCAACGGATCGGGCAAACCGGTAGCAAGAATTTGGCGTGGATCGTCGAACTGGTAGTAAGTTCTGTCTGGCCACGCCCCCCACCGGGTTGCCCTCCCGCCCGATGCTCGCTTATCCTGCCCGCCTGCCTGACATTCCCCGCCCACCTGCCTGACATTTGCCTAAGGTATTTCTTTTTTTTCCCTCCCAACTATCAGCTGTAGATAAGATCAGCTGTGTTGGGATTCCCCTTGCTGAGGCCCAGGAAGGCAAAAAATGGAGGGAGGAGCTCAGGCCTCCCCTCCATTTTTTGCCTTCCAGAGCCCCAGAAGAGCCTTAGGGGAGCAAAAACGCGCCCCCAGAGGCTTCTCTGAGGCTAGGAAGCTCCCAAAACGGAGCTTGGAGAAGTGCTGCATGGCCCTCCCATGCTCTGTTTTTTTCCTTCCTGAGCCCCAGAGGAGCCTTAGGGAAGCAAAAACGCCCCCCAGAGACTCCTCTGTGGCTAAGAAGCTCCCAAAAATGATTGGGGACTACAAAAAAGAAAAGCCACGCCCACCCAGTCACATGGCCACGCCCACCAAGCCACGCCCACAGAACCGATAGTAAAAGTTTTTGAATATCACCACTGATGCCCATGCACAGATTAATTGAAGTAGGGATGATTTTCAAAAGTGATTTTATTTGGAGTTTGCAATTCTATCTGGAGAAGTTCTATATGGAGAAGCAGGATTTCAGACAATCCTACAGAACCAGAAAAGGAATCTACAGAGATCCTATAGGAAGCAAAAGAATTCTTCAAGCCAGTCTCAAACGAGAAACAACAGACACAAGATAGATCTAGAGACCAGCTAGAAGAACTCTTGTAGAATAAGCAAATATTGTTATAGCTAAGAAATCAGCCATTGGTTATAGACTGCAAATATGGAGGAACGAAACAGGCTGAATGACCATTGTCTCAGGCAACCGTCTCTGAAGACCACTTTATAAAGCTCTTGGCAGCTGGCTTCTCCCAGGCTTTGCTGTCTCTCATTGTGGTTCTTGTTTCACGGAAGCTACATCTTACTCAGCTTTGCCCCTGGTGATTCTCATATGTCTAGCCTGGTTTTCCTCCTCTTGGCAGCAGTGGCACTGCACATGGCTCAGAGGTTGGAGCAGAAGAGACTGAAGCTGCTTCAGAGCATCCAGGTTTCTCTGTCTCTTCCCTTGCCATCTTTTCCTCCAAGGAATAGCCTAGAGGATGCAGGATTTGAAATGGGTGGGAGGAAATGGCAGTTCACAGAACTCTGTGTGTGTGTGTGTGTATGTGTGTGTGTGTGTATGTGTGTGTGTGTGTCTGTGTTTCCCATATGTTTATCCTTTGGGGGCGGAGATTATCCACATAATCAATCGTTATCCCCCTAAAATGTGTATTCTTTCTCTTTCATTGAAACAAAATTAAAAAAAAGACAACCATTATATAGGCACGCTCATACCATATAACTATTTCAGGCCAATCATTTGCAGGTTATTTTATTTAATATTGCAGTTGTTCAATGGCAGTGGTTCTCAACCTGTGGTCTATGGGGGACTGGGATGTCGTCACAGGAAATCCATGAAAAAAAAGTTACGATTTAAATCTTGAGTTAAGTCTTGGTGGCCCCTGGCTACGAAAGGTATTTAGAGGGGGCCCGTGCTGAAGAACCACTGGCTTAAGTGCTTTAATGTCAGAAAACGCTGTGCTTTGATGGATACATTTTGAGCTGATTTGAAAAGATTAATGTCAATACCTCCACCCTTTCCTGCCTATTGTTCTCCTCTCCTCCCCTTTGCCTCTTCTGATATCTTTTGTTTTTTTCTTTCTTTCCCTTTTTCCCAGCTGTGGACATGGATGGAAGACCTGCAGAAGGAGCTCTTGGAAGACGTTTGTGCTGACTCCGTCGATGCCGTTCAGGAACTCATAAAGCAGTTCCAGCAGCAGCAAACAGCTACTCTGGATGCCACTCTCAATGTCATCAAAGAAGGGGAAGATCTAATCCAGCAGCTCAGGTGAGTTCCTTGGACACATCGGGACACATCTTAGAATTCCATGTGGAAATTAGTGTTTCTCATTATTCAGAATCATATTGCTGTTTACTTTGGCATAGCTCACGTGTTTTATTATTGCCGGAGAGCTGCCTTGTTTCGCCTGGCAGAAGGGACACAGAAGTACCTATAATCATTAAATAATTTTTAAGTGCATCATTTCACTGAAACTGTAAGGGATAATTTGTGGAGATGAATAATAAGTATTCTCAGTTTACCTGGACCACTGCGTGTAATGGCTGAGGAGAGCTGCAGGTGTACTAAACTGACTATGATTAAATGGTACTGCCTAAATATGCTTAAAGTGGAAATTTGGGGGACATTATTAAATTGTTATAAATGGAGGCTTTGTGGTTTCAATACTTACTCCTGCTAAGCAGTGTCTAGAATCCACTAAATAAAACATATGCCTTTAATATATCATTACCATTTTTTCACCTGAAGAGCTTTCAGTGTAGTAAGATCCCTGTGGCACCATAAAGATTTCAAGCTTTCAACCGATACCTATTATTTCCAAATGTAGTGGGTTTATGTAAGTGCAATTTACAGTGTGTGCCTAAAAAGTGACTACATGGAATATATAGGTTTCTATAAACTCCTATAGCCGGGTTGAGATAGTGAAGTCCCAAGGTTTGTGACTTTCTCTAAGTAGTCCTTGACTTAACAACCATAACAGAGTTTCTGTTGCTAAGCCCGGTGGTTAAGTGAGTTGTGTCTGATTTTACAACCTTTTTGCTACAGTTGTAAAATGAATTACACAATTCTTAAACAAATCCAGCTTCCTCCATTCCTCCATGACTTTGCCTGCCATTTGGGAAGGTTGCAGCTGACAACCACTGTAAATACATGTCAAGCACCCATGTTTTTGTCACGTGACTGAGGCGATGCTGTGATGGTTTTAAGGGCAGGGACCAATCACAAGTTCACCTTTTTCCAGTGTCATTGTAATTTTGAAGGGATAGCAATAGCACTTATATACTGTTTTACAGTCCTCTCTAAGCGGTTTACAGAGTCAGCACATTGCTCCCAACAATCTGGATCTTCATTTTACCCACCTCAGAAGGAAGGAAGGCTTGAGCCATTCAGAATCGAGCTCCTGGAGTGAGCAGTGACTTAGCCTGCAGTACTGCATTCTAACCACTGATGCTAAACAAATGATCCTAAATTATGGACTACCTGTAGAGGCTTTATTCAGCGTTTAATTAGAAATGCTGTGGAAACAATTTATTTCTTTTTCAAAAAGCCGATCACCTCTTCGACAAGGTCCCACTCGCCATCTTCAGGCTGGTGCTTTCGCCTTCGTGCTTGTACAAGATGGCGAGTGGGACCTCGTCGAAACATCACCAAGATACTGTCAATCTTACATGGGAAAAGACCCGAACATGCCAAGACCTGCATACCTCTACCCGTGAAAATCTATGAAAACAATATGTGTGTGTGTGTGTGTGTGTGTGTGTGTGTGTGTGTGTGTAAGGTTTTTAAGCTGATAATTTTTAATTAACAGGGTGTTGTAACACAAAGTATATATATATATACTTAATAGGTGTTGTAACACAAAGTATATATATATATATATATATATATATATATATTATATAAATTTGTATACAGATCTTTCAGCTTTAAACATATATTGCATTTCAGTATCATTGCATTTTTACTGAGCACTACAGTAGAAGTGAAATAGAATATATAGGAATTGTTGTTTTATTAAAAAGTTAGACAGAACTCTTGATTTCTCTCCCACAGTACTGACAATTCTCAGTGAGAAAGCAGAACATAGCAAAAGGTTAAACCCTCAAGATCATACTTCTGATCTGAATCTCTTTTCCCCACTATGATTTGGTCTGGTTTGCTTCATTTTGCTATGCTTTGGTTTCATGAAGATGTGTTTATGAAGGCAATGATATTTTAATTAGATCATTGTATATTGTGTTGGAATAAATGTTTCTTCCTAATTAGCTAAAATATAGTAAAAACTTGCTTTGACTTTTTTCAACATGTATTTGTGATTGCTTTTTCCCAGTCTTTTCTTATTCTTTATTCCCCTCAAACAATCTAAATCTCCCACATAATGGGATGCGTAGATAATGAAACCCAGTCACACATTGGGTAACTTATTTTTTTTCTGAATTGTACTTCCTCAGGAACAGCATATTCCTCTGACTAACATGATGGTGTTATCATTTACAAGGAATTTGTGAAGTACTCCTTAATAGATCTGAATAAATGGGGAGAAATTCCCTAATCCCTTGATAATGTTTTACTTATAGTTGTATTCTACTTACAGTTGCATTAGTAGGTAGGTAGGTAAGTGTTAGGTAGATAGGTAATAGATAATTAATAGATACTAGAAAACCTATGGTGATTAGTGCTACCATAGCTAGACTACGGTAATTCAGATGATCATCAGCTCATAGCAAAACCTTTCCCTTTTTCTTATTCCCAAGTATTCATCTGAATTTTTGCAGATATGGTAGCACTAACTGAGTATCCCACATCATATAAAACAGAGTAAGCCATATTCCCTCCAGTACACTAAACTGGTTCTTATGCAAAGTCAGTTGGGTGACTTTGGGCTAATTCCTCTCTATCAGTCCTAGGAAGAAGGCAGTGGCTGCTTCCAAAATCTTGCCCAAAAAAATTACAAGGATGTGTCCAGGCAGTTGCCAGAGGTCATGACTGGCTCAAATGTACAGGAAAGAAAAAAAAGCACTCTTCTTAAATTGGTACCAAGAAAAAACAGGAGAAAGCGGAAGGTAGCTAATGTCAGCCCTTCCAGGTTGACTGGCAGGACACATGACTGGATGAGATTATTCTACTTTACTGTATGTCTGAAGGTACAAATCTCCCACCATCACTTTTAACTGCCTCATCAATTAGGGTCAGAGGTGGGCTGTTGGCGGGTTCACAGAGGTTTGGGAGAGCCCCTAGCTAAGATTCTGTGCAGTTCGGAAAAACCCCAAATCCCACTCCTGACTGGCCCCGCCTACCCCCACCCCACCCCTTCCAGAAGTCCCCACGCAGCCCGTTTTGGATGCAGGGAGGGAGAAAAACAGGTCTCCCAGAAGTTCGGGAAGTTTGGAAATGGGCCCGTTTCCAGCTTCCAGAGAGCCTTGGAGACTGGGGGAGGCCTTTTTTGCCCTCCCAGAGGCTTGAGGAAAACCTACTCAAAATGCCCCCCCCACACTGTGGTTCAGGAGGCTGACTAGGCCACGCCCACCATGGCCACACCCACTCAGCAACTGGGCAGAGAACCTTTGCTAAAATTTTTGAAGCCCACCCCTGACTAGGGTGGATTCTTCCTAAGAGTCTTCCTCTGATTATTAAGCTACTGGGGGCTCTATTTTCTCTTGTATGATCCTCTCCTCCCATAAGCTCATTCTCACATAGCACAGAGGTAAAAATCTGGGAGTGTTGAACTTATTAAGTAACAGAGAAAAAAATAAGCTGGGGCGGGAAAGGGATGCAGGCTTAAAAGTGATTCTTCATCTAAGGTAACATGTAGGGTTTCTCCCATTTTCACCCATTTTTTACAAAATCTTTACTAAGGAATCCCTAACGAATGAATCCTGAAAGCTTGCATAACTGATTAATTTTGTGGTGCTAAATTAAAAAATAACATTACTTGACTATAGATCAAGAAATTCCACCTTGCCTCAATAACATACAGTTAATAGGAATACATGTTATGTAAATATTTTTATGAATTCCACTACTGTTTCACACAGTGTAATATTTTGCTTAAGGGGAAGGATTTTTAAGTAGACCAAATATTGGTAAGGAACCAGAATGTCATGTAATAAAATGAAAAGGAGACAGAGCTCCGGAAGGGATTTGTATGCCATTGGTATATTTTTCTTCTTTTTTCTTTGCAATTTCTCAGTGCCTTTATCAACACTGGGTTTCTAACCATTTGTTTTGACTTTACCACAGAGATTCGGCTGTCTCTAACAATAAAACACCACATAATAGTTCCATCAGCCACATTGAATCTGTCCTCCAGCAGCTTGATGAAGCTCAGGTGCAGATGGAAGAGCTCTTCCATGAGAGAAAAATTAAGCTGGATATCTTTCTTCAGCTCCGGATTTTTGAACAGTACACTATTGAGGTAAGAATTGCATTGGCCATTCCAAAATGGAAGAGACTCCTATGGAATGGGAACAGGTCTTATTTGATAAAACGAGTTCTTAGGAATCAACAGATTGGTAATATTTCCAAATGTCTTGCAGCCTTTTTATCTAATTAATCAAGGATCCCTATATTCTACAGCACACTTAAGCTAATAATGGAATATGACTATGAAAAGTAGAGGCATAGTATCTTTTTCTGTTAGACATAACGGCACAATTTATATCAGTAAGCATAGGTGATTGCAGAACGGTGATTCATACCGGCTTTCAGAATGCAAGATAGAAAATATTACCCAGGCAAATATTATTAGCTCCAAGCAAAATGCAGATGCATACAATAATCTGCAAACAAAATGATAACTTTTCAGCTCAATGCACTATTGCTAGGATTAGAATTTGGACAGAGTTTTAGAACTCCATGGACTCTGCAATGATCTCTCACAGTGGGCATGATGGTTTATAGGCTGAAGTTTATTCCCTAAAGGAAATGTGTTGATTAACATATTCCAAAAAAACCCAAACATTTTAGTCCTTGGAATCATAATTTCTGTAGATCTAAAAGGTGGAAGTTCAACATCTTTCTTTATTACAAGATAAATAGTTTTCATTTTGTTTACTGTTGGAACACATGATAGCTAGAAAATTTGGAATACTGATGGAATAATGTCTGAGGAAGGCTTCACAATTCCAGTAATTCACATGACCATCAAAGGAAACCCTTCTGTCAACATTAGATCATTAGATCTAAATTTATCCATCTGTAGCACTAGGTCTGCTGAGAACATACCACCTCCAGAATCAAAGACAGCATGTTCTGAATACCAGCTGCTAAGGAAACTGCATTGGGAAAGGGCTGTTCCCCTCCAATTCACTTCTACAAGGCATTTATTGAGGCCAAATTAATATGAATAAGCATTCTGGCATGAAGTATAATAGTTACTCTTCTATATAGAAAAATATTGAATTCAGTTGAATTTAACTTTTAAATAAAGAGATGCAAGATTGGGTTTTTGTGAATTTAGCTATTATGCTTTGTAAAGCACTGGTAGTCCATGACTTACAATCATTTGTTCAAAGTTACAAGGCACTGTTAAAAGTTGTAAATGACTGTTTTTCACACTTACAACCATTGCAGCATCCCCATGTGATCAAAAGTTGGATGCTTGGCAACTGGTCCATACTTAAGAATGGTTGCAGTGTCCCGAGGTCATGTGATCAGCTTCTGTGACCTTCTGATAAGCAAAGTCAATGGGGAAGCCAGATTCATTCAACAACCATGTTACTAACCTGACTGCAGTGATTCACTTAACAATTGTGGCAAGGATGGTTGTAAAATGGAGAAAAATTCACTAAACATATATCTCTCTTAGCAACAGAAAAGTTGGGCTCAATTGTGATTGTAAGTCAAGGACTGCATCTATGGTTTGTGATTCTATATAACACAAACCCATTAAACTACAGCTGTTCAATAAACTTTGGTAAAGTAACAATGGTTTAGTAGACTGATTAACCTACCCAATGTTGATTCATCCAATGTCAGTTGCAGGCATGAGATAGCTATTGATGGTTTTGTTTCTTCTGTGGCACTGCTATTCTTATTGCATATTTGATATTTTTTATAATGTTCTAAGCCCTGTAGGGAATTTTAAATTTAAAATAGGGATACAAATATTTTAAATCAATAATTTCAAAAACATTGGCATGCTTGAAAAGGCAGCTCTTTTCATTTTTTTTTAAATCAAATGCTTTTGAAAAAACAAACATTAAGCTTAAGGAAGCATAAGCAATCTCATGGGTAGTTAATTTGTTCTAATTTGGGCATGTCTAACGATCTTTACCTTGAAGATTTCCTTTAAGCATTCATAATTTTCAGTCTAAAATGATTTTCTAAGTTTTCGCAGTAATGAACCTCTTTACAAACAACACATAATTAAAGCGCTTCTCAATTTCACTGAATCTTATGTGATGGTAATTTTCAAATTTCTGGAATGTAATTAGGTTTATTCTCTTCCGTGGTTACATACTCTATTTTAGATATTTTCCCCCTGATAACCTTAATTTTAATGATTTTGCCTGCTTATTCTGCATCTTTTTTTTTTTTTTACTTTGAAGGTGACCGCTGAATTAGATGCCTGGAATGAGGATTTGCTACGTCAAATGAATGATTTCAACACCGAGGATCTCACTTTGGCTGAACAGCGTCTGCAGCGGCATACAGAAAGGAAGATGGCTATGAACAATATGACTTTTGAGGTCATTCAGCAAGGACAAGATTTGCACCAGTACATTATGGAAGTGCAAGCTTCAGGTAAGTGGAAGAGATAAATTTGTCTTCACAGAAATGTACTACAGCATGACCAGAGATGTCTATCAGGAATAACTACAAAGGAAATTTAATAAAAAAATCATTTGATTTTCCCATACTGCAATAAAAGCTTTCCTACATCCAGATAGAAACTTATTTAATCTCTCAGAATTCATAAAACCAGGTAAATCCTAAAAGAAAAAAAAGAAGATGCAAAAAAACAAGTGGTTAAAAAAAACTCTGATGAAAAAGGAATCAGAACCACATCAAATATTTTGCCCTTTCCATTTTGAATCCTGTTCTTCTTTGAAATCTGAAATTTTGGTGTTTTACCTACTAGAGGCAATCTTGGGGTATTAAAATTACCAAGAAAAATGACCTGAACCCATGTTTTGTAATGCCATCAAAGTAATTATTAAAAAAAAAACCTAGTTCTGTGAGCACAGTAACAAAATATTGTAGGTGGGGCAAAAGGCACATGACTTCTGTCTCTTCACATAAAGGATTTTGATTTGATTTGGCTTGAAATAGCAATAGCACTTAGACCAGTGGTGGAATTCAAAAATTTTTTACCACCGGTTCTGTGGGCGTGGCTTGGTGGGTGTGGCAAGGGAAGGATGCTGTAAAATCTTCAGTTTGCGGTGGTATTTGCCGGTTCTCCAAACTACTCAAAATTTCCGCTACTGGTTCTCCAGTACTGGCCAGAACCTGCTGAATACCACCTCTGACTTAGACTTATATGTCACTTCACAGTGCTTTACAGCCCTCACTAAGCAATTTACAGAGTCTGCATAATGCCCCCAACAATCTGGGTCCTCATTTTACAGACCTCAGAAGGATGGAAGATTGAGTCCATCTTGAGCCAATAGGGTTGAATTGCTTGCAGTCAGCAGAAATAGCCTGCAATACTGCATTCTAACCACTGTGCCACCACAGGTCTCTATTTTTGTGCAAATGTTATATGGTCTATGTAATCATCTTAGTCAACTATTTTTTAGCTCACAATTGGCATAGGGAAAAGCTCCTAAGTGGCAAGGGATTCTTTTTTCATCAAGGATTTACCATAATACCTAAAACACAAGCAAATTCAGGACTGAGATGATGATCATCCTGCATATGTGGTCTTGTAAACAGCTGTATGGGAGAAAAACACACATAAAAGTGAAAGCAGTTTCTTTTTCCTGCCCAAACAAAACAATTTCTTCATTTCTAATAAGGCAGAATGGATCCTGAACTTCCTGTTTGGAGCCTCGTAATCTTCCCATTTGGAGAGACAGATTTTTGTTTTATAAATGGGAGACATGGTGCACACATTTATTATAGTTAGCCTTTAGAGGATGCTGTGTGTCTTCAGGACTTTGTCAGCATTTAATATACACTTCGCAGCAGATCTTCAATGTGCTTGCAGTCATAGTTTGCAATCACTAACACAACTGGTAAGTATTTCAAACATTAAGTGTCTTCAGGCATAGATCTTTTTAGATCACATGTGTTTAATTAAGTTTTGTTCTTTGTATCATGGTTAAAATTTATTTTATCACATGACCAGTGTGTTAGACTTCTTCCCAGCCAGCTGGACAGATCTGATTTGTTGTATGAAACCAAAGAAGCCACTGCAAATGAACTGAAACAACTTGTTTATCAAATATGCAATAATGCTTAAATGTATCTTTTTTTATGTATGTAAAGGACTCCAAGCAACTCTCCTTTGGTTAAGGGAAGAATAGTTTCCATCTCTTTCTTCTTTCAACGAAGGCCAAATCTCATACCAAGCTGTTTGCTTTTATCTGTGAGAGAACTAGAACTACAATGTCTGTTAGCTTTGGTTTTCTGCATTCTCTCATACAATGCATACCTTCTTTTTATTGGATAAAAAACTTCCAACTTTTAGTTGAGGTATTAAACTCTACCTCTGAACTTAAGAAAATTACCATCATTTTCAATCAGAAAATTGCCACACTTTCATGTTTCCCCCCTTCTCTTCTGCCCAAGAGAACCCTGCTCACTTAATTTTATCACCTTTGTAATTTTAAGTCTTCCAGTAACAATCCTTGTCCACGTTATTCAGTATACAGTATCTTGGTTTTTGAAGGTATGGGGAGGGAAAAAGGAAAAAAAATCGTAATAGGGAAGTATGAAAAGAAGGTACTTCCTGCAGATGTATCTTATAAGGAGAAACGTAATTGTGATTTACACCGTATAGATTTTAATACTGAATTTTGAAATAAATAATATTGCTCAGAAAACCAAAGGCATCAGTTTTATCAGGGCAATCTCATCTATCATCTATCAATCTTCTATCCTCTGCGACAAGGTGATCATCATGCTTCTTACATAATTATCTACACATATATTTAAGTTTAAACTGCTTGTCACCTCTAAATACAATACTGGTCAGATTTCCAAAAATCTGCTTAATCCCCATAGGATTTTCCCCTGTCTGAAACGTGATTTGTTTTTTAATGAGTACTAAGAACATTAAATCGTTCAATGTTATGATAGCAATATTGGTAGTCCTCATTTATTCTGACTAATTTGACCCAGAAACAGTAATTAAGTAATGCAATCATAAGTTTAAAAAAACCATAGAAACACAGCACTTAGTGATAGCATTTCCAGGAGTCCCAGTTGCCATTATTAAGCAAGGACCATGCAGTTGTTCAGTGAGAATTTCACATTTCTGCAACTTCCAACTTCCTGCCAGCTTCCCCTTTGGCTTATTTGTAGCAAGCCAGCAGGGAAGGTTGCAAATCCAGATCGTGTGACTGCAGACACAGTGATAACCATAAGTACGTGGTCCAGTCTTAACTGTAATTTATTCAACTTTGTTTTAAGTTGAAACAGTGATTGAAGAACTGGTCATTAAACAAGAATACTTCTTTTCAAATGGAATTTATTGCAAATAGATTCTACAAACAATATGTCCATATACGTTTAGTCAAATAGCTAAAGTAAACATTCCCTTCATCTCTGAAGAAGTAGATGACTTTAAGTGTCTGCTTTGAGATGCTCAAAACAAATCTGAAAAAATTACTGGTTCAGAATAGCAGTAATGTACAATATTGAATTTTCTAATAGCCATAATTCAGCTCAGGCATGAATTATGTATGCATGTATGGGTGTGCATTTCTTTATCTTTTCTTATTTAACATCATTGTTCCCATAAGTAAAATTGAAGTACTAAAGTACTGAGATACATCAGCTACATTTTCAAATGAATAAATGAAGTAGTATGTAGGTACAAAAAAGATTGCTTGAGCATTCTAATGCCACAATTCAAATCTAATTATTAAAACAACTCGTTCAGAATGCAGTGCTTCACCAAGAACAAACTGCACAGAAGAAAAGGGTATGACTAACTATGGTGCTCCCAGGCTTAACAGATTGTCTTTTCATTTGCTAAAAATAAAGTGCTTTACTTTTGTTTACTTTTTTCTTTCCATTGTGAAAGAACAATAGCATTTTAACTCAGGGGAACTAATGGGGTAGTTACGATGAACGAAGGTCTCATTTGTGTTCTTTATATCTGTATGAAGAAATACTACCTTACTTTGATTCAATAGGCCATTCTTTCCAGTTGCAAATTATTATTTCTAATAGCTGTGCCCAAGAAAAAATGAAATGGGAAGAATAATATTGGTTTATGAACATGTACCCTATGCAGACACTAATTTCAACAAAGTCACAGGAAATGCTAGAGTAAGAGCAGCTAAGAATATGTTTTCCAATACTCTATCAACTGTATGGGTGCAATCTAAAGTAATTTACCTTCAACTAAAGTCCAATATTATTATGGGTCAGCTGGATTCCCCTTCCCTTCCCAAATTTAGGGAGCAATAAGCAGCTTGTCTGGGTTTTTTCCCCCCATCTCAGGATGTTTATTCTATTCCAGGCATTGAACTAATCTGTGAAAAGGACATAGATCTAGCAATCCAAGTGCAAGAACTGCTGGAATTCCTTCATGAGAAACAGCACGAGTTGGAGCTGAATGCTGACCAGACGCACAAACGGCTCGAGCAGTGCCTTCAGCTTCGGCACCTGCAGGCAGAGGTTAAGCAGGTCAGGGGCTTCACCATTGTTCTGCTTCTTTGCTTATATGATCAAGATGGCTGTTAAAATGTCCTGCTCCTATCATTCAAAATCTGGTAGCCGCTGAAAATTCACATCTGCAACAGTGCAGGTGGCTCAAGTGAACCATGTGACTGATAGAGAGAGAGGGGAGGGGGCGGTGAAGACCACGAATTGCTGCCACTCATTTAGAGAAAGTCCTCTCGTGCAGCAATACCAGTGTTATTCTCATTCCGACTGTCCCTGCCCAGCCCACAGTAGCAGTAGGGGTGGCAGTGGGGGAGCGGTGTATAATCAGTGCTGTTGGTGGTGGTGGTGGCAATGGTCACGGGCCTTCACAATCCAAGATTCTCATGTGGCTCCTTTGGAAAATTAATTGCCCATTTCTGCTCTATTTTCTCAATGTTCCATTTTTAAAAAACCTAACTAGACATGTTTTTCATCTCATATTGTGTCATGTATTTACACGAATAAAGTAATACACATTCAAAACAGACAGAATGAAAAAAAAAATCCCAAACTATCATCATTTTCAATCCTTTTTAAGGTATAGCAGGATATGTTCTTTTTCTGTTTTGAACAACACCATTGATTTGGATCAAGAATTGATAAAAATGTTTGGGGAGGTATTTTTATGTGAGGAGGAAGTGTTTGTGTAAATGTTAATGCTACTTGTATTCAAAGATATACAAGTCTGGAACATTTCACTACTGATAAAAGTCTGCACAGGAAGAAATCATAATCTTTTTAATGGCACAGAAAACATTTATTTGATTTGCATGAAGCATAAAGCAAGGAAACACTGATGTCAAAATATCTAAGGTTTGATTCATGCATTATTGTTGACCCAAGGGACAATAATTCTACTCATTTAAAAAAAAACAACTTGTGAGATGAATATTTCATGTTGAGGCAAGAACATGAAATATAAATTAACAAGAAAAATGGTTGTGTATATGATTCCATTGATTGTTTAGGCCAGGCGGGTGGCGAATGTGAGGTATCAAGTTTATTGGTCTGGAATATATTCAAAATATGGAAGTAAAAGGACCTTGATTGCTTTACCATTTGCTCAATCTACATTTAGCTGCTGCAGGTCAGCAATCTATCTGCTTTACAATTCTATTCAACCACTTTCATCAAAGTAAGAGTATGATTATACCCGCAAGGTCTATAAATATTGGATTACAGTGTGAGGGCTCTAAAAAATTAGTTCCTTGCTCTTAAAAATGAGTTTCAAGCTATCACATGAAGATAGAAAGTTGGAAACTACAAGAATGTCTTTATTTCTGATATTTTAAAACTTATGACAAATCCCTCATTCATCCAGAGCTCAAAATAGTCAATTAGGCTCAATGTTGAAAATATTTATAGGATCGAATCATTTTTTTTTTTTGCCTGCCATTGTTACCAGATAGTTTCAGAATCTGCCATAGCATATCATGATTTAAAAATTAACTCACTGGAAGCAAAAATAAAGATGGAATCAAAAAGAAAGAAATACTTATTCTCTCAAAAATAAATCAGCAACCACCGATATTGTTTTAGATTATGATATATGGGGATATGATATAATTAATATATGATTCCTGCTAAAAAATAAGGTGGACCAACTGAAGATTCCAGTGTTCAACATCATATTGAAGGAATTAATGTTTATTATATGGTTCTTATGGAAATCGGTCATTCTTCCTTGAATTTACAACTTTTAAAGGTCCCTTTTTAAATGTTCCAATTTCATTTTTACACCTATTTAGGAATGTACCCTCTCATTCTGTCTCTAACATGTTTTTATCTCTAATGTTCTTCTCATTTTTAAAGGTTATCTATGTAGTAGTTACTTAACGAATATTATATTTTAATATTAATTTTAATTATATCACACCAATAGCCAAAAGAGCAGAGTAAATAGCATTGGTTTAGAAATGAACATTTAAACCTAGTTCAAGAGAATACCTGTATAATAGAACACGGGAATGACCTTGAGAGACAGAAGGTGTTGCCTAGAATGATCAGATAAAAGGCAGAGGAAGGGGGAGTCTCCAGCTGCCTGACAGGCAGAGAAAGAAACTTAGAAAAGATCCCCCCAATTTTAGCAGACTCTAAAAAAGAAACAGTGGAAGATTTGGACTTTCAGATTTGCAAGATTCTCTTAATGGAGCCTTACAATAAAGTAGAATTAGCTCACCTGGTCTGTTTCCTTTCTGGTCTACCTGGGAAGGCTGACAACCTGTGATTCATTAATTTCTTTAAAAGTATTTAAATTTAAAAGCCTTCTTCATTTAGATACTTTTTAGGAAGTCTGTAGCAAGATCTTATTTGTTCAGATCCATATTGTAAAAGTCAATGGCTTATTAACTTGTGAATTATTGCAGCAATAGCTTTCCTTGGAAGCAGCTGAATTTAAATATATCATGGCCCTGTCAAACTGTGGTAGGTAATGGCTAAATTTGGCTTCCTGAAGAATGAGTCATAAGCAACATCATTTAGTAAAATTGGAATCTGTATTGATTTTGGCTTGTTCTTCATTTTCAGTAGAGAGCCAAGTGTACTTTACTTTCACTTTGGAACAGTTGAGGCAACAAATGGTCTTAAATTTATTACCAAGTAACTCTTGCTCTTAGAAGCCAAGGAAAAGTAGACTGCCACCAAACAGTTCATGGTGCTAACCCTACTTAACTTTTGCTGATGCAGTTCAAAGTCTGGAGCATTCTAGAAAGCTGACCTATGATTGTACTTCAGGACAATGGAAATTCCAAATTGTTTAAATTTTAAATTTTCTAAATTTTAAAATTCTAACCCCCCTATTCTCATTTAATAAAGTTTTCTGTTTTCCCCTATGTGCTCTATAAATTTCAATGCCAAGGTAGTAAATTTAAAGTTTAAAAAGACATTGCAAATGTTTAGAGTATCAAAAGATAAATGATTGCTTTTTCACAGTTCTTTATGCTAAAGAATTGAAAGAAAAGAATTGTCATGATATTGACAAAATAATGGCAAGAGTTAGAATGCTTGTAATTATTTCCAGGGTATAAATAATTATAAAGGTTACTTTTAAGTTTACTTGGTGGATTTGAGGCAGAAGCATCCTTGATGTGTAGACAGCAAGATCTGGAAAAGGTGTAATTTTGTCTTCCTTGGGGAAGATATAAAACATGACAGCTCTCGAGATCCAGGTGGGCCAAAATCTCCTTCTTGTTAAGGTTGGGGAGGAGCCAGTTCCTTCCCATCCAGATCTCCAGTCTGGCTAGAGGAGAAGAAAGGAGGAAAAAGAGGGTGACAGGGATGTTGTTCTTGGGGAGGTAGCAGATGAGCCACCGCCAGACTCCAGGGCAAGCTCTGGGAGACACGTGCTTGGCTTCTGGCAGTTCAGAGAGGCGAGGTAAGGTGCTGAGTTGTCCCCACATCCAGTTGGCCAGAGTGATTTGTTCCATGCTGATCTGTCTATGCGCACCTGGCTGCATTGAGTCATCTGCACCAAGTTACCTCTTCATGCCCATTCCTCTGTGTCCATCCGGCCATGCACACCCAGTCACACCAACCCAGCCACACTCACCTGGCCAAACTGGCTGCTGTGAGTCCTCTCATTCCACCAGACTTATTTGGTCTGGCCCAGGAACACAATATAGCCAGTTGGATTTCAAAGGGAGTTTGTGGTTGTTTCTGAAGTCTTAGCATCTGGTTCAACTGAGGCTGTAGCTGCTCCTTGAAAGAGCAGCAGGCCTTGGATGGAATATATTTGGGCAGATTCCTGTTGCTTGTAGATCCCAGAGGAAACCTCCCTCACACTTTTTAGAGTAGTTCTGGGATATGAAATGGCAGAAAAGATACTTAGATGTAAAATAAAAAGTTGTCTGAGGATGGGGCCTTCGTTACTCATTACTGGGTAGCAATTATAGTTAAATCATTAAATGTAACAATTAATTTCCACACTCTTACTTCATCAACAGTAAGAGAACAGATTTTGGATGAGTATCAAATAACAGTTGAACTGTTTTTTTGGTGAAACAATAAATTTTTTCAAACATGAAAACAATAAAGAAAAAGAAAGTTGATGGTTTCTTGTTTCTAGCTATGACAAATATTTTAAGGAGCTGCAAGCAAATGTATCTGGAAAATGGAAGTATTTTTGAAGAAAAAAGTGAAACAAACCACATAACATTGGCAAGTCTGGTGCCTTTGTCTCTTTCATATAACATGCAATTTTAGAAGCTTATTAAGTAAATTTAACTAGTTGCACATCATATATCTCATATATTTGTATTTATTTTTTTGATCTAATATACTCAGTAAAATTGATATTTAGTGAAGGACTATTTGTATTTAGTACTGTAAATACTATTTAGTATTTCATATATGGGTTTTGTTTCTTTGTAACACAGGGCACTACATTATTTTGTCTCATTGGATTAGATACAGAGTAATCAAATCAAACCAAACGTTTATGATAGTCATAGATTCGCATAGAGATCCAGAGTAAGTTAGTTATACTTAGTCTACATCTAACCAATCCCTTTTATTTAATTATAATTAATTTTTCAAACTAAATCTAATTAGAACTAAATGCATCATCTGATGCATAATATCTCTCGGGACAAGGTCAAATGGTGAAAAAGGCCTGAAGGCCTGAATCTTGAAGAACAAAATTTCTCCAAACCAGAAAAATCAACTTTGTTATACACCACATCTCCAATTTGTCTGGATATTGTCTCACCTTCCTCATCTACCCCAAAACTGGTTCCAGATACAGATTCAAGTATTCTTAGTAAAGTAGAACAGTATGACAACTGGATGCTGGGGACAGTCCACGCTGCAACCCACCTCAGCTATTTCATGAAGTTAAAAAGTTGTTATCTCAAAATGTCTGTTTTTCCCTGCTAGGTCCTTGGCTGGATCCGTAATGGAGAATCAATGCTCAATGCCAGTCTTGTCAATGCAAGTTCCTTGTCAGAGGCTGAGCAACTCCAGAGAGAGCATGAACAGTTTCAGCTGGCCATAGAGGTAATGTGTACTGTGCACACTGGCTTTTCTTATGCAAACTGCAAAGATAATCTAAATGGTGTTCAGAGAGTAAGAGAAGAAATAATTTTCAATTAACGGTTTAGATATATATACCACTTCACAGAGCTTTATAGCCCTCTCTAAGCAGTTTACAGAGTCAAAATATTGCCCCCAACAATCTGAGTCCTCATTTTACCCACCTTGGAAGGATGGAAGGCTGAGTCAACACTGAGCTTGGTAAGATTTGAACTGCCAAATTGCAGGCAGCCAGCAGGCAGCAGAAGTAGCCTGCAATACTGCACTCTAACCACTGCACCACTGTGGCTCAGACTTTCCTATCAACTAAAATTAACCTGTATGTGTGTATGGCAGGTAGCTCTTTTTTAGCAAGTGCATTTGGAACCAGCAATTAAGTCATTAAGCAAAGCAGTTACTAAATGAAACCACAACTGTGCTTATGATTTTTCTTTGGCCTTGCTTTGCTTTGCAGACCTACGAAGGTCATAAATGTGAGGATTGGTCACAAAGTTAATTTTTCATCAACGTGATAACTGCAGATGATTGCTGTATGAGGCAGTTGCTGTTTTAAGCACAGAAAGTTTTGAAGCAGTAATAGCTTAACCCACTCTAATCTTCTTGCCCCAGATAAAATAATAAATAAATACATATTTTATTGATTGATTTGATTATCCACTCAAGATGTGTAAATCTGATGCAGTCAAGACAAACATGGTTTCTGTATAAAAATGCATATGCATATTGTTCATCAAATAGCAAAGGTTACTACAGTAGTCCATATACAAATTAATACCAGAAAAATCTATCTCTAAGGAGGTAAATAAAAGGAAATCCATTTACCCAATATTTTAATAAGTAGTCGTGTGTATTTGTGTGTGTGTTTGTGTGTGTGTTTGTTTGTTTACAAATGTTGTCATGCTGGCAAGCCCTTAAAGGAAGGGAAGGGTTTATCCATCCATTGAAGAAATTCTTTATCATTCAGTACATCTTGGCAGCATTAATAAAGCACTTCTTTGGAACAAGATATTTATTTCCTATTTGTATAACTTGCTATATTTCAGAGATGCTTAATCTTGATACCAACTAAGAGCCCCTCCTCCCCAACAAAATGCAGTTATTCATGCTGCCCTGAGTAGAAGGCTAGCAGTTTAAATATTAAATAGCAAGTGTTTGATATTGCAATATGATACTTACCTACAAAATGAAGAAAGTCTGGCTGATATATTGGGCGTTTTCTTTGCAAATCCTTTAATCTTTCCCTCTTAAACCCTTCTGTTTAACTGGGTTGCAAATAAAACCAACTGAGGATCTTCAAGCATTTTTTTTAATCGTCAGCAGTTATTGCAGAGATAGGACTGCTTTCCATGTGTAAGCTTTACATAAGCTATGAAATTGCTTCTCAAATACAGAGGTTCCATTGTTCGAGATTATCGTGTTGTAGTAAAAAAAATGTGTTTTGAATAGAATTTTTGTTGTTGTTAGTTGCAAAGTCATGTCCAACCCATTGAATAGAATATACATACTCAAATCTGTTTTTAAAATGAATAAGCATTTTCATATCTTAGGTTAATAATAATGCAAATAAAAAATATCTAAAGAATTGTTCAGCAAACACACCAGTTAAACGTCAGTATTCTTTTAATTTAAATGCCATTTGGGCTGCTTTACCCAAAATTGGGATATAAACCTAGAATTATCAGTAATATCAGTAAATGCCTTTGCATGATTATGCAGAATGCTTACTATTTCAGAATGCTCATTCTAAAAAGTGTTTCATTCTCTCATCTTTTCATGCTCACACCTCACCTCTTTATACCATTCACTTGGCACATCTGTACAACTCTCTCTTTCCTCGCCACATACACAGTCCCTCTTTCATGCCACTTCCTTGCAGAAGACGCACCAGAGTGCCCTCCAGGTACAGCAGAAGGCAGAAGTGTTACTGCAGGCCGGCCATTACGATGCTGATGCCATCCGGGAATGTGCGGAAAAAGTGGCCTTACATTGGCAGCAGCTCATGCTAAAGATGGAGGACAGGCTGAAACTGGTTAATGCCTCTGTTGCTTTCTATAAAACTTCAGAGCAGGTGAGAGGAACAAAGACCTCCTTTCTCAATACCAATGGCATTCGGTTTGTTTACAGTTGCTCCGCTACTATGTGAAATGACCATAGCATAAAGACATAATTGCTACCATTTAGAATTGCTACCGATTATTCAGTAACATAGAGTGATAGTCCGTAGTGAACGAATTGCACATAATGTTATAGTCTTTGCTTTTCTAGGCATCTGTAAACAACAGTGCTCACTGAAGCTTATATCTGGTAACCCTAATGAGCACAAAGGACTTATCTATATTACCTCAGTGTAATTAAAAGATCACCTATTGGGAACATGATGAATGTGGCAAAATTATTTTAAAGCACTCCCAAGAAATGAGCTTAATATTTCATTTTTCTTATTAGTTAAAATTTAAACCTTTGGTAGATCAAATGACACTATTTTTGTAACATGTATAAAATATGCTATTCAATTGCTCGACATAGAACATCCCTGTTAATAGTTACAAAATACCAATATACAATACAATACAATATATAAGAAATACAAAATAAATTGACAAGTATATCCATGTATGTACAGTATATACACATATACACAGTCTTGTTAATAAGACATTTTTGAATAGTTTGTGTTCCTACCTAGTTTTTTTTCAGCCTAGACCCTTCTGGTTGCTTGGTATTACCTCTTCCATTACTCCTTGTCAATGGCCATAGTGGGTGGGGATGATGCCATCTAATATATTTGTAGAGGTTCAAATGGGAGAAAGGCTGTCTCACCTCAACTTCCTGTATGATGAATTTCCTGTAACATCTGTGAATCATTCATATATTTTTGGTCAGCCGATAGTTTCATGTTTTTAATGGTAAATTGTTTCTGCTTTTAAAAGTAACTTTGATAACTAAAAAAATGTATTCTGGCTTATGCCCAAGGTTTGCAGTGTGCTGGAGAGTTTGGAGCAAGAATATCGAAGAGACGAAGACTGGTGTGGAGGTCGGGATAAGCTGGGACCATCCTCTGAGATAGATCATGTTATCCCCTTAATCAGCAAACATCTGGAACAGAAGGAAGCCTTTCTCAAGGTCCAGTCTATTTTCCTTATTTTTAAGCAACTGTTTTTTTTTTTTCCATTTGCTCTGACTGCAGGAGTAAGTTAGGTACTAACTTGGACGGAAATCTGTCTGCAGGAACATAAATTATGTTCTATCTTTGATCTACTGTGTTTTCTAGGACAGAGGTATCTTTCATCTTATTTTATAATAAGAGCCATAAAAGGAGAACAACCTGTGCATGCATTCCTAATGTATGTTCTTCTCCAGAATGATTTCATGCCTGCATAGCCTGAACCATGACTGGCCATGAAACAGAGGGTTCTGAAGGTTTCTTCATGCTTACAATCGCCTAATAAAACAAACATAAACTTCTTCAGTAACATTACCCATTTCAAAGACTGCTTGCCTTAACCTCTCGTTCTTTTAGTTCTGTAGAACTAAAAAAATAAATAGCTTGCATTTTTTTCTATTCTGAAAAGGAATAGATGATCTCACACAGATTTGCTGCTGTCATGTTATACCTCATATGAATATTCCACTAGCCTAAATAGAATAGTTATGCATTGACTTTTGGTGTATCATCAGAGCTGATTCTAAGATAATAACATTTCTGCAAAAACAGAAGTCTAATAAATTTGTGTCCCCTGCAACATTTTTTTTTTAAAAGGAGAATGGCCAGTATGAAAACATGAAGGAAAGCAACTTTGGGTAAATATCCATAAGTTGCTTTTTCTCTTTGTTTTTTGGAGCAGGGAGGAGAGGTAACAATGAGATGTTCCATAATCTTTGATAAATGTTAAGCTAAGATGGCAATTATCTTGAAAGTAAGATCAAGTTACAGAGCAGAAGAGCAATTGAAACCTCTTGAGTTTTTTCTTCATCTCCTTTTTAAAGATGTACAGTACTTACGTTGAGAGCTTAAAGAATTTAAATCAGATCCTTTTCTTTTGTCAAGGTGTCCTTCTCTCCAAATTTTAATTTCCCCAGCTCAGAGTACCTCCAGCTACAGTAGTTGCTCAGTGGCTTGTGCATTGTACATTGTACAAATCCTTGTACAATAGGAAGTCAGGGCTGGGAAAGATCTTTGCTTTTGATTTGCATTAAAATGTCACTATTGGTCTAACTAGGTCTTAAGCTATAATAGGTACTCTTGATGGAGGAAATAACTAGCTTTCCTTTCTAATGCCACACAATGCTTAAAAGTATGTTTTGAAAGAACTCATGGCTCTTTTTTTTAAGTAACAACATACAAATGAGACAATTGTATAACTTTGAAGGACTAACTTCCTGAAGGAATATATTGGCAGTTTCTAGAGTTAAAGCAAGATTAACATCCTGCTTAGGACATTAGTGCTATTACTTTTCTTGGAAATGGGTCAATGTTTCCATGTAATATTTTCCCTCATATCATCCTCCAAATGATGGTTGTGTCTGACTGCAGTCTGAAGATCTCTCATGTTTTCTCATGCACATCAACATTCTTCAGAGGTCAAAAGAGAAAATAAAGCTCAAGTCACAGTTCAGAAGGTTCCTTAATGTTTTATTCTTCCCATTTGCTTGTCAAAATTGTAACTGTCATGGGTTTTGGGGGTGTTATTTGTTGCCCACAGGCCTGCACTCTAGCACGAAGGAATGCAGAAGTGTTTCTCAAGTACATTCATCGAAACAACGTCAGCATGCCAGGAGTAGTGAGCCATACCAGGGGCCCTGAACAGCAAGTGAAAGGTCAGTGAGCTTCGCATTAAGGGAATCATATCTTAGCTTTTAGAAATATTGTATACCATGCACTCACTGCTTCCGGTTTTACTCTTCTCAGGTAAGGATGGATTACATAAGAGCAGAAACGCATGCACTTACCATCTTTGTAGACCAAACCGAATATGATCAGATGTCTCAAGGAGTTGCAAAATATTTTGGTCACATGTCAGAAATCAAGGAAATGGTTCTGTGGTATAGATTAGGAATAATCTAACTAATCAATCTAATCAATACCTCCTACCTGATTATTACATGTAGAGGTACTTAAAATATGCGGATATCTGCAATTCATTCTGTTACATTGACCTTCAGGACTAAGTCTGTAATCCTTAAAAAGATTTACAAACCTAATATTCCCTTTTTTACAAGTGTTCTAGGTATAAAGGCTTTATTAGCTATAAACCTTAGGGATACCCCAAAAGGTGTCTTCAGAACATGGTTTATCATTTCAAAAAGTTTCCATATGCCTCACTGTAGGTTTCTAAACCCTAAAGTAAAAGTAGAAAAAAAGAGATATTCTTCATTTCTGATGGGATTACTTTTAAAGCTATAAAGATAATCGTGTTACTACAGTAATAGTTATGTCATTTAGGAATGAGTGTTCCAAACATTTGTGTATTTATTCACATTTAAGAGGTTGAAAATGTAAAACTAACACACTTAAATATTTCTTTATTGGCTGAGTTTTTCAGCAATATTAGCAATGTACATGTCTGTCTGTGGAAAAAAAGTAACAAGTAATTAAAATAAAAATTAGAAATAGCAAGAAAGACTTTTATAATATTACATGGGA
The DNA here is from genome assembly GCA_023653725.1 of Bungarus multicinctus. NCBI lineage: Eukaryota > Metazoa > Chordata > Lepidosauria > Squamata > Elapidae > Bungarus > Bungarus multicinctus. Next base: position 43,652,290 of record CM042838.1, on the reverse strand, counting down.
ACATGTACATATAATTTACATTAGACATACATTTGAGGCAACCATCACGTTTCTATTTTGAATTAAAGAATCTTCCTGAAATAGATTTATTTATTCAATTTCTATATACATTTTTATTACATTTTTTTCTATTAATAATCACTAATAGATATGAGGGCTTTGGAATATTTAAGAAGGGACAGGTCACAATCTACTGAATGTGTTATTTTATACCAGTCCCACAGAATTTGTAATATTAAAGCTTGAATAGATTTTTTTTTCTTCATCAATTTTGATTAATATTAATTAAAAAATGGGGGAGATTAGGTGAGCTTTCTGTTGCACAATGGTCTTGAGCTACACTGGCACTACACTTAAGTAACATGTTACAATCTTTAATATATTGGTCATTCATGGTCATGTGCTGAAAAAAAATCTTTGAATATAAACCTTCCATTGCCTTATGACACTTAAACTGATGATGATGATGATGACCATAATGATCTAATATAGTTAAAGAAATGCGATTGTTTCTAGTGGAAATTTAGGGAATTATAATATCATGAGATATATATTTTAGACTGTTATTTCAACAGGTACCTGCATAGCAATATCCTCAGAGAAATATGATTTAATAGAACTGCTTAAGAATGGTAGAAATATTTGAAGTAAAGGTACACTAAGAAGACATGGAGTGTATTTATGTTACCCAGGGTAGCTGGGTGTCTAAACTCTTAGTGTCTACATAAGGTTTGTTTGGTCTCTCTCTGTGTGTATTTAATTTGTTTCTGAGTTTTGAAAAGCACAGACTGAAGTGTTCTTCACTAGTGAAAGTATTCTGCTTTTACAAGGGTTTTGAGCTCACTGACGTTCACAAAAACGTACTAAGCTGTTTGTGTTAATGGCTGTCTTGCTTTGCTTTGCTTTGCTTTTTTTTTAAAAAAAAAAGTCTGATCTGAAGTGTGTAACTCTAGGGAACTTACATTCTTAGGATAAAGTACAAAGGGGGAAATCAGTAATCACTTTTTTGTGGCTGTGCTTACCAAACCAGTTAAGGAAGCAGCTCCTCTCCTTTTCCATCCATAGCCATTCTGAGTGAGCTGCTGCAGAGGGAAAATCGTGTTCTTCACTTCTGGACTTTGAAGAAAAGGCGACTGGATCAGTGTCAGCAATATGTAGTCTTTGAGCGCAGTGCAAAGCAGGTAACTTGAGAAAATGCTGCACTTTTCTTCATTGTTTGGGGATCACACTGAATGTGAGGCAGTTTAATAGCACTACCACTAGCAATAGCACTTAAATAGAAGTCTTTCTGGTATATATCATGTCACAGTGCTTTATAGCCCTCTCTAAATAGAGTCAGTCTGACTCCTCATTTTTCTGACCTCAGAAGGATGGATGGCTGAGTCAACCTTGAGCCTGGTGAGAATCAAACTGCCGAACTGCTGGCAGCTGGCATCAGCAGAAGTAGCCTGCAATACTGCATTCTAACCACTATGCCACCATGGCTCTTAATAGATTGCCTGTGGAGAGAATTTATCTGTGATGCTTACTTTTTGTACTTAAATCCTATGTCCAGTCCTTGCTAACTGTAATCACTGGAAAAGTTCAAGACAGAAACTAAATCCAATTGGTCATTAGTTCAATTAAGTATTAAGGCTAATAGATTTTGAACCAAAAACCATCCTTTTCATTTTATATTCTACATTCCATGGGAGAACCTGTTACCTTTGTACCTTATTTTATAGCTGAAGCTCTGTTAGCTTCATCACATGACGATTTTTTGTTAAAAAATGGAATAATACAGTAAGAAAACTGGCATAGCCTTTCCTACTACACATATATCCCATTGATCTTTGATTTGCAGCTTCAAGACACTACAATATATTGGCATACAAAAGAAATTTCACAACATAATCCGGAAAAGCATTTGTCTTAGTATACGCTCAGACCTTCTTAAATGCACAGTTCTTTCCTGTACTTAGTGCTCATACAGGTTAGCAAGCAGCCAGCATAGACTGAATATCACAACAGTCATATCAGAAATACATTCTGTTTAAGTTTGCAGAATTCTGTTTCAACTTTATTTATTTATTTGTTACATTTATTTGCCACCTATTCCACTTCTGGGCTACTCTAGGTGGCTTACAACAATAACAGGAAGAAATGAAAAGAAGTGAAAGACTTTACAGAATTCAAGGCAATAAATAATCAGTCCATACTGTAGTATAGCACAGTCTGTGTTCTATAAAAAGCTGTATATGGAGCCTTTCATAGCCTTCTGTTTGGAAGTGAGCCACCAAAGACTGCAATAGCAGTTCCTAGAAGCAAAAGAACTAGTCTCTTATTCTGGAACCTACTTCTAGGATCCTCTATTCCAGGGGTGTCTCTCACATCATCACAGTGGCATCACGTGACTTATCGGATCTTTTTCCCCCTTCACTAAACCGAGTGGGGGCATAGCCAGTGCATGATGCATCCAGCCCATGGATCAGGAATTTGACAGCCCTGCTTTATTCTGTCTATACTGCCTGTATAAAATGTGCTTCCCTTTTGACTTGGAGGGGTAGTCTTTGCATTCTTCTTGTGACCAAGAAGTTTTCATGGAAAAAAACCTTGTATTTCTAAGGGTTCGGGGCAGCTGAATGACAGTTCGAGCTTTACCGTAAGGAGAGTTCCCTCTCATTAGGGCAATTCATGATTAAAGAGGGTCCAGACTAAAGGAAGTCCACTGGGGATGAAAATGGCAACTGACTCCAGTATTGTGGCAGGAGAACCAAATGAACCTCCATACCTAGGACATAATAACGGAAAAGGGTCCTCAGTGATTTACTGGGGAAAGTGTGCAGTGAGTTATTGAGGAAAAACAAAAAGCAAGTAATGAATAGCATTGGTGGACACTTCAGCGACATTTTCCTGCTTTCTCTATAAACCTTTAGGATGAATCTGTGTTTTGGTGGAAGGGAGAATTTTACTGTAAGGTTGCTCTCCATGGTCCTAAAAGAAAACCAAAATCCTTTTCTGTCATCTATTGTACTGGCCATGGTGCTGAAATTATTTTTCTACCATCAGCTCTCTAACATTAATTGCCTGAATTATTGTCTAGAGCAGATAATGGCATCTGATATAGAGCACAATACATTTTCTTACTTTTTAAATTTAATGTGGATGTTGCTCCTTAATTGTGCTAGTATTTTCAGATATTTTGAACATTAGGAACAGAGAAATATATTACTCAGTTCAGGATACATGGCTGTATAATAAAATGTGTTAGTCTTATAGTATAATAAGGTTCTGGTTTTTTTATGTATTTTTGCTCCACCTGTAGGCTTTGGATTGGATTCAGGAAACTGGAGAATATTATCTCTCTACTCACACTTCCACTGGAGAATCAGCAGATGAAACACACGAGCTTTTGAAAGAATATGGAGAATTCAAAGTACCTGCCAAGGTAAACTGTGTTTATAATTTATAAACTATATAAAGTTTTATAATTAAGAAATCAATAAATATATGATTGTGGAAGGCACTGCTGAGACAACTATCCAATGTGGCAGCATAATAAATCATACCATGAATTTGTACATATGAGAAGAAGAGTTCAGTGCCCTTTACTGTTTATGACAATTCAAATCTTATGTAAGTTCAAAGAGGCTGAGATATTCATTTATAAGTGAAATAACTCCTGGAATTAGTTTGATTTATATTATCTGATAGGAAACCCAGTTTAATGTAATGGTTAAGGTGTCAAATTAGAAGCCAGGAGACCATGAGTTCTAGTGCTGCCTTTAACAAGAATTCAGCTAGAAGGAGGCAGTGGCAAACCTTGCTAAGAAAACTGTAGGGATTTGTCCAGATTATCTCTGAGAACCAGATACAATTAAACAGAAGGAAAAAATATATGAAGATATAATATTATACTATTCATAAATATAAATATTTATAGTTCTTAGAATTCAGACACAATTCACATTATTTTAGAGAATTGGACTGATATCTAAACAAAATTATGTAAATTAACCCAGTGAAGTTCTTAATGGTATGCTTTTAATATCTAAACATCATATGGCAATTCTCTTCAGTTATAAAATGATATAGGGGAGTGAAGAGTTTGTTTGTATGTTTGTTTATTTGTTTTAGGAAAACAATTTTAAGGTTCCTTAAGACAAATTATATTTAAATGTGGTGTAGTTAGTGTGTTGGACTACAGATGTAGGTTCAAGTCCATCGTTAGCCATAGAAGTTTGGCCTATCTTTAGACTAGTGATACTCTCTTATCCCAGCCTATTTCAGTGTTGTTGTAATGGGAATAAAATTCTCACCTTGAGTACTAAGAGAAGAGGTGGAATATTAGTATGAACAAATAAACAAATGATTAGTAGAACTAATTTTATAATACTTTATAGCAATATATCGTTAGTCCTCACTTAACAATCATTGTTTTAATGATTGGTTGATGTTATGAGGGACCCCCTCCCAAAAGGTACAAAACCCATGATCACATGATCGCATTTTGGGTGCTTGGCAACTGGCTCTCATTTATGGCTGTGTGCGATTTTCAGCATTTTTTGCTGGCTTCTGGCATTGACATCATGTTTCTGGCAAAAGCACCTTTTGGGTCTAATGGATTTGTTTAACAAGCACGGTGCTTGCTTAACCACCACAGCAGAAAAGGATGTAAAATCAGATGTGGACACATGATCTGCTGAATGACCATCATGATTTATGACCATAATTCTAGACTGAGTTGTGGCTGCATAACTTGTATGTAACTGCTTTAAGACAGAATCTCTTTTTTACATTCTAACTTTGGCTGTTTTTGCAATCATACTTGAGTTTCCCAACCAGCTCTGTTGCATCCAATGGATACTCTAATTAGAGATGTGCTAAAAGACAGCAATTGGCCTAAAAGTCATATGATGAATTTCCATGGCTGCAATGTTAATTTGAGGCTGCATTTCCCCAGTCCAATATCTTAGAGCAGGGGTTGCCTGCTTTGGACCTCAGGGAACACCAAACTCATAATTTTAGATCCCAGAGACCACTAATTGGTTCTGTGGGCGTGGCCTAATTTGTGGGTGTGGCTTGGTGGTCATGTGACTGGTTGGGCATAACTTGTATGTAAATATTATAAATATTTATATAAATATTGAATTTTTTATAAAAAAGAGCAACTTTGTAAATCAGGCAAAGCAGACAGGTAGATTGAGTTTCTCACAGAATCACAGATTCATTCAGAATTCTATCTATCTGCCATTGGCTAGCTCAGTCTGTCACATAAAATTTGCTAGCAAGCAAACTCACAAAATTAACTCACAACACACCATGCATGTAAATATTGAATTTTTTATTTAAAAAAAGAGCAGCTTTTACCCAAAATCAGGCAAAGCAGGCAGATTGAGTTGCTCACAGAATCATTCAGTGATCTATCTATCTGCCATCAGGTAGCTCAGTCTCTCAAATTTGCTTGCAGTGAGTGTGCACTGAATTTGCTTGCAAGCAAACCTTCAGTCCTAAGGGAGGTTCAGCTGTGCTTAGCTAGAAAGCAAGAAATCCAACCATTTCCTGCTTCCTAGATAATCTAAATCTCCCGGCAGAGTAGAACAGATGATGGTCGGAAAAAGGAAAAATAGCAACTTAGCAGACAAGTTTGCCAGATAAGGAGTGAGTGGGCGGGGAGAGTTCCCACAGGCCATGTGGGCTGAGCAGCCTTGTTTTTTTGTGCAGCCTGGATTAATTGCTTTGGGGGGGGAGCTCTGGGGGTGAGATTTCTCTGCAGCCCACCAAAATTTTCTCACGGCCCACCGGTTGGCAACCAACCGCTGTCTTAGAGAGTACACTAAACTTGTTTTTATTTCTATTAAAAATAATTTGATCCTAATGTTATTTTGGGAAAGTTTTTTATGTCAATTATTTATTTTATATGTTGCCTGTTGCCATGAAAGAGCAAGTCTGCTTATTTGTCGATTTCCAGGCATGATTTCCCATTCAGCAGCGTTTAATAGAAATAAGTGAAAACATAAGAAACTGTTCAGAGCCGTTATTTATCTTTATATTATTTTTAAAAGATTATCTCAGAATCAGACTGCTCGGTTATATAGAGATTATGGGTGGGTGGGCACGTATATCAGTGGAAAAGAATTATTTTGGAAAACAATGCAGCTGGCATTGCTGTATCATATATTCAGTAAGAGCTATATGCTAATTTAAAATTTTTCCAATGGCACAAGATGAAACATTTGTTTTTGTTTTTCCCATTGCATCCTCTCACCCCTCTTTTCCTGGAAAGCATTTTTGAGGATTGGAAAGACCTTTTGGAACAGCCAGTAAGTGATATAGGCAGAGCAATTGGACAAAAATCATGTGCCTCTCCTCATGTGGGTTCTGTTAATGCCAACAAATACTGTGAAATTAAACCCACCAGATCTATTTTATTCTTACTTACTTGCCCTGATGTCTAACACAGAATACACAGATTTAAAAACCTTTTGATGGCAAAAGCTGCATCCCACCTACTCTCTGTCTCCCAAGATTTTAAGGACATTTTCACATTAGCAGCATTTGTGAAAAATACAAGGCCCAGATGGTTACTTTGTGAATTAAAACAGAACAGAATGTCCGTGAAAGATGTGATAACCAGGAACTCTTTTTCAAACAGCAAACCAGGGAGAAAGTGAAGCTTCTCATTCAGCTGGCCGATAGCTTTGTGGAGAAAGGACACACACACGCCACAGAAATTAGGAAATGGGTTACTACAGTTGACAAGTGCTATCGGGATTTTTCACTGAGAATGGGGAAGTACCGCTACACTTTGGAAAAAGCTCTTGGGATCAATACAGAGGTACTGTAAGTTGCATGTTTTTCTGACATATCTTTATTAAGGAAGACGCCTGGATTTGGGATATATGAGATTCTTTCCCATCCACCCTGTCCTGCTTTGCTTTGGTGCAGCATGGAGTTCCCCCAAAATAGATTTGGAAAGACAACGTTTAGCTCCGCTGCAAGAATAGAGAGGTATAATAGATAGTGTGAAGGTGATTTGGTTGATAGTTATAATGCTCCCAAAGATAAAAACCATCTGATGACCACTCATAAAGTGGGAAGTTTTGCGACCTTCAGAAGGTTGTTTAAAGCCTTTTCAGTCTAAGCTTCTAGCTTCAGAAAACATGTTTGACTTGATTCCCAGGGAATGAAAGGGTTAAACTGCTGTGGGGTGAAATTCAACCGTTCTGTGCCCAGCAAGCAATAATCCCATAAATCCCATAAATATATAAGCTTTAAGGGAGGGAAAAAATGACTGAAAAGAGTTTTTCTCCCAAAGAAAGCTTTGAAGAATCTTTGTGGTTTCACCACAAAAATTAACTTACAGACTAATTAAAATGGTTGCATGTATGATTCTTGTTTCCAGAAGCCTCTCCCGCCTTGCTAGATCTTTATTTAGTCCCCCCAAATTTGCTTCTGAGCATGAAGGGAGGAAATAGCTGATAGAGGAATGTGGGATAGAAAGTTGTTGTGGAAATTGTAAAAAAAAAAAAAAAGGAATTTAGTGTTTTTAACTAAGATCAGGCCACTGAATTGAGAATGACTAAGTCTATGCTTTGAACCTCATTTCAACAAACATAAGTAGGATATGCTTGTTTCTACCATTGAGAAGATCAGATTGCATCTCTTAGGACCAATATTTTGGAAGAGAGAAAAAACCCATCCCCACCCCACTCCCTCATCAGTGACCTTAAGTCTTTAAGCAAAGAGGAAAGATTATTTTCATCACTTCAATTGTCTTTAAGAAGACCCACACAGTGGGAGGAAAAGGCTTCCCCAAATTCTTTCAGCATCTGCGACTTGTCAGATCCGATATGCCTTTAACTAATTATTCATAAATATATCAGTGCATTTGGCCTTTTTGCACTGTGAAATATTTCCTTCCAGTGCTATTGTTTTCCTTCCATCTCTTTCACTTTGTGAGTACATTTTTGCATTTATTTATTTATTTATTCACAAAGCATAACAATTTATTAAAGCTTTGTGTCACTGCGTTTTTCAGGATAATAAAGACCTGGAGTTGGACATCATTCCAGCAAGTCTGTCTGATCGTGAAGTAAGGCTACGCGATGCCAGCCATGAAGCCAATGAAGAAAAGAGAAAGTCAGCCAGAAAAAAAGAGTAAGTGGTGAGAATCAGGTGCCTCAGTAACATATCAGTTTGCAAAATGCATCCGCTTCTTCTCAGCGTATCAGCAAGCTCACCCAGATGTGAGGCAGCTAGAATATCATGTTCTGTACATTTGTACTGAATGTTATTCTGGCAAATGGCCAGAACAGAGATAGAAGAAGAACAGCATGTAATCATATGGATACAGAAAGTCTGGGATAAATCCAATCCAGATGATGATGATTATGTTGTTGTTATAGTGATCCTTGAGGTTGTTATTGCATTTCAGAAAAGGGCACATCTATTTTGTTTGGGTAATGACATGTTACTCGAATATTTTGTTGCAGATATGTTTGAAGCAATAAAATATTTACAAGCATGTAGCAATTGCTATCTTGCTTGTTATTGAGGAAATCTCAGTATTCTAAGGGATTATTCATTGGGAACTAGCCAAGAAATAGTTTCTTGTTCAGTTTGATCTTCAATTTCCTCATGATGAGTAGGAGTATCGTTCCATGCTTTATTATAGCCTGAATTCATTTAATGGTTTAAAAAATAGTGATGCTATTGGGCAAGGAAGCAAAAAAGGGCATTATATCAAAATGTAGTGTGACAGAACATTATGTTAGAATTTGTATTCTCTTTTGTTCTTTATATGTTCATTGGTCAGGAACTAAATTTTTTCCCCAGTTTATCAAGTTAATAGCACAAATTGTATTACTTCAGTGAGATTAACAACAACAACATTTCTTCTGGATTCCAGAAATTTTGCAGTCTCCAAAATGTTAATTATTATGTAAATTACATAGTAATGTCAAGATAACTATATTGCCCAACAGATTCAAATGTATTCATATCAATATGTTCCAAACAGAGCGTTGGAACATTCAAAGAAAATAGTAATCTATTAAAGTCTGAGAACTCTCAGTAAGAGAAAAAAATATTAGTGCAATTACACTGCAGAAATATTTAGCATTCATCATTCCAGACACACAGATAACGTATATATCTTCATCTTCTCTTGTGTTTTATTCATATATTTATATATTATACTTCAGCTTATCTTTTCTATGGAAGTCTTAAGGCAGTGTTTATAATTTTTCTCTCAGAAATGTTATCAGCACAACCATGAGACAGGCAAAATGGAAAGGTTGTGTTGTGTCCGTGTGCTTGTTCTATATATTTACACAAAATCATTTCTCCTTGTAGGTTCATCATGGCTGAATTGCTTCAGACCGAGAAGGCCTATGTTAGGGACCTGCATGAATGTTTAGAGGTATGGTGCCTTGCAAGAATAAATACAATGTTTTATATAAAGTTCATATGGTGTAACAATTTGTTGTATACAGTATACCAATGATTTGAAAAATAATAATGATTTTTATTTCAGTGGTAGCGTACAGATTAGTCGGCCATTATAGCAAATGTGACTTAAGTGAAAAAGGGAAAATCCTAGTTCATTCCTTCTGCTTAATGGTGATAAATTGGTAGTTTTTGCTGCCAACACCTATTTTTGAAAGGGCACCTCACCTGACATCCACCCTCTCATGATGTGTGTGGGTTGTATGTGTGTGTGTGTGTGAAAGAACTATGGCTGTCACAGCCTGTCCTGAACGATTGAAATATCAAAATGTGACATGTCCATATTGCAACTTCCAGATCATATAATTCCAGATAGGCAGATTTTGTTCTTACAAAACAAATGTGATGTAGGTTAATTGAAAAAAGGAAGTGATAAATGTTTTTATTTTTTTCAAAACCAACTTTATTAAATTTCAAAGGAAGATAAGATACAAATTAATAAAAAGAGATTAACAAATGAAGGGATTGGAGTAGAAAAAAGTTAAGTGACAAGAGAAAAGAAGGGAAACCCCCCCGAAAAGAATGACTTCCAACTTTCTTTAGTAAATGTATAGATATATAATAAAGTAACCTCGTATTATAAATTAAAACAAAAATATTATATAAATGATACAAACTAAATAATGCAAATTAAAGCTATATAGCAAAACAGCTATTTATTTTAAATGTAAACAAACCTTTAAAAAACTGCCTTTCTAAAAAATATACAATATTTCTATAATTATAACAAATCTAATTAGCAAATCCTAAAACTTCATTTTTATATTTCTTAAATAAGAAGTCCAAAAGGGGTATCCATGTAGAAACAAGCTAGAGAAACTTTTATCTTTAATCAAAGTGGTCAAGAAATGATAAATGTTTTTAAAACCTCTTTGTATATGTTAGTATTAAAGTGCCAGCATTCAGGAATTGGGGAGACCAACACAAAGCTGTTCTGATCATGGGACAGAAATTAAAAGAGTAAAAGAAAACAAACCACAGCCCAACTACACAATGCTCCAGACAACTCACAAAACGTTAGTAGTCTGTTTCAAATGCAGCAAGGATATTATAGATCACAGGGTGAATTTACAAAATACTACAACCCCCAAGAATATTCTTTTAAGATGTGTTTTTACTAAGCATAAATGATGGAATTACATATAATTCTTTAATTTATCTAGAGAAATAAAGAACATTATAGAACAGCACAGAAACATCAAAAATCCAGTGTAGATGGATTCTCCCCCTCCCTTTTTTTGGAGGGTGTGTGTGCGGATTTCAAGCTTGAATGAGAGGCTTTGGAAAAGGTGATAAAACTCCCACCCTTCTGCAGATTATTCCAGCTTGAATTCTGCCCTTAGTTTTAAAAGGAGCAAGCATGTTCTATTTCTAGGAAAGAGAATGGCTGGGGTATCTTACTCTCTCTGTATGTAGCAAAAATTTCTCTCCCTCATGAGTATATGTAATATTCAAGCAGCCAGCACACTGCGAATGATTGACAAAGCTTTGTTCACAACAGGTACTTATGACAGACTCTCTACATAAGTGGAATTGTGGGGAATATAAATAGAAATGATGTGATCAAACTGGCTTGTTACGTGTTCAGTAGATGTATTGTACTGTACTGTTCAGCTGAGTAAGTGAAGGAGTGAGAATATGTGGCATCCAAATTGGAGAAAGGATTTTGTAGGATATTCAAAACATTTCAAATTTGAAAATCCCCATCTTGAATTTAAAGCAGTCGTTCCTTATGCAAAATGGGCTGTTTTGACTGTTTGGGAAGCGTTGTAAGCCCAAGCAGATGATTTCAAATTTGAGACAGAAGTGTGTAGGTTTGAAACACATTTCCCAGACAATTAGACACTTATGTTTTGAACACAAAATAAATGTTCTGGAGCTGGTGCTTTGAATTTGAAACATTTTCTTCACTACTAGAGTTTTGAATTATTTATTAGATTCTGCCTTTCCTCAAGGAATTCAAGTCAGTATATATAATGCCCCTTCCACCAGTTTTTCCAGTAAACCTTGCAATGTACCTTGGAATAACTTCTCTTCAGAGGTCCCATAGCTAAAACTAGATTTGATTCTAAGGCTGCCTGGTCTTGTTCCAGTTTTTTAATCACTAGTAAAGGTAAAGGTTCCCCTTGCACATATGTGCTAGTCATTTCCGGCTCTAAGGGATGTGCTCATCTCTGTTACAAAGCCAAAGAGCCAGCACAGAGTGGCCGGCATGACTAAATGCCAAAGGCACATGGAACGTTGTTACCTTCCCACTAAAGTGGCCCCTATTTTTCTACTTGCATTTTTATATGCTTTCGAACTGCTAGGTTGGCAGAAGCTGGGACAAGTAATAGGAGTTCATTCCATTATGCAGTGCTAGGGATTTGAACCGCCAAACTGCTGACCTTTCTGATCGACAAGCTCAGCGTCTTAGCCACTGAGCCACTGTGTCCCTCTTTTTTAATCACTATAGGACCCATTTCTCTGTGTTTAGCGTAAAAAGAGCATGACAATATTGGCCTGCAGTTTCTTTTGGAACATTCAGATTATTCACACCATTGAACAGTTTACGGCAGTGGTCTCCAACCTTTCCAACTTGGAAAGACCAGTGGTGGGGAGAAGGGATGGTTTTGTGCAAGCAGTGGGTGAGTGTGTGCACATGCAGCTCTGTTTGCACAAGTGGTGGACATGTGAACCTGCCATGTGTTGAACTAGATCTGCACACAAACACACCTGCACATGCCACTTCCACAGCTCGCTTCTAAATGGGCCATGGCCCTATAGTGAGCCAAGGCCCGAGGGTTGGGGACCCCTGGTTTATGGTGTTTGTATACTGAACGTTTCTCAGATATTCTCTGCTTTTACCAAGAAAAATAAATAGTAACTTTTTGGCTATATATAACTTTTTCCGTGCTTAAGAACTGTACAAATATGTAAAATGAATAAATGTACAAAACACATTGTTTTCTAGACCTACCTTTGGGAAATGACAAGTGGAGTAGAGGAGATACCGCCAGGGATTCTGAACAAGGAACACATAATATTTGGAAACATCCAGGAAATATATGACTTTCATAACAAGTATGTTTTCTAAAACATATTGAGATATGTTATTTTTTCACATCATGGAATATGCAAAATACAATTCCTATATAAAAGATAACAGCACTATTGTTTCAGAGACATATGTTCTACCATACTCAGGATGGAGACAATGTCTGTGTGGTGTCACTATGCTTCCTACTAAAATATATAGTATGATGTTTGGTTGTACAGGAGGTCAAAACCATCTTCTTTCCAATAAATAATGTGCCTGGAAATTGACATGGAAGAAGAAGTTATAACACCAATCTATTTTCGCCCGTGCCATTCTATGCCTTAAATTGTATTGCTGCAGATGAAAATCAATTACTAATTATCAGGTTTAGAAAGGAATTTTATCTAGTATAACTGGTTTTAATGATGGAGGTTCTGTATTCATCATAGCAACACTAATACTTGGCTGTTGAGGGTTGTTATTATGTTGATTCATTGAGTAAGTCATGGGTACCATGTTGACAGTGAATAAGTAATTTTGACAAGCTCTACTATAGAGCTTAGTGCAGTCATGGCACCTCTTTTCTCAAAATGGGAATTCCCTATAAATAATATTATACACCAGTGCAACTAAAACTAGCATTCTGCTTGCACAATTATGTGGAAGTAGCTGTTCAAAAGCCTCACATTTTAATGAACCCATAACTTTGACTGTCTCCTGGTCTGGGATTACAGTATCATGGTAAGTAGACTGCGCATCAATTGGATCCTATCCTGTTCAGTTTAATTTGTAGCCAGTTCAAACTAAAAATGAATTGAGTTTTACTTGAGCATGAAATTTACCTTAATTTCATCTGTTTACATTTAGGACATCTGCAACCTTGAGTGATCACTTTTTAAATTTTGTGTATTCAATTAAGTTATATTTATAGACTCCTATACAACTCTGGCAACTTATAACTAGGAATCAAAATATATATTATAAATATATCAAAGATACAACAGACTGGAAAAACAAAGTAATCAAAACAAGAACAAAGCAAAACAAAACACAGCAAAATTCATGGTGTCCCAAGGCCTGGGAGGGCAATCAGGTCTTCAGTAGTTTCCTGAACAACATTAGGGTGGGAGCTATATGAATATATCTGGGGGCAGGTCATTCTGTTTGGTCCACCTATTCTCCAAAAGCACCTTAAGGCAGGACAAGAAGCAATGGAGGAAAACTAATCAAGGAGAGAAGCCAAACTAAAACTAAATAGAATTTACCAGACAGTTAGAACAATTAATCAGTAGAATGTCTTACCTCCAGAAATTGTGGGTGCTCCACTCCAGCACAGGATATTTTTAACAAAAGATTGGACAACCATTTGTCTGAAATAGTATAGGGCAGGGGTCCCCAAACTTGGCAACTTTAAGACTTGTGGTCTTCAACTCCCAGAATTCCTCAGCTGGCTGAGGAATTCTGGGAGTTGAAGACCACAAGTCTTAAAGTTGCCAAGTTTGGAGACCTCTGGTATAGGGTTTCCTTCCTGAGCAGGGGATTGGATTAGAAGTCCTCCAAAATCTCTTCCAACTCTTATTTTGTAATTCTGTTAGAAAGTTCTCCTGAAATTGCAACCTGGGTCCTACAAGATGACAGAAACCAGGATACATCGACTCTGCTGGGCCAAAGTAGACAAACAAAAACAACTGGAGAGAATCCCTGAGATAGATATTGTGTACTTCTTTTAAAAATAAATGTTTGCTTTGATTCTGTGGTTCCCTCCCTCAGTGCCACTAGGTTCTGCAGTACTGGAAAAATGCATACATAAATAAAATTGTCGTCAGAATGTTGATCCCATAAAGAGAATCTGTTCAATAGCATTATGGCCCATTTTCCTCTCATGTAAAACAATCAAGAAGTAAAAGATGAAAAAGGCATTGTGAAGGTTAAGTTCAGAGCTACTTACCCCAATACCTTTTGCCATTTTGGCTCCCTAGTAAAGAAAATATACTATGACTAATTTCTACCTTTGTTTTAATTTCTTTCCAGTATTTTTTTGAAAGAATTGGAAAAATATGAACAACTTCCTGAAGATGTTGGCCACTGTTTTGTCACCTGGGTAATAAGTCTAAACATATTATTCTTTACTTTTGAAGGTTTTGTATATTTCTACGGTAGGTAGGTGTTGTGCACCTTTGAAGAGACCAAAATGGTAGATTATATTCATTCTTTTTCTGATATAAAATTATGAAAATAGCCTGAATTATTTATTTCCTGTCCTCCAAATCTGCTTATTCTTATACATTTCTGAAACTTATTCTTATGAAACGTATTCTTCAGGAGCAGTCATGGTTGGTGTCACAAAAGTCAAGATAATGGCCGTAACTTTGTGATTAAAAGCTTTCCATTTTCTACGTACATTGAGTGAGATTAAGCCATTGTGGCTGTTAACTTGACTTTTTAAAACTGTATTCTTTGAGCAAATCTGGATGGATTGTACTTGTTGAATTAATGGGTTTTTTTTCTTAAACAGTAATCATATTATTTATTTAAATCATTGATTGCCCATTGGTAGATATAACTCATCATATAACATTTTCCTGCTGCCAAAGGTTCATGAGATAAGCGCAGTATATAAGTGAGTTAAAATATTAGATGAATCATTTCAAGCCAGGAAGTTTGTCAGAGAAATATAGCATATTGTTGAAAGGAGTAAAATGTCATACTTATTTTGTTCTTCGTTGAGATCCACTGAAATGAACTATAATCTTTTATCTTCCTGTGTTCTGGTTCTTTATTTATATGTACACATTGCAAAATGTTGAAAGTGGGCAGAAGCCATGCGTTACTACTAAACTTGGATTGACTTTAGAGAAATATCATTTATTAATCTAATTAACTCTGATCAGCTCCTACTATGAGTTGTACTGGCCATATTTCCATGGTCAAGGGAGATTTAAAAAGAAAAAAAGACTTTAAAGAATGGGAGTAGGTACAATGGGTAAGATTTTCAAAGTGCTAAGTGATTTCATCATGTCTGTTCTTTCCTTATATGTCATATTTCATTCTAAAGCTAAATAAATATACTTTTTTATTAATCTGAAATATATCCATCTAAAAAAGATGGATTTATAACATTCCAGTGGAAGCCAAATGGAGCACCCCAACCACATTTCCTAATCTTGTCTTTCTTTTCCTCTTAATATTAATTTTTCAGGCGGATAAGTTTCAGATGTATGTTACCTATTGTAAAAACAAACCTGATTCCAGCCAATTGATCCTAGAGCACGCAGGAACATTCTTTGAAGTAAGGACAATTTACTGCTCCTCTTACTTAGAAAGAGATATGTGCTGCTGTTTGGTTCCCATCTTTTCTCTTACCCCTTCCTTTTCTCTTTTGAATACTTTTTGTAATTTGATTTTTTTTTCAGTTACTGCCCTGGGATAAAGGAATCTTGAATTCCGCTGGGTATATCTAAGGGCATGTGAAATGTTACAGGTAGAAAACACTGAAGTTGCTGTACTTGTTGCTTGTCTTAGAAAATGACCAAATATTCTCCAATATTCAGATTCAGATTCAGAAGCTACCAATAACAGCGAAGTATAAATTCATCTTCCCCTCTTGAAAAAAATACTTTAAATAGTTCTTTTCCCCACATTTGCAATCCCTCAAGAAAATTATCTAAAAGAGTTGATGAGAATTCTAGTTTAGATTTGGTCATGTTGTAAGGATTTCAAGGGTTTGCCTATAAATGTTTGAGCATCATCAAAATATCTTAGAATGAAGTGTCACTTCCTTTTGGGGGCTTTGTGTATATCTGACTCTGTATTATTATCTCTGTCATAACACAGCAAAAAAAAACCCCTATGAATAAAAATCAAATTATCCAAACTTGTGCCAGAAAGTCATTGCCTTATCATTTTTATCACACAAATATTGCTTTGTTTGTGCAAATAGTTGCATTGCCAGATTCTACAGCAGAAATCATAGCAGTGGCTCGGGAAAATGCATTTGTCTAAGACAAAATAATTATGCTGATTGCTAGAGAGATAGAAAAAAATAGGATTATTCTGGTGGTCATATGCTATTAAATCCTTTGTTGCATTCTTGCAACAAAATCTTTTTTGAAAAAGTAACTAGCCATGATACATTTGCACTTTCCATGCAGTTTTTCAATTCAGGTCTGTCTGTTTCAGTAATTAATAGAACGGCCTATTCATTGGAGTGTTAATTAAATTAAAAATTTACAATGCAAATGCATCTCAATCATTTGGGAATATTTTAGTCTGTATCATGGTATTTAAGAGTGTGGATTATTTTTAAAAAATAACATTGAGTAATTAGTAATTATGATTCAAGGCTACATTAGATAAACAGTAGTTTTTGTGACTAACTCCCAATTCTCTGCTGCACACAGGAATTACAAAAGGACAGTTTTATGTAAAAATTGAATTCCAAAGCAATATGGCTATGTTTCATTTTTCCTCCCTTCCGTTTCTTATGTTCCATTGAACATTCTGTTGCTTTCTCTCCCATAAGCCCAAATAGGGGCAAGATGTCCTTATTCATTGCATTGAATAACAATCAGGTATCAATACACAAGACAGATGTTCACTTTAGCTACTCTATTTAACATACTTATTAATCTACCCCTATATAAAAATGTTGTCAAGGTGAGAATTTTTAAAAAAACTTTTAAAAGGGCAGTAGCCAACACCTCTAATATTATTTGCAAGAAAACCATGTCATCAAAAACCAAGCTCAATTCAGAAGAGTTTTCATATTACTTTACTCAAATTACTTTACTCAAATTTTATCTTGGACTAAAACTGTAATTGATTCAATAATTTCAACTAAAGGAAGACAAGAAAAAGGTGGTGTTTTAATGTTTAATTGAATAAGATTCTATAGAAATAAGAGTTCTTGCAATTATCCTTGTTACCTTGATCAAATATATATAGGATAGTTCAATGTATTAACCAGCAGAGGGCCTAATACTAAAGGAAACAAGGCAGCAAAGTTCAATTTATTGGCATTCATGTTTGCAGAATTTTTTTCTGTTTCACTCATCTCATGGATTAGGATTATTAACTGTAATGTGACAAGCAAGGTAGCCAGTGAATTAGGTTGTTAAACAAGTTAAACTTGTCCACACTGATCATAGAAGTTTTAAACTTAGGAGGCAGCTGACAAGAGAAAAACCCCAAGGACCATAGAACATGATTCATGGTGAATCATGAGGCCTAAAAACTAGAAATGAGCAAATAGTGATTCTCTGGAACTTCTTGAACTATAACCCTTAGAGCCCTTTCCTTTTTTAAATATTAGTGTGGCTAGATTTAATTTAGAACTGATATGTATCCAGTGTTGGGATTCACATTTTTTTACTACCGATTTTGTGGGCGTGGCTTGGTGGGCGTGGCAGGGGAAGGATACTGTAAATTCTCCATTCCCTCCCCACCCCACTAACCTGGTTTCCAGCTCTGTTCTCCTTTGCGGAGCAACAAAAGAAGACCCAGCCAATCAGCTGGGACTCAGGAGGCAGAGAATAGATGGGGGCGGGACCAGCCAAAATGGTATTTGCCGGTTCTCCGAACTACTCAAAATTTCCACTATCGGTTCTCCAGAACTGGTCAGAACCTGCTGAATACCACCTCTGTACTGTAACCTATGTGCCTTATGTGCTTCCTATCCCTTTGTCTAAAAACAATAAGATTTTTTTCTCCCCATACAGAAATCTTAATATTTGATGCGGTGAAGAAGGGTAAAAAAGCAGTAAGGGGAAAAAAAACTGGATCAATTGGGGCCATTTGTCCTTTAAATGAATGAAAGAAACAGAATTGATCATAGTAACTAGTTAATTTAAACTAATTCAACTTTGTTTTGGTTCATAAAGGGCAACAATAGACATTGGCTCAAAAAAAGGTGGCATCAGATTCTATATCATATTTCTGCACTAAGCATCGGAGCTAAAGAATCTGCAAACCTTTTTGTTGCATTCCAGTTATCTGTTTTATCATCTTTTGGGAATATTTAGTGTTTTTACTTTTTTTTAAAAAAGGAAATTCAACAAAGGCATGGTCTGGCCAACTCCATTTCCTCATATTTGATCAAACCTGTCCAGAGGATTACAAAGTATCAACTTTTATTAAAGGTATGCTGTTCATTTTGTTGTTATTCTCATATGTATTTACATACCTCATACTAAGGTCACTCAATAAATTTTTGTAAATCAAAAACTACCTATATTTATAAAGGGAACGTCCAAGATAATATGGAAGGACTGTCTGGAGATTATGAGCCCCTGTGTTTCTTGCTCCTACTCTCCTCTTGTCCTTCCCTCATTCCTAGAGCTCATTAAGAAATGGAGCCAAAACCCAGGAGTCAAAGTAATGAGTAAAACCAAAGGCTAGGTAATCCCGCTAAGAAAGAGGCAGTAAGAAAGGAGGCAGCAGCTGAAGAAAACTAGAGAGAAAAATGTTTATTTCCTTCTCTCAGAGAGGTACCAGGTAAAAGGTCTTCAAGCTGTTTTCCTCAGCTGGAGTCAAGATTCAAAGGAGGAAAAAAGATTAAGAAGCCAAGAACAAAGAAGCTGAAAAGAGGATGGAAAAAGTAACTTTGACAGAATGGAAACAACCTAAAACTGATAAAATACAAACTGATTTCTTTAAAAATGTAACTGCACAGACAGTGGCAGTTCAGGGGTTTAGATCACAGAAATATAGATGTAGGCAATAAACAAAATGTATTTGAGGCACAGAATAGAAAGCTATGAGAATACAGCGAAATTGGATTTTGTACAGATATTGTACAAAATATTGTACAGATAAATAGCACATTAAAAATAAATGGTTAAAACAGAAAATGGTTTCATTAAGATTAATTTCTGAACTAATTGAAAACATTTATTAACTTACCATTTCT
Organism: Bungarus multicinctus; assembly: GCA_023653725.1. Taxonomy (NCBI): domain Eukaryota; kingdom Metazoa; phylum Chordata; class Lepidosauria; order Squamata; family Elapidae; genus Bungarus; species Bungarus multicinctus. The sequence continues at coordinate 43,632,875 of CM042838.1, read as the reverse complement.
TTTCTAATTTATAAGCTTTCCTTTTGTAAAATAAAAATATCTCCCCCCCTCGCCACCAATGAAGGGCGATACAAAAATCTAACGATCTAAATTTCAAATGCTTTTTTCCTGTTGAGTCTGATTCCACCTGATTATTGGTGTCTCCCAAAAAAATATCCACCCTGCAATAATTGGTGGCAATGGTGGACTTGTCTCAAACTCAGAGACCTAATGCTACAAATAAAAAGGAAAAAAGAATGTGAATTAGATAGTCCTCGACTTACAACTATTTGTTTAATGATCAAAGTTACCATGGCACTAAAAAGTTTTTTCACATGACAGCACCCCTGTGATCATGTGATCAAAATTTGGATGCTTGGCAACTGATTCATATTTATGACGGTTGCAAGGTCCCGGGGTCGTGTGATCACCTTTTGCGACCTTCTGACAAGCAGAATCAATGGGGAAGCCAGATTCACTTTATAACCACTTTACTAATTTAGCAACTGCAGTGATTCATTTAACAACTATGGCAAGAAAGGTCATAAAATGAGGCAAAACTCACTTAACAACCATCTCACTTAGCAACAGAAATTTTGGGCTCAATTGTGGTCCTAATGTCAATCTCCTACCTCTGCAGGGAGGAAATTTGATCCACATACATCTCATACCCTGCAGGCACTGTTCAGAATATTCACCTCAGAAAGAAGACATTGAACCAGAGCTTATACTCTGCAATGAGAGATGGAAAAGTCTGAGGGCACTGCTGCACGTGTTGATGCTAAGAGTAGTGCTCCTTCTGAGGAAGCTAATGTCTGGCCTCAGCCTGCTAGGCCAAAGGAAGGATAAACAATTAGAAAAGGAGTTAGATCCTGCTTCCTAATATTAGGTCTGCAGGACCGCGTTCTGCCGGTGATCTCCAACAGATCTGTGCGTTCCCACAGGGAGGGCCTTTTCCGGGTGCCGTCGGCTTCTATGTGCCGTCTGGCGGCCCCCAGGAGTAGGGCCTTCTCTGTGGGGGCCCCTGCCCTCTGGAATAGTCTGCCCCCAGAGATACGTACCAACATGGACCTGAGAGCCTTCAGACGGGCGTTAAAAACTTGGCTCTTTGAGCAGGCTGGCCTAGGCTGACACAAGATTTTAATTTTGTCTCTCGTTTTTAATTGGTTTCGAATATTTGGGGTTTTAACTATTTTATGGGGGAGGGGTAAAGTTTTTTAAATTTTAAACAGCCTAAATTATTTAATTCGTTTTTAATTTTTGTACAATATATTGGGGTTATGATCGGCTGTGCACCGCCCTGAGTCCTTCGGGAGAAGGGCGGTATATAAGTATTAGTAATAATAATAATAATAATAATAATAATAATAATAAAAAATGCTGAAGCCAAGGAAGAAGGGACTTGGCTGATCAAGAAAGATGAAGATAAGCCAATTGGAATGGAGGCTGAGTGGAAGGATCAGTTAGAATTATGTAAGAGAGAGGCATGTAGAGAAAAGATTAGGGCAGTGATGGTTAATCTTTTTGGCACCAAGTGCTCAAAGCGCAAGTGTGCGCATCCCCAAAATGCCACACGCGTGCATGCCCCATGCATGTGCCCTGCCCCCGCGCATGCATGCACACCCTGTGCATGTGTGCATATGCACACTGCCCCTGCGCATGCATGCACGACCCCCATCTGTGCCCCCTGCCCCCTGCGCATGTGCAGCAAAGACCCAAGGACCAGCTGGCTGCCGAGAAGTGCACGCGCATGCACGGCAAAGCTGACCTGGGGCGATGGCTCGCATGCACAGAGAGAGGCTCTGCATGCCCTCTCTGGCACATGTGCCATAGGTTCGCCATCACGGGGTTAGGGGATTCCTCAATCTGATCCAGGTTCAGAGAGGTCATTTTCTCCTTCAACAGTTATTGGACAAGTAAAGAGGAAAGGTGGTACCAAAGATATAACATTTTATTTATTTATTTATTTATTTAATCACACTTTTATACCGTTCCCTCTCCCAAAAAGGGACTCGGGGTGGTGTACAGCCTACTAAAAGCATCTTTTACTAGATTAGAGCAGATTGTTGCCTTATTTAAATGATCTGAAGTTGAATAGTGACCCAGGTGATAACTTAAGGCCCAGTTTAACAGGCAAGGCCTTTCAGCCAGGATTGGCAAGCCTAGATCGACAAGGCAGAGAAGCTAGGTATTGCACAGAATTGTCTGCATATATAACTTTCTCTCTACTCTTTCCAGTGGATGGCAGGGTTAACTTAGGGTTACTATAATTCTTTGCTTCAGTTGGAATCAACCATAGTGGCTGCTATAAAGCTACTGTATATCACCTCAAATTCTTAGATGGATTCTTTGACTATTGGGATGACTTTTATTTTCAGTCTGGAAAAAAGTCACTGATCTAGATGTTATACAACATGAGTTTTTGGCTCATTATTTACACTCTCTCAGCTTTTATTTACTTTAGTAATATAGAATTTAAGTAATCCTTGATACTGACCTTCATGGAGATTAGAATAATCCCTCTTCTCAACCTTCTTGGGAAGGCTTGGGTAAAAGACCATTTAAGGTAGCTAAGTAATAACTTAAGTATATCATGTCAAAATACCTTTTCCATAAAAATATTTAATTCCTTATCTTCTCAGTTATCGGGGAGCTGAAACAATACTCTGCTACACAATCTATAAATCTGGGGTGTTGAATCAAGACAATTTTATTTTACATAGTCCTTTTCACACACCTTGACATTCAGACTTAATAACCCCTTAATTTATTTATTTATTTATTTTATTTATCATATTTTTATACCGCTCCCTCTCCCAAAAAGGGACTCGGGGCGGTGTACAGCCTACTAAAAACACATAATAAATACATTATAAATACAATTAAAAATATATTAAATGCGATTGGTCCGGCTGTGTCCCATCAAAATTAAATTTAGGAATATAAAATCAGGGATCTGAATAAAAATTAAAAATTTATTATTAAAACCGAATTAAGTTTAAAACCGAAACCTAATTACTGGGCCAGGCCAGCCTGTCTAAAAAATAGGGTTTTAACTGCGCGCCGGAAGGTCAGGATATCTGTCATGGCTCGTATCTCCGGGGGGAGATCATTCCATAGGGAGGGAGCTCCCACAGAGAAAGCCCGAACTCTCGGGGCCGTCAGCCGACAACGACCGGGCAGCGGTACCCCAAGGAGGGCAACCCTGTGGGAGCGTACTGGGCGGCGGGAGGTTGACGATGGCAGTAGGCGGTCCCGTAAGTACCCAGGTCCCGAGCCATGGAGCACTTTAAATACCATCAGTACCACCTTGAATCGAATCCGGAAGGCCACAGGAAGCCAGTGCAGCCTGCGGAGAAGCGGTGTAACGTGGGAGCTCCGAGGGGCAGCCACAATCACCCGCGCGGCTGCATTCTGGATCAACTGCAACCTCCGGAGACTCTTCAAGGGGAGCCCCATGTAGAGAGCATTGCAATAATCCAGGCGGGAGATAACGAGGGCGGAAGTGACTGTGCAAAGTGCGCCCAGATCCAGAAAGGGCCGCAACTGGTAGATCAGACGAATCTGATAAAAAGCCCCCCTGGCGACGGCTGCTATGTGTTCTTCTAAAGACAGCCGTACGTCCAGGAAGACACCCAAGTTGCGCGCCCTTTCCACGGGGGTCAAAACCTCTCCCCCCACAGCCAGCGAAGGAACCAGCTGGCTGTATCTGGGCGCAGGAAACCACAGCCACTCGGTTTTGGTTGGGTTGAGACGAAGACTGTTACAACCCATCCAACTCCGCACGGCTTCCAGGCATCGGGACATCACTTCGACGGCTTCGTTGGGGTGGCCCGGGGTGGAGATGTACAGCTGAGTATCATCAGCGTACTGATGGAACTCCACCCCGAAGCCACGGATGACCTCACCCAGCGGCTTTACATAAATGTTGAACAGCAGGGGCGAGAGCACCGACCCCTGAGGGACCCCACATAGTAGGGGCCTCGGGGCCGATCTCTGCCCCCCCGTCAACACAAATTGCGAACGGTCGGAGAGGAAGGAGGTGAACCACCGCAACACGGTGCCCCCCACCCCCAACCCCTCCAACCAATAGGATACTGTGGTCGACAGTATCAAAAGCCGCTGAGAGATCTAACAGGACCAGGACAGAGGAACAGCCCCTGTCCCGGGCCCTCCAGAGGTCATCCACCAATGCGACCAACGCCGTCTCTGTGCTGTGCCCGGGCCTGAAGCCCGATTGGAGGGGGTCGAGATAACTCGCTTCATCCAGGTACTGCGGGAGCTGACGTGCCACCACACTCTCAACAACCTTCGCAACAAAGCGAAGGTTGGAGACAGGACAATAATTAGATAACAATGCTGGGTCCAGGGACGGTTTCTTGAGGAGGAGCCGCACCACCGCCTCTTTCAAGGCGGCGGGTAACAGCCCCTCTCTCAAGGAAGCGTTTATAATACCCTGGAACCAGCCTCGTGTCACCTCCCGAGTGGCCAGGACCAGCCAGGAGGGGCACGCGTCCAGCAAACAGGTGGTGGCATTCAGTCCCCCCAGTATCCTGTCCACGTCCTCCACAGTAACAGGATCGAACTCAACCCAGTTGACCTCACCGATATCCACCCCCGCCCCCCCGCCCGGAGATGCCCAGTCGGAGTCCAGTTCATCCCGGATCTGAGCGATTTTGTCCTGCAGAAACCTAGAAAACTCCTCAGCCCGTCCCTGCAAGGGGTCCTCCCGCGCTCCCACCTCCAGGAGGGAGCGGGTCACCCTGAACAGGGCGGCTGGGTGGTTTTCCGCGGACGCAATAAGGGTGGAGAGGTAAGATCTCCTCGCCATCCTTATCGCCACTAAATACGTCTTGATATAAGATCGTAATAGTGTTCGGTCAGACCCAGAACGGCTAGCCCTCCAACTGCTCTCTAGGCGTCTTTTCCGGCGCTTCATCTCCCTTAGCTCCTCAGAAAACCAGGGAGCCACCTGGGATCGGCACCGGGTCAGAGGCCGCAAGGGCACAACTCGGTCAAGGGCCCCAGCAGCCACCTTATCCCAGGGGGCGACCAAGCCCTCAACCGAGTCGTGTGTGTGAGCTTCGGGAAATGGCCCAAGCTCTGTCAGGAATCTATCAGGGTCCATCAGGCGCCTGGGGCGGTACCTCCCTGTGGTCAGTGGGTGCGGAACGGAAGTCGAGCTTCAGGAGCGAGTGATCCGTCCATGACAGGGGTTCCACAACTATATCCCCTATACCCAGATCACTCTGCCACTGATCAGAGACAAAAACCAGATCCAAGGTGTGACCTCCCACGTGAGTAGGGTCCCGAATTAACTGGGTCAGGCCCATGGCCGTCATGGAAGCCATGAACTCTTGAGCAGTCCCCGAGGCACCGCCGGCAGATGGCAAGTTGAAATCCCCCATGACCATAAGCCTGGGGGTCCCAACTGCCACGCCAGCTATGACCTCAAGGAGCTCAAGCAGGGCCGCTGCCGCATAGCAGGGAGCCAGGTATGCGACCAGCAAGCCCACCTGAACCTTGGGACCGAACTTCACGAAAAGGAGCTCACACCCGGTCGTCTGATTATGAAAGTGTTGCAGTTGCTTTAATAAGAAAACTTGCCATCTCTTGGCTGTCACAGTTCCTGAAGTATATAAGAAGACAGTCAAGTATTTCACAATTGGCATAGCTATGAAGAAACTAACTTACATCCTGCAAATGACTTGATTGGCTGCAATCATAAGAAAACAAACGTATCCAGGGTTTTGGTTTTGTTTATGCATTTTTTTCCAGGAACTTTTAACGTGCTGTGAAGAAGGAAAAGGAGAACTCAAGGATGGTTTGGAAGTGATGCTCAGTGTCCCTAAAAAAGCCAATGATGCCATGCATGTAAGCATGTTGGAAGGTAAGTAAATATTAATCTGCCAGGGAAGAGAACGGGCAGGGATTGGACAGGTTGTAGATATAAGGCTGATGTCTATTTGTCTGTCTTACTGATAACTATGAAGTAATTAATAATGAATAACTATAAAGGGTAGCAGAGTTGGAAGGGACCTTGGAGGTCTTCTACTCCACCCCTCTGCTCAGGCAGGAACCCCTATACTATTTCAAACAAAATGTTCTCCAACCTCTTCTTTAAAACATCAAGTGTTGGAGCATCTTGCATCCAATTGTAAAATATATATATATATATCCCGCATCCAATTGCAAAAAGCATTAGGAATGTTCATGTCATGAACTGAATTACAGATTCTTAGGGCCTTCTTTTAAAAATACCTAAAGGTTCCCTTACACATCTCCAGTTGTTAAACTTTGTCCATTGCCGGGAGTACCTGAATCCTCCTTGGATACCAATTTTCTATTTCCATTCTCCCTCGTTCCCTAATTTATTTTTGGAACTTTAATTCTTTTTTATTTACACTTGAATTTCCACCCAGAGCTGTTATTCCTTCACCATAACTCTTGAATCTCCTCTGGATGCACATTCCAAGTAGTTCCTCTGATATACTGAGACAGACCAATCTTCCATCGAGCTCAGTAGCATTTAGCCAGTACCATTGAGTGTGAGCTTTTGAAACCAATGTTACCAGGGTTTTTTTTTTCATTTTTGTTTGTATTTATCACAGGATTTGATGAAAATTTGGATGTTCAGGGAGAACTGATTCTTCAGGATTCATTCCAAGTTTGGGATCCCAAATCTCTCATCCGGAAGGGTCGTGAGAGACATTTGTTTCTCTTTGAAATCTCTCTAGTTTTCAGCAAAGAGATCAAAGATTCTACAGGACATACTAAATATGTTTACAAGAACAAACTACTGGTAAGTCTGCAAGGGTTTTTATGGGCTTAGGAACCTTTATTATGTTGGGGGTTGAAGATAAATCAAATTTTCTGTTTGATTCTGTATGATCACACTTTACATTGATTTATTTTATTGTACCTTACTAAAGTAGGAATGGTTAATGGAGACACGAAAAGGCTAAAAAATGACTTTATTATTCAACTCGTAGTATAAAAATGTACTTGGCCATTATAGTGAATTCACTGTGAGCATCATTCAAAAATTTATGAAAATATCAGTTTCAACCATCTCTTCTTTCCTTACAGACCTCAGAACTGGGAGTAACAGAGCATGTGGAAGGAGATCCATGCAAGTTTGCCTTGTGGTCTGGACGGACTCCCTCTTCGGATAACAAAACAGTGTTAAAAGTAAGTCTCCAAAATTATTTTTCTCCATCTCCAATGCTTTGTAATTTTTTTCTTCAGTAGAAACATCTGGACCAATGATCACAACCTGTGTCCTTTTCCTATTCAATTGAACTTTTACAGAAACCCATTTCAGATCTTGCTACTCAGTATATGAATTTCAGTATATGAGTAGCAATGCATGAAACTGGGACAGGTGTATACAGTAGATATAGAAGGTGAGGTCAGTGGACATGGCATACACATACACATGCCATACATTCATAAGTAATGCGAGCTTCACTTCATACATCAGGGATTCTAGTCTATACAACATAATGCTTTTTGAATGCCATTAGTCAATCTTTTTTAGTTACCACATACTCACTAGATCAAACTCATTGGGTAAAGCATAGAATGCATTTATTCAATCTGCAACAATCATTCTATATATCAGGCACCAAAGCCTATATATTACAATATATACACCATATATTAGGAAGTAGCCTTCAGCTGCTTGTTCCCACTTCCAAGGCTATCTTCATCAAGGATTCATACTTTATTCTTGCTCTTACCTAGCTCTTCTCTTTGTTTGAATTTAGTTTAACTGGCTGTAAATCTAGTAATGATCATGGCTATAGGTCTTGATCTGCCATGGTCTTAGACATAAGCCATGTTTTTTCACCATGTTCCCATTTTTATGCAATTTACCCTAGTGGTTTTTAACAATAGTCTTTTAAAACTATCATTAGGGGAAGACCTCATAAAAACATGTAACATTCTAATGTATAGTCATCTATATCTTGGAAGGAAATTATCCTAAACTTCATTAGATTAGAATGAAAGGATCTGCTGTTTTAATGCAGTGTGAAGCAAACAACACTATTTACCTCATAAGACAGTTAATCATATAAGCTGTCTTATCAGGAAAACTGTTCTGTTATGTAGGGAAATGAATGAAAGCAACTTTTGAAAAGAAGCAAAATACAGCGCCTTACTTGAGAAATACTGTAATTCTATTCTCTGCCTTTTCTGTTCAAATGTTTAGGCAACCAGTATTGAAACTAAACAAGAATGGATTAAAAATATTCGAGAAGTGATACAAGAAAGGATTATACATTTAAAAGGAGCTTTGAAAGAGCCAATTCAGCTTCCCAAAACCCCAGCCAAGCAAAGGAACAACAGTAAGAGGTAATCATAATCGTTTTGTGAATGTTCTATATAAAACAACTGTTTTGCCAGAGAAAGTGTGGATCAGCACTATAAATTCAATCTGGATTTAAACCATTGTTGAATAATAATATGAGTATATCCACATATCATGATAAGCCACCCACACACACACACACATACACACACACAAAAACAAACAAACAAATCTAAACCAGATCATAGCTTAGTGAATTACACCAGTATAAGATATATAACAGCTCTTGCACTTTGTAGATCAAGTACAGACTTCCTGCGGAAGGAATATAATTGGTGAAAATAGATTTTAGCTTATAAAACTATGTTTAGTGAGGTAATGCTCAGTCAGATCTGTCTGTGTGTTTTTGTCTGTCAGTCTATCTGTCCATCTATTTGAATCCAGATTGTGTACTTTGTTTTGATAGGATTGGAATGATGTTAAAGCAATAGCCCATGACAAGGAGATGCTAACCTTCTGTAGAGGTCATTGTATTAATAGTCTGTATTGATTAGATTAGATTAGATTATTGATAACATATTTTACAAGATTCATGTCTTCTGATTTTTTTTATAAAAAATGGTTCTAGCATTCAAGTTCCTTGCAGTAGCATCCTATAAACAGAAATTGGAATGAAGGGTGGAAAATACTCCATAGTGTTTCAAATTATCAGAAATATTTTAAAAAGAAAATAAATTAGTTTGTTCACATTTTATATTTTTCAAAGTTTGATAGCTTCATCATTATTTAAATCTCAGAACATGTGAGCACTGAGGAATTGACATCAGTTTTGCAAAAACAGCTAGACTATAATTTAGATGGCTGGGTTTGGTTAAGTGAGAAATCCAAGCAGAACAGGTCATTGGCCTGCCACATTCATTATGGGGCTATTTTGAGATATGTTGCTGTCACTATATAAACCTGGAATAGTCAGTTTTAAAGAGCAAAAGTGGTTATTATGCACTAACCTCACTGTTGGGATGACATCAGCATTCTAAATTACAAGCTAAGTTGTAACGTGTGTGATCAGCTGAACAACCTCTTCTTCACACTGTGCCTGAACACTTTTCGAATTCATTCAAGAAATTTCTTCCTGTTTTTTTCCTCTGCAGAGAGGGAGGAGAAGACGCCGACAGCCAAGGAGATGGGAGTAGTCAGCCTGACACAATTTCAATTGCATCCAGGACTTCTCAGAATACAGTAGACAGTGACAAGGTAGGATTTATTCTGGAAAATCTGACAGCTCTAAAATACAGAAGAACAGGTGAGAAACAAATATGGAGTGGCATTTATTCATAGAATTAGATGCCCTGCACTGTTAGTAACAATAGCTGAGAAATAAAACTACAAATTGTGTTATATGCCAATTGTCACATATAATGTATATTCCTTGGTGGCTGTCTATTCCACTTTCTGCAACCATAGGCATACAGGAAAAGCCAATTATGCATATATTGAAACCCTGAGTAATTTTTTTTATCTGCGCACAAGGCTGGGGAAGTGTTTTTAAAATAATACCTTTAAGAGAAACCACCAAGATTCTGTGTAACGTGTTGGCTGACCTTCACAATGGAAGATGCTCAAGAATCTTTCATGCTTTATTGTTCATGGAACACATACTGCTTCTGAACAAAGAAAGATAGGAAGGATGGCAGAAAAAGAATAGAGAGCCATGGAAATTAAGACCAGTTTGACTTCAGAGAAAACCAACATCTAAAACAAACAAAAACCAAAATGTTTTCAGTTTTTGTTTGTTTTAGAGAAGCTGCCAGTTGTCCCCTTGAACAGTTTGCTATCTTTGTTTGGTTTTAAAAGTATGAATGTTAGGCTGCAGATGTTATACATGCTGAAGATTTGTGTTATGGTAGCCTCATTTACATTTTCAGAAAGCAGATCTCAGAAGACACAGCACAGGTTTGTGTGTGTGTGTGTATTTGCAGCAAGCCCAGTGACACAAAGCTTTCCAGAGAAAATTGGAGGGCATTGTGGGGAGGTTGACAAAAAATTTGGTACAGATGGACAACAAGCCTTTTGAAGCTAATATTCAAGTGGACAAACTATCAGTTGTGAAAACTGGTGCACATTTTAAAATATGGGGCCCAGAATATAAAATCCAAATTGCATTGTAGAATGATGAAGAAATTGTTTGGATGAACTAGAAGGCAGGATTTTTTTGTTTTGCTATAGTTTTCTTTTCTCTCCACAATTAAAATTCCATGTTTCCAATTAAAATTTCATTTGATATCTGGCTTGATGTTACTTTCAAAAGGTGCAAAGATATAAAGCTTTATTGCCTGAATAAATATTCTATGTGTGTAACATTTGGAAATGGCATTGATGATAATGATAAGCCATGTTGTCTGTTTGGAGAACCAGTCTGGGTTACAGAAATAAATTGTGTATTTCTAAATTACACAAATAATATCTGCCTTATAGATATGTGCCAGTATAATTGGTTTCTTTCCCAAATAAAGTGTGAATGGTATTACCCTTTGCAGTCAATAGGTTCAGCAAATACATGGGTCAGATGCAGTCTGAAAGCTTCTTGTCTTTACTTATTTTGAGACCGTGTTCTATCTACCTTGTTTTTATAATTAGAGATAAGTAAACACATTATGTTCGTTGCACAATACTTTCATTTAAGAAATAGGCAAGGTTTTGGAAAAGCAACTGCCAGTGGCATTCACAGAGGAGGTCAAAACAAGTAAGAGCAGCAAAGTTAAAACCTTTCTATGTGCATGCAACATCAACACACACACAAAAGGGACAGAGCTTAGACTTACCTGTTTTCACTCCCTCTGTGGACGCTATTGCCACAGTCAAAAACTGTTGTCTTGATTTGTGCATATTTCAGATACGATAAGTAAAACAATTGGTTTATTCCTATCACTTTGCTGCTACCCATTTTCCACATAACAGGGGAGATTTCCCTCATTCAGAATGCTGCAACAAGAGTAAATTTGACCCCTGTGATTTTCCATTTATTCTTCCTCAATCAACACCTCAGTTGCCATGCAACATACCGATACAACTAAATCCTGACTTTCCAGATTCTTAACCTTTCATTCAGGAATTGTCTTAGTGGCAGAAGACTCCCAGAGACAGTATACCAAGATTGGCCTCTTTAACAGAAGGAAGAATGAAGCCATCTAGTCACTGCCTTTGCCCACTGCAACATATAAAAATAAAAACCTTATCCTAGTCTGTTCTCCATGGTTTAAATTCTAGACTTTTTTCTCCTGCCTTTCTAAATCGGAAGGTTGACCATTATAACAGTTCTCATTAGTGTGGAAATTGTTTGTTCCTGCCTCACCAGCTTCATTTATTTTAGTATGTTTCCACTTTTGCCATAATATAATTTTTAGTACAATTATTTCCTTAGTGTTCCTTTGGATTCCCTGCTGTGGTGACATTTAAATTCTGCATTCGCACCAGTACATGTACCTACATATAGCAAAACATGATACATACTCATCACTGTACAGTATGTGTCCTCTACATGGCTACTTTCCTTGGTATCCCTCTGCAAAAGCTAAGGGTTAGTGAATGCGAAACTTGTAAATTTAAATATTGATGAGTCATAATAATCACACAACAATATTTACAACACTGTAGCTGACATACTGCCAACACCTCCATTTACCATTGTCAAACTATTCAACTCCATGTTTTTTCCTGCCTACTTTTCATAGTCTAAGATCATCATAGCAGTTTTGTAAATAAAATTCCAGGCTGCGCAATTCTCTCTGTGTAGCGTATATAACGTATCAAATAAAAATGGATGATTTGGCTTTCTATTACAGATAGCCTTTTCACTTGGGTCTTAGTTTTAAAACAGTTTCTTATTTCTCTTTAATTGTCTACAGGCAGTCCTCAACCTATGGCCACACTTGACCCAGAAGTTTCTGTAGTTAAACAAGGAAATTTCTGTTGTTAAATGTGTTTTGCCCCATTTTATGCCCTTTCTTGCCATAGTTGTTAAATGAATCACCACAATTGTTAAAATACTAACACGGTTGTTAAGTGAATCTGGCTTCCCCATTGACTTTGCTTGTCAGAAGATCACAAAATGTGATCACAGGACCCCAGGACACTGCAACTGTCATAAGTATGAACCAGTTGCCAAGCATCTGAATTTTTATCACATGACCATGGGGGTGCTGCAACAGTCATGAGTGTGAAAAACGGTCATGTCACTTTTTTCAGTGCCACTGTAATTTTGAATGGACACTAAAATGAACTGTTGTAAGTTGGAGACTCTTTGTATTCAAAACCCTAAATGTTTTTAATGTGCGCATTAAAAGTGCGCGGTAAAGCACACATTTCCATATGAAATTGGCCCTCTTTTCAATACATTCTTTCCTAATTCCCTTCTAATAACCCTTCTAATTTAATAACATCCCTAACATGTACATTTTTAATTTATCTTTATTTTTTATTGATTTTATTATAAATTGTTTGATTGTTGTGAGTCACCCAAGTTATTGAGAGATAGGTAGCATACAAATAAACAAACAAATTGTCATGATTAGTATAGTATTTTCCCAGCATATACTATTTTATCAAGTCCCTGCTTTGTGAAATTTAGAGAAGCGCAAAACTGTACAGATAATTCCAATCTGGCTTATCTGTTCATTCAGCCTAACTATAATCCAATTTAATTTCTTTTCTATTTCTATATAAGAAGGGATACTGGGATCCATTTCTGGAATTCATTAAATGTCATTAGAATGAGCTATCGAATAATGGTCTTTTTTTTAAAAAAAGATTAAAATACTTCAGTTTCTTAAACTATTAATTTGAAGCAGCAGGAAGTCGTTTCTTCATATTTAGTTGGCAGAGAGTTAGAATGGGCATGAGTGAGAATAAATTCTCCTGTTGCTACTAAGTTTTTTCACTATTTATCCACAGCATGAGCCAGAAGTATAAATTTAGATTATAGCCATCTGCTTTTAAACGGAGTTTAACCAGCAACTTCCTTAATGTGCAATGCCACCTTATGACCCAGCCCCCATTTACCCTCATAAAACTATCCATGTGGTTTGCCCCATCTCCCAGCATGTGCTTCAGTAGAGTGTGATGCCTGAAAGCATGGATTGTCAAAGCATTTGCTTGGGTGGAAAGCAATATATACAAATGAATCAATAATATAGCAGCTTGATTCTTGCTTCCTACACTCAAGACTCATGAGAAATGCTATTTTGACAATCGCCAGATTTGGGGTTCTGTGTTGAATGGGGGAGCTTGGTGCTTTCAGTGTTTGTGAAGTTTACCCTTCTAATTGTAATAATTTGAGTTTGAATGATCCTACATGTTTCCACCTAGAGGACAATGTGTATGACAGAGGTTTCCAAACTTGGCAACTTTAAGACTTGTGGACTTCAACTCTCAGAATTCCTCAGCCAGCTGAGGAATTCTGGGAGTTGAAGTCCACAAGTCTTAAAGTTGCCAAGTTTGGGGATCCCTGATGTGTGTGAATAGTAACTTCTTTTTCAATATCTTTCCTTCATCTTTTAAAAAATGGTTGCTACGTGCAGTCGTTCAGAGGATAGGGAAACGCTGCAGGGGAGCCTGCTGAATCTTTCATTTGTGTTATTCAACTGCTGTTCCTTCTATATATTCCTGCAGATCATGAAAAGTCAAGATTATGTGGGTTTTTATTCTATAGCTAGTTTCATGCTGTGAATAGTTTGCAGAATACATTTCAATATCACTGATTTTCCAAGAACCTCACATCTTTGAGTATGGTTAAGTTGATGACTTCTAAAGCAGTTAATATTAAATTTAAAAAGATTTAACAAATTTTCGCAGGCCATGACAATTGGAATTATTTCCAACTTCTTAAAAAGTAGCCTGCTTCATTACAGGAAGAATAAGAGCCTTCCAAACTGTTGCCACACTACCTCTTTATAGCAATGAATTTGAAGTTTCCTTCCTTCAGAGGTGGTATTCAGCAGGTTCTGACCAGTTCTGGAGAACTGATAGCAGAAATTTTGAGTAGTTCAGAGAACTGATAAATACCACCTCTGACTGGCCCTGCCCCAATCTATTCTCTGCCTCCCAAGTCCCAGCTGATCAGCTGGGTCTTCTTTGGTTGCTCTGCACAGGAGAACGGAGCTAGAAAGCAAGTTAGTGGGGTGAGGAGGGAATGGAGATTTTGCAGTAACTTTCCCCCCAGGAATGGGGAGGGAATGGAGATTTTACAATATCCTTCCCCTGCCATGCCTATAAAGCCACACCCATAAAGCCACACCATGTTCACAAAGCCACACCCACATAACCGGTAGTAAAAAAAATTGAATCCCTTTCTTCCTCTCTCTCCCTCCTTCAGCTTCTTTTGTTAAGTCTTGATGACAGACTGATGGAGACCATCAATTATTAATTTTATTTAGTGTAGTAGCATAGCAGTTTTCTTACCCAGTTGCTTAGTACGAAGTTAATATACAAGACCAGAGTGATGTCGTTGTGTTTAAGTTTAATCAATTCTCAAGAGGTGAAGTCCTTAGTAATCCTTCAGTGAAGTCCTTAGTAATCCTTCAGGCCCGGGCACAGCACAGAGACGGCGCTGGTCGCATTGGTGGATGATCTCTGGAGGGCCCGTGACAGGGGTTATTCCTCTGTCCTGGTCCTCCTAGATCTTTCGGCGGCTTTTGATACTGTCGACCACAGTATCCTATTGCAGCGGCTGGGGGGGTTGGGGGTGGGAGGCACCGTTATGCGGTGGTTCTCCTCCTTCCTCTCTGACCGCTCGCAATTTGTGTTGGCAGGGGGGCAGAGGTCGGCCCCGAGGCCCCTGGTTTGCGGGGTGCCTCAGGGGTCGGTGCTCTCGCCCCTCCTGTTCAACATATATATGAAGCCGCTTGGTGAGATCATCCGTGGCTTTGGGGTAGAGTTCCACCAGTACGCTGATGACACCCAGCTGTACATCTCTACCCCGGGCCACCCCGATGAAGCCGTCGAAGTGATGGCCCGATGCCTGGAGGCCGTGCGGTGTTGGATGGGGCGGAACAGGCTTCAGCTCAACCCATCTAAGACTGAGTGGCTGTGCTTCCCGGCACCCCGATACAGCCGGCTGGTTCCATCGCTGGCTGTGGGGGGGGAAATTCTTGCCCCCACAGAGGGGGCCCGCAATCTGGGTGTCCTCCTGGATGTACGGCTGTCATTGGAAGATCATGTGGCGGCCGTCGCCAGGGGGGCTTTTGGACAGGTCCGTAGGATCTACCAGTTGCGGCCCTTTCTGGATCGGGATGCGCTTCGCACGGTCACTTCCGCCCTTGTGATCTCCCGCCTAGACTATGCCAATGCTCTCTACATGGGGCTGCCCTTGAAGAGCATCCGGAGGCTCCAGTTGGTGCAGAATGCAGCCGCGAGGGTGGTAATGGGGGCACCTAGGGGCTCCCATGTTATGCCACTTCTACGCGAGCTGCATTGGCTCCCGGTGGCCCTCCGGGTGCGCTTCAAGGTCTTGGTCACTATCTTTAAAGCGCTCCATGGCTCGGGACCAGGTTACTTGCGAGACCGCCTCCTGCCACCATCGGCTTCCCACCGACCGGTACGCTCCCATAGGGTGGGCCTCCTCGGGGTGCCGCCGGCTGGACGGCTGGCGACCCCGAGGGTGCGGGCCTTCTCATTGGGAGCACCCCCTCTCTGGAACGAATTACCCCCGGAGATAAGGGCCGCCCCCGATCTCATGGCCTTCCGTCGGTTGCTCAAAACGCATTTATTTCGGCAGGCCGGACTGGCCTAGGGGTTTTTAAATTTTAATTGGGTTTTAATTTTAATAGACAGCCGATTTGATTATTTAATTTATTTTTAACCGTATTTATTATGTATTTATTGTATGTTTTTAGTGGGCTGTTCACCGCCCCGAGTCCCTTTTTGGGAGAGGGAGCGGTATAAAAGTGTGATTAATAAATAAATAAATAAAATAAATAATCCTAAGAATAGTTGTCAAGAAATTTACTCAGTTATTTTCCGTTGTAGGTATATATGTGCCTCATTTATTTTATCAGTTGACCATGTTTTGATAACTTTATAGAATATGTTCCAAATTATATTTATCTTGGAAGAGGGTTATTATTCTTCAGTGAAATAGATATCTGCCTGATTCATTATAAAATATACTGGTTGATTCAAAAATTCACCAAATCAGGATGTTGAATTTAGGGAATTCAGTATAACTATCTTGGGTACATTTGTTGGTCAAAAGATTGAAAGTGTCAAACTTCTTAAGTGAAAGTGGTGATGTTGCGCTAGAGTAAAAGATTACTAAGAAAAGGAAAACTTCAGAGATGTTAATTGCATGCCTTTAAAAGGCCATTGCTGATTACTGCACTTCCCCCCCCCAAAAAAGCCAAATTTGATCTAAAGGATTAAGATTTTGTAGTCATGGTCATGTGTGCAGAATAAACCATTAAAAAGATTTTATAATAACCACCAACTTATCTTAAGTTGGTCGTTATTATAAAATCTTTTTAATGGTTTATTCTGCACACATGACCATGACTTATCTTAAGTTGGTCCATTTCATGCCTCAATCATCATATAATTTAGTTCCCACATAGCTATGTTAACTTTTCCTTCTGTCCAGGTATCACTGAATATTTTAAGGAAAAGGTTAAATGAAAGATTCTTAACAAAGCTACGTGGACAGAAATATTGAATATGCACGTAGTGAATAAACTTCTTCTATTGCAGGACAGATTATCTTGTCAGTAAGTTTAAAACACAATTTCTAATTTAAGTTTAAAATAATATTGCTATATTTACAGGTTTTAAATTAGAGCACTGTAATTAGAAAGATATTGTAATTATTACTTTGAATAGTAATAGGTCTCACTGTTTTTATAGCTGGTCATTTTGTCCTTTTTCATGGCCTTTGCATTGTTTTAGAAGCCTTTACTTCTGAATATATGCAAGCTACATTTATTTGCCTATGAAGATAACACTTTATCTATTTGAGAATAAAATCTGATTTAAAAGCTTTTACAATGCTTACACTATATGTTTTAGATGACTTCTGTAGGAGTACAGTAGTCCTTGATATCCAGCCAAAATTGAGTCTGTCCATCTTGCAAGTCAAGATGATTGTTAAACAAGGTCCTATCCCTGCTGTCCACAGTTGGGTCATTAAACAGTATAAGGTGCCTCAGGGGTGGTAGAAGCCTGGGGGGGGGGGGTCTAGTGCAGGCCCAGGCCACCGGCTTCATGTTTCCGGAAGCTTCTCCTATCCTCTAAGGCAGGGGTGTCAAGCTCCATTTCATTGAGGGTCACATCAGGGTTGTGTTTGACATGAAGGGGTGTGGCCAGGGTGGGTGTGGCCAGCTTGACATCACTTGTGTTGGGGGCATCGATGGTGGGCCAAGTGCTCTGCCAGCAAAAATGGTCTCCAGGGCTCCATTTTCAGCTGCGATAGACTCCTGCCACCCTCTGCCAGTTAAAACGGTGCTCAGGGGGGCTGCATGCGGCCCTCCCAAGCTCCGTTTTCACTGACAGAGGTACCATGGGCAGGCCCTTTGTTGTTTCTAGGGCAGCCCCATGAGCGAGATCTAAGCATCTCGCGGACCGGATTCCGGCCCATGGGCCTTGAGTTTGACACCCCTGCTCTTAGGGTTCCTATGTTCTGCTTCCCAAATTTTGGGTCCCCCCAGGTCCCACGTCTCCTCCCCACTTGTTTATACACTGAATCAGGGGATAAATACATGCTTTTCTGTTACAAAGAAACAATGAATGTTTGTTGCTGTTCTGAAGGCTATATGAGAAAACCCTTTCTGAAATAACTTTATCAATGAAATCCAGAGCTTTATTCTGTAACAGCTATTGTACATAGAGTGGGAAGGTACTTGTAAAAGTTTAAAGGCTTTATCAAACAATATCTTTTCCAATGTATTTAACAGTTAGTCAGAATTTCAAAGGGCTTTTATTGCAGATTCTTTCGTTAATCATTTCTACACCAGCTTACCCACCCACAAGATTTGTTCAAAAGAAATTCATACCAAGGTTTGGCAACATATGAGTTATTCTGAAATGTCAGGTAAACTTCCTGGTAAGACATAGGCAAGTTCATGGGATATATTTTTTCCTACTTGGAGTAGATCCAAATAAATGATAGACAGTATTGCAGCATTAAAAAAGGTATAATTATTCCTCAAAAATAAAGATATGTATAATAGAATATAGGGTGTTCCCCCCCTTCCCCTGGCCCGTTTTCCAGTCTATTTATTTTAGTGTTAGTTTAGTGCAGATATTGAAAAGACTGGAAACAGTCCAGATGCTTGAATTGATCAAATATCCTTAGCTACCCGATGTCTTGTCACTCAGATGGCTTGTAAAAAAATCGTATTAAAAATTAATATTCTCCTCAGATGTCTTTTTCATTTAAGCATCCTCTCCACAATGTTAAAAGTCATGTTTGTGGAGTATTTGCTACTACAAACAATTGCTTCTATGACATCTGCAAATCACAAGATAATACTGTAGAACATGTGATCTTGCTATAAGCAGAGTGGCTGTCTCTGAAACCCTAGTTCCTAGCGCAGAAGTGGCAGAGGTGGTACAAAGTCTTTCTTCAGAAATGATAGCGAAATACAAAATAAACCTATTAAACTTCATTAAGCAATCGGACTAGGAAGAGGTGGAAGAGGAAAAGGAAAAGAAATAGAAACCTTTTCAGTTTTGCCTTCAGTTCAAAGAAGCTGCTGCCAACAAAGAAGCAAAATGTTAAAATGGATTGGTTTGAAACAATCAAAACACATCAAGAAAGTGAGTATGACCTGAACCCTCTTTCTTTTTTTCATACTGTATCTCACGTTGGATAAAAATCTTAACTCATGACATAGTCAGCTACTAAAATAACTACTGTTAAATCTCAGTCAGAAAATACACCATGGTAATTCATTGCTTTGACTAGGAGAGCGGAGTATAGTTTATTTTCTCTCTGTTGAGAAAGCTAGATTTCATTTTGTTTATATTGATAACTTCCTATATGAAGGTTTGTTTTATTTAACAGAAAGGGCATTTGTGAAAATAGACTACTGTAGCATTTGCATTCCTCCAAAAAATGGTTTAGAGGCAATTCTGTGTTGCTGCTCCTATATTATTCAGTCAAGTGCGTCTGGAAAATGAACAGAAAAGTTAATGTACTTTCTCATGTTATCCATATAATTATCCTGTTCATCATAAAAGAGTAGCACTGGGGACAAAACTTTAAGAAATTATCTATCTGCTACTAAGCAAACTGGATTTTTTTTGTAAATATGAACATATGTGGAAACTTTACTAAAGTGAATTAATGCATTATCATGGTCTTGAATTGTAGTTTGGTAATAGTTATTGTTACAGTATCAAGTGGGAATGTTATATTTCATTATTACACTCTATCCAGTCATTTTACATAGGAATATTAAAGGAAGTTGTTGATATGATTTTAACTAGGGGACAGTATAACTCTTACTGCTATTTTACATTTGTACTGGTTGAAAGACAGCTTTCTTGCAATGGTAATTCAAAACTAGAACCCTGATCATAGTGGTCAAAACACATAATAGCAATGTATGGGTAGTCTGGTAGCTAGAAGTCAGCATAATGCAAACTTTTCCTATTGTTGACCCTGATTAATGTTAATAAATTCTCATTCTGTCATTTATCACTTTCAGACTGGCAATAAAGCTAGCCTCACCTTCTATGTCTTTTTTTTAAGGAGTATACTGGAAGAGAATTAGAGTTTAGATGTTCCTTTAACTTTCTATTTGATTTGTTTAGTTTCATGAAGGTTTATATGTTATGCATATCCAACATCCCCATATTCATATGAGAATACAACTCCAACAAATGAATTGAAATGTATAAAACTAATATGCTAACATTAAAACTAAAACTAATAATTTACACTGTAATATCTATGTAATCAATGTTTGGGAACATGATAGTGAAATATTGCCATTTCTATGTTTAGCATTTCCAGTTATCAGTAATGATAAAACAATTTTTTTTCCTCATATCACGTAGAATTAGATGATAATGTAGTAACTCGTGTTGTAAGAAGCAACAGTGGCATCAGCATCTAATGACCATGATATTGAATATATTCTAAGCATATATGGTTGTTGTTTTTTTAATGTTTTTGTTATGGGTAAGATGCATATTTATTTCTTTAAAGCAATTTGGAATTCATTTATATGATTATTCCTTGCTTGTTTCTTCTTAAATTATCATACTATGAAGGCTGAATTGCAAAGCAGGAATTTCCTGGTTTAAACCTAATTTGTGTTATAAGTACCCTAATATCCATTAAACACACACACACACAGAGTGTGTTTTTGTGCATGCACATTTTTGAGTCAGTGCTGAGTGCTGATAACCACCTGGACAAGCCCATGCAATTATCTTGGCAAGAGTTCAGCAGTGGCTTAATGTTGCCTTATTGGGCTTCTCCTAGAGCTGATTCTTAGTTACTTAGCTGTTTGTTTGCCTAAGGTGAAAATAGAAGTTATTTCTAGTCTGATGCCTTAAGCACTTTACCAACATGTATGTATTAGAATATATGTGTGTATTGAGACACATTTAAAGAATGTGGAAAGTAATATCTACCACATTACTGCTCTGCTTCTGTGTTTTCTTTTTGTTTTGCCAGCATTTAGATTCCTGACAGCATTTAGTTTCCTGACAGCAGCCTATTCATCTGCTGTTAGTATATTATTGGGAATACAAGTATGTTGAGGCAACGGATGTAAGGATCTATTTTTGGGGTAGACATGATTCCAAAACGTAGCCAAATAGCTTTTTGATCTAGAATGAGTTGCCTTTGTGTGACAGAACCTCAGAGGAAGAAAATGACAGACCATTCATTCATTATGGACATTCTTCTTTCCTACAAGGGTTTACACCTTTGGATTAATCAAGTATTTACTGATACCATCACCTAGTCCAAGCCCTATGAAACTTACATTGGGGCATGAAGATAATGGAAGTGACTGGGTTTTCTTGGGAACTGTCAGAATGATAAGGCTTTTTCTTCTGTTCGAATGACATAAAGGGTTGAGATTTGTAGAACTCCTCTAATCCTTGCTAGGAAAGGCTTTTAGTGCAACTTAAACCAGTAATATTCATACTGTCCTTCAAACAAATTCCAAAGCTAAAGATGGAAAACAGTATTTATGAATTATGGTGGTTACATTATTCAAGAATTAAGATATTACACAGAAAAAGACTAATGTACGTATTGGTCAGTCTTCACAGTCTTTTTTGCTGTTTTAATTCCACTTTTTGGTGCCACCAGCTCCTCCCTTCCACCCTAATTTATAAATAATATTTCTTTCATGACTTTATATTCTCGTCTCTTTTATATCATCTGCAATGAGATCAAGAGAAAAACTGTCTTAGATCAGGTCGAATTTAGTTTAGCAACCAGTTCAGTAATCAATAAGAATAGGAAATATGAGAGAACGTCTTATTTTATTTATTTATTTTATTTATCTACAAGATTTATATACCGCCCCCCTCTCCTGCAGGACTCGGGGCGGTGTACAGCCATTAAAAAATACAATAATAATACAGTAAATTAAAAACAATTAAAAAGATTAAATATCGTGGCTGAATAATAAAAACGAGACAAGGGTTTAAAAATTACATTGGGGCATGAAGATAATGGAAGTGGCTGGGTTTTCTTGGGAACTGTCAGAATGATAAGGCTTTTTCTTCTGTTCGAATGACATAAAGGGTTGAGATTTGTAGAACTCCTTTCAATTAAAACCAAATTTAAAACCCCATAAAACCCTAGGCCAGACCGGCTTGATGAAATAAATAAGTTTTCAACGCGCGCCGGAAGGTCAGAAGGTCAGGGATGATCCTCATCTCCGGGGTAATTCATTCCAGAGGGCGGGTGCCCCCAAAGAGAAGGTCCGCACCCTCGGGGTCACCAGCCATCCAGTCGGCGGCACCCCGAGGAGACCCACTCTATGGGAGCACACTGGCTGATGGGAGATTGATGGTGGCAGTAGGCGGTCTCGTAAATACCCAGGTCCCAAGCCATGGAGTGCTTTAAAGATGGTAACTAACACCTTGAAACGCACCTGAAAGACCACCGGGAGCCAATGCAGCTCACGCAGGAGTGGTGTAACATGAGAGCTCCGAGAAGCCCCCAAAACCACCCGCGCGGCCGCATTCTGCACCAGTTGGAGCCTTCGGGTGCTCTTCAAGGGGAGCCCCATCTAGAGAGTATTGGCATAGTCTAGGCGGGAGATAACGAGGGCGGATGTGACTGTGCGAAGCGCATCCCGATCCCGAACATGTCTGTGTTGCTTCCAGCAGTTGATATGAAAGTATGCTGTCTATGAATCATTAGGCAGCATACAGCCATTATGACTGATAACTATGAATAACCTGATCTCCTATTAATTTGTTTGTCCTCTTTTTTTTAACCTAAACTGTTGTGCTTCATTCACATCTGATAGAAGCTGTAGTTTAATTACAAATGGGGAATTTTTGAATGATCATGCAGATGGAAATATAAATTTATTTAATATTTCATTTGTTTCTTCTGCTTTGATATAGACTCAAGTGCTTGAATGTTGGCATTTGTTCAGAAAAGTAAATCTGACATTCTGTTCACTGATGTGCTCTTTAAAAAAATATTGTTTCTCAAGGTCTTATATTGTAAATAGTTTTTTTTTCCACTTCAGGGGATTATGAGCTGACCAGAATTCCATGAGATAGAAGTAATTACCACACCTAACCCTAAGCATACAATTCATTCCCCTGAGTTTTAAAATGCCCAGGTGAATAGTCAGTGTATCTTAAAATGAAACAATTCTCAAAATTTAAATCTATGCTTATAGTACTTCTGTCTCACTTACTGAGTTTTCCATTCCTATGTATTTACCAATGAATTCCTATGACAACTGATTGGACATTAAATAACAGCTTTCAGATAATATACTTATTACAAAGTATTTGTGGCTCATAGGACCTGAAATTATTGAAGTGCTCAATTATTTATTGTTCTTTGGGATTACTCATTGATTAATAAGCTTCAAAAGCTACACTCTAGAATCACTGCTTAGAAAAACATTCCAAAATGGGTGGACAGTCACCTAAAAAAATGTGTAGTTAATGTGTTGGCAGTGTTGATGTTGAGTCTGAAGGTGCTAATATGGGAGCCCACTGTAAAATCCTACTATTTAGGGGGGGTGATTTATAGTATATTTTAAAATATTAATTTGCATGTGTGGACGCAGGGAGGTCGTTGTTTAACAAGCAAACAAGCATTCACTTTTAACAGAGTTAATCTGCCATATTTCTCCTTTTTTATTTGAGAATATTAGTGATAGAAAGCTCTGCTGTTGAACAGGTGACATCTCTGTTTAGATTTGTCCTTATTTGGATGAACATGTGCAGATGAAACTCCTCAGTTGTTTGAAAAATACACAATTGGTATAATTCATTTTGTTGCTTGTTTTGTAAGCCTATTGCAAATCAGGAGAAGTGAGGAGAGATACCACATACAGTACAGTTGCAAATTGTTCATATGGCTGTTTCACATTTAGAAGTATTTAACATATTTTAATGTAAATCTGAAATCTTAATATAGCCTTAGTTTAGATTGTATGTTTTTTTTCAAGCCCATCATTTATACATGCTTAAAAAGGAGCTACATGATTTTATGGCATCAGTAAAGATATATCACTTGCACACATACATCTTTGGAGTCAACAGGGATACTGCTTTTTGGTCAAAAGATCCTAGTTCATAACTGGAAAAAATGCTGTGTGTGTATGTATATCTTAAAAGTAGAATATGTTATATAACATATTCCCTCTGCTACTGCATAATATGATGTGTTCCTCTTTCAGATGTAACTCGGAACTTCTATACGTCTTTTCCAGGTGGAATGTAGATACTGGTTTTTAGTGTGGAATGTAGTATTGGAAGTTTGTAGTGGGAAAACATATATTTCACTACCTAATGGAATTGATATTTAGATTTAGTGGGATTCTGTAACCTAGCAAGGAAAGTATATGATTATGACAGTCTGCCTGGAGGCTTATAGTTTTTATGCTGCCTTTTGGGGGATTTTCCATCATCTTTTTAGGTGATTCTGTCTCACTCTGATTCCTTCATAGTGTAGTTAAATGAGCAGGAAATAGTAACCATCAATATCTTTCAAATACAGTATTTGGATTGTGATTTACAGTTGTATATTTGTGGGTGCTATAATCTACAAGATATGGAAGGTACCCTTACCTATCATTTTCATCTTATCTGGTTGTTGAAAGAAATATCCTTCTGGGTTCAGTTCCAAGTGGGGAAAAAGACACTGGAAACATGGAGGCTGCTTGGAAAGTTTAATGGTGTACAGGACCACAGGCCTGGAGCTCCAGAGAAGTCTGATCACATACTTCAAGGTCAAGAAAAAAGAAAAAGACTGAGTTACTGAGAGTGCTGGGTTTTATATCCTCTGTTGGGATTTGAATTGGAGCTTGTATTCTGATTGGTTGTCAGACTCCCAGGGGCAACTCTGTAGGCTGTCCTGAGTTCCAGGCTTGGTCTAGCCTTGCTGGGTGATTATGCCCTTAACAGGGCTTTTGGCAATTTCTATAGCTTTACCTGGAGTTCCTTCTTATGTAAAGTATTCTGGCTCAGGCCTTAATAGTCCACCCATTAACAAAGGTGGGGGTGAGTTTCTCCTTCTGGGGTGAGTTTCTGCTTCTTGAGTTTTTACTCTTTTTAGGGGAAATATTCTGCCTTTTTAATATTTCCTAGCCTATTTCAATTTTCTAGGAGAGGGGTGGGTGCTAACTTCCTACAATCCCTCATTTTTCTTTCAAAACACGTGAGAGTTTTGACAAAAGATTAAAAGGTGATCAGATCAGGGAGACTTGATAGGTGCGTTTAATAATTTTTTTTCTGATACAAAGGAAAGGCATTGAAGAAAAAAAAAGAGGCAACAGGAAAGGTTTCCTTCAGTGGCTCCCAAAAGCTTTCAACCATGACGGTCTAGCAGCCTGGGAAAACTTCTGGGTTTTTTTTTTTAACAGTATCCAATTTTTCATGCCAAATAATTTTCAGATATTTGATGTACTTTTTGTGAGCTTACAGTCAGGTTGTAAGCACAAGCCTCTACCTTCTTCACAACCTTTAAATTACAGGCTGCCCATATCCAAGATTATGGTTACTACCTGCCTAGCTCTTAGCTTCCAGGGTTTGTGAGGCTAAATTGAGATTAGCCAGTGTGCAAACCAGGCTATTTAGTATTTTTAAAGTTACACACAATGAGCCCTGGGACTTCTACTCATGAGATCACCAGTGCAACATATCCTGCTTTACTGGGCAACTGGGTAGCATCATTTGTGAGTCACAATCAGGACTTGGGGTTTGGAGATCTCTTTTCTGCTATCTCTTCAGAAATTGCCTGAGGGAGATGCCCTCTTCCCCATGGAATTAGCAGGGCAATATGGCTGCTTGGGCCTTAGTGCCTAAGAGCAGCAAACAAAAACAAAACAAAAAAAAACACATTAAAAATGAAGCTAGAAACAGCTTTGTGTGGAGATAGATGAAAAGGGTTAGCCTCTATCTAATTCTAAATGGTGTGCCTCTATCTATGCAGCTAGTTTTACAATACAGATAATACAAACATATGGACAATTTTCCCTCTCACCAGACAGAAGTACAAGGTGTTCAGAACTTGCTGGGCCAGCTACTCTCCAATGCAATCTTTACATGAGTACATCAAACTGGTTACAGTATAAATGATACAAGAAGGAAAACATTACAATGGATTTCACATTACAATGAATTTTCAGTTACAATGAATTTCCACCCTCCCCTCATAATCTTTCTAACTATCTTCTGGGGATTGAAAAGAGTCTTTTAGTCTTTTACTGGTCCATCTCAGGGTACTTTCCTTCATGTGTCTGGGCAGCATAGGCTTGGCCTGGTGGTATGGGTGGTCAGTCAGGCTTGTGAAGGTCTGCCCACTCTGGTTGCTGTAATGATTTTCAGCTGAGGCTGGATCCAAACCCAATTCCTGGCTCCAATGGATGGAGTGTCTCTAGGGGGCAGCATCTGCTTCCACATGTGGCAGGGCTGAAAAGCACAGAACAAGGGTCCTCTCCCCTCTTCGCTGGTAATTCTACCAGGAAAGGCATTGTAAAAGGATTAGAGATTTTGGTGGGGGGAGTAGATAGCTTGCAGGCATGGTTTAAGGATGAAGAAGAATAACACATCAGTATTGCAGTTACTAAACAGATAAATCAGTTTAAACAAAATGGAGACACAACAGATGAGAAAGGAAAAAACTGGATTCACAAGCTTCAGGAAAAAGGATGAACAGGTAAAATCATTTAAACACACAGTAAATGCAAGGATGAAACTTTTCTTGTAAATGAACTTAGAACATTCGCTAGTAATCTTGGGTTTTTAAGCACAGAGAGGAAAGAAAATTGACTCTGTTCCTCATCCAGTCTAGTTGGCCAGACCAAACTGGTAGAAGACAATTTCTCTCAGTGTTTTTAATTCTTAACAATTTAAAATTAATATCTGAAGAGATCAGAGACACTTAACAGTTGCAACAGTTACCTCGAGGACATACAAAGATTTAGACACAAACATGTGCACACGCACACACACAGAAATAAGGACACAGAGAGGAAAACAAAACTCTGAGATTTATACACACACTGATCATTCCCACAATAAATATCTCAGTTAAATTGGGGAAGGCATAAATCTTAAGGAATAAACCATGTGGTTGCATAGAAGACAGAGACACAAAAAGAAAGAATTAAAAAAAAATTCCATGTGATCCTGTTTATATATTGCCCTTTTAAGTACCTTTATTTACCACATTGGTCTTCCTGTATCCCTCAGCAAAGCTCATTCTTTATATATACATTTTGCCTTTTTCTTGCTCATGCCAGCTAGGGTCGGCATCTGCCGCTCATCCCAAGCCTCCAACAGCTCTCCCAGAGGGGTTCCATTTCACTCAGGACTCTTGAACTACCACTTCCCATGTTACCCTTCCAATGTGGGGTTTCACACTTTGGCCTAATCGGGTCAGTCAGCGACCAGTTTCAGACATAAAAAATTCAAGAGCAAGAAAAAAAAAGATGTCTGAGTGAGACTTTGGTCGTTGCACCTTGTGCAACAAAATCAAACACTATCTAAAAAAAAAACCACAAAAAAACTTTCTTTTTCATAAAGTATTCTACAAAGTGTTTGACAAAGTACGCGTGTTCCCCTTTAAAAAACCACAAGAGACTCTCTCTCTCTTTTTTCACCATGGTTTTCGGACTGGGGGTATGCTGCCTGTACAGACTTCTTTCCTCTCCCCCAAAAAAACAGTCCGTGAGACTCTCTACCCCCTCGCAGATAAGTACTGGTACTCCGCCTCTTTCCTTCAGGCCCACATTTAACGGATCTAGAAGAGCTCAAATCCGGATAAACTTGCTTCTTTTCTGTAAGCAAGTACTGGTACTCCAATTTAGCATTCAAATTGCACAATTACCCAAAATCCTGCTTGCTTTTGGGATACATTGAACAAAAAAAAAATGACAAAAATTTTCTTCCCTCCCTTCAATCATAACACGCTCGGCTTTTCATCTTATATACAGAAGGTCCCACACTCTGATGACCCACCCCCCTTGCTTTTCCTGTCCTGATGATCATGGCTCTGTAGAGCTAGCAACAGGCAAGAGGGCAGCTAGAGGCCAAACAAAGAAATGAGATCCAGCTGCTCTTCAAGGGTGAAGCCACTCACACACACACACTCTTTCTCCTTCTCTAACCATAGGTCCTGTATTCTGACAATGTTAAACATAACTTTTTTTTTTAAATGCACATAAGCCAGGAGATGAGAAAGGAACTCTATACTACCAAAATGAGGATAAAAATAATAATTCAAGATTGTTATGAAAAGTTGTATGAGCAAGAAAAGTTTCAGAAGAGAAAATTAAACAATATTTGGAAAAGGTGGAGTACTTAAAGTACCAGAAAAAGTAAAAACTATATTAAATGAACAAATATCAATGATGGAATTATCAAAAGTGATCAAGACACAAAAGAATAATAAAACACCAGGGGCAGATGGGCTGCAGGCAGAATTTTACCAATGTTTACAAGATACTTTAGGCCCATCAATGTTGGAAGTCCATAATGAAATATTGATTGATGCAAAGGTACCAAATTCGTGGATGAAAGCAAATATTATTTTGATTCCAAAAGATTCAGATTTAATGCAGATAAAAAACTATAGGCTCATATCTTTATTGAACACTGACTATAAAATATATGCTTCAATAATGGCAGAGAGAGTAAAAAAGTTTCTAAATGAATTTATATGTTCAGTTCAAAATGGCTTTTTGCCTAAGAGACAGATTAAAACAATATGAGAATAATTTTAACTTCAAAAGCAATTTGCCATAAACAAATGGCAAAGGTGATAGAAAATGGAAATGGGTCAGAGAATTTTAATATAAAAAGGCACAAGAAAAGGATGTCCACTATCTCCTTTACTATTCATATTGATATTAGAGTTACCAAGTAGAAATATTTGACAAGAGATAGAAATTAAAGATATGGAAATAAAAAGAGAACAATATAAATTATAGGCATTTGTAGAAGATTTTCTCTTTATCTTGGAAGACCCACAAGAAAATGGACTCAAACTAATTAGGAAAATAAAAGAGCATGGTGAAGTTGCAGGACTGAAAATAAATAAAGAAAAAAAATCAAAATAATTGTTTACAGACATATAGAAAAAGAACTAATGAGGAAAATAGGTATACAGGTATTAAAGAAAGTTATTATAAATTGGCACAACCAATTAAAACAAATTTGGTTAAGTGGAAAAAATTTATAATTATCATTGATGGAAAGAGTAGCCACCATAAAATTGAATATCCTGCCAATTATATTATTTATTATAATATAATATTTATTTATATTTATTATAAATATTTATTTATAAATATTTATACTATATTTATTATATTTATATTTATTATATAAATATATTTATTTATATAATATTTATATATTATATAAATATTATATAAATAAATATATTTATTTATAAATATTTATATATATTTATATTTATATATTTATTCCAAGCAATACCAAAAAAACTGAAGGAAACAATATTTTGAAAAATTAAACAATATTAAAATAGGAAAAGGAAAAAAAGCAAGGATAAACTTGAAAATGTTGCAAGATTCTAAAAATTTTGGCTATTCGATTGAGTTAGATCAATGGCAGAATTTATGGGATAGAAATTATAAATTAACAATGCCTACTGCATTCAAAGAAAATCTTTACAAAATGTTTTATAGATAGCTTTTCCGCCTTTAAGGTTAGCAAAGATGTTTAAGAGTAAATCTGCAGAATGTTGGAAATATCATCAGATACCTGGTTCATACCACCATATGTGGTGGGCATATCAAAAGGTGGAAAAAATATTAGACAGTAATACATACATGGCTTGAGGGGAAAATGATAAAACAACATATAGATTTGAAACCAGATACATTTTGTTGGGCATACTACCAGATAGGTATAACAAAGGGAATGTATTTTACATGTATTGACTGCAGGGAGAATAGTATTTGCACAACAATGAAAAAGTGAAGAAATCCCAACCGATGAAGATGTGATTAGACTAAGCTAACACTTACAATTAAGCAAAAGGAAGAAACTGATTTTTTTTCCCTTGAGACTCATCAATGGCTAGCAGACAAAAACAGGAAAAAAGGGGGGGAAATATATGAAAGGATCAGTGATACAAGGAAGATACATTGACTTGGCTAAACAAATAGCATGAATATTGTTATAAACAGTAATATAATTGATACTAGCTCTCTTGGTAGAACACACAGAGGAAGAAAGATCTCTTTCTCACTCACATACAGGCACACACACATTTCCCATATTTTTCCGTGCTTTAAAATTAAAATTTAGAGGTACTCACCTTCTTTCCATGCAGCCTTTGAGCTCAACGCTCAAAACCCCATTAAAACCTTTTTTTCCAAATGGCCAAGGTTCAGGAAAAACTCACCCACAGACTCAATGGGTCTGTTTGCTAGCAAGGGAATCTTACCTGGGCCTGGTCCATTGGTTAGGTTAGTTTGGAGTCCCATCTGCTTGGGTGCCAATTGTTGAAAGAAATATCCTTCTGGGTTCAGTTCCAAGTGGGGAAAAAGACACTGGAAACATGGAGGCTGCTTGGAAAGTTTAATGGTGTACAGGATCACGTGGTCTGGAGCTCCAAAGAAGTCTGATTACATACTTCAAGGTCAAGAAAAAAGAAAAAGACTGAGATACTGAGAGTGCTGGGTTTTATACCCTCTGTTGGGATTTGAATTGGAGCTTGTATTCTGATTGGTTGTCAGACCCCCAGGGGCAACTCTGTACGCTGTCCTGAGTTTCAGGCTTGGTCTAGCCTTGCTGGGTGATTATTGCCCTTTCGGCAATTTCTATAGCTTTACCTGGAGTTCCTTCTTATGTAAAGTATTCTGGCCCAGGTCTTAATAGCCCACTCATTAACAAAGGTGGGGGTGAGTTTCACCTTCTGGGGTGAGTTTCTGCTTCTTGAGTTTCTACTCTTTTTAGGGGAAATATTCTGCCTTTTTAATATTTCCTAGGCTATTCAATTTTCTAGGAGAGGGGTGGGTGCTAACTTCCTACATGGTTAGGATTAAGTTTGCTTAGGTCATTGTTGGTGGCCATATAAAACAGAAGTTAATCTGGGATAGTTTCAATTCTAAGTATATTCCTTACTCTTATACTTCAAATGTCATAGACTTATGTCTCAACTCTCTGTCCCTAATAGGTTTGTGGTGTCATGTAAATACCTTTCCCCCTTAGCTAGCAATTAGAATATAATAGAACCATAGGGCTGGAAGGGACACTGTGGTCTTTTAGTCCAACCCCCTGCCCAAGGCAGGAGACCTTGTACCATCCCAGACAAATGGTTCACAGAGTTGTTCAACAGTTCAGAGAGATAAACCTTACAGAGATGAAGCACATATTGTAAAATGAGGGATCATTTCTTCTCAGTGTGCTGACTAGTTGGATTTGACTTTACAAGTGCTATATGAAATTGTTCTGCACCCAACATCTTATTATTGGGATTTAAGAAATATCAAGAGGAAGAACTGCAGTTGTGATGGGGTAGATAGAAGAATGTGAAAGCTACCCAAAATCTCATTCTAATCCACTTTTTGTCATCCACAGCTATAAAACATAAATTATGCTACTTTGAAACATCTTAATAAAGTGTATATTTTCATAATCCTTGTGAAATCTCTATCACAAAAAATTCAAACATCTTCTGGCTATTATAAGCTCTGCTTGCTAGCTATGCTAATCATTCATCAAAGGGTTAATAAATCGGTACATTTCCAAGGGGTATTCCTTTTAATAATAAGATTTTTTTTTGTCAATCAGGATATTGCCAAGAGTTCTTGAATATGTATTGATTTGTAGATCATAGAGATTTGGTCCATGAAAACCTGGAATAAGAAATCATCCAACAGCTGTGGTTTATTTTATGAAAAAGAATAAAAAAACTTATAAAAAGAAGTTAATTTTCCCATTGGGCACTCAGCCGATTTAGTAATTGTGTGACATGCATAAAAGTATGGAAAAAAGAGCTAGTTTTGAGAAGTTCTTAGTAATGAACAAAATAATAGATCAATTTCAGATTTGTCATGGAAACATCTTGTCAGCCCAGTAACAATGACGTCAAGTTGACAATGCCATCTAGACATTTATTATTTTGTCTGGAACACACCTGTTCAAGAGCAGGAGAGTAAGGACTAATCATTTTCCATGGGTTGATATAATATGATAAAATCAGGTAAGATAATTTGAAAAAACTAGTTTTAGTATAACTTTTTGTTAGGTATGAGTAATCATTTAAGTTTATTTTGATTGGTATAATTTTGCTGACATTAGTAAGGAATTTCAACTTTGCTACAGAAGATTAACTAATCTTCTTTATGGAGCTTCAGGTATAGATCTGTGTGCTGTGCAAGTACAATTTCTTCTGCTTCACTTTTACTTTCTTTGCATGTGAGCAAAACCTCTTAACATCTAGCTAATAATTAGATTGTAAATTAATGGCTTATTTGCTTTGATTTTTTTAACTGTGTTCTTTATCTCTGTGGCTTGTGTTCTGATCATCTTAGTTTCAGGATTCAGTGAAAGTCTGTACATGATACAGAAATAAATTACTATAGTATACAAGAAGTTGCTGTATTTTTTTATTTTGATAGCACACTGAATGGTGGATATCTTGTTCACAGCACTATTTTATATGTTCTATATAGTTTATATTTGTATATATTTGTATATTTATATTTTACTGCATTGTAAGCTGCTCAGAATTTTGGATAGTGAGATGTGCTGTCTGTCTGTGTGTGTGTGAGTGTGTGTGTGTGTGTGAGAGAGAGAGAGAGAGAGAGAGAGAGATGCTGATATTAAAGTATCTAAATTCTAAATGCATGTAAGGAAATAAAAAGGAAGTTGTGAAAGCTAATAGGTGGTCTCAGGTGATAATTACAGTGAATGAAGAGGAATCAACATTCTTCAGAATGTCAGAAACTCAGGAACTGAGAACAGTTCATTTCCTACCAGCCATCTAATCACGTTGAACAGCTAATAAGAGCAAAATTTGGATGGAGCTCACCGTTTCTGCACATAACACTTTTGATGGCTGACAGTTGCAGAATGTTTGCATGTTTTACCATGTATTTTAGGAAACTGACTGGTGAGATAAATGTTCATTATTCACTGGCCCAGCAATAGTTTATATTTTTTTTAAAACCAGTGAGATCAGTAGGCACTCACTAGTATTTCCTCGTGATTACTAGCAAATTAAACACTTTTCATTCTTTCTGAGCAAATTCATCAACAATGTTATTTTAAGACTTCTTTATAAGGTCACTCCAGTGAACCATAAAGTGAGCTTACTTTAGTCATTCTTTGCATCAAAATAACATTAATTAATAACATTAATAAATTGGGAATAACCTCATAAAATGATAAAGATTGAAAGATATTTCTGCCAAGGAGCAAAAGTAAACTGTCTTTAAGAACCATCTGGTTTATGGATAATTTAATCACTTCAAATTAAGGCTAAAACTAATTCCACAAAAAATATCTGCTCATTTATTTTTAAATGAAGGAATATACTAAAGAATAATTTGAATTCATCCAATATGAATTTATTTTAAATCTTTAGAATTGATTTTTCTTTGCTCAAGGATACTTACCATCTGTATTCAATGATAGCTATTCATTTAGTGATATCAAACAAATCATTATTGACTCTTGACGAATGTATCTTTTCTTTTATGTATACTGAAAGCATTTGCACCAAGACAAATAAATTCCTTGTGTGTCCAATCACACTTGGCCAATAAAGAATTCTATTCTATTCTATCAGGTTCCTATTTCAATTTATTTTTTTCAGTAATATTTTTGAGATTTATATGAAGTTGGCCTGCCAAAATCCACTTGTATCTCCTAGGAAAAAAACAAATCCAATTTATTTATCCCCTATAAAAAATGAATAAGGGTCTATCTATCAGTTTGGAGCCTGCATAACTAAATATTTAGCATAGTAAATCTGATTAATTCTGAAATCATACCCCAGTCACATTTTGATAATTATCATTAACCCAGCAATATTGTAAATAGGCATGATATTCATATATTGTCATATATTAATATGACAAACCTATGCAAATACCATCATCATTAAAGCCATGGAATTTGGTGAAATTGAATTGCTTGCTGCTATTCTATTATTTTTCCTTCAGTACAGGAAAATAGACAAGATTTTTTTAAAAAGTAGAAAAATAGAACAAAGAGAGAGAGAGAGTGAAAATACACATCTCGAAATAGTACGTTCCCTTCTGAGCAAGAGTGCATAACGCTGTTCTGAGGAGATATGTACATGAGCTTTCTAATCTGTATCTGAAATTAATTTTATGGCAAATTTGCTCTAGTAGATGCATGTGTACAAAGATGGCCTACATTAGTCCAGAACAGCAGTCAGGATGTAACTGTGAAGGTCTATTAAGGACTACTGATGAACTGTAATCTGTCTAAGCAATCTGGTACATTGAAAGATGCTTATTAGCTGAGTAAAGAAACAGACTCTTTCCTAATGTTTGTCTCCTCATTGGATTTATTACACATCAACATTCTTCTCTGGTATTTTCTCCTCTCTCCGACAGCAGCAAAACTGCTGATTTCTTTTCCTCTCTCATTATGATATGTTATGCTTCAGAAATCTTGGATAATGGAAATTATGGAAAGCTGGTCTAATAAAAGTTGTTACTGGTCCAGGTTTCCCTTGCTTTAGACACAGATAGCTATCAACACCCAGAATCTGATAAATTTTGGATTCTTACTGTGTCAAAAGCTAAATTGAATTTCCTAAAACTGCCACAACACAATAGAGCTAATATTATACATGAATGTGCTGCCCTGTAGGAACTTTGTATGATTTAATATTCCTCATAATAGAATATATTATCTTTATTTATATCCCATCTGTATTATTTTTATAAATCAAGGCAGTGACCATACTAACATTCCTCCCTCCTGTCATTTTCCCCATAACAACCACCCTGTGAGGTGGGTTAGGTTAAGCAAGAGTAACTGGCCCAATGTCACCCAGCCAACTTTCATGCCTAAGATACAACTACAACTCACAGTCTCCAGGTTTCTAGCCTGGTGCCTTAACCACTAATCAAACTGGCTCTCAAATTTCCTGACATCATCATATTAGTTCCAACACCAGGTACCTTTTAGTTATTAGTTTTTATAAACGTCTGTCCGTATGTATGATATTAATTTGGTTAATATATACCTATCTCACGTCAGGAATGTGGAACAGAAATGTGGAATTTAGGACATAGAAAATATATATTTATTTTATAAAGATTATTTTATAAATATTTCAAGGCAACGAACATACTCCTTCCTCCCTTTTTTTATATACATTCTCTCTCTCTCTCTCTCTCTCTCTAATATTGCACTAAACAAGGCAGGTCTCCAAATGTCCCAATGTTTAGACTTCTTCCTGCCATATAGACAGCTTTTCCAAATTTATACTGTATATCAGCAAAGATAAAATGGATATGATGTTTTTAATTTGGAGTAAAACTATTTTTCATTATCCTCTGCTTTGAGTTATGTTTTTAAATGTTAACTAACATTCTGAAATAAATAAAACAAATTTCTCTAAAGTTCTTATTAACATATCCCACAAAATCAAGTTAAGAATTATTATGCATTGTTTACCTAGAATTTTTGTCTTGCTTTTGGTTTTTCACTCAAGTGGGAGCAGGAAAATCAAAGGGCATTCAACAGTCCTCCCATAATGTTCAACGATCAAGTTCTTTTGCTTTTCCTGCTCCCATGTAAAGATAGAAGATAATGATCTTTCTCAACAGATACTCATCTGATCTTCCTGTTTAGATATGGAATAGTCTTTTTATCATTTGTGGATGGCCTAGTCTCCTATTTCTCTCAATTACTGTACATGATCCTACTAAATAACACTGGCAGTGTTAACAAAAATTGAAAGTTTTTGCTGGTATTCAGGAAATACTTCGTTTTAATCCGATTGGAGAGTTGACTTCCTAAGTATTTAGGAAAACTGTTTTCACAGATTTAGGCAATATTTAGTGCATAAGATTTTTCGTATATTCTATACTTTACCTAGGTTTTCTCACTTATTTTTTTCTCTTGAGTGTTAAATAGAAGAATAAATTGCATTGGGTTTGTGAAAAAGGAAACATGGTTCTTAGTTAAAGAAATGTATTTATGCAACTATCTTCACAATATTGTTTAGCATTCCCAGAGATTACTTTGATGCAGGACATATTTACACAAAGCATGAAAAAGCTAATATTAACCAAACATAGTTATTTGGCTAGTTGTAATGTAATTGGATAATGTTTTGTATTTAAGTGGTAATAGTAAGCATTTTCAAGTACAATAGCTTACACTAAATACAACAGCTTTTATTATAGTTGGACTTATCCTTGAATCCAGATCTGCCAAAAGACTTTGCATTTTTCTAGTCTCACTTACTGCAGGATATATGAAAATCTAATAGCTTTTTTTAAAAGCTGTGATGATTTACTCCATACTTGAATGCCATGACAAAAATGGTAGTTGACTTTTGTGAGGGGAAATCATGCTATAGAAATAAATACAGGTAGTGCTCAACATAGGACCACAATTTGAGCCCAAAATTTCTGTTGTTAAGCAAGACAGCTGTTAAGTGAATTCTGCCCCATTTTATAATCTTTTTCCCCACAGTCGTTAAATGAATCACTGCAGTTGTTAAGCAAATCATGTAGTCATTAAGTGAATCTGGCTTCTTCCATA
The DNA here is from genome assembly GCA_023653725.1 of Bungarus multicinctus. Taxonomy (NCBI): domain Eukaryota; kingdom Metazoa; phylum Chordata; class Lepidosauria; order Squamata; family Elapidae; genus Bungarus; species Bungarus multicinctus. The sequence continues at coordinate 43,596,139 of CM042838.1, read as the reverse complement.
GACTTTATTTGTTTGGGAGGTAGCTGGGAAGATTACAAATAATGATTATATGACCACAGAACAATGCAACTGTCATAAATAGATGCCAGTTGCCAAACAACTGGATTTTGATCACGTGACCATGGGAATGCTGCAACGGCTATAAATGGACAGGCTAAAAGTCACTTTTTTTGCACTGCCTTTGTAACTTGGAATGGTCACTAAATGAATGTTTACAAAAGGGTAGAAAATATGCCAGAAAATCTCTGCTCTAGCACCTCCACCTATTTTATTAAGATTAGCCTTTCAGAAGTTCCAAAAAGATGGGTTTCCATTTTCCAGCTAGTAAGACCTTTGTTGAAAATTCTGGAAGTTGAAGCCCAGATAGCTAGAAAGTACTCAGGTTGGGAAAAGCTGCCATAGCCTATTTTTTAAAATGCCATTGTTGTTGTCCATTGTTATAGCATTTGATCTCAGTGTTAGCTGGAATACTCATCACATTTTACAATACTGGCAACGTGTGATATTTCCTATCCATCATATCCATCGCTCTGCACATTTTTTTTTCTTGTTTGCTTTTGCTCAGTTACATGTTAACATTGACTCCCTTTATTGAACACAGATATGTAGTTGCCCTGGGAAAAAAATGTTAAGGAAAATGAATAAATGTTAATGGATATGCATATGGCAAGGAACATTTTACTCATGTAATGTTAATTTTTCACTGTTGTCATAGTCTGTGCTTTTATCGTAAAATTATGGAAGTGTATGAAACATTCACACTTAGCAGGCAGGCTTTCGTTTTCTTTGCCTTTCATAACATGGGGCTCAATTCAAGTTGCTGGGTTTTTTACCTTTATGCCCGTTGTGGCATGGGGCTGAGTTATTTGAAGGACCACCTCTTTCCTCTGGTTTGGCGGAAGAGGTATGTTGCAAGTCATGTTTGTAAGGAGTTATATTTGACAGGAACTATAGGACAGGGGTTGCCAACCTTTTGGAGCTCAGGGACTACCAAACTCATAATTTTAGATCCCAGGGACCACTAACTGGTTCTGTGGACATGGCCTAATTTGTGGGCGTGGCTTGGTTGTCATGTGACTGGGTGGGCATGGCTTGTATGTAAATATTATAAATATTTAAATATTGAATTTTTTATAAAAAATAGAGCAACTTTTACCCAAAATCAGGCAAAGCAGGCAGGTAGATTGAGTTGCTCACAGAATCACAGATTCATTCAGAAAACTATCTGCCATTGGCTAGCTCAGTCTGTCACATAAAATTTGCTTGCAAGCAAACTCACAAAATTAACTCACAACACACCATGTATGTAAATATTGAACTTTTTATTAAAAAAAGCAACTTTTACCCAAAATCAGGCAAAGCAGGCAGGTAGATTGAGTTGCTCACAGAATCACAGATTCATTCAGAAAACTATCTGCCATTGGTAGCTCAGTCTGTCACATAAAATTTGCTTGCAAGCAAACTCACAAAATTAACTCACAACACACCATGTATGTAAATACTGAACCTTTTATTAAAAAAAGCAACTTTTACCCAAAATCAGGCAAAGCAGGCAGGTAGATTGAGTTGCTCACAGAATCACAGATTCATTCAGAAAACTATCTGCCATTGGCTAGCTCAGTCTGTCACATAAAATTTGCTTGCAAGCAAACTCACAAAATTAACTCACAACACACCATGTATGTAAATATTGAACTTTTTATTTAAAAAAGCAACTTTTATCCAAAATCAGGCAAAGCAGGCAGGTAGATTGAGTTGCTCACAGAATCACAGATTCATTCAGAAAACTATCTGCCATTGGCTAGCTCAGTCTGTCACATAAAATTTGCTTGCAAGCAAACTCATAAAATTTGCTTGCAAGCAAACTCATAAAATTTGCTTGCAAGCAAATTCACAAAATTAACTCACAATACACCATGTATGTAAATATTGAATTTTTTATTAAAAAAAGCAACTTTTATCCAAAATCAGGCAAAGCAGGAAGATTGAGTTGCTCACAGAATCATTCAGTGATCTATCTACCATCGGCTAGCTCAGTCTCTCAAATTTGCTTGCTGTGAGTCTGCACTGAATTTGCTTGCAAACAAACCTTCAGTCCGGGAGGTTCGGCTGTGCTTAGCTAGAAAGCAAGAAATCCAACCATTTCCTGCTTCCTAGCTAATCTAAATCTCCCAGCACAGCAGAACAGATGATGGTCAGAAAAAGGAAAAACAGCAATTTAGCAGACAAATTTGTCGGGTAAGGAGTGAATGGGTGAGGAGGGATTCCCCTGGGCCATGTGGGCTGAGCAGCCTTGTGTTTCTGTGCAGCCTGGATTAATTACTTTGGGTGGGTGCTCTGGGGGTGAGATTTCTCTACAGCTCACCAAAATTTTCTCACGGCCCACTGGTTGGCGACCTCTGCTATAGGAGATGACTATGCTGAGCCTGAGGGAGGTCATGATCCCTGCATGCCCACAAGAAGTCTTAAGTCCAGCCCACCTTGAATTTGTCTCTTATCTTCTGCTCATTTCTCTTGATCATTAGTCAGATTCTTGTAGACAGCTTAAGTTTTCAATAAATCTTTATACTCATTTGAACTACCTGAATTTTTGATTTCCCTGATGCTTGATAGGACCGGGAGATGACCCTGTTCTGCTCTGGCACTCACCCTATGGAGCATAATTCTCCCTGATGTGAGAGTGGCCCTATCTCTCCTAACCTTATGGACAGACATTAAAACTTGATTGTGTCCATAGACCTGGGGAGTCATAATGGAATGCTGATTTGATTAGATGGCTCCACTGTATACAATTCAATGCTCTCTTAGACTTTTATAATGATATAAAATTTTTTGAAATATTTTGAAATTGAATTTTTTGGCTGTGTGTACACCAAAGTTATCCTATAGGAGATGAGTGGCCATATAAATATAATCAATAAATAAATACGTTGCAGTTGTAGGGACTGAGAGTGTAGCCCAGTATACATTTACATAGTGCTTACTTGAGAGTAAATTCCCCCATATTCAGTGTATGTCAGCACAGCTAGTGATGGTGAACCAATCATATCTGAGAAGCTGCCAGCAATATAAAGTAGACCATACTAAGAAACCAATGCTATATAGGACAGGAACTTTTATTTTAACAGCTATAGTAACAAAATTTTGCAAGTCTGAATATCTTTTCCCTGTCCCCTGCCTTTGTCTTTGTGTGAACTGGTGGTGTGTATGTGTGTCTGAGACTGTTACTCAAATTAGTTTCTTGGTGTGGGGCTCAAGCCACATCTGTCTGATTGTTGCCTTGGTAACAGCTCTTCCTTCTGTCTTTCAAGGCGTAAAGAAAACAGAACTTCTCAGTAATTGAATGTGGAGATTTAGTACAAAATAACTAATAATATGCACTATATGAGCCCATAATGAAGAGTTATTGATAGAAGCTATTAGACCCCTTTCTAGAAAACTCTTCCTGAAACAGCTGAGTGTTAGGACATGGATAGTTCTTAAAGCTGATGTTTTATAGTCATCTAAAATGCAAATATATGTGAGCTCAATTCCCTAAAACAACACACTGCTAATGACTCCCAATAATGACTCCCAATAATGACGAACCAGTAACGCTGTGTCTCCTGGTGGTCAATGTAATTAATCACTGATAGAGATGAAAAGAGTTTCTAAAACGGTATTGTTTGCTATAGAAATATGGAATTTCAACAATACTGGAATAAATCAGTTAAAAAACTCCTTTTTCTTTTCCTCAACATGAGCAAACCATGAGATTCTGACTCACACTAGTTGTTAACACATTTGCTACTCAACAGCTTGTTGAAATGAACTGAAGGGAAAGCTGGGGATTCTTTCAGGGAGGTTAGTAGTGCTGCCTCACAGTTATAAAGAAAATTAATTATCCAAAGGATTTTCTTGTAGCTGCTAGAAACTACTTCCTGTGCTTGGTGAATATCAGTATAATTAATCTGGCTGGAATCCAAATGAGCTAGAGTCATAGTTTAACCTATACTTTAAGTGGCATTTAGCACAGGAGAAAAAGAAATACTTCGTTAGTAATGATATATGAAAGTCAAAATGTTCAAATCTCTTGAAGTAACAGCATTCAGTTTTCCACCCAGAGTGGTGGTCAATGATAATAATTCCTCATTACTTCTGATTTGGCCTGTAACTGATACTTAATAGCAAATGATCTATTCAAGTAGGATTTAGAAGCCATAGAATATGAAAAACTGCAGTAAATAATATCCAGCTTGATGCGTAACCCATAATTAGTTCTAATTCCAAATCAGGCTTGCACAACTCCTAGATAGGGAAAGGGCCAGACTGGTAGATTAAAAATAATTACAAACCACAAATAACAGGTGGCATACTGATCAGTTGTTTGTTAGCTAGCTGTATGACTATAGCAGTTGGAGCTGACATTGTTTGTGAGTGCTAAGGTGTTGGAGGACACTTGTCAGCATGAATTTTGTCACAGAAATGGTTCCATAATCTTGGTGGCATAGCCATCTTGGCAATAGAGACATTTGGCTGTAATATTTTGAAAAGGGGTGGCACACCACACACATGGTTGCATGTGTATGACTACAGTCAAATTAAGATTTCTTTAAAGAAGTGAGCAAGGAGGTTGGGTATCAGGGTTCAGTATAACCTAATATATTGTTTTAAAAAAAGTAAAGGTTTTCCCTGTCCAGTCATGTTAGAATGCATGTGACGTATCTGGCTCACAGGCCGTGAGTTTGATCTCGGCCCTATGTGTCAAATTCACAGCTTGTGAGCCAGATGGCCAGGCCCGCCCCCGGTTTAGCAAAGGGGGGGGAGTTGTGATATATCATGTGATGACATGTCGCGAGTTTGACATCCCTGCTCTAGGGGATGATGCTCATCAACATTTCCTAGCTGAGGGCTGTGTAAAGAAGTTTCCATGGTCATGGGCCAATATGACTATATGCCAAGTCACATGGAACACAGTTACCTTCCCACTGAATTGGTACCTATTTATCTACTTGCATTCAAACTGTTAGGTTGGTGGATGGTGAGGCAGGAACGGAAGCTCACCCCATCATCTGATGCTTGGGTCTCGAACTGCCTACCTTCTGGTAGACAAGCCCAGCATTTTAACACCTAGGCCACCATATCTCATTAAGATATTGTTATATTCAGTCAAATGTAGTCTACTTCTCCTCTTACTTTCCCCTTCTTTCCTCATAGCTGTCTGGAGGATGTGAACTAACTGTGGTGCTGCAAGACTTTGTTGCCAGTCACAGCAGTGAACTGAGTATTCAGGTGGGACAGACTGTGGAGTTACTCGAAAGGCCAAGTGAACGACCAGGCTGGTGCCTGGTACGGACCACAGAAAGGAGTCCACCTCAAGAAGGTCTGGTTCCCAGCAGTGCTCTCTGCATCTCCCATTCCCGGAGCAGTGTAGAAATGGACTGCTTCTTCCCATCAGGAAAAGGTAAGCATCAACTGAATTAAATTTCATCAGTCAGGTCAAATGTTTTGATAATCATTGTTCTCTACATTTGGATGCGTTTGTTCATCTTTTCACCTTTGTCTGCCTAAGGGAAGAAGATAATCTGTGTTTGTTTTGTCTGTTTGTGCCGGGGAAACTGATTTCATTGCACCAATCAGCCAACCTTAATATCAATTATAATTCCACCTTCTCTCTTTATGGATAGAACTGATTGGCTTGTCCTTGCAACATTGACAAAAGGAAAATCTTCAATAGTAATTATCATGAACACGATTTTTTTAAAAATGGGTAACTATTTCGGAATTGGAATTAGCTATTTCAAAAGCAAGCAACTGGAAGCAGGTTAGGGAGGTGAGGAAGAAGAAAAGCAGCTTTTGACTTGGAAAAAGAATCTGGCAAAAAAATGAATATGGTGAAAACCAACAAAAGAAATCTGAATTAACTCCTCTTGATATATATCAACTTGCAAATAAGAATCCTCTTTAAAATAGTTATATCCTTCATGTATCAGCACAAGAAAAATTATAGCAGTTAACAGAATAACAGAGTTGGAAGGGACCATGGAGGACCTCTCATCCAACCCCTGCTCAAGCATTACCATTTCAGACAAATGGCTGTCCAATCTCTTCCTAAAAACCTCCAATGTTGGAGTACCCATAACTTTTGAAGGCAAACCATTCCACTGCTCAATTTGTTCTGTTTCTAGGTTTGTTCTCCCCTTGATTAATTTCCATTCATTGTTTGTTGTCTAGCCTTCAGGTGCTTTGGAGAATGGGTTGACCCCCACTTCTTTGTGGCAGCCCTTCAAATATTGGAACACTTGTATCATGTCACTTAATCATCTTTATTGGTCTTCTCTGCATTCTTTCTAGAGTCTCAACACCTTTCATGGCAATCAAACCTGGATACAATATTCCAAGTGTGGTCTTAACAAGGCATTATAAAGTGGTACTAACACTTAATGTGGTTTTGATTCTATCCTTCTGTCAATGCAGTCTAAGGACTGTGTTGGCTTTTTTTGGTGGCCGTAGCACATTATTAGTTCATATTTAAGTGGTTGTCCATTAGGACTCCAATATCTTTCTCACAGTTATCACTATTGAGCCAAGTACCACCTATTCTACATCTGTGCATTTGGATTTTCTTGCTTAATTGTAAAACCTTACTTTTCTCATTATTGGATGTCATTTTATTAGGTAGAGCCCAGTGTTCAAGTCTGTCGAGATCCTTTTGTATTTTGAACCTACTTTCTGGAGTATTGGCTATTCCCTCCAGCTTGTTGTCATCTGCAGATTTGATGAGTTCCCCTTCTATCCTCTCATCTAAATCATTGATGAAAATGTTGAGACAGAACCTTGAAGTGTTTCACTGCGTACTTCCCTCCATGTAGATGCAACTCCAGTAAGGACTGCACACTGAGTTACTAAACCATCTGCTGGTGATGTTTTAGTCTGTCCATGATTGCCAATCCATGCCACTTTCAGTGAGATTAATGTGCTATTCTTCATTCTACACACAAGAGGGCATTCTTGATTTATGCTGCTAGGAAATTGTCAGTAATAGTTATTCAATGAAATAATGAATAAACATTTTTTAAAAGGGAAATATTCGATAGCATAAATAACTGAGTTTAGAACTGAGCGAAAATTTGAAAAAGTATTTCTCAACCTGTTGCAAGGCTCATGCTCAAAATGTAGCAGCTTTAACAATCTGAAGAGAACGGTTTCATTGTATTCACTCTTTGTGAAACATCTCTTTCAAACGCTTCCAACAATCTTAATAATAGCAGAAATCATGGACTTCAAAAACTTTTCAGTTACATTGTCCAAACTCTCTCCCACTTTTAACCCCATCTGACTGACTGCTTCATCAGACAAAACAAAGATCTTTGCATATTATAAAACAAGAACGAACCTAGTTTGTCAGGAAGAATTCTAGCAGAGCTATCTATTTTTACTTATGATAACCCAGTGGTGGGATTCAATTTTTTTTTTTACTACCGGTTCTGTGGGCATGGCTTGGTGGGCATGGCAGGGGAAGGATACTGTAAAATCTCCAGTCAGAGATGGGATTTATTGGTTCTCCAAACTACTCAAAATTTCTGCTACCAGTTCTCCAGAACAGGTCAGAACCTGCTGAATATCACCTCTGTGATAACCTCACACACACATACACACCAACATAATTTGAAAAAAGAAAACACAACAATACTTCTGTTTGACTAGAAGTCAAACTAGGTTATGTTATTGTCCTGGAGAAAATAGATTTAACAACAAAAAGAGACTGCAACCTTCTCCTTCTCCTGTCTTTTAGATATGACCCGGGGTCAAAACCAGTTCCTCTCTTTGCCTAATCCCATCAGATTTAAATTGACCTTCCTTGCCTGCCCCAGGCAATACCCATGCAATTTCATAAAACCAGAGAATAGAAGCATCTTCATCGGTTCATAGCACAGCCCAAGGGCAGCTATTACAAGGAAATTGCAATTTAGAGAAACCCCAACCTTCCACCTATGTTAGCTGATGACCTCAGCATTCCATCTTCTTCACAGTGAACTTCTTCAGTTCTGCTGCCTTCCTGAAAGACCCATTTTGCCTCAAAATAGTACTGGGAAAGACCTGCCTAGCACCCCCAAACTGACCAGCAAATTGGATTGTCTAGATTAATGTCCCACCTTGTAGCTCTCAACTTCTATAATAATCTTCTCCATTGTTCAAGGTCCTTCTTTCTTCTACAGCAGGCACCCTAACTATTTTACAGTAAACATGGTTCTTCTCAATGATGTGCTCATATGGGACACGTAAGGTGGTTAGCCAAAATCAAAGATACCCATGTTAAGATTTAGATGCTGGGTGAAGAAAGTCACTTAGTTATTTTTATTTTTATGTTTATCTTTCTCTTCTCTTTCTAAGAGCTCAAGGCAGGTACATACGGCATCACTTCTGTTTTTTTGTCTAGAATAATGGTCCATGAAGTAGGTTGGGCTGAGAGAGAGTCATTTGCTCAGTCATCCAGTGAACTTCCAGAGCTAAAAGTGGATAAGTTTCCCTAATTCTGGTTCAGTATCTTAGCCATGGTTGCAAACTACAATGGCTAAGTCCAAAATAATAATAAAACAATACCTGGAGACAGCAGAATAGAAAGAACTGGAGAAGATCACAAAATACAAGGCTCTGCAAATAAATGTAGAATGACTGTGGCAAAAGAAAATAAATTATCAATAGTGATAGGCAGCTTGGATACAATCCCAAAACATTTGGAGCATCACTTGAACGCCATTGGTAAAATCACCATTAATCAATTGCAAAAGCAATTGGAACAGCTTTATTTGGAACAGCTTACATCATCTGACAACACCTTTAACACCATCAAAGAACAACATCTCTCTATCTCAGGTCTTTGGGAAGGACTTGATAGGAGGATAATGCCAAATCCATTCTAAACATATGACTGACTGCAACAAACTTTAATGAAAAAAACCCCCAAATAAATAGTGATCATCTAGTTAGTTGCTGCAAGACAATCAACAGATTAACAAGAAACAATGGCATAACAAAATAGCAACATTTGAATATCTGCAAGAAATACCTTTTGCAGCAAGCAACAACCGATGGGACCACAAAATAGACTAAGTAAGATAAGAAATAAAGATGCTAAAGTGCTCTAGGACTTTAGAATTCAAATAGACATGCATGTGGCACAGATTTGACAGTTGTTGAGAAGAAAAACAAAAAAGTCTGGATAGTGGACATTGCAATACCTGGAGACACCAGAAGAAAAGAGAAGGAATTGGGTAAAAATATAAAATATAAAGACCTGCAAAAAGAAATAGAACAACTATGGCAAAAGAAAGCAAAGATAGTATCAATAGTAATAGGTGCTTGGATGCATCAGGCACTGACAAAAATCCCTATCAGTCAATTGCAAAAGGCAGTCTGCCATGGAACAGCTTACATCCCACGGTGATACTTTCAACACCATGAAAAAAAATCTCCCTATCCCAGGTTCTTGAGAAAGACTTGATAGGTTGCTTTTAAAAAAAGGCCAAATCAATGTCTAAACATCTGGCTGACTGTGCAAGCAATCATAATAAATCTAAGTGTGTTGTGTGAAGTAGGCCATACTTCAAGCTATAATGTAGCTTTGTTTGTTTTCATTGTCAGCCATTCAAGTTAAGTCTGGTGGATAGGATGGTACTTTGTAGGAACACACCTATTGAAAGCCTATTGTGAGGATGTTTTGTTCTTTTCAAGTAGAGTTTATTGAGTAATGAAATTCAAAGGGTGGTGCAGGATGATGAGACCTGTCATTGTTATATTGGAGGGAAAGCGAAAAAGGCAGACAAAGGAGCAATTGCTGACATTTCCTTTTAAACAGATGCCCTGCTTTGTATGTCTGCTTTGACTAAGGGAAAGACATTGGACTTCTCACCCTTATAGAAGCAGCTTATCCCACCTCTTTTCTCACATCAGAGTTGTTATTTTAAATAACCACTGCTTTCCTCTTAAACTATGTATCATCATGCAAATTCAAATAGCAGTATGTCTGTTGCAAAATTAAACAGCCGGTTTGGTTAGATTGCTCTGCCAGTAAGTAGTATATTTTCCAGGAAATGTTGCATTGAAGTTTAACATACTGTAGCATGAGCTTGCTTGCTTAGTTGTTGTTGGTTTGGTTTGCTTACTCCTCCATAATTTACTGAGGAAACTTGTTATTTGGAATCTTTCCACTGGCCCAAAAATGACCATCTAGCTTTACTGAAAGTGTTGTTTACAGTCCAAGAAACCCACTGGCCTTTCCTGTATGTTTCCAGGATAATTTTTGCCACCTGTACACTTATTCAAAAATAATGCATTATGCTTCCCTTTCTTGTGCAAAACAGGGCATATGGAGGCTGACAATTTGCATATTGGAAAAAGTAGTTTGCTTGAGGCTGGTGTCCCATTGGAACTTTTTTCATGTTTCCATAATCTTATTTTAATAAAATAGTGACATAGCATTTGTGTTTTCATGATCTGGTTGGTTCAAATGAAGGTAATTCATAGCTGCTTTCAACCTATGAGAATAAAAAAAAGGTAGTTATTTGGTCATTAAAGGTTGAGGAATGGCCAAAATGCACAGCCCATTTGTTAGAAAGGAAAATGTGTTAGCTGGTGGCAGTGGTGGGATTCAAATTTTTTTATTACCAGTTTTGTGGGCATGGCAGGGGAAGGCTACTGTAAAATCTCCAGTCAGAAGTGATATTTGCCGGTTCTCTGAACTACTCAAAATTTCCACTACCGGTTCTCCAGAACTGGTCAGAACCTGCTGAATATCATCTCTGGCTGATGAGTTTGGTATTGGGGCAGGGTATGTGTGTGTGAATTACTTCAGATGAATAGGGTTGTGTTTCTCCTTCTTATATAGAGTCATATGTCACTAGCAAGAATCAGAAAATTAAATGTTGTCATTTGATAAATCTCCATGCATGAAACTACTTTTTGCCTCTAACAAAAGACAATACTAGCAAACTACTTATACCAAAAAGTTAATGAAGATACATATTAGATTAGATCAATAGAACTAGGCTACCAGCTGTAGGCTACCAAAATCCAGATGATCACTAGATAAGGGAAAGATCCACAATTGTATTGTTCATAGGACATTTTAATTCTTTTTTGAGACTTATAGGTTGTAAGCTATCATCATTGGCAATTGTGGCATGATGCAAAGGAATATTAATCTCTCCTAATTCTATCAACAAATTAGCAACCCAGTCAAAACCACCAGAGTAAGATATTGTGCCTTGCCAAACTTCATTTTTCATGTTTTTGAACATGTGTTAATGTTTCATATTTACTTCCATTTGATCAAAAATATAGGTGTCATTGTGTTAACTGAGTAACAATCAACCACTTATTGGGTTCAGGTATCCCACTAAGTTAAAATTGCATGGTAAGTTGGCTTAGTGTGTTGTGAAAACCCAACCATTGTAGGTTTATAACTCATAGTTTATGGCATAGGAAGATCTAGGAATTTGGCTAATTATGATCCAGCAAAGAAACCATGACTTAACTTGATATTCTTCCTCTTAAATAGGTGTAATCCCCTAGCATGCATGCTTAAACAGTTGAAGGTTTTCTCCCCTATTTCTTTTTATGACAAAGCAAGCTTTCATGTAATTTCTGTGAATTGTCAGAAATGCAGTGCTGAGTCAGATGTAGCAATGACCAATCCTAATGTAATGCTGCCATTTATTAAGAACATTCCAAAGGAATTTATGGCCCAGAAACATCACACCATAACAAACCAAGAAAAGCAAACAGCTCCCTGTGGTATTCTTCAAATAGATAAAATAGCTACCTCTGAGTATAAATAAGGAAGGGAGTGGCAAAGAATCACAGCAAAAGTCGCCAGTTTTCCTTCTAAAATGCTAAGCAGAGGCATTACTAAGAAATGTCTGTCACACCCTTCACCTGTAGTTCACAGACTAGATTCACTGAAAGTGAAATAGTGAAGGAACTACATGTAGTCCGCAACTTATGACCACAATTGCAATCAAAATGTCCATTGCTAAGCAAGGCCATTGTTAAATGAGTCGTGCCCCATTGTACAACTTCTTTTACCACGTTTTTTAAGTGAATCACTGAAGGGGTTGAGTGACCTATGCAATCATTAAGGGACACTGGGCAACTGGCTCAAACAACACTGGCGATCATCCCATAAACATATGGTCACCATGTGTGAACTTCCTGCCAGCTATTCCCAAGAAATGCTTTCTAGCCTCACCAATATTTTTAAATATTTTCCATAATATGCATATGGAAATTGGGAGGAGAGCGGGGAAGGAGGGATCCTTTGGAAAAGGATTTGAATGGGATTTATTACCAGCTATTCTCCCTCGGCTAGGAAACGGAGATAAACAGCGCCTCCTAGAGTCGGACATGACTGGATGGGAAGAAACCTTTACTTTTTACCTTTACTCTAAATTTGAGTTGCCTGCTTTCCCTCCACCCGTCCCCCCGCCCTTAACAGTTGCATATCAGGTGAAACTTATCTACCGCATGTGGACGTTGGGGACATCTCTCATGTGACATTTTTGGTTTTCTGTACTATAAGTGCAGAATCTGCCCCTCTAACATTTATTTCCCTTTGAAAGATTTTTGAATTGTAATGCTTAGCTCCGTGCACTTCAAATATTAGTTCCTTGACCACGGGGTGGGTGGATTTCTTTTCTTTTCTTTTCCAAGAAATCCCTCCAAAAAGTTCCCTTCTTAGGGGATTGATCGCAAGGTCTTGAAACGACCGGCTTAGTTAGGTGGATCCAACCCGAAGGGGAACGCTGCCTATATTATTACTTTGCAACGTTTGAAGGCAGTAAATTGTCCTTTTTCTAAACCACAGAGGAATTCATTGCAGCGTTTGGATTTCAGGCATGGGAAGAAAAAAAACAAAACCCCAGCTTCGCAATAGGCGTGCATTGCTCCCAGTCGCGGTATTGCGCAATGTTGTTCAGAGCCCGCTTCGTTGCAAGTTTGGGCAGATAACCACCAGCTGCGGTTGTGGCCGTGAGTCCGCCTCTCTTGTCCTAAAGCTCCTCCCTTTCGAGGGGTAATTCCCCCCCACTTCCCCTTTCACTCTCCGTGAGATATTGCGGAATTAGTCGCGTGGAATGACCCTGGGGCACTCCGTGGCTACTTGCTCGATTTGACATGATTGTCTCCCTGGCGGAATGAAGGAGGGGAAACAAGCTACGTACGCCAGCAGGTCTTGCCGGGGCTGGTTTCTTGCTAAATGTTGCTGCTGTTTCCCAAGGTGCAAAGGTTAGTAGTTCCTAAACGGCGAGGAGGTACTTTAAATCCGAAGGTGGGTTTGAAGAGAGGTTACTCACTTCTAGTAAAAGCAAGCATGTTGCTATCCTCTCTGAGTTGTTTAGAGTTGGTTTGTTTTTCATTCCCCTCAGAGATTAGGGAGAAGATGCTGTGTAGGATGCTGTGTTTGTGACTTTTGACTGTTTCTGAACTAATATTGTATTTATTAAGTGGTTCTCTGTTTGTGAATCCCCTCGGATGGATTTTGCCTGAAGAGAGGCAGTCTATATAGACCATTTACAGCTGCTTATTGAGCCAGGATATGTTTCAGACAAGGTATATATGATTATTAAACCATTAATTATAATTTGCTTTAATATGTGTATCTCATTCTTTATATGTTTTATTAAGCCTGTTCCTAGACTCAGCATGCTAAACCATGATCTATGTAACTATAGATGATTGAATCGGCTACAGTTGGTTGAGTTCTTACAATATACTAAACTGATACCCAATAAATATAAATTGCATAGTTGCTCTCTAGTCAGGACAACTGTGGAATAAGTAATATAAACAACTATAATACAAAGTACAATTAGGGGTGGAGAATAAGTAGTTATTTCACAAGAAACAATAAGGCTTTATTGGGCCATTGTAAATGAACCTGTTTACAAAGTTAGAAATACAGAATCTTTAAGAAATATATTTTTTCCCTGCTATTTTTTTTTAAATCTATAGATTCAAAATATTTTGGAGAAAGCTCTCTGTATAAATAAAAGTTGTATGTCTCCTAAAGCTGAAAAGACAGTTGATACCTATAATGTATACCAGGGGTCCGTCCATGGACCAATACTGAGCTGCGTAAACAAGTGAAATCCCATCCATGGGATGCAAGCAGCACACAAAACCACGCCCTCTCCAGTCCACAAAGAAACTTCAACGGGTTCCTGGCACCCAAAAGATTGGGGGCTGCTGACATATGCAGTAGTAACCTTCTCTACTTTCTCAGTATTTCTGAAAAATGCTGAAAGTTAGTTTGTATCTAAATCTTTATATTAATATATAAGATAATAAGGTATGAATAGTGCCAGGTAGTTCTGTATAATGCCTGGCACATTTCATTTCACCACAGGCACATAGAAATACTGTATATATATATATATATATATATGTGTGTGTAAGGTATATACATATATATATACTATTGTCACTTATGTTTATGCAGCACTTAATACAGTTGGTCTCTTAATAACTTAATGAGGAAGGTGTTATTAATTTTTATCCCACTTTATGCCAACTCAAGTTTGTGAACATACCTAATGTTCTTGCCTGTTCAACAACTATCCTTGGAGATTGGCTAAGCTAGGGATGTCACACTTGTGTCATCACGGCGGCATCATGTAGCGGGACTATTTCCCCCTTCGCTAAATTGGGCGGGGCCAGCATGTGACACATCCAGCCCAAAGGCCGTGATTTTGACACCCGTGGGCTAAGCTGTGAGTGACTGGTCCAAAGTCACCCAGATGACTTTCATCCCCTTAGGGGAAGCCTAGAACCCAGTCTGTAGGCCAGAACCTTAACCACTACATCTATAAATGTATATATCAGTATAAAATATAAACATGACTAAAAAAGAACGAAACTAAAAAAATAATAGCATAATATCAGCATATGTCAAATAATCTCTAGACCCAGTTAGTTTACTGTTGGGCCAAATCTTGAAGTATCAATTGGCAAACTCTACAAGCCCCAGTTCAAAATTTGAAAATGTTTTGTAAAACTGAACCATTATTTATCAAAAGAAGTAAAATAGAACAATCCTTGCTGATATATTACAGTAGTAAATGGTAAAGAAATAGCAATAGTAGCAAAACATGTCTTGGTAAAACAAGCGTACAAAAAGACATGTGCTAAAATCTCAACTTGTCCTACATTACAAGGAGAGGTCTCTAAAATAAGTGAAACCGAGGAAGGGAGTGTCTGCTACTTTATTCCAGGAAGGGAACTGGTGGGAGAGGAATAGATACTTGCAGTTAAATTGTGTAATGGTTTCTGTAGGTAAAGAAAAGCGCTGCTGAATGATCCAGGAATTAGCCTCTGGAATATTCCATATAGTACTCCTTGCTTGATTAGAGCTAGGTAGCATTTTGGGAGGAACGTACTGCCCTGGTTGCTTCATTTAATATTTTCTTCTTAAACTTCTAATTTGAAAAACAGCCACAGCACAAACTTCCATATGCCATCTTATACCCATATTAATTTCTGTGGGTGCAAAGATATTTTAGCTGCAGCATAGGGGTCTGTGATGGACCTAACTTGGTTAAATTTTAGTAACAGCTTAAATGCATAGAACATTTAATTGGGTTGGATCCAGACAAGGGATTACTGGAAATTTAGGCAATGGGAGAAATGCAAGTAATGTTAAATTTCTTCCTTCTGCCCATTATAATCCCCCCTGGCCTCAAGGTTCCTTCAGTGTCTGCTCTAGAAGATAGGAAATTATCCATAGTAGTGGATTTTTAAGATCAGAGAATAATTTTATCCACAATGGAAATTAACATTGTTGATAGAATTATTTCCTTTCATTCTACTATCAGTGTTCTCTGATGATTTAGAAAACTGTAGATAGATAGATAGATAGATAGATAGATAGATAGATAGATAGATAGATAGATAGATAGATAGATAGATAGATGATAGATAGATGGATTAGATAGATAGATTAGATAGATAGATAGATAGATAGATAGATAGATAGATAGATAGATAGATAGATAGATAGATATGTTCTAAGACTATCTTATAAATTCTTAGAAAATAAATATAAGGCACTTGGGAAAGATGTATGTATAACCAATAATTTTCTAAACAATTATGATTTCTGCATTTGAAAATTACATGTAATTGCAAAGTTCTGATTATCAGGTAAATTACATGTTATATTTTCATGCTTTATTTTGGCATAAAAATTGTGGCTAGTGCTTCTGTGATGTGAATGTACAAATTATGCTTATTTTATTGTCTAGGGTTAGGGTTAGGTTAGGGCCCATTTTGGCGCTTCCGGTATTTCCAGAAGGCCCATTTTTCGGTCTCCTGAGGCTGCAGAGGCTTCTCTCAAGCCTCCGGGAGGGCGAAAACAGCCTTCCCCGAGCTCCAGAAGGCCCATTTTTCGGCCTCCCGAGGCTGCAGAGGCTTCCCTTGAGCCTCCTGAAGGGCAAAAATGGCCTCAAACTGGCTGAAAATCAGCTGGGAGGCGCGCACATGCGTAGTGCAGGTAGGTTTGGCTGCGGCTCACGTGCCCACACAAATGACTCTGCGTGCCACCTGTGGCACGCATGCCATTGGTTCGCCATCACGGGTCTATGATATGCATTTTATTGAACCTGTAATAGGTAGTATCAACAACCCACAATATATAGTAGCAGCCTTTCAAAAAGATGTAAAATGGCTTCACATCAAGCCTAAATGTGGTTTGAGCTGAGCATGATTCCAGCTACTATGATTTTTGAATTATAAGTGAACCAAGCCAGTTATTTCTTGATAAACAATCCCTAAAAATCTGTAGATTACTGTACTGTTTGAACTAAGTTTCATAGTTTTCTGAGTGTGTTTTAAATGTTTGCCATTAGTGTAAACCTGTGCGTGAGCACAGAGAAAAAACATTTTTTAGGGTTCAGTTTTGTTGAATTATTTACAGAAAGGAAAATTAAAATAAGATATTGTAAACCTATTTCATAATCCCTATTTGCTATATAACTTACAAATATATTATTAAAGCTTTTAGGAAATGAGCAGCTTTTCTCTTGGGGGAAAAAAACCTGAGAAGCTAAACTGTTAAAAAGTATGCTCCTAGAAATAATACTGTTTTGTCAGATTGATTAAAAAGTGGTAACTTTTAGAAACTTCTGTTCTTTAGTCACATGATTTTTCTCTTTTTTCCATATCTTAACACGAACTATTGCATTTTTCACAAACACTAAGCAATAAGATATTTTCCTTTGTCACCCTGGTGATTATACAAATTCAGATTCCAGCATTGCAGAAAACTAGTGAGTATTAATGGGAATAAGACAAGATTTAAATGACCTGGTTTTAGTGTATGTCAGCTTTCCTTCGGTAGGTAGATCAGACAGGAAACATGACCAAATAAGTTAATTCTATTTTAAAGCCTACATTAACAAAATCTTGCAAGTCTAAATGTACAAATCTCCCATGTCTCCTTTACAAGTTGAGGAAGGATTCCTTCTGAGCCTCTTGCCCAAACCATTAGGCACCTGTGGGCTATGGCCTCTCTTACCTGATTGTTCCTTAAGCAGCATTTCTTCATCCTATCTCTCAAAAGTCTTTTTTCACATACAGTGTATTACATGTTACATTTATTATAAATGTTATAATATTATTACATGTCATACTTACTACATAAAAAGGTAAAGATTCCCCTCGCACATACATGCTAGTCATTTCTGGCTCTAGGGGGCTAAGGGCTCTAGGGGGCTGAACTGCTAAGTTGGCAGAAGCTGGGACAAGTAATGGGAACTCACTTCATTATGTAGTGCTAGGGATTCGAATTGCCAATCTTTCTGATTGATAAGCTCAGCGTCTTAGCCACTGAGCCACTGTGTCCCTATACCTACTGCATATATACATTATAAAACTTGCATGTTATATTCAGTCATTGCAAAATGATCACGATTTTAAGTAGATTTTACTTAAGGAAAAACAAAGCATTTTTTTTACATATCTCCAGTTCAATACAGTAAAACCCTAGGGATATCTTTAATACGTGAACCTTGGCATTATGATAGACTGATGTGTATTACTATGTTGCAAAGTGGGAAAGATTGATGTATGTTACTGTGTTGAAAAGTGGGAAAAACACAGTGTGAAATGTAGCTTAAAATAGTGAATAATTTCTAGGATTTAGTGTGTAGGAGTGTGTATATAATTTCTGTGTATCCTTATGTACTTGTTCAGAATCAGAAGTCACATTCAGCCTTGTGGCCTTATAAATCTAATAAATAGACTCTCTTAAGCTTCAGAGGCTATTTTACAAATCTAGGTACACTTTTCCTTATTTTTATTGGAGTGAAATATATTTCTATTTGGGTTACATTAGGAATGGAAGATAAAACCCATATAAGAAATGAACAAATCAATTATCCAGATTACGGGGTGTTTAATTTGAAGGTAAGCCCAGTCTAAGAATTTTGGTTTCTAATCTGTCAGGAATGCTCAAAAGTTTCCTGTAACGTGTGTGTGTGTGTGTAGATGTAATGAACATAACTAGGGTTATTTTAGGTATAGGATATAATTATGTTCTGAGATTACTTTAAGTCTGTGTACTTTTTGTAGCTCCTCCAACTCCCCTGTAACCTTATTCATCTAAACATAGATTGTGATAAGTAGCGACTGAGAGCTTCCCATTCTGTGGAAGGTCACTTTCAAAGAATTTAAATCAAGCCAGAAGTAAATATGAAAACAAACTAAAAAGAAACATGATGGAAGTTTAGCTTGCTTATTATGCTCTGTAGATTACTGATAGACAGCTTTATTTTTTTCTGAAGCAAAGTTCCAACATGAACTTTATTTAATATAAAAATGTCAAATGTTAGCAGGAACTGCATCTATCTACAAATAAATCTGTGTTCGGTTTGACGTGATATCTTGGCATATTGCTTTCCTATACATACAGATAGACACACGCATGCCTTTCATATGGAACACTATATAAATGCCATCTGCTGCTGCTCTTGTTCTAAATTAAACCTTCATTTATTCCTAAGAAAGGCTGAAAATGCAGGTGTATAATCAGGCTATGGATCTTGTAACATCTTGTGGCTACTTTGTAGATGGATATGCTTTTAATCCTACCCCTCCCTGAACACTATGGAGCAATTCTGTTTTTTTAATCCCTCAGAAAAAGGATGGAAAGTTCACAAATAGAAGACAGTAACATCTGCATCCCCCATAATATACCATGAAAGAAGCAAGATTATAGGCTGCTTAACTATTAGAAAATATATCTGGGGTTTTTTTTCCCTTTCATAGGCTGTTGAAAAATGCTATTGAGTTGATAAAGCCAACAATTCTGGGAACAGCATGAGGAGAGCTTAATACTTTGCTCAATATACAATATCTCCAGCCTAAAGTGGCAAGTGTTAAAATTGTTATTAGCTCAGTATTAAATGAAATGTGTGGTTGTGTGCGTTTTGGACAGGGCTTTCTTCTAGTAGCTATGATTAGGTCTACAAACTTAACTTGGTTTCAAAGGGCAAAATATAAAATTGGAGGCATGTCCTCTGTTGGATACACCTTAAAAGGAGTAACATTTTATCTGGTCTCACAAGGCTGCCTACACACTAGTCTGCAATCTGGAGAAAGGATTGTTTAGTTTAAGTGTTTCCAGTAAGTGCTAAGCACCCTTCAAATCACATTTTTCACTTTAAATTTGAACTACTACATTGTCATATTACATGTGGAACTTGGTTTAACCTTAGAAGGGCTGTACAGATGATAAGAAAGTACTAGAGGTGTGCAAAACATTTTGACCTTGAGGTTCTCCAATACCATTTTTTCTTCTTTGGTTTTCCTGCACATATAGGATCATTATTATTGTTTCAAAGTGTTCTGGCCATTAAACAGGTGTAATTTGGATATTTGTTTCTAGATCTGAACAAAACATGCCATTCTGTCCTGAACATGAAACAGATTTTTGCTTTTTCAGAGCATTGCTTTGAATGTTCTAATGATTTCCAACAATTGAACTGTTTTAGGGCCTGTGATCGATTTGGGCTTTTCCCCCCACCTTAGCTAATACAGCATCAAGGACGTGTCATGTTGTACTGCTATTGGTTTAGATAGAATTGGGAAATTTTGAGTTTGTGTCAATGGCTGGATAGGTTATACATGTATTGTGTTGTGCTTTATTTTGTAGACAGTGCAAAGGTATGTGTGCATGTATGCTCAATTGTGCTTCACATATAAAACATTGTTAATGCTGTGGAAGCTGTGCACTATGTTAACTTGGTTAATTTGCTAAGCTTTGCTATACTTGTACATACTCATGTCCTGTTGATTCATGTATTTAAATATATATATATATATATATATCTTTAAGATTGGATATATGAACTCTTATGTCTCTTCATAATGTGAATTATATTCATGCAATAAATAAACATGGGAACATTTTTTTTTGCTAGACTGCAGTCATCTCATATAGCCAGGTAAAAACATCAGCAAAGAACATCGCAGTTGCTTGTATCAGGCAGGCTGTAAAAAAAAGACCTACTAAATGTAGAACTGAAAAGTTGGCCAAACAAATTATTGAAACAAGCAAACAAATACCGATCAGAATGTTTTGTTAAAATCCTTGTAAAGGAATGTTAAACAAATAGAGTATACATGCACTATGTTTGTGCTTTCAAGTCAATCCTGATTCCTGGTGGCTGCCTGGACAAGTCCCTCTAGTTTTCATGGCAAAATTTCAGAAGTACTTTGTCATTGCCTCCTTCCTGGGGCTGAAAATGGGCCTGGCCCAAGCTTACCCAGCTGGTTTCATCACTAAGGCAGGACTAGAACTCACTGTCTCCCAGTTTCTAGCCTAGAGCCCTAACCAGTACACTTAACTAACTCTCCATACAGGGACTAGGGATTTAGTTATTCTTTCAGTTAAGATATATCAAGAAAACTTAAGAATGGCTAGTTAGTCTCACACAATTTCTACTTTTAGTGATGCCTCTCTATTTAACAGCCATAGTTGAATCAAAAACTTAAAAGTATTTTAAGAAGATTAAAATCTAGTGGAAAGATTCACACTAATGCCAAATTTCCAAAAGGAAGTTAGACCTAGGTTTAACTAGGAGGTAATATTTTGTGTGTGACAATGATGTCTCTAAATAGCTAGAGCTTTCGGTAAGAGTTCAGCTTATTTATCTATTTTTTAATCCCACCATAATTATTTTTATAAATCACTCAAGCAGCAGACATACCTAATACTCCTTCTTCCTCCTATTTTCCCCACAACAACAATCCTGTGAGGTGAATTGGGCTGATAGAGGGTGACTGGCCCAAAGTCACCTACCTGGCTTTCATGCCTAAGGCAGAACTTGAATTCACAGTCTCGAGATTTCTAACCTTAACCACTAGACCAACTGGACTTTCCAAGTTCATTATTTTAAACACTTTTAACCCTTCCAAGTTAGTTGCTTGACAATAATAAAATCTTCATTGGGATATAATGAGGAACTTCAGATAATACCCTAGAATTCATATGAAAAGAGTTTACAGGAAAATAAAAAATTAGTTACATTTTTAGTAATCTCAATATCTATAGGGTAGACTCTGATTTACAGTCATTTAATGACTGTCTGGAACTATGATAACTTCAGAAACAGTACTTTATGGCTCGTAAAGCATTTCTGGCCATTGCAAAATGTTGTACCTCCATCCCCATGGTCATGCGATTGTGATCTGGGTGCTTGGCAACCTGTTTGCACTTGTGACCACTTGACAAGTGCCTCACAATCTTGTCATCTCTGTTTGTAATCTTCCCTGCTGGTTTCCCCAGAAAGTCAATGCGGAGGGTGTTAGGGAAGGTTGCCAGCTGCTGCCAGCTGCCAAAAGGACTCCCTCTCGTCTCTGGGGGAGTGAGTCTGGCTGAAAGAGTTGCCGGCTGAGTGGAGCTGAATTCTTTCAGCAGGGTGCAGAAGCAGACTTCAAATCCTGAAGATTTGAGCTCAGTTCCTGTACCCCGCCAAAGAAGATACCTTCTCTGCACAGAGAAGAGCTGAAATCTTTAGCTGTAAATCACCTTAAAGACAGGAAAGAAGTGAAGAGTATTGGGAACAAAGTAACTATACCCATCACTAAAGCCCCACTGATTTCTCCCTTCTGGTTGTGTTTCTTGAGGCATCTTTGTTTCTAATTAGCTTTATTAAAATAAAGATGAGGAATTTGCATGCTTGCAAATCCCTCTGAAAACTGAACAGACTCTGGCCAAATTTGAGAGTTAGAGGAAGAGGAAGAAGGAAGAGAACAAGCACAAAAACAGGTTGGATCAAATATGGGACTGCAAAGAAAAATGTTGCAGGAAAAAAAAAAGAGTCCTCAATACATTCCTATGAGACAGGCAGTTGGCCAGTGATCCATATTTTTAGCATCTGCTTTTAATCCCCCTTTTTTTGCTCCCCTGGACATATGACCCAGAATGGTAGACAAACAGCTTGCCCAATTGCACACATACCTGAGAGGAGAGGTGAAACACGCCCACATAGGCACTACTTCATGGCATGGAAGATAATTCATAACGCTGCCTAGGGCTGCTGTTGGTAAAGGAGTTAGAAAAAAATTCAGAAGCTATGCTCTCTATGGCTTCCCTTCCTTGTCCCCCTGTTAAATGAGTAATAATATTATGAAGGGAAAAATATTCCCCAGTTAACTATTCTGTGATAATGTGCACAGTATGTTCTCAGAGTTTCCAATGTACTCTCTGACCTCAAAAGAGGGTTGCTAATTTATTCTACAGTTAATGCTTTTCTGATAGCTGCTGTATGTTTATAGCATACTATCCTACATGCATAGTTACTTTAATCTTTTTCTTAAATAGGAGCAACTTATGTACACATAAAATCTGCACCGAAAACCCAATGTTTGTGGTAATTGGCATATAACTATTACTACAGAATCTGCATTGCTAATGTTCAGGGTCAGAGGTGTGAATGACTTAGTTTTTATTAAGGTTAAATCATTTATCTGTTTATAACATCTATATGTAATTGTTTCATTGAAGAAAACAGCTTTTTATCCTAAAATTGTTCTCGGTGAGCAGACATTATTGTATTAATCCCAAAGGAAGACTTACCAATTTAAGAAAAGTAGGAAGGAGGAAACCTACACACATATATGCAGAATCTTGTGCAGTGCTCAGCTTTTATCAGCCAAGGTGACCCTTTCCTGCTAGAGCCAATGCTGGAAATTTCCCCCTCAGTATGGAAATATAAGAAACTAGCGCATTCTTTTATTTTTCTTTTCTGTAAAATGAGGCAGTGGAGTATAGGGCAGTGCTTACTTGAGGTTTTTTTTTTATTCCTTGTTCCCTGCATTTCAGGGTAAAGTCTGCCTTCAGTCGAGCTGATGCCTACCTGAACCATATCCATGCTGTTTTCTTACCAACAAAATCAAAGTGGTTTGCCATTACCTTCTCCTGGAAGTGCTTCATTGTCTAGTCTCCATTTCAAGGATTTCCTGGTGATCTTTCCAAGTACAAATAAGTTCTGACCTTATTTAGATTGTCTAGGTGTTATCACCTACTATGACAGAATATATCTACTGAACGTTATAATGATGAAAACATGGAAAGTATTGTTAAAAACACTCTTCATGAGCAGGACAAGAGCTTCTGTCGGTGTTATTGTGGTAGTTGAGAGCCAGAGTTTCTCGGGACAGAGATATCAATTATGTCACTAGCCACCAGTCTAGTGACCTTCAAAATTGAAGTCCGCAATACACAAGAGCCCGTTTTCAATTATTGGATATAAAACTATACCCATTCTTGGCCCATTGTCCACAGTTAATGGAGAATCTTGAGAAGATAAACATCATCATAGAACATTCTCTGATGCTGTATTCATTGCTAGCAACACAGTTGAACAGATATTTCTCCCTGAGTGCGTGTAATAACTTAGTCCAACCTTCATCTAGTTATCATTCTCTGACGCCACACCAAGTCTGGTAGGTCTTGCCTGCTCTAGAAGCTTCCCTATTCCTCCAGGAAATTTTGTCAACATCACTTTAAGGAACTGCTAGACCACACCAAGGCCTCCTACAACTCCTCTACTGATTGTCGTTATCAGGAACATCCTCTATCATTGTTGGAAGATTAGATCTGGGTTTTTTACAGATTTCTTCCCTCTTCGTGAACATCTGAGATGCTGGATACCAAGTTTATTGGACTATTTCCTATGACAACGCATATCAATCCTGTGGCTTTTCAACTTGCAGCTTTTTACTGCATTAATGATGCCCCAAGGATAGGGGGGATTTGAGCTTCACGGCTTAGTTGAGTTGAGTGTTTGTATAACTATTGCCATTGTCTTTGTTAGCCTAATTATTGAGGTGAGAACTTGAAATGTTGGGGGGGGGGGGGAAATCATGGGACCATCTACCATCATATGTTACTTCAGTCGCATAAGTCACAAATGGAGATCCAGTTATTACAAGGACACTACCTGACAGACAATGCCAAGACAATATATTGTCAGAGTAAATCTAATCTGAAAACTTGCATAATTTGTTTGCTGACTATTCTAAACTGTATTGGGAGAAAATAAATTCAAAGGGCAATTGAACCAATGTCTCGATTTAAGAATGTTGAAACTAGTTCCAGATTCTAATATAAAATCAACCAATAAAGTTAAGGATTCTTCAAATCTCAAAATGCTGTAGCAGAACACTGTGTGTGTGCAATAAAGGTCTGCTTGCTATTTTGAGGCCTCACTGAACTGGTTATTTTGTTTAAGGAGTCCCAGATTATTATGATGGAGCTATGAAACTTTTTTCACATTGGGGACTGTATTTCATCTAAGGAGTATAGAGGCCATATGCAAAAAAAAAAGATCATTTAATTTTTCCCTGAACACCAAAATTGATTCAAGCTTAGTTAATTAAATATAATTAAAATGTGTCCTACAAGTTTACTATTTTTCCCTTTGGCCCTGCCTCTGACCTTTATTTTTAATAGTTTCGGGAGAAATATCAGTGATATTTTAAGCTTTGGGGGAATCGCAGACCATGTATGCATGGAATACGAAATTATAAGTTAGAGAGATTTTCCAGACTGGGAAAAGTCAAAAAGCTTGAGCACATCAGTATTAATAGTATTCTGCAGCAGTTTGATTGAGAATTATGCCTTAGTAATCTTGTATCTTTAAGTTTTCCAATGGAATTTCAAAAATATCTTAGGACAAGAAGAATTTATTTTAATCAATTAATGAAAAATTAGTAAAGAATATAGGTGAAACAAGCAATTCTCTTTCTCAAATAATAAATAGATAGTTCTGTTATCCAAACTGAAGATATTTATTATATAAGGTATGCCTAACTTACTTCCCTATTATAACCTTATTTTCTATTTTACACTTGAATTCTAATATGAAGATGTAAATACATATTCAAATGGATTGCTCTTAAACTTTGCATGGCAGGGAAATTGTGCTAAAGATTAAAAGCTTTGAACAAGTTTGTCTTGTTTCCATATGCTTCCTGAATGATAACTATGAGGAAACAACTGAAAATATTAAGATGTACTGCCTAATGAAATTATTTCTTAGCAACCAATATTGTAGTATTTATTGCTCAAACTACAGAACTTGTATGTGTTTCTATGTAAGGTACAATGTAAATTTTTTTAAAATGATAGTGGAAGAATTATCAAGCCCACTAGTGAAAGAGAACCATGAAAAAGTATGATGGAGATTTTAGCCTATTTTATGCAAAAAGTTAACTATGAAAAAATAGACTTATTTTGCCAAATAAACATGGATATATCTTTTTACCACTGTTTGATCAATGTCAGTATAATCTAAAAAAGAAATAACATTCTAGGTTGTACATTCATCTTAATAACTGAAATTCTTTCCATTGGTCACAAATCTTAATTTTTCCATCTATGTAAGTCCAACTTTATCACATTCCACATTATAATTATTTTTATATAACTTTGAATTTTTATTAAGAGTAAACATGGTTGGTATGTGAACCAAATGTATATAACATTTTCTCAATACTTAGCTCCAACTCTCAATACTTTTAAAGTCATTAATACTGCATTATTTTGGAGTAGTTTAAGGAGGAACTGCATGCTCATGTAGTTTGCAATTCATTTTAGGAGGGTTTTGGTTTCACTAAAATGGTATGTAACAATACATTATTAACAATGTAACAATATATTATTATGATTTAAATTCAGCTTTTGAAATAGTTGCCAGCCCTTTTTATGATTGAAATTGACCACATAGCTTTAGATGATATAATGACAAAAAATTGATAAATGCAATTGCAAATATATAGTTCAGCTATGTTGAATAGTCCTAATATAGGCAGGTGTCAGTTCATATGAATAATGAATCCCACGAAATGGTCATGTATTTGAATTTACACTAAGTGATATGACTGTAGAAAATATAGTAATTAATTCCTGTTCAAGAGAAATAGGCAATAAAAATTTTTTTTAAACATAAATGTTATAAGCATGTTAATGAAATATTACAGTAAAGGACAAAAAGAATATACTTATAATTTAACTTTATGGTTAACAAAGTCACAGAGTAGTAATAGTTTTGGAAAACAAAATAAAAACAAATACATATATACAAAAAAAAGTAGATTCAGGCATCCAGCATCTCATTATATTGAACTATTGCTACAACCATGTTCATATTGTTCAGTTACATCAATTTTTGTTTTAATATAACAACAAACCTCTTTTTTAATTTGTTATAGTATTGTTTATTTCTGATGGAATCTTGCTTTTCTCTATTTTGCACAAAGTTTAGCGGTATCTAGAACTTCAATGATGCATGCAACTAGACTCAACTGCTAGCCTCACATTAACTTTATTTTAAGTGCATCAAATCCTAGTATCAATTTACAATTCACATTAAATCAAATATCACATTATTTTAAGTCACAATAATCATGACCCACCTATAGTAATTCTTGGGATACTTATATCAGAACAATTCTTCCTAGCAGTCTCAGCTATTTTGGCCATATTTTGTGATTGTTTCACCTAATGCTTGCTCAACAAGTCATAATGAAATTCATTGACATTAGTAGACTAAATTGTAAATAAAGAAATAAATTAATTAAACACCCTGCATCAAAAATGCATGATGATATGGCTGAACTCACACATTGCACTAACCCAAAATATGGTTTATTGGAAATAGACTTGAAATGCTGTATAAATCCAATTCCTGTTGTTTGTAAAATCAGTATGTGGCTTAATACAATATATGAAATCAGTCTGTGGTTAAGGAGGGATTGAATAATGGTTACAACAGGCAATCAGAGTAGGTTGGTTTGAAAGGTAAAGTGAAAGAATATATTAGCTATTAAAATATTTATAAGCGTTTTTTTCCTCATTTTCAGTTTATTAGTTTTGGAAAATGTAACAGTATGGGAAAAAAGAAAACAATAAAGAAGAATTGTTTGAAAAAAAAAACAATGCAAGCTGAGACAGTATTAACGTCATTGAATGAGTTCAAATAAAATTTGGCCAAACGATTGTTCAGAAGCTTGAACCTAAATATTTGTGCTGTTGAAATATGTGACATCTCTTATAAAGATGAAGCATACAATTCTGACAACATTCTGAATCAGAGAATGATTAATGCAATCTGTTTCATGCATGAGGAGGATGTGCTTATAAATTTTGTCTTCTTCCTGGCGTCTTCTATAAATCATGGAAACATATAAAAGTCCACAATTGTCAAACGTGCATTAGTGCAAACCATCATTTGTCATTGCAGTAGTTTCTATGTGCACTGGGAAAAGTCACAGATTTCCAAGAATGAAAGCTAGGGAGCAAAAATACTCCTTGTATTTGCAACTTATTTTGAGAGTTCTTAAGAGATAGATAGACTGGATGACTTGTGATTACGTAATAAATCTATCACACATTAAGAAGAACCAGAGGCATTGGAGGACTTTGTTTCTACTTCAGATTAAGAATCACAAATTAATGTTCTGCTCTATTTGTTGTGCCTCAAAGGAAAAGCTTGTTGGGCAAAATAGCTTTACATAGTCCTTTTGTAACACTGTACAATACACAAAGACTTTGTATATTCCTCTACTTTGCTTTTTCGGCTTAGGACCTATTCTAAGTATTGGAAGTACAGTAATTCTAATTATGCATCCAGTAGGAATTTTTGCACCATCAAAGCAGGATTAGCAATAGTCTTTCAATTACTCAGCTGATCAGCTTAGAGCACTGCCTTTTTATTTTATAAATGGACTCTGATTTAAAAAATTCAGAATGTGTAGTAATGGTAAGTGGCCCTAAACTGAATACATTTGTAAAAACCTCTAAAATTATTCTCAGTTTCAAAATAAATTCCTAAAGATTCAAAATTACAATAATAATTTGCTTGCTAAGGTGATAGTAAATGAACCACTGTATCAGATAATTAATATGTCTTTATTTGGTACAGTGCTAACAGTTTGATGGACTATTAGTATGTGGCAAGGGATCTCCTTTAAATCCAAAAGTTTATTAAAACAATTTGATGTAATTTACAAATTTTGCATATTTTTGTCATTTATATAATTATATAACAACTTTATATAAAGGACGCAAACCAATGAAAATTTTATTATATATTTATCAACACTTATTTCATACCACCTATAATACTAGACTCCAGAAGGTATAAAAATATAAAAATAATCCATACAATAAAATGTCTTAAAACCCTTTTACTCAAAGTAAGATAACCCCACCCCACCCTGGCAAACCTATTAAAGCTTTATGGGCAAGAAACACTTAAAAGTGGTAATATTGAAGCCTACCTTAATAAAATTGCTTTTACAGACTTGCAAAACGTCAGTAATGAGAGGACCAGGCACACTTTTGGAGGTAAGGTGTTTTAGATCAGGGTTATCGCAAAGGTCTCTCATCTGATTCATGGCCCTCACATATTCACGAGAATGAGACTTTGTGCTCTAGAAAAATTGATAAATGGGCAGAATCCTGGGTGGGGGGGAGATAGTTACCTTCAGGCATGCATTGAAGACCCATCTTTTTCAACGAGCCGGTCTGGCCCAGTAGCATTATGGGGTTTTAAATTTGTGTTTTATATCCCCTTGTTTTTATCATTTTAACTCAGCCAATTATTTAATTTGTTTTTAACTTTTATATTTCTCTGTATTGTTGTTCTTAGTCTGGCTGTACACCGCCCTGAGTCCCAAATGGGAGAGGGGGCGGTATATATTAAATAAACATTAACAAAATATGTAAAAAGCAGTATTGCAGTAATTACACAAATTAACGTAAACTGCATCAGTTATCTACATTGAGTTGAAAGACAACAAGTGTTACCTGTTGTTGAAGGTAAAACCTAAGCTTAATTTTTGTCTTTGTATATATATTATCATATTATAATATAAATCAGCTTGGTAGTTAGGTTATTTTTCCATACAGAACATTTTAAGTATTTTTGAAGGAAAATGGCATTTATTTATTTATTACATTTATATGCCACCCATTTCACTGTCAGGCGATTCATCTGCATGTCCATCTTGCTTCTCAATAAAATGTAGCAATTATGTTTTGTTCCATGATGGCTGAGTTCACATAACTCATTCATAAGGCCAAAACCAAACAAGTCACATTTGGGTTTAAAACAAATATTACATTTAAGGGAGCAGTGGATTTTTTCAGCGTAAAAAATTATATTTTCATAACTGGGGAAGATATCCAAGGTTTAAAGATGTGATAATTTTGGGACATCTGGCAATGTGGCTAAGCATAAAGACTTTGCCTAAGTCAGGTGTTGCTGATGTTTACAATTACTATGATAAAGTCACAAACTAATGAACAATCTTGATGCAGAATTTATTCCTTATTTATTAGCTAAGTTTGAAATTAAGTGGCTTTATCAATATGAGAATACAGCATTGTTTTGTATAATTGATTCAAAACATGTAAATGTTTTTAACAGATTTACCTATTCTGCTGGATTTAAATGTTAATTAAGATGAAAAAAATCTACACAGCATTATGTGGGGCCTTTACAATAAGGTTTTCTGCAGGAAAGAATACACATCTACCCAAATTCCAGTTGATTCAAAAGAGCAGTGGTTACTGCTGTTGCATTTATCCATAGGTTCTCAAAACAGCTAAGAGTCTAAGACATGGCCCATTGTTTTGCAAAACATTTCTTAATTTATTGATTCCTAAATTTGGTTATGAGCATCCTTTCCATTACAATTGGGAATTAAACAATATTATTTTTGGAAAAATGGTCACATAACAGCAGCAGCCTATTCAAAGCAAGTGTAAAAGAAGAAGTTGGATACATGTAAGCATTCTTCTGAATGAGTTCTGTCTTTAGACTGATGATAAATTATTGCAAATCATGCATAAGAGCGGTTTCCAAGCTGGAAGTTTTGCAAAGAAATGTAGATCATGAAAACTGATTTGGAAATGGTAGATTGAACTAATGTGCCTTATACTAGCTGTGGGTAAAATCTAAAAACACTATAATAAAATCCTGTAGAATTAGCAGTACAACTGATCCTGGGTTTGAAAAAAAAAGTACTCTATACCTTTTGTTAAGTCACGGTTTGTTTAATGACAGTTGGCTAAATATTTGAAGCCACAAACTATGGTTTAAAACTCTAAACAAAACTATGGTTATGTGACTGGATTCAGACATCTTCCCATGCAAGCACAGTTTATGTTGCTGGAAAATGCTAAATTTAGAGGATCTATGACAATGAAGTTGACATCACCACAACCAACTCACCACAGCCAACTTGCTGAGGGAAAACTCACCTCAGGAAAACACGTGGAACAAGAGTTACATTAATATCAAACAAATGATGGAATACAATCATTAAAGAAAGGATGCAAAAGGAGGGACAGAATGAAATGTGAATGAAAGACAAAATTTAAAATATTTTTTAATTTTAAATAATTTAATTGTTAAATTGTCTTGTGGTGAGTTGGCCCACAACAAGTTGGCCGTGGCAAATTGTCCACAATGAATTGTCCATGGTGAGTTGTCTCATTCTGAAATTTAGACATTATGTTATAATGTGCTTCTTGGTGGTTTCTCTGCATATTATGTGAGTCAGCCATTATAGTTTGTAAAATAACCATGGTTAGTAGCACAGTATGCTGGGAAAACCAAATCACAAAATGACACATTACATGACTTTTCACCCCTTGGTTTCACTAAGATTTTTCATAATAGGATGGGAAAGACTGCTTTTTAGTAGCTTGTTGACCTTAATGACTTCATTGCATCACA
This sequence comes from Bungarus multicinctus, assembly GCA_023653725.1. Lineage (NCBI taxonomy): Eukaryota > Metazoa > Chordata > Lepidosauria > Squamata > Elapidae > Bungarus > Bungarus multicinctus. Next base: position 43,564,853 of record CM042838.1, on the reverse strand, counting down.
TCATGCAGCTCAATAGTGGTATTAGGTAAGCAAAGAATAAACGAAGCAGGGAGGATTCCTGTGACTCATAATTCCAAGACGCTAGGTCAAAATTATTGCGCAAATTCCCTTCTGTGTGCCTTTTCTTAGCTACAGAACAGGTTGATAAGAGCAAGTAGTTGCTCATAGATGACACACTGTACCCAATTCTCCCAATTCTTTCCTTCATTCCATAGTTTCCTGCAGGTGAATGGTCTTTCAGTGAAATTAGATAGACTGCAGAAAAACTGGTCAGTTTCTGTTCTTGATTCCTTTAATCATTGCTGAGATTTTCCAAAGGGCAAAGGGCAATAGAGATGGCAAGATTTAATTCAGTAATGCAACAACTTCTTGAGGATTCATAATAATAGATTCATAAAGCAACATTTTGTCATACTCCTGGATGATTTTACAGATGAGATCTCCCTGTGTAATCTGGGAATTTCCAGTATCAATTCATGTTCCATGTCTGGTTCCCAAATCCATATTGTCCAGCCCTCACTGTTTTAGAAACTTCAATATCAATTTCAGTGAAAAATGTATGAAAAACAAAGGTGCAATTTCCCGCCAGGGTTTTGGTGGCAAATAACTATTTAATAGATGTTGAGTCTGCAAAACAACAGTGCTGACCTTGCCTTCTTTGATAATATTTCATTATTGTCTTCCTCACTATGCAAAAACTGTAATCAAAGAAAAGAGTGCAGGCTGTAGTTGCCAAAAACAATGCTTGTCCCTTTCTCACCAGACATTGTTTACTACAAAAGTTTGCAGTCTTCAAAGCTGCTCTAGTGTTTACTGATTTTGTTACGTGTCTCAGAACTGCTTTCCAAGAGTAATTCTTTAAATCCTGAAGGAGGGTTGCTTTTTGTATCTTAATCTGAATTCTTATTCAAATAAACTGAAGGCATAAGAGGAGGGGGGGGGACATTGTAGCCCATCAGAGCACAGATGACATTTGGGGTTGTGGATTTTTTTTCCCTGTAATACATACAAGACACAAAACTTACAAAGAAGCAGAAATATGCCACCAGACCTAATGTGTTGTATAATATTCAACTCTGGCTTTTTTAATTTCACTGATTTAAGAAACAACAAGACTGCTGTGTATTTGGAATATATAAGAAGACTTCTTGATTGTTTCTGTAACCTTAACACTTTTCAAACCTCTTTCGCTTCACTGAAGATATTGGAATAATCTCATACAGGTGACAGCTTTGCTGTTCTGCTTAACTGGTGTCTTGTCTTTAGCCTGACAACAGATTTAGTGTCAGATAACAAATATTTGTAATTAAGGATATTTTTTTTTGCTAAAAGTTACTAACTTTACAAAAGAAAATAGTGATGTTTGCATGATGTGGCCTATTTGGTTGTGTTTTAATATATTAAAGCAGTTATTATGATTTGTAAACTTTGATTTATGATACAATATTTTAAGCGAACCCCTGCACTTCAACAAATTTCTGTCAAAACAAAAAGTGCTATGTTATTAATTTAATTGTAGAAATGAACAACCATCATTGGAGCAGACAGCTCCAAATCCATGAGATAGTTACATCTAGATCAAGTTCATTGTTTTTTCCATTTTAGTATTATTTATTTATTTTATTTATTTATACAAACATTTATATACCGCCCTTCTCCCGAAGAACTCAGGCCGGTGTACAGCCAAACCTACCCCAATGTACAATACAAAAATTAAAATGAATTAAATAATTTTGGGCTATTATAAATTAAAAGTCCACCCTCCCCCGTAACCAATTAAAAAACCCCAAATAATTAAAACCCAATTTAAAACGGGAGACAGTTAAAATCTTCTATCAGCCCAGGCCAGCCTGCTCGAAGAGCCAGGTTTTTAACACACGTCTGAAGGCTCTCAGGTCCGTGCTGGTGCGTATCTCTGGGGGCAGACTATTCCAGAGGGCAGGGGCCCCCACAGAGAAGGCCCTACTCCTGGGGGCCGCCAGACGACACATAGAAGCCGATAGATAGACATTAGTCTATCTCCTAGGCCAAGGGTCTTCAAACTTGGAAGTTTAAGACTTGTAGATTTCAACTCCCAGATTTCCTGAGCTAACATGACTGGAGGAGGAATTTTGAGAGTTGAAGTCTGCAAGCCTTAAAGCTGTCAAGTTTGAAGACCCCTGTCCTAGGCTTTTAATTTGCTAAAATGAGCAAAACCAATTCCTTCCTTGAATGAGAAGTACAGAGTATTTGCATGGTTTGCTGTTTGACAATGTTCTTTTGGATCTGTTTGCTTGCTAAACCAAAGACTTGTGTCAAAACAACTGTTGCAGATGAGCACTTTAGGCTGCCTAGTCAGTAAAAAAAAGAAAGAAAGAAAAAGAAGTCTTTCATGTTAATCCTATAATTACATTCTTTAGATTTACTAGGCCAGGAAATTCTTTTACAGTAATGCTTTAACCGTAAAACTTCTTATTGACTTAGACAACCTGGATGGAGAAAACCAAACATTAGAATCAAGTAAGCTTTCTATTTCTTTCTGGATCAAAGTAATTGCAGGCTCGCTAACTGTCAAGTTCTAAAAAGTTGTTTTTATATTTAGTCTATTTCTATTTCAAGTACCTATATGTATTTTTGAAAGTTTACCCTTGAAATAGACAGTTTATGTCTTAGATTCATGAACTGCATCATTGTAAAAATGAAAATGCATTAGACCTGATTATTCTGGCCTATCATTTTATTCCATAAATAGAGTACAGGTAAATTTACTTAAGCAGTATAATCTATGGATATATTGATAAAATCTTTAGTTATTCGTGGATTTTGAAGCTAAAAGTAAAGACGCTTTTACATGAGAATTCTGCATAAAGCAGAAACATTGAAAGCAGATCCAGCAGAACCAATTTTCAGTGTAATGTCATTAAAGTTAAACTGTTCAAAGACTCATTTGGCCTTTTTCTTTTTTTAAGACACCCATTGGAAGGAGCTTTTTTCTAATTCCTTTTCCTGGCTCCTGAGTTCAGGCCGTCTAATGAAACTATTACATTTATATAATCACGTTTGTGTATCTTAGTGACACTGGATGGGCATAATTTTTCAGCTGAAACATAAGTGAACAGGTAAAATTCACAGGAGTTTAGTCAATTCCTATTTTCTCTTCCTAGTGGGATGAATTGGTAGGCAAAGTTATAAGGTTTTCTTTTATCTTGTTTTTCCCCCTCTCTGATATGAATTGGAGTGAAGGTTTTTTTAAAAAAAAAAAAACATCTGCAACCCTGGGCAGTAATTTCTTCTTACTTTTGAATCAGCAGAAGATTGTGGATTGCCTTAACATTGTTTCAAAGGATTTGGGGGGGGGGTGAAAAACATAATAGTAGGTGGTGGGATCTTTATATATCCTTGATTTTGCTTTAGTCAAACAATGTGCTGAGGCAAAATATAGTTTGTTTCTCTATGGGTTAGCATCAGAGATGGGATTCAGATGGTTCTCACCAATTTCAGGCAAACCAATTGTTAACTTTTTGCCCAGTTCGGAGTATCGGCTAATCCCACCTCTGGCTGGCCCTGCCCCTCCCCTCCCAGGAGTCTCCCCGCACCCCATTTTGGCTTCCAGGTTGGCGCAGGAGACTGTCCAGGCCCAAAACAGGGCACAGGGGGTGTCGTGTATCCCCTCATCACACCTCATTTTGGCTTCCAGGGTGGTGCAGGAGGCCTTCCAAATGGGGATTTTGCATGATCATTATTGTGGGGTGAGTTGGGAATGGGGATTTTGCATTTTTATTGCTCATAAATAAGTAGGAACCAGGTTTCCTTCTTTTCCTCTTTTTTTCTTATGTTTTCACTCTTTTTCTTTCCTGCACCTTTTCTTTTTTCAAATCTGTTTTTTATTTGTTTATCCCATTTGTATTTTTTGGTGTATGAAAGATCAAATACTCAGCCATTATAATTCTACATTCCTTATTTACAGAAATCATATCCAAATTTAGAATGAAATCCACTGGGAGCCATCTCATATAATGCAGGCTCTGAATCCCTCTAACCAAAAAGTGTTTCTCAATAGAAGAGAATGTCTGTAGCTCAGGGTTGAAGTGGGTTCCTTGGTGCTCTCTGAGCTTGATGGTTTTCCTGCAGATGTTTTATTACCCAACTAGGTAACATCATCAATACTAGAAGGGAGTGAAGTTTGCTGTTATTTTCATATACTAGTGGCTTACACTATCAGTGTTGATCACAAAAAGTGTTTTGATTGGAGCCGGGTCTCTGCAGCCTCAGACAGAGAAAGGGCTATTCTGTACCCCTCCCTCAAAATACAGTTTCCTCCCTCTTTAAAATACAGTTTCCCAGCATTCCTTTAGGAACCTCCAACATGCAAACTGTGGTTACGTATCCTAAAATGAATCCTCTTTACCTGGAGCTTCTAAATTTGCTGTTTGCTGGGGAGCTGTGTAGCTAAAAGTCAGTCTACATTTAGTTTACATCTGATTTTCATAACCAAACAAAAGTCGATTTTCTGTGCATTTCGCACCCCTTGCCCCCTGGATCTGAGTGTCACAAAGCAAAGCCCACATTTTATAATTAACTTCCATGCCCTGTTTTGGCTGGCAAAGTGCTGCAGGAGGCTGAGTGCTGTCACGCCCCCTGGCCACACCCACCCTGGCCATGCCCACTCAGCCACACCCACCCAGCCAGTCATTAGGGCAGAGAAGCGGTTGTTAAATTATTTGAATCCCACTACTGGTTAGCATGATACCAGCCAATGTTTTATTCAACAAACTATGGGTAACCATGATGCCTGAAACAGTTTTTTTTTCTTCAAAAAATCATTGTTCAGCAAACGCAATTCAGACCAAGACAACTTAGAGTTGTTTATATCCCTTTCTGCTGCTGTACTGTACTTGTTTGCCTTTGACCCCCCCCCATCTATAATTTTGCTGCTGTTTATTGATGGCAGATGTGCCATCTGTGTCTTTCCTCCATGCTGTGTTGTTTCACAGCATTTTGGGCTTTTTCCATTCCTTTTCATATCTTTCCAGAACTCTGTTAGAGCTCTTTGTTAAGCCATGGAACTCAAGCATAGTTACAGAACAAAGCCGCCCCCCCCCCCTGCCCCCCACCCCCCCAAGGCAGCTGGAATCTCCATTGGAGCATAACTAAGGCTCAGTAAATAAATGAAGGACAGGAACTCTTTTTATTCTTATCAGATTTTCTGCATTTTGGGAGGCATATGCTGAATTGATGGGTTGCTACTGCATGGGAGAGCTGGCTTTTATTTTTTGAGGGATCCTTGGTGTTCTCTGAGCTTGCTTGTTGTCTTGCAGACAATTTAATACTCAAACTAGGTAACATCATCAGTGCTCATGTGCACCAAGGACCCCGCACGTCAACTCTGAGCTACAAATATTCTCCTTTATTAGCTTTTATTTTTAATCTTTGAAATCTGTATCTTGTACGTTTAAAAGCAGCAGAACTGCTGCATTATAGTTTCCTGAGTAATAAGTTTTGTATTTATTTTTTTATTGGTGAGAATTGCATTTGGATCCATTCATTTGAATTTTGACCTGGGAAAAGATTTCCATCCTACTTTGGATGGCAGAGCCTCTTTGAAGGTATTTAAGTCCCTTTGGCATCGGAACCATATCACAGCAATCTTGTTATGAGCATTTCAGCATTAAGGATCAGTCTAGTGGTCCACATATACCTTTTAGCAATGAATGAGGCTAAAATTGTCGGTCACAGGTATCTGGTCATATTTTAATATATTCGTAACTGAAATTTAAGTTTGGAATTGTTCTGCATTGAAACTTTGAACTGCCATTAAGCATGTATAGTTATATGTCACATATTCAATAATATCATAGGGTTTGGGAGGTTATAGGTTTTATTATGTTGGCCTGTTCTCATCTTAATGAGATCCAGGGTACTCTGGGTCAGCTTCTTTGACCTTAGTGTGTTCCTTCTTTCTACACAGCAAGAGAAGTCAAGAGTGGTACCTTAGGAAGAAAAAAAAAGAGTGTCTTGCATTAAATTCACTGGAAATGAAATATTTTCTTATCCAGGATATGAAATCTCCATTGATAATTGAAATAACCAGAGCTTTGAATGAACATAAAATGCCTAACCTTACTTAACCTTCTCATTTTAGATGCTTCCTGGTATGAGTTTTCTAAAATGTTCATAATGGACATGTGCTTATCCCACATAAATTATTTCATCAAATTTCTTCCTAAATATTCTGTAATGCAACCATTCTAGATTAAGGTATCTTAACATATAGTTTATATGTAAGAAAAGCTTTAATAGTGTTCAACTATCTTTCAGCAATGTCATTTGGGTACTTTTACTGCTTTTATGTGTGTACGAAATATGCTTGCCTTGGTTTTCAAGCAAACATTGAAACTACGATGTTTGGAACACCAGACTATCAGTAATAACCAACAATTATCAAAAAGTTCTTAACATTTTTGAATGTTAAAGAAATATAAAAAGATTCTCAAAATCCATCTGAAAATTTCAGTAATATCTCATTTGGACTTTCTGTGGAATATGAACCATCGCCGTAAACTTTTCTTCATGTTATAAACATTCCATAAAAGGCATTTTGACACTATGATATTCTCATAGTGTATGATATACCTGCAATAGCCATTCCACTACATGCAGATAGTCTTCAACTTACAAAACCATTTATTGACCATTCACAGTTGCAACAGCACTGAAAAAAAATGACTTATGACCATTTTTCACACTTATGACCATTGCAGCATCTCTGGTCATGTGATTTACATTCTTGACAACTGATAAACATTTATGATGGTTGCAGTGTCCCAGAATTATGTGCAACTCTTTTGTGAGTTTCTGACAAGCAAAGTCAATGTGGAAACCAGGTTTACTTAACAACCATGTTACTAATTTAAGAACAGCAGGAATTCAGTTAATAAATGTGGTGAGAAAAATCATAAAATGGGGCAAATTCACTTGACAAATGTCTCACTTAACAACATAAATTTGGGGCTCAATTGTCATCATACGTTGTATTTTTTCTGTTTATGGTTGTTCCTCCATTGTGTGTGTGTGTGTAAAATTAATAAATGTAATTTTAAGTTCCGGAGATCGCAGGATGTCTGTTTCTTCTTTTACACACACACACACACACACACACACACACGTGCACGCATGTAACCAAAAAATATTAATATTTAGCTTCCACATTGAAACTCTCTGTATAGGTAGTCCCTGACCAATGACCACAATTGGAACCAGAATTTCTGTTGCTAAGCAAGGCAATTGCTAATTGAATTGTACCCAGTTGTACAACCTTTTTTGTCATGGTTGTTAAGTGATCACTGCAGTTGTTACATGAGTCACTCAGTTATTAAGTGAAACTGCCTTCTCCCATTGTCTTGGTTAGTTGGCTGGTAAGGTTACAAATGGTGATCACATGACCCTCCATGCCGCAACTGTCATAAATACATGCCAATTGCTAAGTGTCTGAATGTCAATCAAATGACTGTGGAAATATTGCAATAATTGGTTTAAGTGGGAGGATTGGTCATAAGTCACTTTTTTCATTGCCATTGTAACTTTTAACAATCGCTAAACGACTGTTAAAAGGTCAGATACTATCTGCATCCTAATGTAGACTTTGGATTTCTTTATTTTGAAGACCCTGCTGAATTTCCTAACATTACAAATATAGTTCTTTTTACTCAGTGAAATGTGCTTTTGATATGCCTGTTTGAGAGGAAATCTCCTCAAATGGGAATTTGGTGAGCACTAGGATATAATGCTGATGCTATTTAAGTTCCAACCAGTATTTTTAAGGCATAGGAGTATCATTTAAATTCATATTTATTTGTGGCTGCAAAAACAGAAACTGATTGAGTCTTTGGGCTTTTTAACATTTTGAAAGTAGTTTCAGAATGACCTCCTCTTGTACCTTCATGTGAAGGAAGTGAAAATAGAATAAAACACAGTGCAAACCAGCTAATACTGTTCATCAAATATATTGTATGTAGCTACTAAGTGAGGCAAGTTCTTTACTCCCACTTCAGTTTTTCAGAACGTTGCATAGAATGTCATTGTTTAACTCAACCAGTTCCAAGAGTTTTACATGTAGTATCTGTAGAAATCATATAGATATAAAATGAATTGCCGTTACTGAAACCACAGCCCTCTCCACTTTTCCTCATATTTCTTTTTTTTTTTTTGCTGTGTTGAAGATTATGTTAGACATGTAAGCCTTTCCAAAGTACACCTCACATGTTTTATGTGCTAAAAGGAAATCGATATGAGAAAATATCTGTAAATTCAGCTTTAAAAAAGAATCCTTTTGTTCCTTAAAAACCTCATAAAGTAGAAATAAGTAGCTGTAATGAACTTGTCTTTCAGTCATATTTCTGGAAGACCCAGTTAATACTTTGATAATTACATAGTCCAATAATATGTAGCTAAATGCATAGTTTGCTGTGGAACTGAAGTAGGCAGTAGTTTTATTCAGGAGCATAAAATCATGAAATTCTACTGATAGTATTCTAGCTGTTTCTCGCTAGAACTGGAGATTGAGACAAAATAAAAACTATTCTCCCAAGTTGCAAGTCTAGCTTGATTTACAGCAGGCCTCCTATCCTGATGAACAAAGTTCTATTGTATAGAGGTGCCAATTCAGCAGCTTGCCAGGCATTCAGATCGCTGGCATTTATTTTGGTGTTTCATAAGCTAATTCAGTAACTGCTAGTTTTAACCAGCTGTTCGAAGTGGCATGGCAAAGGATACTGTAGCTGAAACTTTTCCAAAGTATAATTCTTCTTTCAGGGACGAATCCTGTGTAGAGCATACAATGGAGCAAAGGTCTTTTTGTAAAATTGGAAGAGAAAAAAGAATGAAGGACATAAAATTGTCTTCGAAGTGAAAGCCAAGCAATCTTAAAATTGTGGCCTGATAATAGTTTGGATTCTTTGGTTTCTATGCCTTCTAAGTCATGTGAATTTTGTAAATGGAAAAAGTTAGAGGTTTATCAAACAGAAGATAATGCAATGGAACACTTTTCAGCAGTTGCTTATCTTTTGCCAGTTTTAATGCTGATTTGTGTGCCTAAACGGGATGAAAATAACAGTGGTAGGAAAATATAGTAACTAGAATCATTTGCTCTTATAGATATATCATCCCTAGGTGACTTCTGTTTGTGCAGAAAAAACAAAGTTCCAATAGCAACATTACAAGCAAACTAGCTTTTCTTTCTTTTGGCCGGAAAAGTACTTACTTACACTGTGAACTTAAGAAGTCTCCACAGTTCTCCTGTTGAAAACTTATTTTCTGAATGTATTGGTGTCAAGTGTCAACCTTGAAGATGGCCTTACTGTGGCCATCTTCTTTTTTGTAGCTTTCCTCGAAGGAGGTTTCTTTTCACATTGCTTCAGGGCTGACATAGCCTGGGGCTAAGGGGCAGGGAGGCTGGTGTAGAGATAACTGGGATGTAGTAAACAAAATAAAATTATTTCCCCTGGGAGTCAAAGATATTCGTACAGGTATTCAAAAAGTGGAGACTGAAGACACCTGGCAACTGGACTGTATTATGATTGGACCATGTGACTGGTGACTCTGGGGGGAAGTGATAAAGTTTTACTTTTATTTGGGTGTAAAACCAGCAGGAATGTAAAGCTGGTTTTCCACCAAGTTTGTGCCAATTTGGTATGTTCTTTGAGGAATATGCCTGCCTTGGAGTTCTCATTGTTGGGGATGCATTTCTTGGAACCTTAACACCAAGTATATCAGACAATAAAAAATTAGGCTGTTTTTCAAGTAGAAAACAGAAAAGCATGAGAGGGAGGGGAGTCATCTATAAACATGGGAAATGAAGTGAGTATACATTGAATTCAGCTCTGGTGTAGTATGTACTCTTCTAATTTTAACCCTTGTCAACAATTTACAGGCACTATTTTCAGAGCCATTATCAAGCCTGAGATGACTGTTGCTTAGCACCTTTATTTTCTTGTTCTGGCAGATGCCTATTCCACCTCCTCCAATGAAAATGGAGCAAAATCTGATTCTGTGGCTAATTTACAGCCCCACACGTCCCTCAATTCCATCCAGAGCTCCCCTGGTCCAAAGCGTTCAACCAACACCCTGAAAAAATGGTTGACGAGCCCTGTACGTCGACTGAACAGTGGGAAGGCTGACAGCAACATCAAAAAACAGAAGAAAGTACGTGAAGGAAGGAAGAGCTTTGACCTAGGATCCCCCAAGCCTGGAGATGAAACCACACCTCAGGGAGATAGCGCCGATGAGGTACAAGTACACTTAGCCATTTTTTTTAAAGAATACTAACTTGAGCCTAATATTTTCATTTCTGCTATTCTGCTTTTCAATAGCTGATTAATAAACGTGATTGACAGTCTCATCTAGACTGCATTCACACACCCTTTTTGTCCCAGTGCCAAGTTTACCAAGCATAGTCTTTGTCTCAAGAATCTGAAGCAAGTGGTCCAATAGGGAAGTGTTTTTTTTTTTTTTTTTTCATTTGGAAAACGAAAGAAATGTCTATGTGAACATTCTGGTTTGGGTAGAGGAGAAGTTTCAAGGATTTTAGTGACCTGAAAAGCTCCGGTTGGATTGTTGCAGGACCATTCCCACTCCACACCTGCATTGGGGTCTACAATAGCAATAGCACTTAGACTTATATACCACTTTATGATGCTTTTACAGCCCTCTCTAAGCGGTTTATAGAGTCAGCCTATTGCCCCCAATAATTTGGGTCCTCATTTTACCCCCCTTAGAAGGAAGGCTGAGTCAGACTTGAGCCTTGAGATTGAGATTCAATCTGCCAAATTTCAGGCAGTCAGCAGAAGTAGTCTGCAGTACTGCACTCTAACCACTGCGCTACCGTGGCTCCATTCCCATTTCTGCTTTACATGACTGGAAAGCACAGGCCCTCCCCAGTAACCAACATTCTCTTTTCCTTTTTTTCTTAAGCTGAAGTAGGAATAATAATTTTCTGGAAGGTGTTTCACAAGCTTGCTTTTTCTACCAGTGAGCTCTGCAGTCTTCTTTTTCTTCTCTCCAGGAGGTATGGAGCCTTACTATAAAGGAGAAGCAGCAGCTTCCCTACAGCTACTCTTTCCCCACCACCTTCAAAGCAATCTTGAACAGCCACAGTCCTATCCTCATGTGAGGTTGGCCCTGTTTTACAAGCAGGAACACTGCATGGGTAGTGATTTTTGAAGTGATCTGTTTTCTTTCTGCTTTAAGCATATCACTGGGCATTGGCGGGTGGGAACCCAGTTCAATGCTGAGATTGGGAACTAATGACAGGAACTTGGTCAATTGCCCTTTTATTGCCGTGAATATTACTTGAGTGAAGCAATGAGTAGCCCTTATCCAGTGGAAGTAAACGTGTGAAAATTCATTCTCCCATACACTATTGTCTTATTTTAATACATTTTGGCTCCATGTGATGGGGTGACTTGAGACTTACTCTTTTGCAAATAGAAGATTCTTATAGAACAGGGGTCTCAAAATCACGTCATCACGGCAGCATCACATGACATATTGCAACTTTCCCCCCTTCCTCTTTGCTTGTGGGCATGACCAGCATATGACGCACCTGGCCCGCCGGCTGCGAATTTGACGGCCCTGTTATAGAAGGAAGGTGGCAGAACAGTGTGGGGTTGTTGTTTTTTCCTGTTATCCATAATTATGTCCCACGGTATTTTCCAAATCCTCAAGAAGACTGTAGGGGAGCGTTGCCTTCGTCTGGGAGAAGCAAGAATTTATTCATTTATTTGATTTTTGTATACTGAATTAAAATTGATTTTAATATAATGAAACATAAAACTGATTTCATTTTCTGTGAGGTTTTCTTTTATTGTTTTCCATCCTTGGTCCTATTTTTTTAGACCAGTTTTTTTCCTTTAGCTTGTTCACGTCTTTGTAAACATGATTCTCTTGCTTTCAGAAGAGCAAGAAAGGTTGGGGCGAAGATGAACCAGATGAAGAATCTCATACACCACTTCCTCCTCCAATGAAGATTTTTGATAATGATCCTACACAAGATGAGATGGTAAGGCTCTAACCTACATTTCTCCTTGGCATAACTTCATTAAAAAGAAAAAGGGGGAAATTCCATTAGGATCTAAAGCATCAAGTTTGCTATATATGGTTTTGTTTTATTTGTTGATGTTTTCCTAGGAAAAAAAATGGAACCGAACCATCTACTTTCAAAATCTTAGTTATACAGTATATTTGTGTATTGATGTTCCTGCTAAGTCTTATAATTTAACCTGTCTAAATTTGTAGTTTGAGGTTTTTTTTACATTCATACTTTTTATGGGTATTAAATGATGTTTTTCATTTATTTTGTTTGGATTTTTGGACTTCTTAGCAGTCAGATCTCTTCATAGTTTATTAAAGTTCAGTCACCAACCAAGAATATTCTGAATACAGTAAACTCTTCTGAATTCCATTATAGGAAAAATGTTGAGTTCACTTTGGGCATTATTTTATTACCATCTTCTTCCATAAACAGAGCAATTTTTAAAGTCATATCCAAATGTTTCCCTGCTACAACAACAACAAAAAACAAGGAAAGGATTGCTTTATGGAAGCGAATTTTCTCTTATTGACCTTGTCAGGGGGAATTCTTAAACTTTAGTGAACTTCTTTGGATCCAAAGAAAAGTATCTGATAACAATTATTTTATAGCAATTAATACTCAAGTGGTCTTGAACACCAGCTCTCATCATCTCCCAACTTGTTTGAAGCTATGTGTATTCCACCATTCTCTTTTTGTATATTACTTGTATCTTCTAGTCATTAGTTTTCTTTTACTTCAGTTATCTAGAATTCTTTGTCAACTGGCAGAAGTCTGTCTTATTCTGCCCTTGAGCATCTTTTTTATAAATATGTCAAAATGATCTATTTTTCATATAAAACCTTTTTAGTTATTCTTTATCTAGTAATTCATGAGTCATCCTGCATTGTGAGAAGTAAGATAATAATTCCACAGCAACTTTTCTAACAAATCCAAAAGTAAGTTATTGATTCAGAATTTACCATAGATTTGCAAGAAACAGTGGAAGGACTATGTACTTTTTTGCTCTTGAAGGCTGATTTCTTATCCTCTCTCCCCATAATCTGCTTCTTATTGGGAGGAGGTAATAATTAATAACCATGCCTTTATTTGGAGCAATAAACTGTTAGAGAAGGTCATTTCATTAGAATGTTCTACAGAGAATGCCCCTTGCTCTTGGATTACAGCTTTCTGATATGGTTTTCTGCTTCCTACAGCTCTTTTGATTGCAAGCAAATAAAAATATTTCTGTGGTACCGAATACCACAAAGACTTTAATGTTTGGAATTTGTATTTTCATGAATTGCTAAAGATTGGAGCACTTCATTTATAATCTAGACATGTTGCATAACTTCAGGGAGAAAAAGCCAATAGAGCAGTATTTACTGTCTTTCTGATCAGAAGACTGAAGAATAGTCGATACTGTGGATTTTTCTTGACTTGGAAGGATTATATGTCTGAGTTCATGCAACACGTAAAGTCTTAATGTAATTGGTTGTGTTCACTCAGCCACTGCAGTTTGCAGGAATGGGATTCTACCGGTTCGGACCGGTTCTATAGAACTCGTTGTTAAAATTCTGCACAGTTTGGAGAACCTGCAAATTGTGGCCCTGGCTGGCCCCGCCCCTCTCCGCCCACCCCTCTCCACCTAGTCAGTCCTTATCGTGCATGCACGACATCGCGCACATGTCTGACATTGCTGACTGCATTCTCCCCCACCCAGTCACTCCTTAAGGTATTTCTTTTTTTTTCTCCTGACGACCAGCTGTTCCAATGATCAACTGTGCCGGGATGCCCCTCGCTGTCTTACTGCTTTGCCCAGGAAGCTTCCCTGAGGCCCAGGAGGCAAAAAGTGGTGCCTGGGGATGGGATGTGCACCCCCTTCATGCTCCTTTTTTTGCCTTCTTGGGACTCGGGGAAGTCTTCTGGGAGCAAAAATGCCTCTCAGGAGGCTTCCCTGAGGCCCATGAGGTCCAAAAATGGAGTGTGGGAGAGTGCTGCAAAAAAGAAGACGAAGAAGCCATGCCCACCCAGTTACATGGCCATGCCCACCTAGCCATGCCCAAAAACTGGTTGTTAAAAAATTTGAATCCCACCCCTGAGTATTTGAATTCAGTCACAGTGCTTATTTAAATGAGCTGTAGTGAAAACAAATGGTGACTCTGCAAGGCCATCTGTATATAGCCAAAGAATTAAAATAAATTATAAGTCCTTACTTTCCCAAGGGAAAAGAGATTTGCCAGCAACTCTACTTTCCTTAAATACATATTTAACCATTATGGTTGCACTCACTTTGAAAACTGTTTGGAGCAAGTATTTTAGATCCCGTGACTTTGGTTGACATAAAAATCTGAAAAAAACATGGGTTTCTTAATGAGTAGCAATACTCTGCTTGCACATGATCTGAAATACTACAGTATTTCAGAATAACTTTTGAAGTTTGCATGGCTCTGTTATTAGTAAGCGTTAATACTTCTGCATTCCATGTTTAGGTTTTAGGTTTAGGTTTTATTTAATTTATATACCGCCCCCTCTCCCATTTGGGACTCGGGGCGGTGTACAGCCAGATTAAAACAATACAAAAAATATAAAATTTAAAAACAGATTAAATCAGTGGCTGAAAGTTAAAAATAATAAAAATAATAAAAACAGGATAAATAAAATAACAAATTAAAAGCCCTCCAATATTACTAGGCCAGACCGGCTCATTGAAGAAGATAAGTCTTCAATGCACGCCTGAAGGTTCGCAGGTCAGGGATAGTCTATGTAAAAATAATTTTTCTCATAACCTGGAATTAGTCACGTAGAATCAATGAGAGAAGACAGACAAAATTCCTAGTGTGCAATATTCTTACCGAATGAGCAACAAGAATGAAACATCACTCAGCAACAGTTCTTAGCAAACCTTCACCTAGCACTGCTGCCTAATGCTTGTACAATAGTCCATTTTATTGAGAGAGTTATTTGCCTGTCACTACTGGGTCCAGTTCAGCCACACTTATTAATTTCACTACAGTTTTCTTGAACTTTGATTATTTTACTCCTCTTTTAGAGAAGTCTACACCTGTGGAGATCATTAAGTTATATGTAAAGATTAGTTTATAAAGAGCCATCTACCCTCAAGAACATAGGTGACCCACGTCTAGGTGTCACACAATTCTCAAATTGATTGTATGTTTTTTTTCACTATATTCAGTTTCTTTTTGCATAGAAGAAGTGGAATATGGAAAAAAATATTTTCGAGAGCATGCAGTATTGCTTTTGAGTATTTTGGGAGTCAGAATCAGCCCACTGCATGTGCCTCTTTGTTAGTAGTACCCTCAAACAAAGCAGAAGGAGTGAGTCAGAAACACATGTTGCCATATACAGTTCTTCACTGGAGATCTAATTTATGCTAAAGAATTTTCAAAGTGAGTTTCATATGCCAAAATTTGTATATGTGAATGTGTGTTCAAGAAAGAAAGATGAATAGTATGTATAAGGCCCCAGTTGTTCTTTTCAGACCCCATATTTCTTCTTGCCCCAGAAATACCATATTTCCTGTCTGGTTTTAAATAGTTAAATCCCAGGATCTAACCTTTAGAATCTATGTAGAGTTTACACCAGGGGTGTCAAACTCGATTTCATTGAGGGCTACATCAGGACTGTGTTTGAACTCGGGGAGGGGCAGAATCGGCGTGGCTGTGGTGGCCGTGGCCAGCTTAACGTCACTCGTGTTAGGGTATCTGTGGTGGCCCAAACACTCTGCCAGTGAAAATGGGTTCCTGAGCTCCGTTTTCAGCTGCAATGGCCTCCTGCAACCCACTGCCAGTGAAAATGGAGCACAGAAGGGCCGCTCATGGCCTTCCTAAGCTCCATTTTTGCTGGCAGAGACATCATGGGCCGGTCCTTCGCTATTTCCAGGGAAGCCCCATGGGATAGATCTAAGCATCCCATGGGCCGAATCCGGTCCCTGGGCCTTGAGTTTGATACCGCTGGTTTACACATTCAGCAACCATGTATTTTACTACTTGAAAACTAGTGGACAACTAAACAGAATATATGAATTGGAAAGTAACTGCTTCAAATGTTACTTTCCCAAGGTAGAAAATGAGTGGGGAGCAATTCTGGATATATTGTAAAAAAAATCTAATGCTCTATGAAGTGTTGCCCACAAAAATCATAGCATGAACTGAAGCTATTTTGCTTTCTTTTGTAGATTTCTGTTTGATAGTTTTAATGGAATAAAGATGATAGCAGCTGACATTGTTATCATTCTTCCTCACTCATGTTTTCAAAGATGTCAGTGGAAAGAAGTAACAGTCTTAAGTCCTTTTTTTGTTTTTAATCTTAAAATATATATTGAATATCTAGCAGCATTCAGCAATCGTGCATAGTACAGAAAGATTTTTGCAGATAGAATACATACCAGACTAGAAATACAATTAGGTTGATTCAACTCTCCTTCTGCTATTTAAGTATAAAGATGAACATAGTAAGAAGAGAAATACATATACTATAGGCTGAGGAGAAGCAAAGCCTCCTTCTTCCCCACATCCCCAAATACTTTACAAAGTTAGCATCCATTGGTTCAGAAGAACACTGTTGACATCTTGAAATATATAAGCAAGAAGAAACCTGTTCTCTATGGCATTTTTATGTTGCGTTTTGTAGAAAAAAAAACTTCGAACCATCATGGGCATAAATTCTAATCGCAGCTCCAGAACTGGGGTTTTTTTTGAGGGGGGAATGCCAGTCTGTTGCTGAGTCCTGTGCCTTGTATATATCATGGTCTTTCCCTTCCCCCATAAGCTCTTCATGCTTCCTCCATGTTTCCCCTGCTTTAAACCTAATGTATGACCTCAAACTGCTAACCGCTTTCCTCGTCTCATTCCTGCTAACCTCCTGTTCCTTTGCAAACTGGTGTCTTGCAGTCTTCCTCTTTGCTAGCTTCTCGACAGACCAGCTCTGATGTGCCAACTGCTGCGGATCTTGTCAGTGCAATAGAAAAATTGGTCAAAAGCAAGCTGGTAAGTGTAGACACCTGAGATTTACTGGAAAGCTACATGGAAAGTCAACTAATCTCTGTGCCATCCGACCCTGCTTTTCTCATCTTCGTTGTTCTGCACATTTGAATATCCAACCAAACATGTGTTCTGTAGTCCTTTTAGTTATAAACTAAGATAACATCTTTGTAAAATTGATCAATGCTGACTCACACATTGTATGCATTATTTGATAAACCTCCAGGCATGTGATTGCAGCTTTCTTGTCACCACAACTTTTTTGAACTGAAAAAATGTCAATGTGACCTGATATAAAATGCATTGAAGTGCCGCCATGAAAATGTTCTTAAACATGTTAATTGTTTTAAATGTTTGCTGTCATTGATGCTTATTGTTTCATGTATGGTAGTCACATCTTTTTTGCTTTTATAGAGTTAGTTCTGGAAACTTTGGTTCAAAGATATTTGGCATTGGTTATGAAGCTGTATATTCATTTTAATGTTTCACCTTCCATTAAAGAACTCCAGATATAGAACTCCTTTATAGATGAAGTCTGTATAATGCAATGAGGAATGTGAACAAGAACAAAAATCTTAGCTAAGAATGTTTAGTAACCAGCTTTCTTGAACAGAATAAAAGAGCTCCAAGGACTGTGTTTATAACTAAACAGTATTACATGACGCTTTTTAATAATTAAACATTACAAATAACTTGGCTAGCTGAAAGAAAACTGACATCAACTCAATATAGAGGCTGGCTATAATATAGCAATTTGTTTTAATTTGATTCCTTTCAAAATTAACCTTGTGCCTATGGTTTTATATCAGCCTTCTACTTTCTTCCTTTTTCGTGTATCTAGATTTCTGCTCAACATTTTGAGCTGTTAATCCAATTTTCTGTAATTCTTGTGAATGGGAAACAGTAGTTTAATCTCTGCTTATAGATAGGCATCTGATCTTGGGAGGAAAAATGTATTATCTGTTTAGTTAGAAGAATTGTTATTCAGACAACACTAAATGAGTGTTGTTACGCTAAAAACTGTTTTCCTATAGCATTAAATACTGAAATATTTTATTCATGATTAATTATTATAAATCTCGAATATCAGGAAAAAATAAGGCAATGTATTGTCTAGTTAGTAGTTATAATTTCTAGTTTAATCTTTTGTCTTTTTTCCCCCTCCTTTGTTTCTTAAGACATTGGAAGGGGGCTCCTACCGAGGAAGCTTAAAGGATAGTACTGGATGTTTGAATGAGATTGTGACACCTTCAACCCCTCCTTCAAGAAACCTCGAAGAGGAACAAAAGGCCAAAGCAATGAGAGGCAGGATGTAAGTTAATTTGTTATTGATCTGTTTTCCAATTCTATATCTGATGCCATCTACCACTAGTAGCTTAGAAATTTCTGTGGAAAGAAACTCCCTCTCCAGCCGCAACCCATATTAATGAGAGAAAATTATTTATTCTTAGATTTTTATCCTGTCTTTGTTACTTTATAAGTAACTTGAGGCAGTAAACATTCCTAATACTCCTTCCTACTGCTGTTTTCCCCACAGCAGCAATCACCATGCGAGGTAGGTTGGGCTGAGAGAGACTGGCCAAAAGTCATCCAGCCAGCTTAAATGACTATGGTGGCACTAGAATTCATGGTCTCCTGGTTTCTAAGCTAGCACCTTAACTATTATACCAAACTGGCTGTCATCATGGATTTGATAGATCCATAGTGGAGGGGAGAGCACATTTTATTCTGCTAGGGGAAAAAACTATTTGTATAAAATTGAGTGGAGTCTAAAATGTATACATTTGTAAGACTGATAATATCAGAATCAAGTACTGTAGGACAAAAAAAGTGTAGACATTAGCCAGCATGTGCCTTTTACCCATTGGCCTTGCCTTGGTTCAATTAAAAGCATGCTGAAGACGTAAGACATTCAAAAGCAATCACTTCTGCTGTACACAGTGGGAGCAATCTAAAACTAGTTCTTCACTATTTTTTTTTTTTTACATAATAAGAAAGATAAGTCAGTAGAAGAGGAGTTTGCTTTCAGCCAGCTTCTATGACCTGGCCTTTTTTTCTTCTCAGCTCATCTTCTCATCTTCAAATTCGGCACTATTCAATTTCTTGCTTAATGGGAATTGCATTATTGACTAATTAGTCACACTACTTTAATTTAAGATTGATTTTGGTCAGTGCTTGGAGTAGAGTGAAACCTATATACACCTCTTTTGAATTCTAGGTTTGTTCTAAATGAACTGATACAAACAGAGAAAGACTATGTCAAGGACTTAGGAACTGTGGTGGAGGTAAGTTAAAATAAATTAGTTTAGATATAAACTGTTTTTCAGTAAAAGGTTAATATTGGAAATCTTTAAATCACAATCTGGTTAATTCCGACTTTTTGCCAGCCATTCTAAATATTCTTAAAAGCTAGACTCATCTAAACAAGTTGTTAGCAAGTCCTTAAGGCTCATCTAAACTTGACATATCTCTAAAATATTAATAAAGGAACGAACAGGCCCTTGATGTCTTGCATATAAAGATCTGCTATTACAATGAGTAGTTGATTTTGTTTGCTTGAAAAATGAACATTATTACTGGTCATATTCCAGTCTCCCATTGCTCAATCATTCTTTTTTTTCCTTTATCAAGGGATTTATGAAAAGAATAGAAGAAAAAGGTGTTCCTGAAGATATGAAAGGAAAAGACAAGATTGTGTTTGGAAACATTCACCAGATCTACGACTGGCACAAAGAGTAAGTCTATACTATAAACAACTAATGTTAAATTGTACAACATTGTGTGTGTGTGTGTGTGTGTGTGTGTGTGTGTGTGTGTGTAATTTGACGAGAGTCATTGCTTTTCCCTTCTCTCATTTGCATACAACCCAAATATCCAGATATAGGTCTACTCCTGGCTGTATTCTAAGTGCTTTCTGTAAATATTCTATATATGCACATTTTCTGTGCTTTCTGTTAGAGCTTGTCTATGTTTTGGCATGACACATAATTGCATATCCCAGTGGTCATTCTGCTTTTATTTAGTTTCTTTCAGCCTTTTCTCTCCAAAATTAATTCTTGGTGTTACTGAATAATGGTTTATCCTACATTCAGAACATCTTACTACCTTTGTATCCTTCATTCATTTTCACAATTTTGTAGTAAACTGTTAAATCACTTGTGCCTTTTGCTCAATTTTGTCCCATCTGCACATATGTATAATTAGACTTATGCTTCAAGCATGTATTTGAAACACAGAGAGTGGTTTTAAGCATATGCTGACCAAAAAGTGATCATTGGCATTAATTCCTTGGTCTTATCTCATTCCCATCCATCTGTTCTATCACCTCATAGCCTTGGGTTGCATTTGCCTTGAGTTGCATTCATTTTTTGCCTTGAGTTGCATTCATGTAGAATGTTGCACAGATTCCCTCCAAATTCACCTGTAGGTCCTCCAGTATCTTCATTCATCAGACAATAACAGATCTATATGCTCCTGCTTGCAGCAACCTAGATGATACATGTTTTTTTATAATTTCATTATTTAATTATCACAAGGAAGTATTCCACTTTATTGTGTGTATTCTTCAACTCAATTTCTCAAGATCAGGCTACCTGAATTTAAATCTGTTACATTCCTCCCTTCCCTTAATTTCACAGACAAATGAAATACGTATTTTTCTTCCTTTCATTTGCTAATTCATGGTTTTTAGTGTGACATTACAGACAGACTAAAGTCATGGCAGTTTTCCATATGTCATGATCAAAACCAGATAAATCCAGTGATACTGAAATCTACTATCCATCATGGATTTGGTTAATATGGCTTTCATAGAACATTATTAGTAGTCATATTCCAACCTGCCATTGCTTTGATCTTCATTCTCTCCATCTTGTTTGTATATTTTAAATATTTAATGATTTTTTTTTATTTTTAATGTTAACTTTTATATATTTTTCTAAAGATTGACTTTATGTATTCTGTCAATGTATTTTTACGGTACTATAGAATTATCTATCTGTGATTCTTATCTGGTTTACCGTAACTAACATACAGGGAAAACATTGTTCCAGAACTGCCCCGGTTCTTCTTTAGCTGTTGGCATTAGCTGACGAAGATTATGACTATATTTTTTAAAAAACAAGAGTTGCTATTGTATGGTATTTACTGTTCTTTTGTCACTGGAATTATAATCGTGGCCCTTTCTGTTATTTAAAACTGTGTCATGTAAGGATCAATAGGATTTTGCATTTTTAAACAATGTTTATTTTAAGACATTAAGGACTGACAGTTGGAATTAATTGTTGGCATGACAACTGTCTGAAATGTGAGTAGAGTGATATTTGCAAGGAAATGCAACATTCAGATGAGGCTACAATTTATATGAGAGTACTAACAGGAAATACAGAGAATAAAATCGGGATTTAAGGGAGAGGAGAGCAGCCCTTCTTTCTGTTGGACCCTTTTGCTAGAATTATATGTGGTTATCATTGTCTTGAAAGAACACGGCTCTGCTATAGTTATTTTACCATATTTTTAATAATTTAGTAAGCATAATATGTAATAAAAGCTAAACAAAAATAAAAAAGGAACAAGCTGTGTATATTTGAAAAGGGATGCTCTAGGGCAGGGCTATCAAACTCATGGCCCATGGGCTGGATGCGTCACGCTCTGGTCACGCCCATGCCTGATTTAGGGAAAGGGGGAAAAGTGATACGTCATGTGATAATGTGAAGTTGACACCCCTTCTCTAGGGATATACAGTACAGGTGATCCTTGGGTCGGGACCATAATTTCCATCATTAACAGTGTGGTCATAAAGCATAACATCACATGACCACATTGCTTTGCGACAACAATTTTGGCAATCCCAGTTGCTGTCATAACCTCATGAGCAGGTCATTAAGCAAGAAGTGATAGGATCCAGACCAGGAATGCGGGGGGGGTGTGTGCTCCGATGGGTTGGGGGTGCCATAGGCCATGCTAAATTATGGGTGGGCAGGTGGGGGCTATGCATGGCCACTACAGAATGTGGATTGGTCAGCGGGGCCTGTGAATTGCCACTATATAGGGCTAATGGGGCCACAGGAAGGCACTTCAGAGTATACATATAACTTGTTCAGCACCGTCATAACTTTCAATGCTTACTGAACAAGTACCTGTAACCCGAGGACTGCCTATACTCAGTAAGAATGTCATCCAAACAAGAACCAATATCATGAAAAGTAAGAAGGAGAGAAATTCATTACCTAGATTGGTCTTTATTCCATAACCTAAAATAGCTAGGACTGATTTAGGCCTTCTTGAAGTACATGGTATGTATATTTGAATTTTTTTCTTGATGTGTAGCATTACTAAGAAGGTCTGATTCAGCCCAGATACATTGAGCTACAGAATAAAAACCAATTTTAATAGCAACCAGATTTTTATCTTAGTTGATAAACCAACAATTTATGTATTAATTAAATTTATTAATTAATATATATTAAATGGCCTTTTACCAGTAATAAGAAATATTTTTACCAAAACATTTTGCTACGTTTTTTCTCTTATTTAACTGTTTTACTTTGTAAAGGAAACTTGTCTTATAAATGCTTCTTCCACATAGGAACAATTAGCATTCTACCTGTTAACAGCAAGATCATAATGAAAGCCAAGTTATAATTTCTATATATTTATATAGATTTCCCGCCCAATAGCATTAACTGTCCAAATTGAGTCAAAGATAAACATAACAAGAATATTATTATTGGGAGAGAGATTTGGGGTGGATCCAGATAGCCATTTATTGTACACTCACAGCCATTATTAGAAAAATTATCTGAATATTAGCAAAATAACAGACTAAGTTTTCAGAGATAACTAATGTAACATCAAGTTTATTTTCTAATTATAGAACTATACAATGCGCTAATGGGGCATAATGGAAAAGAGAGAAAAGAGATTTTGAGCATAGTTTGCCTATTTTATATTGCAGTTTTTTTCTTGCTGAACTGGAAAAATGCCTTCAGGAACATGACCGTTTAGCACAGCTCTTCATCAAACATGTGAGTTACAAGTTAGACTTTTCTTAGAAATTAAATGCATTTTATATTTGCTCAGTTTAGGGCATCATTTTTAAAAGATATCAAATAAGAATTACATACTCGAGGTCATGATATTCTGATTTTCCATGAGTTATAAAAATATACTATTTCATACATTTTTATTTTCTAGATATAAGCATGTTTTAATTTCAGTCGTAATACAAGAATACTATGCTTTGCTTCGCACATATGTATAATTAGACTTACATTTAAACAAAATAGTAAAAAAAGGAGTCTTTGCTGGACATTTAACTTACAATTCTCCTAAACTAAAATGATTATACATAAAGTTTAGGTTTTTCTTCCTAGCTATAGTCTTGCCATTGTGTTCAGGATACAGGTCTACAAGGAAAAAAAATATCCAGTGATGTATCGATGTATAAAAACAGAACATATACCTACAATTTATATACTCCAGAATCTATCCTGCAAAAGGTTATCTGAATTGATAGCAATCAGAGTTCAAACCAAGAACTGCAGGGTCACATTTGGAGAAACAAAGACAAAGAGAATCCAACTCGCCCCATCTTTCTTAATCTCATAGTGACTTTCAGTGCCATCAATCATGGTTTTGTTCTATTCTTACCCCATGGGATTGGAGTGATGTATATCATTCTTCAAGTGGTTCGATTTTCCCCCCCTAAGACATCCAATCCAACTTCTGTGTGTGCGAGAGAGAGAGAGGGGTGGGAGACAGAGAGAGAGAGAGAAGGAATAGATTCAGACTGAAACTCTGTAAACAAGGTAGCTTTGGTTAATGGCTTCATCTGAATGCTTTCCCCAGCTTATTATCTATATCAGTGGTAGCTAACCTTTTTGGGCTCCTGTGCCAAAAATTGTGCGCGCACGTGCCAGCACCCAGAAAACAATGCGCTCTACGCATGTATGTGTAACCCACCCATCCACCCCACCGCCCCCTTACCTGCACTCGCCTCACAGCTGATTTTCGGCCAGTTTGAGGCCTTTTTCGGCCTCCCAAAGGCTTGAGGAAGGCTTCTGCAGACTTTGCAGGCCGAAAACTAACCCTGTTTCATCACTTCTGGTATTTTCGGAAAATAGTTCCCACCATCGGTTCTGTGGGTGTGGCTGCAGGGGTGGGATTGCATGATTCACGTGACTCGCATGATTGGGCACATGTGCCAAATGCACGCTTTGCGCATGTGTTAAAACAGTAAAAACTAAGCTACTGTGCCTCTCCACTGTTGAGTACAGCAATCTGCTCTGCCACGCCATTTAGCTGAGAGGTTAAAAAAGACCTAGGAGCAACTGCCAAGCGTCGGAGAGACTTGGAGCGGACCAGTTCTAATCTTTGGCACTATCAGGCCGAACACCACTGATTTTAAGGCTCTCCTATCATTTTTTAAAAAATTAGATTAGCAGACAAAAAAAAATGTGCAAGTACATGATTAAATTCATTTTTCGGCTCTGCCCAATAGCTGTGAAAGTTGTAACATCAGCTAATTCTAAGAGAGCTGTGTATTTGATTTTTTACAGGAGAGGCGATTACACATGTACGTGGTATACTGTCAAAATAAACCAAAATCAGAATATATAGTAGCTGAATGTGGTACATATTTTGAGGTAAGTTTGGATGCCTGTCCTGTGCCGCAGCTCGGATATGATTTTTATTTTTATTTATTTATTTATTTATAAAATTTTTATACCGCCCTTCTCCCTAGGGACTCAGGGCGGTGTACAGCCAATCCAAAACCCCGACAATGATACAAAAGTTAAAAAAAGATTAAATTGAATATTTGGCCGAATATAAAAGCCCACCCCACCCCCTTAAAACCCCCAAATTAAAATTACTAAAAAGCAATGGAGACAAATTAAAACCCTCTCTCAGCCCTCTTCTTTCTTCTTCTATTTTCACGTATGGTATATATTCATGGATCTGCATCAGAAAGTTTTTCCGTCCTTGGGCTCTTAGCTTTGCTCTTGTGTTGTTTTTGTTTTTTTAGTAAATGCTTCCTCATATTTAGCAGTGAATATTTGTTCTCGGGTAATACTTGGCTTTTTAGCTTGCAAAAGTAGAGAAGTGAGTGAGTGTGGTTACTTACTACCGTAACTAGTTTCTAGATTTTAATCAAATTGAAACTTTCCCTAAAACTTTAATATGGAAATTATATTCCTGATAACACTGTTTTCAATTTTACTTGCAAGTTAGGGTTACTTTCGGGTTAAATAATGCTCTGAATGATAAGTACTGCTGATAATTTGGCATTGCTTTTAGTAAAAGTAAGGCTAAATTTCTTACAAGTACATCAAATAGGCCATTCATTTTATATCATTACATTACGTTTTACATTATTTTGAAACAGATTCATGACTGGTTACATAAACGTATGTAGAAAAAGCACGTTATCAGGTATTTTCTGAATAATTGCACTCTGCTTGTTACAAGCAGGTAGTCCTTGACTTACGATCACAGTTGAGATGGAACCTCAGTCATTGGGTAAAGTGGTCATTAAGTGAGATGTCATGCAGCTGTTTTGCTCAACAATCACAATCTTAGCACTCCTGGTTGCAGATATTGAGCAGTCTCGTGGGTCTTTAAGTGGTTGGAGTTCCAAGGATGCCTTGGGGTAGGGGAGACTATGGCAAGGCTCCACTGAGGAACTAAAAATCCACCCTACCAAAATCTAAATAGGCTTTTCAGCTCCTGAGTGGAGAGACACACTTGCACCTAGGATCTTCCTCAGCTGCCCAAGGCACCTTTTACTGTGCTACTTCTCCATTCTCTCTACTTGAATTTCAGCTCCCTCTCGTCTCTGGGGATGGCTGAAAAAGCTGCCTGCCAAGGCAGGCAACAGCAGCTGGCAGCCTTCCCTGCCAGCTTCTGCATTGACTTGCTGGGGAAATCTGCAGAGAAGGTGGTATATGGTGATCATCTGATCATAGGGCACTTGGCAACCAGTCATAAGTGCAAACAGGTTGCCAAACATCCAGACAGTGATCATGTGATATAGAATGGTAATGCAACATTTTGCAATGGCCAGAGGTGCTTTACAAACCATCCATCATTACAGTCTTGAGTTGAAGACTATCTTCGTTTAGATGATGGGCTGCTCATTGTAAGATGTTCCATAACCTCAGACTAAATTGCTAAATCTGAGAAACTGTAAGTGTGATCAGTGTTCCGATTGGATCACACATATGCTCCCTTGAGTTCCATGGGAAAAAAAGCAAAGGAGAAATGAATTATTTTCTCTCAGCAGTGATTTCTCCTACTTTCATTTTATAGGAAGTGCAACAAGAAATAAACCAGCGGTTAACTCTCAGCGACTTCTTAATTAAGCCCATTCAAAGAATAACCAAGTACCAGTTGCTTCTCAAGGTAAAGCACATCAAAAGATAACAAATGTGAGGTATATCAAAAATCCATCTGTGAGTGAAATATAATTAGGAAGCTCTCCTTAAGGGGAGATGGGCAGCTATGTAAATTTAATAAATAATTAAGCATTATGTTTACATGTTTTAGCCAGCAGTAATAACTAGCCAGTTTGCTCCAGTTTGTGCAAATCAACTTTAATTCTTTTGGTATTTGCTGGACTGCTTCCTGGTGGTATCATGGTGTTGAGTCTGATTGCTATTCCAAGAAGCATGTGTGTACATGCCTGTCTAGATAATCTCACCATCACCTGGTGGGCATCATGATGAATTATTGGAACCAGATATCTAATTACCTAGCTCCACTGGCTTTAGCTGTATGTTTTTTTAAAGCACACACATGCATGGATTCATGTAAAAAGTCTTCTATAATTTTAGTAAAGCTTTACAGAGCTAAATGCTACAGTCTTCATCAGGAACCCTGTTCTGTATGCTTCTATTGCTG
Source organism: Bungarus multicinctus (assembly GCA_023653725.1). NCBI lineage: Eukaryota > Metazoa > Chordata > Lepidosauria > Squamata > Elapidae > Bungarus > Bungarus multicinctus. Next base: position 43,537,907 of record CM042838.1, on the reverse strand, counting down.
AGGCAAGGTAAAATGTTATTTATGATCAAGCCTTTGCTATCAAGATGGTGGCATCTCTTTTATGGAACTCTTTTTTCTCTTTCTTTCCACATCTTATCCTTAATTTTGGAATTCTAATGGTTCCTAGAAGAATATTAACATTTTTAATAGTAAAAAGTGCAACTTCCAGCCTTCCTTTCGGTTGGCATTAGTTATCTCTTATACAGAAGAAAAGCTATGACCACAGGCAGAGCTATTTCTCTGGCTTGTATTGCACATGGAGTGTCATAATCTAAACCAAGTACATAACTTCAGTCATAAATTTTTATTAAGTATATAATAAGATGGTATGTACTATGCATAAAATAGGTTTAAGTATAATTCCAGATAATTCTGCAAGAAGATGACAGTCATATTCATCTTAAAGATGAATTAAAGTGCATTAAAATGTTAATTATTTTTAAAGAATGATATTCTTTCCCATAGGATTTCCTGAAATATAGTGAAAAGGCTGGATTGGATTGCTCGGAGACAGAGGTACAATTTATCTTAATTTTTTGTTGTTTATTTATTTTATTTAGTGACTGATATATATTTTTTTAAAAATACTTAGTTATAATACATTTGGGTATTTCTAATAGAAGATTGAATTGCTTCCTTCCACCCACCCTTCCTCCCAGCAAGTGGGCAACAAAGCATGAGTTTATAGTTACCCATCAGTTTCTGAAAATGCTTCTTGAGACCCACTTGTCTTTACATATTTTCCAAAGAAAATGTTATCCAAGCTCTTTAAAAATAATCAGTGGATTTTGATCGGCTGGAAGCTGCCTTTCTTCAAAGATCAATTTGATGAAGGGGCATCTCTTGACAATATATCCTGTTTTCTGATTCTGATCTGTATTCTCTAGCTGGAAGGGTTGCTCCATGTGTGGTCCAGAAAGCTTTTTATCTCTTCCCATATTTACTCTGCTCCCCTTCTCTTACAGAAAGCTGTGGAGTTGATGTGCCTTGTTCCTAAACGCTGCAATGACATGATGAATCTGGGACGACTGCAGGGCTTTGAGGTAGCCCTCTGTTCTTATTCAGTAATGCCAGTTGCTTTTTCTTTCTTGAAGAAATGATTGAGGCTTCTTGGAAACTTTAAGACTGTATAATGGCTTCTTCCCAACACTTCTAGCTATTAGCAGTAGGAATATTAGGAGCTGCCCTCTAGTCCTCTAGAATATATACAGTAGTATTGAAAATATATGTAATATATACATTCTTTGAAAATATTTCTGAGAACAGAGCTCATCTTCTGTTGTCCAAAAGGTGCTTTTTCTGGAAGCAACTGGACTTTCTTGCCTTTTCTTTTGAAGATGTTTTGCTTCTCATCCAAGAAGTTCAGCTCTGACAGGATGGTGGGGAATGGAAGGATTTCTATTCCTTGCATACAGCTGGTCATTTGCATCCTTTTAGAGGATCGTTGAAACACTTGGAGGTTTATCTGTGACCCCAGAGTCACCAAAGTCATGCTTCTGGTTCCTGTAGTCCGCAATTCCTCCACCCCTCTGGAAATCCGTTCCTACTCCCACACCATTCAGGGATGTTCACCCTAAATTGTATAGCTGAAAGTCTATAGAGATTCTCAGTCATGCGGATCATGGTTGTCCCAAAGGTGTTTTTTCAGGAGGCAACTGGACCTTCTTGAAGCTTCTTGGACAAGAAGCAAAAGGTCTTCAAAGAAAAAAAACAGCCTCCTGAAAAAGCACTTTTGGGACAACCATGATCTCGATAATGAGAATCTCTACAGACGCTCATCCTCTGTTATTAAAGCAGACTATTTTTTTAAGCTTATGAATGCTGAAGTTCCCAAAGTGGTAGGCTGAAGATTGGTAAACTCCCTGATCCCATTTTGCTTTGCAGTAGCAGGTTGTTTGTTCTTGTTGCCACCACATATTGAAGGCCTCTCACTTGGTGTCCACCCCTGATCAAAATGTGACAGAGTTGTCGCAACTTGTCTTACTAGTCTGGTGATTAAGAAATCAAAATGCAAACGCTAAAACAATTACTATAGTGTCATGTATGTATGTATAGAGATGACTAGGGTATTCCACTCCTTTCTCTCATGCCCATAAGCAATACATCAACCTCACAATAGATAAACACACCTTCCAACTTTTTTAAAAAAACGTTTAAATTAAATTGAATGTTAAAATTCAGTGCGGAACACAGCAGCTTGCAGATCGGTTATTTGGGGATTAGGGAAGCTTCATTTCGACACACTGGGAAGATGCCAGGCTAGAGAGAGTTGAATTTGTGACTGAACTCCAGGGTGATGTGGACTAAATTCTTCTCCATCTGATAATATACAAACCCAAATTGATACTACAACTTTCATTTTTTGGGATCACAGTATCTAAAGGACTGTTTCTTCCCCTGTGATCATATTTGTGCTCTAAGATGTTTAGCAGAGATCCTAGTTGAAAGATCCTTGCCTACAGAAATAGAGTGGGGATCTCTCCCCCACATCTCCAATTAAAGGATGTCCATCTGTTACCTGTACTAATGTTTTTTTTTTTTTAGGATACTCATTCTAGAAGCGTTTTAAATGGGTGCACATTCTTGTTCTTTAATCTTAAAATGCTTCTATTTCCCTGGAAGTTATTAGATTCCCTTAGTGATTGTTGTCTGTTACTTGTAAGCCCCTGTCCCTACTCACTTGAAATATTTTTGGGCTAAATTCATGTGTATGTATGTGTGTTCTATTGGACTGCTGTCATTTTTATTTATAGAGGTTGACCTGAGGACAATGTATTGCATAGCAATTAGTAAGCTAAATACATTATTTTCCCTGCATCCATTCAATCTATGTTGACTTCATTATTTTTTTCCCCACTCATCTTAGGGCAAGCTGGCAGCTCAAGGGAAATTGTTGCAACAGGATACATTCTATGTAACGGAGCAGGACTCTGGAGGGTTGTCTCGGCCAAAAGAGCGCAGAGTTTTCCTCTTTGAGCAAATAGTCATCTTTAGTGAACTACTTAGGAAAGGCTCCTTAACACCTGGGTATCTGTTTAAGAAGAGCATAAAGGTAAGAAATTGATAAGGCCACCAGGTCAATAAGAAGTTTGATTCTTTACATCTTTTTCTGAACCTTTAGATGAAGGATGAGACAGCTTTTTACAACCCCGGGACAGGTCACTTGCCAAGGTAGACCTTGTGGGGAGTCCTATCTACTTCCCTGTCTACCAACTGACTTAGTGGTGGCTCAGTGGCTAAGACGCTGAGCTTGTCGATCACAAAGGTCAATAGTTTGGCAGTTCGAATCTCTAGCACCATGTAACGGAGTGAGCTCCCATTACTTGTCCCAGCTTCTGCCAACCTAGCAGTTCGAAAGCATGTAAAAATGCAAGTAGAAAAATAGGGACCACTTTGGTGGGAAGGTAACAGCATTCTGTGCACTTTCGGTGTTTAGTCATGCCACCCACAAGACCACAGAGATGTCTTTGGACAGCGCTGGCTCTTCAGCTTTGTAATGGAGATGAGCACCGTCCCCTAGAGCCGGAAACGACTAGCATGTATGTGTGAGGGGAACCTTTACCTTACCAACTGACTTCACACTTTTCAGAGACCTTTTTGCTTTGAAAGGCAGCTGCTTCTTTAATCTATTTCCTTGGGTGAAAGAAGGAGCCTTCCTCCAGGAAAGAATGGAAATCACCTCCATATTTTGCTCTCATAGCAAAACTAAGCAGTGTTAGCCTCTCCTACTATATATCAATGGAGACTGTGTGGAAAGAGTTCATAGTTTTAAATTTCTAGGAACTCACATTTCCAACAATCTTACTTGGTCAGTCCATACTATGGCCACTGCAAAGAAGGCCCATCACTTTCTGAGGTTGCAGAAAAAGAGTAGTCTGGGTGAGAAGTTGCTGGTTACTTTTTACTGGTCTACCATCGAGAGCATTTTGGCATACTGTGTAACGGTGTGGTATGCTGGATGTTCTGTAGTGGATAAGAAGATGCTCCAGAGAATTATAAACACAGCACAAAAAGTCATTGATTGCTCTCTTTCTTCTTTGGAAGAGATTGTGAAGACCAGACTCCTCTCTAGAGCACTAAAAATCTCCACAGACCGTTCTCATCCTGGACATTCATATTTCGATCTGTTACCATCAGGGAGGGATTATAGGTGTCTTAAAATGAGGACTAATAGATTGAGAAACAGTTTCTTTTCCAAGGCAATAATTGTCTTGAATCAAACAGTGCATTTGTGATTTAGTGCTATTATTATTATAATTATTTTAATTTTTAAACTCTGTAGTGTGATTGTGATGTGGTGTTTGAGGCACTGTGCTGGAGTAGCTTTCAAATTTCATTGTATTCGTGGAATGCAGTGACAATAAAGTATCTATTCTATTCTATTCTAAGCAGTGTTAGCTCTCTTCCATGGGAGGAAAAGGGTGGGTCATGATCTGCCATATCAGCAAAGGAGAGTTAAAGATGGAGAGCCATGCTCTCCTCTAGTTAACAGGCTGCCTGGGACCAGTGGGAAGCTAGTGATGGGACACAAAAGAGACACACCAGACAGAGAAAAAAAAATCCCCTGTCCTTTTTCACTTCAGAAGATCAAAAGAATTGGATCAACAGTGCTTTTTTCTAGTTCTGTGCTTCTAGCATAAAGGTAGTCCTCAACTTATAACAGTTCATTTAATGATCATTCCAAGTTTCAACAGCACCGAAAAACGTGATTTATGACCGATTTTCACACCTGTGACTGTTGCAGCATCCCTGTGGTCATGTGAGCGAAATTTGGATGATTGGCAACTGTCTCACATTTATGACAGTTGCAGTGTTCCTGGGTCGTGTGATCCTCTTTTTGTGACCTTCTGTCAAGCAAAATCAGCAGAGAAGCCAAATTCACTGAACAACCATGTTACTAATTTAACAACTACAGTGATTCACTTAAACAACTGTGGCAAGAAAAGTCATAAAACAGGGCAAAACTCAGCAACTGACATTTTGGGCTCAATTGTGATTGTGAGTTGAGGACTTACTTGTCCTGATAACTTCTCTGAAGAGCTTCAAGCAAACTAGCTAGCTAAGGAAACTGTAAGAAGTTGTTTTAGTCAGGGTGGCCTTGTTTTGTCTTTGTGCCATGTCTTGTATGCTTGCATAGGGAAACCAAAATGGAAATTACTAGTAGATGCAAAAGCAATAGAAGGTATATGTTTAACATGAGCTCTGCATCCCTTTGACAGGAAAAGCCATCCAAGGGGAGGTTTTCAGTAGGGTTTTCCCTGTAGTGTTTTACTAGCTGGATGACTTAGGCAGCATATGGCTCCTTCCCAATGCAATTGTTTAACGCCGTTACTTCTCTGTACTTTCTTTGACTGCTTTTATCCAAGTGATTGCAGTTTCTTCTCTTACATTTTTTTCCTTGCTGGCTCCAAAACTGAAAATCAGTTTTGACATGTATTGTATACCTTTACTAATGTCCTGGCAGGTTTTTGCAAGCATTATGTCACATCAGCTCAGCTATAAATCTGTTCTTCCAGAGACTCAAACCCAAATAGACTCTTGGCCATTCTTTTCCTAGCTTTGAGACTGGAATGCACCTGCCCCTTATTTAAGCAGTTATTATGTCTAGATCCAAGCAGCACTGGTTCTTGCCTCACCAACTTCATATATTTGAAAAATTCTGTTCTGCACATCTGTATAGCAGGGCAATTCTGAATAATCAAACAACTTAATTTTTAACTGTCAGTCTTGACTAATTAACATTAGAGGATGACCTTCACTCATTCAATTATTTGAAATTTGTCATCCGGTAATCAATGATAGGACGTATATGATTTTTCAGATTCTACCTTGATCCCTCACAGTTAAATTATGTAGGATATAAACATGGTGAATATATGGGCCTTACTATTTGAATGGTTCCTCAAGGGGAAAAGAGGCTTCAGAATAGATTTACTATCATTTTTCATTGTCACACTGTTTTCTTAGGTGATTTTTCAGTCCAGACAGCAAGATATAAGAAATTGACCTTATTCCTGCATACAGCTAGAAAAATTAAAAACTTATCTGTAAATATATATAAAATCCTATCTGAACATTTTCAGCATGGACTAAAAACTTTAGCCAGCAGAAAAAGTTATCAAAATCACAAGACTGAGCAAATGGCATATCACTGTTGATACTCATATGTATTGGCAAGATATCTGAAAAGCCATTTCAGACTATATTTGTGTGAACAATTTGTTCAAAGAACTACAGTGATTACACGTAATCGCCTTGTCTTTTAAAAAAAGGAAGCTCACAAAGATAATTCAAAAGCTGAATATGCTTGGTAGAGCATTTGACGAACAAAACTGAATTGTATTTCTAATGCAGTTCCCAGAGAAGAAATTATCTGAAGAGGCAAGCTGCTGCTCCTTTGATAGGCTGCAGTTGAAGGCTACCTTTGAGTCCACTACTACTGTATAGCCAGATTCAGCATGATCCTTTCCATGTCCTCCTGTGCAGTTATTTTTTTTTCTGGCTACTTGCAGATGACATATCTAATACTTGAGGACAATGTGGACAATGATCCTTGCAAATTTGCTCTCATGAATCGGGAAACATCGGAACGGTTCGTATTGCAGTCTGCCAATCCTGAAATCCAACAAGCTTGGGTACTGGATATCAGTCAAGTACTTGACACCCAGAGGGACTTCTTAAATGGTAGGTATTTTGCTGCTCTGTTGAAATAAAGCCCAAGTACTTTGCAGTTGGCTGTAAAACGTTGATTGAATCTTATTCCAACTTCAACCTGATACCAATTACAGAGCCCTCTTCATTATCTATGTCATCCATACTGAGCTATTGCGATCTTCATTTCTATGTGAAACATGACTAGAAAAAGGCTAAATGCATGTTAAAGAAATATCCTTGTTAGATATGAAAAACTAAATTGAAGCCTAGCAGATTGTTGACACTATTGATATCTTAGTACTAGTGGCATATATTTTATCTTAGATCTTTATGTTGGCATTACTATCTCAAATAGATTGGTTGCATTCACATAGCAATATACTTCCAATATAGGTAAGTCTTAACAGTTGATGGATTTATATCTTGGTAACTGCCACCCAGTAAAACAATTTCTTTTAACTCTTCACTGGGCATCAGGTGGGGAGGGAATCAAGCAATGACACATGTGTAACAAATCATAATGGGAATCTTGTCATTATGTATTTGCATTCCAGTATCTGCCACCAGTACATAAGCTGTGCCATTTACCTGATTATATCAATACATATGTCTGGCCATTATGGCTTCCTATAGATGTCACTGAACAATTCAGTGAATGGAGAAATAGTGGTTGACCCTTTATTTCAATATTATAGGCAACCCTCTCTTTATTGGGTAATTATTTGCATAGAGTTTAAATAGCCACAGAGTTGTAGAATAGTTCATTTGTTCATTTTAACTTCAACCAGGAGTATGTAGGGAAAATGATAGAACTTTTTCATTTCTCATGGTAGAAGCCTTCACCCTTATTTCTGGCACATATCTCATCATTCAGTAATAGCATGACATTGATATGATTTCTTCCTCATTTGGACCCTTCTAAGTTTTACAGAATACTAGCTTAAAATAGTCCAACATATTTTTCTTTAATAAGTTTCATGTAGGATTCCAAGTTTCATATTTTAAATAATGATACTATTGAACAGACCTATACAACAAACGTAAGGTGTGTCACTATCATGTCAAACAAATTTCTATATATGTTTGTAATTAGAGGATGCATAATTGCCTCTGCTTTTTTGTCCTTTCGTTGTAAAGCTAGAATATTGGAGAAGCCTGTGGCACTGTTTTCTTTGCTCATAGAGTTTTGAAACTTGCTCCTTCCTCTTCCTAATGAAAAGGTTTCAGTTTTCCAACTGTTTTTAAACTTAACAACTGATTAGCTTTCAGTTGTATTTGTGATACTATTTTTTAAAATATTTTAGGGAAATTGTATTCAGTAGACCTATCCTGGAAACTAGGAATATAAATTTTGTTTTGTTTTCTTTTGGGGAAAAAAATGGAAAATTATGCCACTGGTTTTCAGTGATTTACAAAGGTCATTTGTGACCCATTCTTGCTTCATGATATGATAGATGGGGAGGCCTGCTGTAACATATCATATTCTGTTGTAGCATTACAGTCTCCAATAGAGTATCAGCGGAAAGAAAGCAGTAGCTCAGCTGTAATGAGACCCCAGACCAGCCGGGCACCTCAGCCCATCACCAGACCCTATTCCTCAGGACCTGTAGGATCTGATAAAACTTCAAAGGTTACAATGCGCAACCCATCGCTTCCACCTCTGAAGATATCTACCTCCAATGGTAACACAGGGCATGAGCAGCACCAGCCTGAGGACAGATATGAACAGAGCAAGGTAATGGAACCATGTCCATTCTAAATTTGGCTATCTGTTGATCTGGTTGGTGGAGGAAGAAGCAGCTGAGACACAATAAACCAGTGTTTTTTGAAGAATCCATATTTGCTTGTACAATTCACCAATCCGTATGACAAATCACAATAGTTTACTTCACATAACAGAGTATTCCACATCAAACTCAACAAAATTTATTACGTAAACCAGGCTGTACAGTAAATATATAATATATGCTCTGAGTATTCATTAAATTAAAAATATGCACGTTTATTTTATCTTAGTGAAGATATGGTGGGATGTTAAGGAAAGACTTAACATCCCGCTGTATGAAGAATGAAGGAAAACTGCTAAAGAGCAAGCAATCTACCTATTGGCAAACATTAGGCATTAATCATTAAACAAATATTTATTCGTACCTTTACACTTTTGGGCTGCCTCTTTTGAAGAAGTTGTATAAGGAAAGATGGCCTAACTATTTGACCAACCACCCATTTTCCTTTCAAAATCATTGTTCTCTTCTGTGAATCTTAGATGTGAATTTAAGCAACAGGCTGTTGGGAATTGCCTCCCAAAGTGCTAGAGCAGATGAAAATTTCAGCTTTGATCAACTGGAAAGATTAATAAATAAGGGACATGAAACATAATAGCCTAAATGTTCAAACCAACATTGTATTGTAATTTGCTTTAGATTTTGCCTCATCTGATTTGCTTGAATTACAAGGATAAAAATGTATCCTTAGTTCTACTCAATATTGGCACTCAGTAATCTTTCCTTTGTGTCCTAGATAATACTGGTACTTGAATGGTTTCCAGGCAATTAAAAAACAAACAAGCTTTGGACATCTTTTTAATAGCAACATATGCTCAGATTCAAACTTGAGATTTGAGAATACAATATTGCTTTCATACTGGGCCTTTATTTCTGAAATTACTACTATACAGTTTGATGTTAATGGTCCAAGCAAAATTGTATCGATTCCATTAATTTCAGTGGGTTTTGTATTCCCCTTTTGTTTGTTTTTTCAGTCTGACTTGTGGCACTCTTAAGGCCCTAAAAGAATTAATGCATCAGTACCTTATCTTGTATCAGTGGATAAAATAATGCTTCAGTATTTAGGGGGTAATTTGTCTAGCCTATTGTTGCCTTTTTGCTGGAAGGCAAGAGGTACAAGAGGACAGTGATGAAAAGTTAACGTTATGCCAGAGTTATCTTCTTGTTGGTGTTCTCTCTGTTTCCTCTTCAGAATGACTTGGGTGGGTGCAATGGAACCTCTTCTATGGTGGTCATCAAAGATTACTATGCATTAAAGGAGAATGAGATCTGTGTCAACCAGGGTGAAGTGGTCCAAGTACTTGCCATTAACCAGCAGAACATGTTCCTTGTATACCAGCCTGCCAATGACCACTCACCAGCAGCAGAAGGATGGATCCCAGGGAATATCTTGGCTCCCCTCACTAAATCAACTACAGATAGTAGCGACGGAAGCATAAAGTAAGTGCTGTGTTGGATTCCCAGGGAGCAGTATGTGGATTTTTGAGGAAAAATTAAACACAAATGGTAGGATTTTCCTACTGTTTCCTTAGATCTTCAGTGCCATTGGAACAAACTATGCTTGATAACACAGCATGGGGTATTCATCTCGGGATAGTTGGGGGGTTTTTGTGTGTTTTTCCCCTTATAATTTATAAAATATTAAAATCCATAGACAGTTTAAAAAGCATGGTTTATGTTCTCCATCTTTTCCTAATCATGGACCTAATTGACTGGATTTCTATTTATCTTGTGTTTAAATAACATATGTGTGTATGTGTGTAGAACCATACACACATATGTGAATGTGAAAGGGTGTGTGTGTATATATGTGTGTGAGAGAAACAAACAAAACAAACATTGCTCTCCTCTACTGGCTTGAGTCCTGCTTCTCAAGGAAGAGATTTTATGTTGTCTATGGCAATTTCTTGTACAGTTTGTAACATTTTCATTTTGTTTTGTTTTTTCTGTTCGCATATTTTGTATAAAAAATTTTTGTTTGATAAATCCCTTTTGCAGTACATTCCTGTAAAAAGTATTTTGCACTATTTAAAAAAAATCCCATATTTGAAGTCAGATTGTGCAATATTATGGATAGTCGCAATGTTCATCATTGTACCTGTAATGTAACTAATAATTTTAAATGTACTATTTTAAATATGTAAAATAAATTTTCACTATGAGCATGTTTTGAGAAGATTATAAAAGGACCAATTTCTGACCCTCTTTAGTTCTTTTTTTCTTTCTATGTTTTGTTCCTAATTTAATGAAATGTGAAATACTCTTTCCATTTTTTTTGTCATTTTGTTAATTTGAAATGACTAAATGCAAGAAAATGTTTTTTTGATATTAAATACAAAAGGTACAATCCTTTTCCATAAAAAAACTGTTGTTGTTTTTTTACACCTGCAGTTGTCAAACCAGTATCAGTTTTCTCACATAAAGTCACCAAAGCTTGATTTTGCCAGTGGTAAATATTTCAATATTGTGATTTAAATGCTGAAATACAATAACATGTTCCTTGCCACAAATCACTAAACCTGGTTCTGATGCTGCCATCCCAAGAGCTATACTATTAATTATAATAGGGACAAAACCATACCAGTTGCAGATATGCCCTTAGCCATTGTTTACTCTTGCTTTTTCATAGATACTAACCAAGTTCAACTCCAAACAGGATTTCTCTTTCAACCAAGGACGAAATTTGATAAGAAGGAAGAATCAGTGATATCCATGTTTAAAAGCCAAGAAGAAAAAGAGAATGTGCCTTTGAAGCAAGGCCTAATCTTTTCTGTGTTAATGATTAATAATGTGTTAATGAGAGTGGTCTGACAATGGCAGAATTATATGGTCTAGTAAGTCTGCACATCCCACGAGCATAGCTAGAAATTGGCAATGTGTGAAATACTTGGCCCTCCGATCATAGGATAATGCTGAAGAATCACCGAAGTGATCATTGGGGAATCTCCAAGGCGGAGTCTTGCCAATTGTGTGTAATTAGACTTGAATTGACAGCTGCTTAAATCTCAGTAACAGCCCTATAAATAGAGTTCCTGAGAATGGTAAGATGTGGCACTAATTGCTCCCATAAGTTAGTCTGTTTAGGACCGCTTCATATACGATAGCAATTGACTTAAAAATGCTACTCCTGCACAGCGGTGGCTTCCTCTAAGCCCCTTAATGTCTTGCTATTTTTACAGCAGTAACTTTTCAAGAATAAAACTGCTCTGCTATGATGAGACAAACACAGAAGCTTTGAAAATAAAGCATGACTTACCAGGCAGATATAATAAATACCAAAGAGGGTGAAATAAGAGATGAATGTGAAATGCAATGAGACTCATACTAGGGAATAAATACACAGAGAAAGCACATACAGACACACATATACAAAGTGAAACGGTATAAGGAAATTTGTCAGTGTAAAAATTAAGGCTATTGATAGAGGCTTTGGTAGAGGGCTATACCAAACCTGAATTCAAATATTGCTCAAATGTCTTGGATTATGGAGATTTTTTTCAGTTAATGTTTTTTTAAAAGCCCATGAAATTACTTGCAGCTTTGTACATGTCATTTATAGCTATTAGGTGAAGATTTCATATTATTGTAGAATGGTGAAAGGGCAATGAAATCATGTAATGTTTTGTGCATCCTGTTTCAGAGATGGGCCTTATGTACTAGAAATTGAGAATCTTTGTATTGTATACTAGATTGTATACTATTGTATACTAAATTGTATACTAGAAATTGAGAATCTTTGCCTCCTTGTTACTATTGCAAATTTAAACAGAAAGAGTCCCTTAAGCAAAGGTTCTAGACCCATCTATTTCCACCTGTTTTACTTTCTTTAATAATATTTACATTCTTCCCGCTGGACTTTTGTACTTAGATGGATATTGAACTCAGCTGTAATCTTGAAATATTTTTATGAGATCTATTATCAAAAGCCCTCTTCAAATACTTTTAGTACATACATTAACTGCATATTATAAGAACAAGCTCATAGTCCTAGTTATATATATTGCATTTACAGACCTGCTGCTGGAAAAGCAAGAGAAAAGAGGGAATTATACAACTCCATTCATTCAGCGAATGTACCTATTGAAAATGCAAAAAAAAAGTCTAAACTTTTTTAGAATAAATACCACAAGATATAAATCCATACATACATACTGCTTGTTCAATAAGAATCCAAAAAGCTGCTTAAGAGACATTTCTTAAAGCCCCAACACAATCTATAAATATTCATTCACATGAACTAAAGGAGGAATGGAGGAGAAAAACCCAGCCAGACTTACAAGATTCTGTTATTATAGCCAATTATTAATAAAAGTAGCTTTGGCTTTCATGTGGAGTTGATTTGTGATTGGTTTGGTCCACATTGTCGAGCTGACAGTGGAGCACTCTAATTAATTATGTATAATTGATTTAAGGTTAGATTTCATTCTTGCCTTGACTCTGTCTGCTTCTTAGCAATACAGGACCCACTCAGCACACCATTTGAAAACTTAGTGCAGCCTTTGACCTAAACATGGTTGTGTTATGTTGCAAGGTTGGAACAATCCTCATATGGCCATTCATTTTCACTAGAGGTGCTATTAAATAGCTGAAAAAGATTTTTTTTTAATTCATGTACATTTGTATACTGTTCTAATCATAGATCCTAGGTGCATATGCATAAACATTTACTGCCTCCTATTTTGCATGCTTACTGTTATAGTATTACCCTGTTGCTCTTGTGACAATTGTAATACGCCATGCAGAATCACCTATTTGTATAGTATGTCATTCTGATCCTTCATGAAGAAGGCACAATAGCGGGCTACTTAACCTTTTGTTTAAGTATTTCTTTTCATTTCAGTGCACTCCTGAAACCTACAAATATATTTGAAATTTGAAGAATATAATTTCTGCTAAAAACGAAAACCCTACTTATAAATATATGCTTTCATATATTGTTTTGATGAACTAAATTCTGTATTTTTCCACTTTGCCTTTCATGTTGATTCTCTCTTCTACTTCCCCATCCCAAAGAAAAGCTTCTTACTGGTGTCAAACTACTTTATTCTTACCATTGCACAATATGAACACAGCCAATTTATTTATGTCTTATGTAGAAAGGTTTTTTTTGTTGTTGTTTGGCAAAACATTATTGACTTTGGACTGATCAAATGCAGGTGGGAGTAAAACACTAGGAAAGTTAAGCATAATGAAGCTTGCACCAGGAAATAGCCAATTCTGTTAATAAAATTGCAATTGAACTTTTGATGTTTTGGAATGTGGCACTGAACTCTGGAATATGGAACTATTTGTCCATATTGGGAGCACACAGTCTTCTCTTTCTATTCCAATACTTCTTACTGCTTGAAGTATTTGTATCTAGTACTAAATCTTTGCATGTTACCAGTCTTAACTATACAGTTTGCTTTTCATCTGTATTTTAAAAATAATGTTTGGGTTCCAACAGGAATAACTGTATTAGAATAGTTTGAATTTCAGGTTTGAATATGTATATCCAAGTAGAGATATTGCAGGTGGCTTCCATCTCCTTGGGAAGAGCTGCAGAGGTTCAGAACATGTATGTTCCTTGCCTTTCCACATCCCTTCCTCTTCCTACTAAGACCTGTTATTTGATTAGTGCATTTTTTGGTATAACAGGAAGTCATGTTCATGGCATACTCTGCGCATGAGAAAGCGGGCGGAAAAGGAAAGCAGTGGCAAAACGGAAGCCAATGGCCTACGTAAACCCAAGGATATTCTGGGCAACAAAGTCTCTGTTAAAGTGAGTAAGGCCATCTGAAGCTGTTCGCTGCCTACTGCTTCTCATCCTCACTCCCCCTGCAACATCCTCTCTGTGGACAGGGGGTGACATCTGGCTTTTGTTTTTTGTTTTTTTGTTTTTCCTTGTTTTGCTTTTATTTTTAATTTCTTTTACTTTTTGGTAGTAGTAGCCATTCTGGCCGGCGTTTGCATGCAGGATTACAGCACAGCTTTTTTCTCCTCGCCACTGGCATCCAAAACTGTAAGTAGAGCGAGTGTCTGTGTGTGCTCGTATGCGTGCGTGCATGCATGTATATGTGCCCAGGCGGCGAGTAGTACTTTACTTTCAGTAGTTTTTTTTTTTTTTTTAACAGCATCCCAAATATATGTGTGGTAAAAGTTCACAAGAGTTGAATGGAACCAAAGCATGCAGCCTAAACAGGAACTATTGTAAATACATTCTCACCATTTTTTTAAAATAAGAGATAAGAAAACTTTGAGGAATGGTAAGCCATGGCAATGCAGTACAGGAAAATGATTTGGTAGGGTAAGGTCTTATATGGCATTATAGTCTTTCAGGCCTTACACAACCACTCATCTTAAAGAAGCTACTATAGCATTCATAACACAGTTTTTGCTTTCAAAGAATTGGAGATGAGAAAGAAAAGTTGTGTGTTCCTCCTATTTTTCGACCCTGAGCTGGATATGCAATGTTCCAGTTTTTTCTCCTGACTTTGGCATGACACTCCCAGAATTTTTATCTCCTTTGTAGAAAGAATTCAAATAACTTCCCACTTATATCCCAGGTAGGTAGGTAGATGGTAGGTAGGTAGGTAGGTAGGTAGGTAGGTAGGTAGATAGATAGATAGATAGATAGATAGATAGATAGATAGATAGATAGATAGATAGATAGAATAACTTTATTGTCACTTTGTAAACTAATCGACATACATTAAAATGAAATTTCATTGCATACAACTCTCAAAGGGTCACAACCTCCAATATAAACTACCTACACATGACTAAATAAATAAACACATATATATGCATGTACCCACATATATGACACAGAGAAACAACACAATCTAGTTTGGATGTATACATGTACATAGCTTAAGAGATAGTAGCGGGGACAAACAACAAACTTTTTCTTCCTCCTGTTGTTGTCCCCAACTCAATTGCTTAGAAGCTATTGATGGCAACTAAAAAATACAGAAGACATCACTGCTATCAATGGTGCCTATTTCCATTAAATTTTGGTTTGTTTATGTTATAGCCCAACAAATTTTTTTTGTTTGTATTATAGCCTAAACTTGGTAATTCTTCATTAAACAAGTATGTATAGTTTAATATACCTTTGAAAGAGAACTAGTGTGATATTATATGCTGGACTAGAAACAGAATATGCTCATTAGATGATTTGGGACCAATTGTACACGCTCCGCTCTAGCTTGAGAAGTACAAAATCATACATCTATCAACCTGCACTAGATTGACATGATGGTTTGTAGTCCATAACTATCACTGAAGATGCCTTCATCCTGCAGTGGATTGATTTGTAACAAGAGCAATAGTATTATCACCATCAGCCTTTGAAAACTTTCGTGAGGCCTGGAGATGTGGAAAGCTGTAGCTTTCCCTTTTCCTATCTCAATAGAATTTATATATATTGTTTTATGTAATCTGTCTTGTGCAGTTGTATAATTTAAATAGTGTATGAGTTTAATTCAATAGATACTTCAATCCAGAAAATATGGATTCAATAGAATTGTCCATTGTTTCTATTGTTAGATCTAGTCCATACTATAGAAGAGAGAAAGATTAAGAAATGCCCAGTCAAAGATTTACTGTGATAGTGAGCTGAAAAAATGCATATTAAAAATAAACACTATAAATCTATTGTCAAATCACCTGCTAACTTTTTGGAAATTTGTACTGTTATTCAAATGTGAGGGAGAAAATTCTTAAGAGATTTGAGTAAAATCTATCCATTGTGACATTCATGAGAATTAGATTTTCACACCTTCTCTTGCCATATGTTACACTGAGTAAAGAACCTCAAGAGCACTGAAACCAGCTGTCATATCCCAGAATATCTTCTGGCATTGATTTCAATGTTAACTTGGATCAGGCAATTAAGAGTCAGTTCTTAATCACTTAAAAACCTGATAGGATAGACTAGGAATGAATGAGGCTTGAACAACTGAACTATTGTTCCAAGTTATCAATTCTTTGCCCATATTCTCAGGATTGTCTTATGTCTTATGCAGAGGTGGTATTCAGCAGGTTCTGACCAGTTCTAGAAAACCAGTAGTGGAAATTTTGAGTAGTTCGGAGAACCAGCAAACACCACCTCTGACTGGAGACTTTACAGTATCCTTCCCCTGCCATGCCGACCAAGCCACACCCACAGAACTGGTAGTAAAAATATTTGAATCACACCACTGGTCTTATGCCAAGGGTCTTAAAACTTGGCAAGTTTAAGACTTGTGGAGTTCAACTCCCAGAATTCCTAAGGTAACATGACTGAGGAGGAATTCTGGGAGTTGAAGTCCACAAGTCTTAAAGCTGCCAAGTTTGAAGACCCCTGTCTTATGCAGATGCTATTGAAGCATAATTTATAAATGTGTGTTTCCTTTATAAACTTCCTTGAATGTTGATGTTTGATGCTATTTCTTTTTGATATCAGAACAAGACTTGATACAAAACAAAAACTTACATTCTGGGAGAATGGTACAAATAGAACCTATCTCTATATTGTATTTCTTTTCCCCCTCCCCCCTCTTTAAATCCTGTTCTAAAATTAAACGGATCTCTGTTTCTGTGTCACAGAAGGTTCTTATCCAAATTCAACTTCATTCAGCAGGATATTGCAAATTTTAACTTGTGTTCTTATAACAAAAGTTTTTTACTTTCTTTTTTAATTAATCTTTCCCAGGTTTGTGTTTGCATTGTTTCATGGAAGTAACAGATGTTAGAAAGAAGTATTTCTTTCTATTTGTTGTAATTGCTATAAACTGGGATAGAACTTCTGTATTTTTCATAACTGGGGAGAAGGAAGAATCCGTGCAATTGTAACAATCCCCATTCTTGCAGAATTCCTCCCCTGTAACTATGAAAAACAAGAGGAACCCTATTTTATCTGAACAATTTCAAATATGCCATCTGTGTAAAAACAAATAGACATTTACAGTTCCACAGAGATGGAAAATATTTATCAACCGGAAAGTACTATGAATCATTAGTGTTTATCATCATTTCACTTTACAGCATTCCATTAAAATCCCACTTCTGATTTAAACCAAGATTATAACTTTCAAGAAAACAAATTCACATATATCAGAATACAATATTTAAATCCTAGCTAATAGTTCTAGTACATTTAAATTTACTCATCCTTTGCAGAAATGTTCTTTTTTAAATTGACAGCACTATATTTTCATTCTTTTACTTCAAATTCTAATTTAAAGATTAAACTTTTCGGAAGAAACATACAGAGATGTTTAATATCAGCTTCTTACTTACATTCTCATCAGTTTTTTTCCAGGGATGTAAAATTGCTTATATTTATTTTTAAGTACTTTAGGTCTAAATAATAAATGCTGTGCCAGCAAGGTAAAAGAGCATATAAGATTTGGAGTGTTTTTCCTAACACTAAATATAAAGTTATCTTTTCTACATAGAGGACAACATTTTGTTTAATCCCATTTTTTTCAAAACCAATATGTATTATTCTGATCATGTGGCTTTTAAGATCCCATATAGCATATAATACAAAGCTATTATAACAAATATTAAATAAACATTAAAGTGAAAAGAAATGAAGTATTATCCACTCCTAATACCCAGACTGTTAAAGAATAATTTTGGCAAGATTATCAAACCCATTATTATTCTGGCATGATCTACCAAAATTGGAAGTTTAGATGGATAAACATTTTACTTTTGATAAAATAATCTTGTAATTTGTCAGAATTGTTTTATCAATAAAGTAATTGTGAATGAACTGGATTAAGAATTTTCTTTCATTGGCAGGAATTTCTTCAAATTGTTCTTACTCGTAAAGTGGGAAGAGGGAGTTTGGGATCTGGTTTGCTGGTTTGCAAATTCTCACTGCTTCCCAGAAACACACAGATCATCCCATCCATCCATCCATCCATCCATCTATCTATCTATGTAGTGTGCTGCTGAATTCTCAATAACCCAGGTGGGGACTCACAGTTAACAAATTACAATAAAATTAGTAACAGGTGGCAAGTGCAACAGATCAGAGAGATTGAAGTGAAAAATCTCCCTTGCACCTGGTTGAAGAGCCCGCTCTCTTCATAGCTTTTCTAAACTATGTCTTTGGAAGAACCTCATTCCAGAAGGCACATACTGCTACAAAGTAGGCCTGCTTTCAGGTGACACCATTGTTTAATCGAAGGAACTCGTAAAGATTTCAGTGGAACAGACAATCAGAATTGCTTCTTGTCCATTTTGTCAGTGGTAAAGGTTTGCTGGACCATGGATGAAAAAAGCCCTGGCAGCAGGTAGCTTTGTTGGATGAGATCCATTGTCTTCTCTTGACTGTACTTTATTACGCACTGACTTTTATTTACTTTCCTATCTCAACTATGTTATGTGAAATTGCAGTTTAAAATACTAATTCCAGCTATGGACTCTGTATCATTTGTCGTAAGGTGCCACAAAACTCTTCGCTACTATTTCTTAAAGTTAATTTTGATTTGTGATTTTTGTTAAAAAAAAAAAAGGAGAGACAACACAGGAAATATTTTTTCCGTTTCAAGCTTAGAAAACAGCCTTTTCTGAAATGTTTTCTTTTGCTGTCTGAGTTGACAGCGTCCTAACAAAATCCAAACAAAACTGGCTTAACTGTTCTATGCTATGAAACAAAACTTGGATGCTGTCCAGTGTTCTAGCATAGAAAACGGTTGGGGGGGATTTTGTGCTCCCTAAATTATTTGCACAGAATTGCTATCCTCCTACCCAGTCTGCGGGAAAATTGTCTGAGATAACTTCAAAGAGAAAACAATGGAACCATTTTTTTTCCATATAGAAATTGTGTAATGTTTTCAAAATTATTTAAATTATGACTTGGCCAATCTTTCTTCAGCTGTTGACTGAGAGTGATCAGAATGAGCTGCTGTCCCACCTACTTAACAATATCAAGTAGAAATCTAGGCATATATTTTTCTAACACAACATGCTCAGAACAGCTATTTTAACACAAAATGGAATGTTAGTCCTCAAAATAAAGCTAAAAAGCAACAGAGCATCCAGTTAGCCAAGTACTGAAAGCAAATCCTCTTTTGAATAGATAATATATTAGGTCATGCCTCCCTTTCTTTATATACCGTAAAGCTCATGAGCATTTATGGTGATTGAAGAGACCCCACGTTATGGATGAATCCTATCAATGTCTTTGGTGGAGGGGACCCAAATTCAAGATCCAGTTGTGCCTGTTTTGGTGTTGTGTGTGTTCTGCCAAAGGATGATCAAGTCTGTCAACAGTGATAGAGCATGGGGTAAGATATATTTAGTGGGCACCTCCCTTCTTAAACAATCAATTCAATGAATGGAGGAAGAATGCCCTTCAGTGCCATAGCAAGTGTTCTGTGTGCTTACAGTTATCTAAGAGGGAATTAAGAAATACAAAATCAGAAAATGACCTTCAGATTTTTCAAACTGGCTTCACTTCAGAATTCTGGGCTATTCAAGTTTCTTAGAGTTGTAGAACATGAAAAAAAACTTACGATTGACATTTGATACACCTGGCTGAATTTCTAAAAAAAAGATTGAATGAAGCACTAGACTCTTGACTTCTCCAGAATTCTTATTTACTTGCCAGAATTGGATGCGAAAAGTTATTTAAATATGATTTTGTCAGCCAGGTTCCAAGAGCCCTTCCAAATGGGAAAGCTGATATAGCAGAAGTTGCGTTTCGTAGTGCTGCTTCCATTAAAATGTGTTTTTCCCAAATTACTTAAAGACACTTTTCCTTTTATTTTGCCCAGTATGTATTGCTTGCACCTAGTGACTTTCTGTTGGAAAGTATTTTTGAGTTATCGGTGGCCATTTCTATGTTGCTCTTAATTGCTCTGCTCTTCTTCTCTTTAACCTCTCTGCTGATCAAAACTCTGTTCTTTTTTCTCCATGCTGCTCAAAAGGAGACAAACAGTTCAGAAGAGTCAGAATGTGATGACCTTGACCCCAACACTAGCATGGAGGTAGACCATGATCCTTTCTATCCTCCCTCTCTTGAACCCAGTACTAACTTCCCCAGAGAATTGTATGCCTGTTTTGAAATAGTATCTATAAAATTCGGTGTCTAAACTAGAGGGTGACTGTAGTATACTGTAGATTCAGAGTGGAGTGCCTGTCCCAGACAGAAGATCTTAGATAGCAAACTATCTCTCATTTAATTTTAACAATATCCTTCTACATCAATATGAGAATTACATATAAGTTACCAAATTGTCTTGAGTTCATTCTGGAAAGATTCATTCTGTAAATGAATCCGGAACTTCCACTGTAAGCTAACACATCAATATGTACAATTAATGTCTCAACTGTTACGAATACAGCCGGTTTGTACTTCCTTGGTTCCACTGATCCAACTTTGAATGGGACAGTATAATATGCTAAATAATATGTAATGGGATGCATCTATTAATTAGAATTTTGATCCGACTGCAATAGATAAAGAACCATGATACTTCAGTATTTAAAACAAGGTCAATAGCAATCAGAAGTGCTTGCTGTTCTAGTGAAATGCAACTGCTGACAAATGAATACTAAGGACAAAAGTCCTGTAAGAGGACATATCAAGTAGTTAAAGCTTTCTCAAGAATCCCTGAGTTCTGGTACAAGATATTGAACGTGAAGTTACTTAATTCGCTTAGAAGACTCTGCATTGCAAAAGATCCTTTCCATTGAAAATAGTTGAATAATAAGTAAACAATAACATTACAATATGTAAGCACATAGATTAAAACCCAGAAGTGAGGAAAAATGGAAAAGATCAGGAGTCTCCAATCTTGGCAGCTTTAAGACTTGTGGATTTCAGCTCCCAGAATTACCCTGTCAGCCATGCTGGCTTAGGAATTCTGGAAGTTTTGAAGTCTTAAAGTTGCAAGTTGGAGGTCCCTGTTCTAGATGACAACACATCATTAAGCAAGTCTTTTTAGAAATGAAGCATCTGTCTGAGAGCTTAGAGATGAAGCACTTGTTATTGGGGAAAAAATACTGCAGAAAACCACTTGGCAATGATGTAAAAGTGCTTCTAATGTTTTCAAACAATTTGGAAAACATAAGAATATTAGACTTTCATAATATGTTTGGGATACCTGTAGAGCATACAGGTAAAGATATCTTACTAATATTTAATGGGACTATGCAAATCCTTCCAAAGAGGTATTTCACAATGCTTGGGTGTATGTACAAAAATCTATTCATATCCACAAATTCCAGTAATGATGTAGCTACTTTACTGATCTAAAGAATAGTGCATTTCACAAATTCTTTTGAATTGTAGAAGACTTCTTTCTAATAATGTACATAGTCTTTAGAATGCCTAAAATCTCTATTCCTTTACCAATTCATAAATAAAAGCTAGATTTGTGGATTTCAGGTGATACATAGGCCAGCCCTGAAGGCCTACCTGCCCACTTCCTTACTGTGTTTACTTTTGGCTAAGCAATACTAATGCTGATATCAGAGTACTTGCTGTGCCTTGCAATTATAGTCTCTTTTAAAAGCCTTTTAATAGAATATCCATTGCTGTTGCTTTGCCAATTCATTCATGTAAGGTTAAAGCCAATGAAAAAAGAAGAAAAAAGGAACAAAACAAAATGCAGCAGTAATGTTTGTTTGGATGAGGCAAGGGAGAGGATTTAAAATGCTGCTGTTCAGGTATTAACAGCAGTAGTAAACTCTATGTGAGCACAAATAGAAAGTTTTCCACGTATTTTTCTTACATTGTCCCCATGAAAATAGAACAAATCCCTCACTACCAATTTGTTTCTTGGCAGAGACCCCTTCTGTGTCCATTATATATTTGTGTTGTCCAACTTGCCTCAAAAGACTGTTGATTATGGTGCTACTTTGATGTACATAAAGCTGCCGTAATTCTTCCATGAAACTCACTCCATTATGTTCCTCTATATCTAATGGTTAAATTAGTAATGCTATAGTGTTCCCCAGCTAATTGTTTATGTCTTTTAGTGAGTATACATAAAACAGAAACTATGTTTTGCTTTAAATGGAATATGCCCATTATGTTCTAGTAACTCAGCCCTTAAACACTGATATTTGATGACCTAAAGCATACCATCCCAGATGTCTAAGAACAGATGTTTAAGATCCATTCAGTTGCAATTCTAAATAAATATATGAGTTTTGCAAGGTTATTTCCTAACTTGGATTGAAGTCCCAGATAATTTTCTTCTCAAGAGTGACTTTTTCAACCACTGTTTGCTCCTGAAACTGATGTTTGTAGTAAAGAAGAAAAAAAGAGCGAAGAACGGTTCATCTGATGTTCAGGAGGCCCTCAGGCAAGAAAAACTCAACTAAAAACATATTGTTGATCCTCACTGAGTCTATCCAAGCAGTAGATTGACAGGGTGGAAAAGACAGAACTATTTCATCTCCAGCAAATGTTTGTGTCCCACTGTCAACATCTTCCCCAGGTTAAAGCAAATTAATATAGCTCTTTTCCTGCTTCCTTAGTTTATTTTTTCTACAGTTTTGCACAATGTTGCATTACTTCATTAGTACTCCACAATGGTTTAGTTTTTTTTTTCTTTTTCTTTTTGCTATCTTTCCCAGATTCGGTCCTCATAAACTTTTGGGTGTTTTTTGCAAAGAAAATGATTTATGAAATACATTCCATTTTGCAGCATTAATAAATCAGAATGAAAGGCTGCTACCTAATTGCCTCAATGTGCTAAGGTTCCTAGTGTTAATGCATTCCTTTGAAACCTGTAAGACTTGTTTCTAAATCTGCAGATATGTGTTCCATACTGGTGTTTGCGTGCTTCAGCCTGAATTGTGGGCTATATGTTATGACATAGCTTGTCAAAATCCATTAAAATGAATGGCAATATTAAAGAAAGGCAATCAATTTAAGATGCCCAGAATCCAAAAATATTCAAGGCTTGGAGCATTTGGGCCTTTAGGTTTGTTTAGAGAAATGTTATCAAGAACAGCTACAAGATACTCAGCATCATTGGTAGATCAAAAACCATTCAATTTTATTCGGTTTAATGTGTGGGGAGAAAAATACAACAAATTTCCTGTATAGGTGAAAGAGAACACCTGGAGAAAAGAGATAGCTAACTTCAGCCTGGAGGCCATGTCCAGGCCTTGTTTGTTTGGGGCTCTCCAAGGCCCTAAGGTAAAAAAAAAAAAAGCTAAAAATTTCACCCATGTCATAGTAAGCGAGACCATGTTTTGGAACAATTAAAACAATACTTATTACCATCTAAAGAGGTGGGGATGAGGCCACATCAGGTTATTTATAACCTAAATTGTATCATATGTTTGGGGGAAATGATCGAGATTGGGAAGATGCCATCCTCATTAGGACTGCCATTTTATCTTTTCTTCACCCCATCACCAATATTTTTCATGACAGAAATACCATAATTAGATTCTTTGTCATCAACGTTTCATTTTTAGATAAAGCTTTGGAATGTGACCTTTCTAATCAAAGTGGGCAGCATATTTGTCACCAGAATTAATATTTTACTGTAATTGTTTTAGCCACAGGGAGTTTAGCAATGTGATCCCAGAAGGAGCAAAGCTGAAATGTCCAGGGTTGGTTGGGTGTTGTTATTTTTTTCAAATTATGTGAGTGACTGTTCACACATGTGCAGTTAAAAGACAGGAAAATCTATTCAACTGTTTGCCTTTTTAAAGTAGTTTCACAACTCTTACAAAAGTGTAAGAACTATAAATGGCCCGTGGTCATAATTTGCCCACCCTTTCTTAACTGTGATTATTAATAATTACCTAACAGTAACAAATAGCGCTGCCTATTAATCTTGAATCAACAAGGCCGAAAACTTCCAGCTGGAAAACTCTTAATTGAAATAGGGGCATTGTCCAATAAAATAACTTTTTATTGGACTGCTGTAACAGTTTAACCATTAATCCAGATATCTTGGCACATATATGCCCTCTGCTGCTGAAACAAGTCTAATTTCTAGCCTAGGGTTTCAATGCATTTGTTACAATATCACTAATGGTACAAATTCCTAATTAGGCTGGATTATTTTCGGTGGATCTGATTATATTGGATAAAGATACTTCATCAAAGATTTAATTTAAAAAGCTAAAGCGAAATGCTGAATGTGTTCACTGTAAATTTCAAATACTTTTGTGGCCAGGGCTGTTTCTATCACAGGTTTTTCTTTTTTTCAAATAAGTATGATATTTTTGATAAATGCAATTTCCTTGTGTGTCTTTTTAGTTCTCACAATGAGTTTATAAATACCAAGTAGAGGAACACACTACATGAGAATAGTTCATACTTTAAAATTATCATTTTCTTGAAGGCAATTCCAGATCAGTATGAAGGCTTATTGGAAGGAAATTATTTAGAGTTTAATGGATTTTGCCTAAAGGTTCTCAGGTACAAAATAAGTAAAAGTCCTAATCTAGTGGGTAAGATTGAATTTCTACCAATTTCTACCAATCAGGTAAAATAATTTTTACCATCGGGTTTGTCCTGATAGTAAGTGCAAAGTACAAATACAAAAAAATTTCTTCACTTTCTTTGCAAATCATCCTGTCTCTGATGGTGCTACAGAATGACAAAAAAAGAATGGATTGCCATGAAGTAATCAGACGTGGAGAGATTTTGAAACAACCAGTTTATTCAAAACCACTGGAGTATCTGAGATTTCTGAATTAAAGATGAGCAAACTCTACTTATTATTTTATCTAAAGCACTTGAGTACAAGTAGAGTCCTGGACTGTTTTGCTCAATCTGCTATTTTAACAAGGTGATTCTTAGGTGTGTGAGGATTAAATGTAGTGCTAAATATGATCAGATAACAACTAGAGCTTTGCAGCACTTCAGAACCGATTCCAGAGAGTTCTTTAGCATGATGTTTTTTTAATCAATGAATACTTCAGCTTCAACCATAACAACACAAGAGCACACAATAGATACAAACCCAAGGTTAACCTCACCAAACTTGATTGCAGGAAATACGACTTCAGCAACAGAGTGATCAATGTCTGGAATACTCTACCTGACTCTGTGATTTCTTTCCCAAACCCCAAAAACTTTAATCTTAGACTGTCTACTATTGACCTCACCCGCTTCCTAAGAAGTCTGTAGGGGGTGTGCATAAGCACACCAATGTGCCTACCGTCTCTGTCCTATTGTTTCTTTTATTTTTCTTATATATACCCATTTCATGTATTCATAACTTTGTATATACTTATACCTATTATCTTGTAAGCAATTGACAAATAAAATAAAATAAAAATAAAATGATCTCAGCAAAAATCACAGCTGGTTTAAAGAATTGCAAAGAGATGCTTCTGTTGCACTCCTACTTACTTTAAACCACCTGTTTGGAATGGAATCCAAAGTGCTATAGAACTCTAATATGCCTATGGAGATTCTCAGTCATCAAGGTCATGGCTGTCCTAAAGGTGCTTTTTTAAGAGGCAACTGGACTTTCTACTTTCTCTTTGAAGTTGATTCACTTCTCATCCAAGAAATTTTTTCAGTTCTGACTGGATGAATGGAAGAATTTATATTTCTTGCTGGCAACTGGTCATTTGCATTCTTTTAAAGAGTTGTTGAGATCACTTGGAGGTCAAGAGCCTGCACCTGTGTTCAATAGTGAAGGGACCCAGGGCAGAAAATACCCTGCAGAAAGCACAGCTCCACAACAACAGAGTCCTTTCAGCAGTTCCAAGAAAGCTCCTCACCCATTTGCACAACTCAGGTGACCCTGAGACACAGTCAAACCTCCAAGGGGCTTCAATGATCTCTAAAAAGATTGTGAATGACCAGCTGTCTGCAAGGAATATAAATCCATTCCCCACCATTCAGTCAGAGCTGAAGAAGCTTCTTGTATGAGAAGCAAAACATTTTCAAAGAAAAACAAAGTACAATGCCTCTTGAAAAAGCATCTTTAGAACTCCCAATAGCTGCAGGAATTATTTGATTCCCAGCCACTCATGAAGACAATTTGCTGATCATGGGAAGTGAATGGGAGGAAAGATCAAATATTATGGGCAGTAAATCTATGGTTCATTTACAAACAAGTCAGAGGTGGTATTCAGAGGTGGGTCTGACCAGTTTTGGAGAACCGGTAGCGGAAATTTTGAGTAATTTGGAGAACCGGAGATAACCTTCCCCCAGAAGTGGGGAGGGAATGGAGCAGTGGTGGGATTCAATTCTTTTTACTACCAGTTCTGTGGGGCATGGCTTGGTGGGTATGGTGTGGCTCAATGGGTGTGGCTTGGTGGGTGTGGCAGGGAAAGGATACTGCAAAATCCCATTCCCTCCCCACTCCACTAACCTGCTTTCCAGCTCCGTTCTCTGTGCAGGGCAACAAAAGAAGACCCAGCCAATCAGATGGGACTCAGGAGGCAAATAATAGATGGGGCAGGGCCAGTCAGAGGTGGTATTTGCCGGTTCTCCGAACTACTCAAAATTTCCATTACCGGTTCTCTAGAACCGGTCAGAACCTGCTGAATACCACCTCTGAAATGGAGATTTTACAGTATCCTTCCGCCATGCCCACCAAGCCACACCCACCAAGCCATGCCACACTCCTCAAGACACGCCCACCAAGCCACATCCACAGAACCGGTAGTAAAAATTTTTGAATCCCACCTCTGAAGCAAGTACATTCATGACTGCTAGCTCATTTCTGCTCTTTTAAAAATCTTTTCAAGATTTTTAAAATCTTGAAAAGATCTGGCCAATTGAAGGATCCTGCAATCTTGATATAGCGGTCAGAAGGGGCTATTACAATAAGCACAACATTCAGAATGAGACTTCTCAGGATGTACTTTCAGTTCCTCAGTATTTTTAAAACTTATATCTCTCTGAGAGCATTTTCTTTTTACAATAACCAATTAAGTAAACCTTTTCTATTTCTTGTTCGTGTGTGTACATATTTATATATTTTTCAGATCATCAACCCAAATTTCATCCAGGAAGGTGAGTTAAAAACATAAGCTTGTCAAGTCTTTTATTTTTCCATGCTTAAAAAATGAAAAGGGAAATAATATTATTTTCCCAAACATACCCTGGGTAATTTTGTCTCAATAATGACAGGCATGATATTAAGTACATTCTTACTACAGTCCCAAAGAATATATTTGAGAACAAATTAAACTGACTTTGCTTTCCCCATAAGATAATTTAAACTACAGTGTATGAATTGCTACAATCCGTAAATTACAGGATGGCAGAAAAGAGATCCAGAAATCAGTGTCCAAAATTTTTCAGCTCAGATTTGGTAGTTCAAATTATAATTCATTTTATTTCATTTATTTTTAGCTTAGCGCTTTTCAAATTATTCTGCGGCTTTTTTTTTGCTTTTATTTTGCTTCACATTTATACAAACTTGCTATCTGCCTTTAACATTGTTTTTGATTAAATTAATATACTTGCCTTTTCATTAAAATATAAACACCCATGCTGCTTACATTTTTGAAAACAATGAAACAACCCAAGTATCCAGAAATGCCAAAGATAAAAACCAATCAAAGTACAAATAGTTGGGAAAATATATCCCATAATTCTATTTTGAAATCAATGGAAGACTTGAATGGCCAGATTAGGAATAGATTGTAATGGAGAAAACCAATCTATGTAGTCACTAAAAGTTGACATTGATTGGATGGCAGATTATAATCACATCTATTTCAAAAAATTTACAAGCATGGTTTTATGAGGAAATTCACCACAGATATTGTTTAAAATGTTCAGTATATTAATATATAAGAATTCAATGTTGTATTATGAAAAAATGTGCTTCATATTAAAGTTGATCCAAGGTGAAGCATGGTGGTAAATCTTCTAAGCTCTTTGAGGACTTCTCTTTTCCCATTTCTGAAAACATGCCTCAGAAATGGGAAGATGGAGGAATATTTTTCCTATTGTCTGTGGAGCAGGAGTATTCTTGGGCCAAAAAAACATGACTCCTTGCTTGACAGCTGTTTCAGTATTTCAAATGAAAATCGTTGATGTCTCTTGTGAGAGTGATGTGTCTCTGTGTATGGCATTTACTCCAGTTGCTCCTGAGTTTCTCGTGCCCTTAGTGGATATCACTTGCTTACTTGGAGACACCGTAATGTTGCAATGCAAAGTCTGCGGGCGGCCCAAACCAACCATCACCTGGAAAGGACCGGATCAAAACATACTTGACAATGACAGCAGCACCGCTGCCATTACAATGACCTCCTGGTATGTTCAATCTTTACATTCAGGATTCTTCTGAAACAATGAATGTATTAAGGGGGCTATTGAATCAATACAGCAAATCTGTGTAATTGTAATTAAGGAAAGAGAATTAATTTCATAAACCAAAATTTAAAAACGGTTCTGATCTTCAGTTCCTCATAACCCACATCAGTGAAGAGGGATATAGGGGCAGGGGGCAAACCCAACTCCCTGCTATAGGAACAGGCAACTATTTTGTCAACCGAGACTATAATTTATATTGTGATGGAATATAGTAAGCAGGTAGGTCCCAGAAGGGAGGCAGTGCATTCCAGAGGAGTAAGAAGCAACTTAGTCTATATATTATTTATAAAAGAAAGAGGATGACATCAGATCCTCCCTAATAGTTCACAGGGTATATTGCACATGCTGAGAGTCGACTCCTCAGCCTAGCAAGATTTTGTCGGGTGTGTGTTAAACCTATATGTAGCAGTAGCAGTTAGACTTTAGAGCCCTCTCTAAGTGGTTTACAGAGTCAGCAAATTGCCCTCAACAATCTGGGTCCTCATTTTACCGATCTCTGAAGGATGGAAGCCTGAGTCAACCTTGAGCTGATGAGAATTGAACTGCTGGCAACTGGCAGTCAGCAGAAGTAGCCTGCAATGCTGCATTCTAACCACTGTGCCATCACAGCTCAGCTTGGATTTCATCACATGTCATTTTTGGTTTTGGGCTGAAAAATAGTGAGAAAGTTGAGTTATGCCTACATGGATAGGGCCAGGTGTTTTTAAGATTTGGAAAGGTGTTCCTTTTAGAAAAAAAAATAGTAGAAATGATAGCTTAATTAATAGGTTTCGTGTGTTTCCCACCACAAGATGACCTTGCAAAAACTGAAAGGATTTTGGAAGCTGCAGAAATAGGATTTGAAAAGGCTGGTTACCATTCCTACTTACTTATTGTGTCAATTTTTTTTTATTAAAAAAGTGAACAGTATTTCAAGAGAAGTTACATCCGATGATAACTATTCACAGGCAGACAACCTGGGTACCTTCTATTTGCACCTTTATATTCTGTTATAAAGATTGGTGGCCCTCAGAATACCTTATCATTGCAATCAATTTCATAAATCAGTGAAAAGAAGTCATGTAGTTTTGAAAAATAGATCAAAATGTTTGGAATTTAAAAAATTATCTGAATTATTTTCACAAGCTCATCTAACAGCAAGCATGTTGGACCACAATGGGAAACAACGACTAAAAGGATCTTGTTACTTAAAATTTCTCCAAATAATGTGATAGCTACTAATAGATCCAACAGATGAATATAGACATATTCACACATTAAACTGGTTGGAGAGTATATAAACCAGATAGATTGAAATCAGATAGTTAAGACAATTCATCTGAAGAAAAAAAAATCCTAGAAATAGAAGCCCATATCTATTATCACTAATGTATTTCATTAAAATACAAAAAAACCCCACATTACTTTGTTAAGAGAGGTGTTAATCAACTTCTCAATCAAACCATACAATTTGCCATAATAAGTCGTAGGAAGGAAGAGGTTTGGTCACATGCCCAACCTTTCTTCAAAACAGTGTACGCCAGTAATGGTATTCATCTGGTTCGCACTAGATCGGGCAAACCGTTAGCAAGGATTTGGCATGAGTCGCTGAACCAGTAGTAAGTTCTGGATGGCCATGCCCCAACCCAGTTGCTGGCTTGCTTGGCCCACCCACCTGATGCTCACTCATCCTGCCTGCCTGACACTGGCCCCTTAAGGTATTTCTCTTTTTTTCCTTCCCAACAATCAGCTGTTCATACGATTAGCTGTGCCAAGATTCCCTTTGCTGAGGCCCAGGAAAGCAAAAAATGGAGGGGAGGGGCTCAGCCCCCTCCCTTTTTTGCCTTCCTGAGCCTCAGAGGAGCCTTCTGGGAGCAAAAATGCCCCCCCAGAGGCTCCTCTGAGGCCAGGAAGGCCCCCAAAATTGGTGGGGGGCAACTACAAAAAAGCAAAAAAAAAAGAGCCATGCCCACCAAGCCATACCCACAAAACCAGTAATAATTTTTTTTGAATCCCACCACTGGTGTACGCCCTATATCAAGTGGAATTCGAGGAGATTTTTACACCATTTTCAAAGAAAAGTCCAAATCAGAATTGATTTGATCCATAAAACTTCCTGAAAATATGATGCAGTATATATCAGTTGCTAAAGCAATATTCTTGTAAGGGCTCCTATTGCATTTTAATAAACCTTGTTAAGATCCATGGCTGGATAAGAATATCCTCATGGCATAAGAAGGAAAAGGCTTCCTAAAGATTCCTTTGCACCTCTACGAGGAAATACCTTCTGTAAGACATCACAATTGCCGTATGGCAGGTTTTTCTGGCCCTTCGTCAATCTCAAGAATTTATGCTGATTCCGGGAAAGGAAGACAAGTTTAGGCCTGTGCTCTGAAAGTTGCTAACAACTGCATGCATTTAACTATCACTATTGGAACACAGAGGAGAGCCCCAACAATGGCATGGGAGATGGGTTCATTATTCTGTTTTTGGCCCATAGGAACTTTCCATCTGTTCATTTCATTGTATCATTTCCACCTTCATCTGCAAAGTTTAATAATCCTATGTTACTGTAAGTCATCCATTGTATGCATCATTGGGTATGACTGCTGTGTTTGTATAGGTCTTTTGATAAACAGTAAAAGAAGGTTAAAGTAAAAGTAAAAGAAGGGGGAGGCAGTGGCTCAATGGATAAGAAGCTGAGCTTGTCGATCAGAAAGGTTGACAGTTCAGCAGTTCGAATCCCTAGCACCACGTAATGGAGTGAGCTCCCGTTACTTGTCCCAGCTTCTGCCAACCTAGCAGTTTGAAAGCATGTAAAAAAATGCAAGTAGAAAAATAGGGACCACTTTGGCGGGAAGGTAACAGCATTCTTTGCGCCTTCGGCATTTAGTCATGCCAGCCACATGACCATGGAGATGTCTTCAGCTCTTCAGCTTTGTAACGGAGATGAGCACGTATGTATGAGGGGAACATTTACCTTTAAAAGAAGGTTAAGAGTCAAAGGAATGTCCAAGTGTAAACATAGCTGCACTGTGATCTTAGTGTTCAGTTACCTTAAATCATGTTGGTTTGTGTCTCAAACACCCTGGAAGTGAGTTCTTCAGCATCTCTTGATCAGAATTGGGGCTGATAGATTGAATTCTGTGCTTTCTGGAGACCTCTCCCTATGGCTGCCCTGGAGAACTGGGACATTCACAACAAGGCAGGCAAGATGGGGTTGGTTAGTCATATAATGTACCTTGAATAACATACCCACAAGAGGCTCTTCTGCTTCTTCCAGCTCATTTCTGTCTTTGTTGTTTTCTAGATACAAAGTTCTGGGTACAGCCATTGTCTTTATCTCCTGTCTATATGGAGCAAGGAGCATACTTGGGAATAAATATGGTATTCACGGCTAGAGTTCTTTTTTTTTAGCCAAATGTTAGCTTCCTACTAAAAAATTATATTTAAAAAAATCCTTGGGAGGAGAGAGACTAGTAACAAGAACCTTACTTCACATAGGCTCCAAATTCCAGATCTGCACAGTATGAATAAACCATATAGTTATCGTGCAAAACTATTCCATTTTTTCAATCATTACAACCCCAATCACATTCATTAAACAGGGCAGTATGAACCAATATCCATTAGTAAATTATTTCTTTTCTTTTGTGTGACTACTGTCCATAAGATCAATGAAAAGAGCACATCTTGTCTATTTTTCAATTGGTTCTCACTTTCCAGGTCAATTGATATTGATTGATTGACTTGATTTGATTTGCATAGTTCCCATCTCAAACCCGTGACTCTAATTACCAGAAACACTGAAACAGTGAAGTTCTGGGAAAGAAACCACTTGACAGAATTTCAATTTAAACTTTTGACTTCTGTGCCCTTCTAGTGAATCAGGTGACATAACCCTAAAGATCTGTAATGTGATGCCTCAGGACAGTGGCATTTACACCTGTGTGGCCACAAATGAACTTGGGACAGCATCCACATCCGCGACGATCAAAGTACAAGGTAATGGGTTTTCCTTTCATTTAGAAGCCAAGGACATGAGGCCTCCCGTATAAAACCTTTTATAGGTTTGTTTGATGAAATGTTATTGATTTTAATCATGGTGTTTCAGGAGGAGCAGGTAATAGGGTAAACAAAGGCCAAGTTCCCCCCTAGTAATAGTAGTAGCATTAATAATAGCAGTTTGCTCATTTACATGGAGGGAGGGAGGTTTCTGCAAATGTCAACGAGAATGCAAGTGGGCCGCACTTTAATTGGACGTATTTGGAAAGCATCATTTGCTTGAAAACATGCATTATTATATGTATAAGAAATTTCTGTAAGAAAATAATGGTTATATGGTTTCTCATCTTGGACTTATGGCCTGAGAAGCTTGAGACAGAAAGGATTTTTAAACTTCTCTACATACTCAGATTTTATAGCCACAACAAAGGGCCACCATCCTGCTTTGACCTTAGCTAATCCCCCTTAAAGCTGAGAAATGTGAGATGGTACAGACTTGGCTGGAAGGCCAGGAGGCCATATCTAAGATGAGGGCTACATCTGGAACTTGAATCCTAGAAGGAGGTAGCAGCAAGCCATGTCTATACTGCTGCCCCAAATACATGAATACAGTCAGCAGAAGTCAGACTCTGGGAGTGAACCTATAGAGGCTTTAGAGCAGGAGTGTCAACTCGTGTCCTCTCATGATGTATCAGGACTTTTTTTTCCCCTTCGCTAAACTGGGCGTGGGCGTGGCCAGCATGCGGGCCACGAGTTTGACATCCCTGCTTTAGAGACTTCTTCAGCACATACCAGAGGTGGCATTCAGCAGGTTCTGATCAATTCTGGAGAACCAGTAGCAGAAATTTTGAGTAGTTCAGAGAACCAACAAATATCACCTCTGACTGGAGATTTTATAGTATCCTTACCCTGCCACACCCACCAAGCCACACCCACAGAACTGGTAGTAAAAAAAATTGAATCCCACCACTGGGACATACCATTTGAAACTGCATGTTATCAATTGCAGGTTTAAATTTTTCCTTTTCATTTTAAAAAAACACCCCACTTTGAAAGGCTGATATGCCATTTTTCAAATGCAAAATTGGGTTTTGAGGTAAGTTTACAAAGATTATTGCCCCTTGAAAAATGGTAGTACTTTTCTTTCTATGATGTAGCATTAGTAAATAGAGGGCATATTTAATCATTTCCGCACCTGCCGATTTTGGTAACTCTCTGCTTTCCCACACCCATACACCTCTACATTAGCAATCAACAGAAGATTTCAAGATCTCATGATCTATCCATTTCATACATATGTTCCTTCCACAAGGCATAAACTTTAAAACAGTCTTTCTCAACATTAGCAATTTTAAGATGTGTGGACTTCAACTCCCAAAATTCTCCCAGATAACAGATAGGGACTTTGTTGGTCATCTTGTCCTCCACCCAAGTGGGAGACCATACATTTCTGACAAATGGCAGTCCAATCTCTTCTTGAAAGTCTCAAGTGATGGTGCTCCCACAACTTCCGAGGGCAAGCTGTTCCATTGGTTGATTGTTCTCACTGTCAGAAAGTTTCTCCTTATTTCCAGGTTAAATCTCTCCTTGTTCAGTTTCCATCCATTATTCCTTGTCTGGCCTACAGGTGCTTTAGAAAATAGCTTGACCCCTTCCTCCCTGTGGCAGCCCCTCAAATATTGGAAGACCGCTATCATGTCTCCCCTGGTCCTTCTCTTCACTAGACTAGCCAAGCCCAGTTCCTGCAACCGTTTTTCATATGTTTTAGTCTCCAGTCCCCTAATAATCCTGATTGCTCTTCTCTGTACTTTTTCTAGAGTCTCAACATCTTTTTTTATAGTGTGGTGACCAAAACTGAATGCAGTACTCTAGGTGTGGTCTTACTAAGGCTTTATAGAGTGGTATTAGTACCTCACTTGATCTTGATTGTTAAGTGCCAAGTGACTGATAATAACTTGACATAATAACTTAATATATAGCAGGAAAACATGCCTGCCTCCTTCCATTTTCTTTGCTTTTTTCTGAATTTCAAATACCCTTTAAAAGTTACACCTTTCCAATATTTAGGTAAAAGAGATTACTGATTATAATCAGCAATTACATTAAGCTGCATTAAAATAATGCATTTTAAAATTAGATTATGTTGAATCAGAAATGTAATCTGTCTTGTAGGTTACATTTCTTTAAAAAACTGGATTAAAGAAATACTTCTAGGAGAGAAATTAACTCTTTCCCATGACTTTATTTTCCCGATTGTTTGCTCCTCAGATGTTCTTTTTGCTCTCTAACTGGGACTCCAAAATTCTCCTCTAGTTCTCTGCTAATCGTTTCTTTCTTCTCTCTTTCCCCATCCCAGGGGTTCCAGCTGCCCCAAATCGGCCTATTGCTCAGGAAAGAAGTTGCACTTCAGTGATTCTCCGCTGGCTGCCTCCATCCAGCACGGGCAACTGTACTATTTCAGGCTACACAGTCGAGTACAGAGAAGAAGGTGCAAGCATTGTGAGGCTTTTGCGTGGGAAAACCTGAATTGTGTACCTGTTGTATATTTATTTTACCACTGAATTTTGTAGTTAACACAATCACACGTTTCCCCTGCACTATGGTTATAGACAAATTTTCATGGCCCTAAATATCGACTATTTTTATTAGCACCATCTAGTATTGCTGATAAGGCCAGAGAAAAACAAGCTGCCATAATTGCTATTTGGTCATAGGTAGAGTCATCATGTGATCAGACCCAATTTTGCAACCATTTTTACAATGACTATAAAACAAGTCTCTGTGGTCATTTAAGTAAACCACATGGTTGTTCAGGTAATACAAGTTCCACAATTGGCATTTTTTTGCTGGCAAAAACCTTTCTATAATTAGGATCATGTGACTGCAGTATATTGTAACCAGTCATAAATATGAGCTGGTTACCAAGTGCCCAAATTGCAACCATGTGATTCACTTCAGGGGATGGTACAACAATTTGTAATGTTTATAAATGCAAATACAAGTCGTAAGCCCCTTTTCCAAGGTCACTGTAACTTTGGACTGTTGTTGAACAAATGATGATATAGTTGATTACTATGTGTACTGCTAGCTTTTACTCTACCATTCTTCCTTTCTGCTATGGCTGCAAGAAGGACAATTGGAATCTAAAGCAGGCAAAGGTGATCAGAGCTTACTCTAGGTTTTAAATTGTTTTTATTACCAGTTCTGTGGGTGTGGCTTGGCGTGGCAGGGGAAGGATACTGTAAAATCTCCAGTCGGAGGTGGTGTTTGCTGGTTCTTTGAATTACTCAAAATTTCCGCTACCGGTTCTCCAGAACTGGTTAGAACCTGCTGAATACCACCTCTGGTTTTAAACCTCTGTATTTGTCTTAAAAGGGAAAGAAGGCAACCAGGTAGAATAGGTGGCAGCCCTAACAACTGATCCTCCCCTTTCCTATTTTTTTTCCTCTTAACTCCCTAATGAAAGGATAGAATAATAATAAAAAAAGAACAATTGCAGGACTGCAAACTCTTGAAGTCAGCAACGGGTTCTAGTGCTGGCTATGAAAGGCTCAGAACTCCAAGGAAGCTTCACTAATGTTAAAGTTCTCTGTTCCTGCTGAGAAGTTAAGCACCTGGATTAAATCTAGCATCTTCGTTTCCAGTTGTTCCTCTTGCAGGTGTGTGAAAACATCTGATGAGCTTTACCAGCAGTCCACTATGCCATTAGTGTCTAATCTGACAATGTCTAGGGCTGACT
Organism: Bungarus multicinctus; assembly: GCA_023653725.1. Taxonomy (NCBI): domain Eukaryota; kingdom Metazoa; phylum Chordata; class Lepidosauria; order Squamata; family Elapidae; genus Bungarus; species Bungarus multicinctus. The sequence continues at coordinate 43,501,498 of CM042838.1, read as the reverse complement.
GATTCCAGTCCATTGACTATAGAAAGAAATGGCGGGGGTGAGGTGGAGTGGTCTTCTACACAAAACATCTTGCACCTTTACATCTTAGAATTTAGTAACTGGGGAATTGCTATCTTACTGTGGCCTCTTTATTTAAGGAACAGCTGACCTGCATTCTTGTGTTTCTTTCACCTACTTTCCATTTTATTGTACTTCCAAATTATGGCATGTGTGTGCACCATACATCAAAAGTCCCGAAAAGTCCTTTGTAAGTAAAAAATATCGGATGAGTCTCAATAAATGGCAAGCATTGTTCAAGCTGCATTGCCTAATATAATTCCTGTCACTCTTCAGCTTTCTATACTAAAAAATTTGTCAGAAGTATCTCAGTAAAACTGGAGATGAAATTACAATAGTCCCTTAGTATCACTAAGCACATGGACCTCAATTGACTCCATATCTCCCTTCACCACAGAATTACCACAGTCTATCTTCTCAGTCCTTGCCTTCCCTGCTCTCCATCCATATCACTCCAAGTCCAACATATTCATGTTTCTGTTAGAAGAAAGTTCTGTTCTGTTCCATTCTATTCCACTCCACTCCTGTCCTGTCCTGTTATCTTCTTCTATCCTTCATTCACTAAAATGGTGGATGTGGTTCCCAAATCACCATTCTTCCTGTAGTATTATCAGTATGACACAAAAGCCGGATGTTCCACACATGTCTGGATAGTTTCCTTGTCTCTTGTTCCCCCTCACTTTCTACAAAGGGCTCTTCCACCCTCTTTTCTAATCAAGCAAAGCTACTGAAACATTTTATACTTATCTAAGTTTTAAAGGAGCTTAGGAATCCTGCAGAACAGAGCTTCAGATGCATTTGGCATCCTGTTCCTTAAGGAGAACAAGGGAAGTGGGAAAATAGATTGTTATGACAACAAATGGGGCACTCTCAAGTTTGTAAGGCTCCATGGATGGGCCTACAATCTTAAGACACACCACTAATAAAAGACTGGAAATAACATTTCTTCTGTTTAATCAGGGGTTTCAAACTTTTTCAGAACAGCTTTAAAAAATCCAAATCCCCAAACTCCTGATCAAGAGGCCAAAAAAAAGTTATCTGCCAGAACTTTGGTTGCATTTGATAATTTGTTGAGGGTGGGGGCTATTATGTGTTGCCTTAATCTTTTCAGACAACTCAATCAACTTCTCACAGAACCCTAAAATTCTATAGAATACAGTGGTACCTCTACTTACGAAAGTTTCAGGTTACGAAACGTGTCTTCGGGAAAATATCGGCTCTACTTACGAATATGTTTCAGGATACGAAAGCCTCTGTTGGAAAATGGCGCGTCTGAGCTGCGTTGCCATTGGTTAACTTCCTGGCATGTCTTCCTGGCTAGGAGGGCTCTGTGCGCATGCACCGCGCCACGTTCTCAGTCTCGCGCCAGCAAAGCAGGAAGAACGAAGCAGTACAGTTCAGGGGCTTGGAACGGATTAGGATATTTAAAGGTAAAGTGTGCCTCTACTTACGAAATTTTCAGGTTACGAAACGCCTTCCGGAACGAATTAATTTCGTAAGTAGAGGTACCACTGTACCACTTTTTTTAAAAAAACCTAAATTGATTAAATTTTAGATTCTACTGAAACCAGGCTGAAGACTGAGATGAAAATACCTCAACTCTTCCTGAGATCTACTTGTAGGAGGATTTTAACTGGAGTGCTTTCTTTTTAACCACCTGTGACTGAAGGCTAGTCACCTTTATCACCAAAAAGTAAATATGTAATTACATTTAAATGTTGGTTATTTTCTCTCTTTAGTCTTTTCTCTTTCTTCATACCACACAGGCTCCCAGATCTGGCAGCAGTCTGTTGCCTCAACTTTGGACACCTACCTCGTTATTGAAGACCTCACGCCTGGCTGTCAGTACCAGTTCCGGGTCAGCGCCAGCAATCCCTGGGGAATTAGCTTACCCAGTGAGGCCTCTGAATTTGTGAAACTCCCAGAATACGGTGAGCCTTTATTCAAAGAGGAGAGCTGACTTTCAGAATGGAAAACTCCACTAATGTAACACTTCAAAACTCTAGGCTGGAGTCCTTGGTCGAGAATCAACATTTCCTGGGAGTTCAAGCTTCACATGGTTCATATTTTGTTGCCCGCTATGAAAAATTGGAGAGAGATGTATGCTAACAAGTCTTCCTACGTTCAGATCATTTTATGTTGGTGCAGCTGGTCTTTTGAAAGTGCAGCACGGGGTTTATAATACTTACCTTGCTGGCAGCCATCCTGTGAATAATTGAAGAGTTTTCAAAAAGGTGCTTTGATTTGGCAAAACTTTGATTGACGGCTCCCTCCAAAGAGAAGCAACATCTCTGGTCAAATAGGCCCTTGCCCATTCATGTGCAGAGTTTTCTCCAGACTAAAACAATGGTTGTCTTGAATCACACACACACACACACACACACACATACCGTGGATTGAAATATCACAGGGGAGCAATTTGCTTTTTCAAATGGAGGCACTGCTTTGAATCAGATTGCTTCAATGACCCAATCTGAAGCAATACTTTCAGATAACAGATAATCAGAGTTGGAAGGGACCTTGTAGGTCATCTAGTCCAACCTCCCATCCAAGCAGGAGATCCTACACCATTTCTGACAAATAGCAGTCCAATCTCTTCTTGAAAGTCTCAAGTGATGGCAACTTCCAAGGGCAAGCTGTTCCATTGGTTGATTGTTCTCGCTGTCAGAAAGTTTCTCCTTATTTCCAGGTTAAATCTCTCCTTGTTCAGTTTCCAACCATTATTCCTTGTCTGGCCTGCAGGTGCTTTAGAAAATAGCTTGACCCCTTCCTCTCTGTGGCAGCCCCTCAAATATTGGAAGACCACTATCATGTCTTCCCAGTCCCTCTCTTTACTAGATTAGCCAAGCCCAATAACTGTAACTGTTCTTCATATGTTTTAGCCTCCAGTCCCCTAATCATCTTGGTTGCTCTTCTCTGCACTTTTTCTAGAGTCTCAACATCTTTTTTATAATGTGGTGAACAAAACTGGATCAGTACTCTAGGTGTGGTCTTACTGAGGCTTTATAGAGTGGTATTAACACCTCCCTTGATCTTCAATTAGATTACAGCCAATCTGCACTCCTTTAGATCTGAAACCCAGCATTTTCATTTGAAAAGATCTCAGGAGGGCTGGTTTCACCATTAAGCAGAGTGAACCAACCACCTTAGGCAATGGATGTTTAGCAGAGCGAAGAACTATTCCTTGTTTTACATGCAGGTATTTCTGGAGAGGATTAAAAAAAAAACTCAAAATAACTTGACTTTCGTAGATGATGGCACCACTGATAGAGAGCCAAGTTTCTTATGCCACTGCTGGCTCAATCAATAACTGTTGCCAGTCAAAACAAGATCTATGGTTTGAATTGGCACAATAGTATAACATGGTATCTGTACAGTGGTGGGATTCAAACATTTTTTACTACTGGTTCTGTGGGTGTGGCTTGGTGGGCATGGCAGGGGAAGTTATTGCAAAACTCCATTCCCTCCCCACCCCACTAACTTGCTTTCCAGCTCCGTTTTCCTGTGCAGGACAACAAAAGAAGACCCAGCCGATCAACTGGGATTCAGGAGGCAGAGAATAGATGGGGGCGGAGCCAGTCAGTGGTGGGATTTGCTGGTTCTCCAAACTACTCAAAATTTCCACTACCGGTTTTCCAGAACTGGTCAGAACCTGCTGAATGCAGTAAAGCAGTGATTTACTGATCTCATAGAAACACAGTCATTGCTCAAATAGCCGCGGTTCACACTGATGTTAATTTTAATCACTACAAAGCATTCCATCTTAGGCATGTAGTTCTTAATGCAGCAATTTACAGTTATAGAAAGGAAAACTTTCTAACAAAACCTTGGTCTAAAGTTGAGACAAAGTCATCACTGAAATTAGTTTTATTCATTTATTCCAAATTAGCTTTATTCATTTATTCCAAATTGATTTTAGGTGGTTTATGACTCATCTATTAAGTTACAGTAATAATATTAATACAGTAATAACAAACAGCATGTAATTATTATTAAAACAAAACTTGCCCTTCTCACCCCTACAGAGCGCACGTCTCTTTTGACCTCTCTTGCAGGTATTCTCTGACTGTCTAGGTTAGAGGAACAGATTTGATCATAGAAAGGTGGTCTCCTAGAGAGAACACATGAAATTTTAGAAGCTTGCTCTGGGACTCTTGTGATCTTCCTGAGTCTTGCTAAGACACAAGAGCAACCGGCAAACACTCCATTCCTTCTTTAATGTATTTGCATGATGAAATCAACACTCACTGTCATCGTTGTAGCGGCTGTTATGGCTGTTGCTGCTTCTGCTGCTGCTAAAATAATTACCTAATGTTGACTGTATCTGTTTTACAATTCTCTTTCCCAACCCATCTGGTTCCACAAAGACTCTGCAGCGGATGGTGCCACCATTACTTGGAAAGAGAATTTTGATTTTGCTTATACAGAGCTGAATGAAATTGGACGGTAAGGAAGTAATTTCACAAAAGCCAAACAGCAGAAAATGTAGAGAAGGTACAACTGTGCATTTTAAAATCATATTAATGGGAGTCTCTCCATAGCAAGTACACAATCCCTGAAAATCATGGCTTCTTTAATTGATCACAGAGAAGAACCACATAAACACTTTCCAGCTGAGTCTGAAGCACTGCAAAACATTGTGTGTGTGCGAACACATATACACACACACACATACATAGTATCCCCTCTCTGTGTCTGTGTGTGTCTCTCTCTCTCTCTCTCTCTCTCTCTCTCTATATATATATATATATATATATATATATATATATATATATATATATATATATATATATATCCAAAGATCTACATATATATATACATACATACATACATACATATATATATATATATATATATCCAAAGATCCACATATATATATATACATACATACATACATACATACATACATATATATATATACAAAGTATATATATATATATATATATATATATATATATATATATATATATATATATATATAATCGCTATCTATCTATTGATCAATCGATTGATAGATATAGATATATATCCCAACTCATTTATTAAACTGTTTAAAATATATGTGGGCTTAGATCTAGTTCCCAATATGATGAGCTCCATTCACCAGAATTCACTCTTCTTTTCTTACTAAGCCCCATCACTACTGTACATGCTATTATTTGCAACAGGAACCAGTCTTGTTTTTAATCATGATTAATTCATAAGTGGACAGTTTAGTACATTGCTCTAAGCTATTAACCAAATGTTTACAAACCAGAGCGGTAGGTTTAGTGAAGGAAAACATGATGGTCTAGCTGTCAGGGTTCCAAGTAATTCACCTTGACCGAGGCCATTTTGAAGCCTCGGTGTTGCCACACTGGAGCTGAGGGATATGGCCTCAGTCAGGTCAGCTTCAGGGTTGATACTAGCATGATATAGAAATGCATGCTCTGTGTTACTGCTTTTTGTAACCTCACCTTAGATGTGCCCTTCAATGCTAAAGCCAAATGAAGAAATAATCACCTGGAGATGTGGAACCACTAGGAAGTTCCAAAAGTGCTTTCCCAAAAGACAACTGGACTTTTTAAAACAAATTTCTTTGAAAATGTTTCACTCCTCATCCAAGGAGCTTCTGAGCCCTAGTGGCATTTGGCTAGAATGCAGTCTTGAGGGCAAACTCTGCCCACAACCTGGAGTTCGATCCTGATAGGCTCAAGGTTGACTCAGCCTTTCATCCTTCCAAGTTTGGTAAAAGGAGGAGCCAGATTGGAGGAATATGCTCAGAGAATGCTGTAAAACACTGTGGGGTGGTATACAAGTCTACTTCTAGTCTTCAGTTTTAAAGAATTGAAGAAGCTTCTTGAATGAGAAGAAAAACATTCTTAAAGGAAGAAAAAAACCAAGAAAGTCCTGTTGCCTTTTGGAAAAGAAACTTTGGGGCATTCATGACTTGGATGATTTAAGAATCTCCATGGACAACCACTAGAAAGAAAACAGTGCTGACTATGTCCGGGCACAGGATTTATCTATGTATAGATAGATAGAGAATGATTTGCCCTTTCTGATGAGCAAATTGTGTTCATGATTTGGGACTGGCGTACAGTTCTGTAGAAACGATGTATTCCCACTTCTCTCCTGGCTATGGAGGATACCAAGTTCTCTTGGGGTTTATTATAGGGGCTTGATTATTCTTGTGGTACATTATCGATGGTACACATCTGTGAAGATATGTGTACAGAGATGGCCAAGGGTGTTAACTTTACATTTTTACAATCTACAAGAGGGAGTTCTCTGACACACAGCTACTCAGAATTCAGCTTCTAATTCACAGTTACAATCTCTTATAATAGATTCATTGGGGAGGGGGGAATGAATATACTTTTATTAGTTTTTCTTTTGCCAAAAAATATATTGCCAGGGCAAAAGGCAATAAATTACTTGTAAAGTTAATAATTCAATGAGTTTAGAAAGCTCTTAAAATTTATTCATATGGAACCGAAATGGATTCATTCTTTATTCACAAGTTATCTTAATGGTCTTAATTTTCTAGGGGCCGATTTGCTGTCGTAAAGAAATGTATTCACAAAGCCACAAGGAAGGATGTTGCAGTGAAGTTTGTCAATAAAAAAATGAAAAAGAAAGAACAGGCCGCGCATGAAGCAGCCATGTTGCAACACCTACAACACCCTCAGTATATCACCATTCATGACACTTATGAGTCACCATCTTCCTACATCTTAGTTTTAGAACTGTAAGTCCTACATGGAAGCTAAGTTTTGTATTTCTAGAAGCAAGTCGTTTATCTATTCCAGGGGTCTCCAACCTTGGCAACTTTAAGACTTGTGGACTCCCAGAATTCCACAAGTCTTAAAGTTGAAGTCCACAAGTTTTAAAATTGCTAAGGTTGGACACCCTTGATCTATTCTGTCATATTGTACATCTGACTATTTTCACAAAAGCCATTTCATTTCCCCATAAGGAGGAAAATGACCATGAGAGAGCATTTTGTATATTCCTGGTTCCAAAGATGCATTTTTAAAGTTTCTGTGAAATGGCATAGTCTAAATGTAGAGTATTAAATCAGACCTATGAAAATGTAGTATCATAAGTCTTCACAGTAGTAAATTTTTAATAATTGTCTATCTTTTTTATTTTGAAAAATACTACTCTATTTAGAGATATATCCCAGTATTTTATGATTGATTTATTATTCTTATAAATAACTCAAAGTAATGAACATACTTAATATTACTCTTCCTATTTTCCCCACAACAATAACCCTTTGAGGTGAGTTGGGCTGAAAGAGAATTGATTGGCCCCAATTTACCCAGCTGTCTTTCATGCCTAAGATGGGACTGGAATTCAGAGTTTCCTTAGATTTCATGAGACTTATTTTCATAATGGAATATTTTGGGATTTTAGAATGGACGACGGCCGTCTCTTGGATTATCTTATGAATCATGATGAACTGATGGAGGAAAAAATAGCTTTTTATATAAGAGATACGATGGAAGCTTTACAATATCTTCACAATTGTCGAGTTGCTCATCTGGACATAAAGGTAAGGAGGAGGAAAGAAGAAAATATTAATTTGTGCCTCTATAGTCTTAAGTACCCATTTCTGCTTGGTCATCTTCACAGAAAACCCAACTACTGGCATGCAAGGTTGCTTGACAGCTTTAACTATTTGAAATTAAGTTAGTGCCTACATATATTTGAGCCATTCTGCAGGATGTATTTAACTGAAAGCTTTATACATGAAGATACTGACCATCTCACAATCTGTTAAGTATTTCCCATCTGCCATCCCAAATTGTCTTTCTATATTATGTTTACTTTAAATAAAATTTTCCTAATAAAGACAAACATTTAACTGTCTCAGCACCCATCACATTCATCTCAGTTTATAATCATTTAAACATATTACAATTTTATACACTGTTGGTGCCTTGTGATTTTTAATTGCTTGACAATTGGGTTGGCAATATGGTCTGATAAATCATGTTTCAGTCATGTGAGGATTCGTACTAGATGCCCTCTTGAATGTAATGGGCCACAAACCTGCCAGACAATATTTCTGTGGATATTCTTTCCATAAAAAGATATTTGTTTGAGAAGTAACCGCAGATATAGGCGTGTTTCTCTTCATATATTGGCTGTACCTGTATTGACGGAAACCTGTTTTTATCGCAACAGAAATGGACAATACACCTTTTAAAATTTATATGATTTAATTTTCAAATTTCCACAGCCGGAAAATTTGCTGATTGATTTGCGGATCCCAGTGCCACGGGTTAAGTTAATTGACCTTGAAGATGCTGTTCAAATCACAGGCCATTACCATGTTCATCATCTGCTTGGAAACCCTGAATTTGCTGCTCCAGAAGTTCTCCAAGGGGCTCCAGTGTCCCTGGGCACAGATATCTGGAGTCTTGGAGTGCTCACCTACGTCATGTTGAGTGGTGTTTCTCCCTTTCTGGATGAAAGCAGGGAGGAGACGTGCATCAATGTGTGCCGAGTAGATTTCAGCTTTCCCAATGAGTACTTTTGCGATGTAAGCCATGCTGCCAAAGATTTCATCAACGTCATCCTTCAGGAAGACTTCAGAAGGAGACCTACAGCTGCTACTTGCTTGCAGCACCCGTGGCTGCAGTTTCATAATGGCAGCTATTCCAAAATACCTCTGGATACCTCACGCCTGGCTACTTTCATTGAACGCCGCAAACACCAGTTCGATGTGCGCCCCATTCCCAACGTTAAGAGTTTCATTATGAGCAGAATGAACCCAGGAACCTAAAGCAATATAACTGTTTCAATTATAATGGAGCACTACAGTGGGTGAAAATGGATTCTCTGCAACTCTTCCTCTCTGTACAGAGTATTACATTTGTCATGATTGTTGAGGAAAGTGTGTACTATTTCAGAAGTTACATTATCTAAGTAGTTAGAATTAGATGCTTTCTCAGGTTGCCTCAGTGCAACGTCTTGGGAGGTTTGTTTTAACTACATGATCATGTTCAATAAGATGGCATCAGACAAGAACGGGAACCAAAACACAGTTATCTTATTTCTGAAAGATTTGAAGATCTTCAACCATCTGAAAGATCTAGACAGCTTTGCTAATTATATGAATAGTTGAATGATGTATCTGAAATTCAATCAAAAATTGAAAACAAAACAAAACTAGGTAACTATTTAAAGTCAGCATTTCTTAAAGAAACAGGACAGGATAAATATTGGATTCTGTGAAAATTGCTATCCTCGTGTTAATTAAGGATCAGAGCTTTCCTGTAAGGCAGATTTAATTAAATCTTGAACTAGATTTAATCTAATTAAGAATGCTATACTTGAGAATTCACAGTAACAGTGAAGTGATAGATATGTGGCATTGATCAAGATATCAGCAGACTGTTGCCAATAAGGCCTCTTGGGATGCCACACATTTTTTTTGTTCAAGATTAACGTACTATAAAGTAGCAGTGTGCTACTGATAAGATGGTAAGAGTATCAGTGTGCAACTGATAAGATGGTAAGAGTAAAGTAATGGAGACATCAAAAACATTTAGATGAAGCACAAAAAAGTGATTTTTTTAAATTAAAGTTTTATAGCTCTTGTACAGAAAACTTTTGTTGAGAAAAAGCTATCTTAAAATAAGTGCTGTATCTGTAAACTAGATGTCAAAAGATTTTTTCTATTTGAAGAATGTTTGTTGAATCCTCATCTTCTCTGTAACCTGATCTTATTTCCCTTTATCTTATAAAAAGTTGCTCAGTTGTGAATTCAAGCCAAAGTTGGCCAAAGTGTGGTAAACATAGTGGGTCCATCTTTATGCTTATGGCTCTGAAATTGGTCTTAGTACATAAGGCTAATAGTTTACTATGACTGTATGCATTTATCTTCTTAGATCCATTTCTCAAATATGGGTGGGTTTTTTTTTGTTTAATCCCAAAGCATTGTATGAAGCAACTCAACAATAACATTACAAGTCATTGCCATATTCGATTCTGATTAGCCAAGGACCCAATAATGTAACAGCTCTTTAACAACCATTTCAAATGAAGTGTTTTTGAAATAATAGTTCTTTCATTATCTTTGTAAATCCATTCCAACACTGAATACCCCAAGAGTATTTTAATACAGCTAGTGAATTATTCATGGCCTTGCTGTATCAATATTCTTTAGAAGTCAAATCAATCAAAATATCCATCTGTTTTTTCTCCTTTTCCCACTTCCCCAACAATTAATGTCCTGCATGCCTTAGGGTAGGCTGATTTATTTAGTGATTATCTGCTGATATGATGGTTGCTACCATCTTACATGCAGAGATAATGGGCTCCTGTTGTTGGATCACAAAGTGCCAATAATTTGAGGGTGTCCTTTCACTACTTGAGATATAAAAAGCTCCTGATACAATACTTTCAAAGCCAAATGTATTGTTTGGCGAAAAGATAAAATAAATCTCATCATTCTGGGAAAAGCAAAGGAATAATTGACGCTTTCATCCTTGGCAGGACAATACAGATAATTAGGTTTCCAAATGAATGCATAACCCTTGTGATAAGCTGACATTTGGTAACTTCGTTTGTATTCTGTCAGTGGTGCCAAGGGTTTTCCTCTCAGAAAAGACAGAGAACTCTTGTACAATTGAAAGTTAGGGAGGGGGGAAGGAACTGGCAACAGTTCTTGCAATTTTTTAATGAATACTGACAAGAATTGTAGAAGACAATTGAACTCAATTCCTAAAGAAAACATGGAGCAAAGAGAACTATAACACAGAGTTAAGTTTTCTATTCTGCAATAAGCATTGCTTCTTTTCTCCTTGTTCTTTTCAAGGAGTGATTAAGTATCAATATTTTTTTTCTGGCTTAAAAGGATTGGGCCTGGGGTCAAGAATACCAAAACAGGAAGAATTCCAAATCTTTAGCATGTTAGTTTTAATGGGTTGGATTATTATTATTTAATTCTGTCAGGATTACTGAGCAAAGTTCTATCTCAAAGGTTTCTGCCATAGAAAAGTGTGTGACTCTTGCCGATTCCACACTCTATCTAGGGCAAAGCTCCTAGTGTTGTTTATTTATTTTTCGAGGGGTTTCCTCCATCTTCTGAAATTGTTATTTTTTTAAGGGAGATATAGAACTGCTGGAATTGGGAGAAAATAGGGATATATTTTTTCCCCTGCTCTTCTGATGGAAATTCTTTAGTGGATTCAAAGTCTCCTGTTTACTGAAGGAATTTATAAATTCCAACCTTATCATCTATTTCAGACATAAAAATCTCAGTCTATTAAACTTTTGGACCAAGATCCTGGTCTGATCTCGTTTTTATCCATTTTATTTTGTGGGGAGTCTACTTCATTTTTTTTTCAGACATTAGGAAATAATATGCCTTAAGAACCAATAAAACATTCACCAAATGAAGAAAGGGAAATAACAAGGATTAAATTCACAGGCGCACAAGTCACCTTGTCTGAACTGGCACAATATTGGGGCTACTAAAGCCTCTGTCCCAAAGACATTTGTAGTTTTTTCCTTGGAGATTCCCTCTCTTGCATTTGTTTTACTTGGTGCATGCTCTTTACAACAGAAATTATGGTTTTGTAAGACTTGGGTCATGCTTAATAATAATTCTAAATCAAATTAACAGGGCTATTTCCCTAATATTTCCCCCTTTTTCTATCAAACTTTTCCAGACAAGTGCTATAAATATTTTTTCCCTTTGCCTCACTAGATAAGTAATAATCAATAGAGGAAAGCAGAACAAACAGTACAGAAAATGAATTGATGTTAGGATTTGGGACTATTAAGTATATATAGAGTGCCTTTGCTAGAAAAAAAAGGCAAAGTCCTTTTCCTTTAAATACAAGATGTTCATTTTTTCATAATCCATTTTTTTCTCCCAGAACCTTGCTGTACTTAATATCAAAGTAACGGTCCTATGTTGCAATGCTGTCATAACAAGATCAGATCAATTCCTTGTTGCCTTTAGCAACTATTTCTAAAAGGCAACTGACAATCATGTAAAGGTGTGGCATGTGGGCTCAGGTAAAAACAAAAGCCAAAATTCAACTGAAGTTGGATCCTAAAATCACACCTATTCCTTTTCTTAAGATCTATGCTGCACTGCTACATATATTTACTAATGAGTAAGTCTAGCTGAAAATAATACCACATCCAAGTAAAGATGTTTTTAAAAATTATGGGCAATTTTTGCTAGATCTGAAACAATCTAACAGAAGCGTCACCATTTTATTTATGGATGTAATTTGTTTAAATTTCTTTTCTTCAAGCTGTGCTCGCCATTAGCTTCACAATTGCCTACCCGGGCGTCCAGTTCTGCTACTCTTCATATACATCAATCAGATGTTCACACATGCTCCCAATTTGAGTAACGTGTGATCCTAAAAAAAAAAAATGTATGACTTTTATACAGAGTAGTTTACTGTGAATTATTGCTGAAATCTTCACTGCAAGCAAACATTGGGATAAACCCTGGTGATTTTGTGACTGATGCTCCATAGAATAAGCATAACTTGTGACACAAATCTGACAGTGTTTCTTCAGATATTAAAGCAACTGTTACTTCAAAGGGCTCTGTAATGTGGATGTAAAACCTATCTAGTCCAATTACTTTTTTTTTTTTGCATCAAGAGCAATCAGATGCTACACAAATAAAAGTGGGAGTTGTGTTTTTTTTTTAAAGCTCATCTGTCAAAATATGAAAATCTCGTTTTGTGAGACAATGTTAGCAAAGTAGTTCGAGATTGGCTGCAAGCAGATGTATTATTCTGGCCCTTATTCAGTGTCTTGGATCTGCCCGACACAGCTACATGTTCTGTCTTAAAGAATCACTGATTACTTGTGGTCAAGTGTGACTAGCAATGATTTGGGTCCTTTAGCATGTAGCTCAGAATGGCTCTACACCATTGGAATCTCAAAAAATTCTGAAAGTGCCATTTCCATGGATCTTCTTTTCTTTCCTATTCGTTTCAAGCATCTATGATTCATCAGATGATGGTGCTTTCTTAGCAAAATAAAATCAAACTCACCCTTTTCCTCCTAAATACTCATTCTAAAATCATTATATTAATGATTGTCAACATGTCAGGATTAGTTGGCTTATTTATACTTTCAAAATAGGAAAACGCTTGTTCTATTTAAGCCATATTTTACATTCTATTTTTATGTGCTAGTGCTTTAATCAGATCTTTGTATTTTGCTAGCAAATTATTCTGATTTTGCCATGTGACTTCACAAAAGACACATATTCTGTCGTGTGAAAAACATTACAGGATATACCTCTTTCCATATTTACTTATGAATAAGCACGAATGAATTCAAAGATGAACAGTTTTGAGTACAGTCCTACGAACAACATTCAGGTGTACGAGTCATTCAATCTGGTGGGACTTGTTCATAAAGAGATACACATTGGATTACACTATTACTACAGTAGACTTGCAGCTGTTGTATAAGGTCCCACCAATAGTGAGAACTGTAGGAAAGTTAGTAATGGGTTGTTTTTTTCTTTGGATGGAGGCAACTATATATCTGAGATGCTGTCAGGATTTCCACAAAGGAAATAATCAGACTAAATAACCCCTATTCCCATCCTTTCAAAGGTCAAGGTGCAAACTTATTTCACAGCCTTAAACAAATTTCAGTCTTTTGCTGGTCTGCCTTAAGTGGTATTATTTTATTGTTAATTTCATTTTGTATGCATATGTGTTTTGTAAAGAAGCATTTTGTAAATATTTTATTTATTTCTCTTCATATGTAATGTTGTAATGTTCCTATTCTTTGGCAACGTATGTTCTCTATGGATAAAAAGTTACATTTTAGGCTACTACCTTCCTTATAAATGCAATATATAAAAGAGTTAGCACTGGATTGTTTTAGAATATATAATTAATTGTTCTGATAAAATCGACTAAGCCATATATAATACATTCGGTGAGTAGAAGTTTTTATTTTGGCCTATATCGATGATCCCCAACTTGTGATCTAATATCTATTAGTGGCCCCCAAGAATATAGCAGGTGTCCATGACACTGACAGAAAATAAAAATAAAAATGCCCCAAATCTCATGATCACCCAATACTGCACTATTTTGTATTGTCAAGATATGAAGGCTTTGACTCTTTTCTAATTAAAAAAAAGTTTATTTAATATAGGAGTCCTATAGATCCCAGCAGAGTGTGTTATATGAGTCTGAGGCACAGGTGTCAAACTCGAGCAGTGATGTTTCATGATGTTTTCCCATTCACGGAGCTGGGGTGGGCGTGGCCTGTCCATGACTCATCCGGCCCATGGGACCAATTTGATTCCCCTGGTCTAAGGTATAATCAAGTGCTGTGATATTTATCCATCATGTAGTGATCATTAAAAGCTTTAAATGGTGGAGTGGTCTATAGAAGAGCCGTGGTGGCGCAGTGGTTAGAGTGCAGTACTGCAGGCTACTTCTGCTGACTGTCAGCTGTCTGCAATTTGGCACTTCGAATCTCACCAGGCTCAAAGTTGACTCAGCCTTCCATCCTTCTGAAGTGAGATTCTTAATGACAGAAAAAAATAAATTTCAGCAACTGTAGAATCAGGCTGCAGCACAAAATTGACAAAAATGAAGGGGGTCTGAAGACTTCTGAACGCCAACGTCAATGCCAAGATAAGCTGCTAAGAAAATGAGGGAGCAGCAGATATGGAAGATCAAGCAGAGGAAGTGCCATAGTAAGATAATGCCCTGCATGGGAGGTAATATCGACAGAAAGCTGAGGTGGGAGACATTGGGAAATCTTACCAATGGCTGAATGAAAAGGTGGCACTGATCCAGAGGTGGGATACTATCAGTTCTGCCTGGCTCTATAGAGCCGCTAGCTCTGAAGAACAGCAGACACCAAACCAGTTCTATGTTTGCTGCTGTTTGGCCCACTCGCCTGGGCTCTTACCTGTTCTTTATTTCCTGCTTTTTCAACTTCAGCCACTTTGCGCTCACAGCTGAAGTTAAAAAAGCAGGAAAAAAGAGGGTTTTCAAATGCTGCGCACCTGCGCGCTGTGCTTTTTAATTCTCCGGGCAGCACAGCTTAAGGGTTTTTTTACACGCGCACGCAAAACGTAGTCACTGAACCGGTAATAACACCGGTTGAATCCCACCCCTGCAGATCATAGTGTAAGAACAGGCAATAAGCACCAGATCCATAGAAGCAGGGATCTACTACGCTAGGCAGGACTTCTATATATGTCTGAATTGAATAAAGAGCAGACTTGTTATCAACTTTCTTCTATATCAGATGTTCTTGTACCCAGCTATACAGTGCATTAACAGTGCAAGAGAGCATGATCCTGACTTCACAAACATTAGGTAATCAGGGATTAGATAAAAAAAGCCCTGAGCTCACTGAATTCCTCCCCATTCATTTGGACTCCTGTATCTTTTTAAATTGTTTTATCATAGTAAATATGATAAAACAGAGTCCTGTATCTTTAGTACATTAATCTACTCACTGTATATTAAAACTTTAAACTTAAGACTTATGTATATAGTTTATCAGTTATAATTAAACTTGGAAGAAAAGTATTATAAGGCGTGGGTATCTTAAGTGGAAATGTTTTAAGATTATGTAACAGCTCCTTCTCACTAAAAACATATGCTCAAAATATCTTATGCAAAATCAGATTTGCAATACAATCTCAGAAGGAAAGATGCATTGACAGCAATGCTTTTGAAGCATAGATTTTCAAGCCCTAGACCAGTGTTTCTGAATCTTGGTATTTTTAAGATGCATCGACTTCAATTCCCAGAATTCCCCAGCCTGTGTTGGCTGGGGAATTCTGGAAGTTGAAGTCCATGCATCTTTTAAAAATGCCAAGGTTCAGAAATACTGACTTAGAATCAATTTTCCTTGAACTAAATCATATGTATTTCCCATTCACGTGTGCGCTTACAATATAAACCAACTTTTCCAAATTTGGTTCCCTCCTACTTTGCTGTTTATCAATACGGTTTGGAATTAGAAGAGCCTCAAGCTCAATTGGTTGTGTGGCTGCCCATGTTGGCCCTGTTATTTTCAATGATAATAATAATTGCTATTTCTGTTTCAGTTGAACACAGTCTACGTTTACTGTAAATAAATTGCCATTCGGAGGTCATCATGTTAGGACAGTCTTGGCTCTAAAATAACCAAACTAGAGAACACCAAAGTTGATGCACAAAAGGCAGAATACACGAGACATGCCTGATTTTCATGCTCACGAAGTGTGAGATAAACAATATCGAGAACTGATCGCAACCATCAAAGGGGAAATTGAACTGAGGTCTCCATACATTTTCCCTTAATGCCCCATGATGCCCATCTTCCAAATGCCACCAAGTTGTATCTTGGCGTGTCCGGGGGAAAAATTAAGATTTGTGAATTTAAACCTAGATCAACATTTTAGATTTTCCCCTTTTACTAAGCCCCTACTCAGCAAAGCGAAAACTCTCCACCCACGCCCATCATTTGCTCCTCCACGCCGGCAGAGGGCGCAAACGCCATTTTCTGCCCTGGTGCGGCGTCGCTTGCCGCTTCCGGGTTCCAAGCCACGCTTCAAAAATCGACTGCTAAATTTTCGTCATTGTTCGGCGACAAGGTACGCGGCGCACGCGCCGACCCTCCCTCTCTTCTCGCCCGCGCGCGGTACGAGGAAAGCGAAAAGCGGCATGGAGTCGTTGGCGTCTGAACTGTACGGAGTTCAGGCTCTGCGCTTCGGGGAATTCGTCTTGAAGAGCGGCCTGGTCTCCCCGGTCTATATCGACCTCCGCGTCATCGTATCGCATCCGGCGCTGCTAAATAAGGTATCCGTCCAACCCCGCGAAGTTCGACCCGGCGTGAATGGTAAAAGCGGTTATTGTGAGTGGGCGGAGCTTAGTTAGATGAAAGGAAAAGAAGGCGTGGCCTTTGGAATCCAGCCAGCCAATAGTCGGTCGCGGGCATTCCTGGGTTGATGACGAAGCTGCTCTCGAGTCGGCAGAAGGCGCGTTTTTTGTTTTTTTTTGCTGCCTTGCTTCCTTTGCTGGAGGTGAGAGCGGTTCACGTGTATGTCTCCCAGGTCAGGAGAGTGTGTGATCCCGGCTGTCTACCAGCAAATGGTACTTCAAAGGCACTGATCAAAAAGCTTTGAAAAATCCCATTGAAAAATAATGAAACTCAGCCTACCAGTACGGAGTTGCAAAATTAGGGCTGATCTTTTGGATGAGCAAAGAGAGGTGGAAATCTTTAGCTCTTTGCTGTTGCCTGAGATCGTCAGATTACAGGTAGTCCTCGATTTACAGCAGCTCACCTAGTGACCGAAGTTACAAGAGGACCGAAAAAAGGGACTTAGGACCATTTTTTTGAACACTTAATCTCCTGTGGTCAGGTGATTTACATTCGGATGCTTGACAAGTGCCACTGTGACAATGTGTATCAGTATTCACATTTACGACGGTTGCAGTGTCCTAGTGTCACTTTTTGTGACCTTCCGGCAAGCAAAGCCAATGGGGGAAACCAGTTTCACTTAACAACAGTCTTACTAATTTAACAACTGCAGTGATTTCCCTTACCAAACGTGGCAAGAAAAGTTGTAAAATGAGACAAGCCCACTTAACAAATGTTTGACTTAGCAACATAAATTTTTGGCCTCAATTGTCGTATCTTGGGGACTGCCTGTATTTGCAATCCAAATAATAGTAGCCGTAATTAAATGTAATTTCAGCTAAAGCTAATGTAGGAGGCCTTCATGGACATACCCATGTTGTTTCCTGGGCAATGATATAGAAGTGGGTAGGATTTTTAGATCAGTTAGGCTTAGGCGGAATCTTTTGCTCTGAGAAGTCTCAATTTTGTTTCTTGGACTCTAAACATTGCTCATACCAAGATTATGAAGACATTCTTCTCCAAGAATCACAAAGGCTAGTATTTGTTGACTTTGTAGGAGTTTTTCATTAAAATTTGGATTTGAGGAGTTAGCTTGACAGACCCTGTAGAGTAGGTATAATTGTATCTGATTTTTCATGCTGTTTTTTTAAGCAATAGCAACATACACCAGGTAAAAGTTCCAATCCATCTTCACAGGGTAATAGGTTAAAACAATACAAACGTATTACTAAAATATGCATCACTCTGACCAAACTATCATAGTCCAGAAAAGGTCACAATTTATATATCGGCTAAAGTCGAAAGTACAAAATAATTTCTTAGCAATATAGCTACCTGATCCTTGAGGAATTAAGCTGAAGTATAGCTGATTTTTTTAAGAAAAGCAGGCTTCTCACTATTTCCCAGACACAGTGGCAATATATGCTATTAATGTGTGTGTGAGTGTAGTGTGTAAACCCACTTAGTCGATTGCTAGAAGTCAAAATGCTTGCTTTTCTTGGTGGTCTGATCTGGTCTTGGAAGTCTGTAGAAAATGCTTTGAAGTTAAGCTATTATGACTATTATGAAGTTGGGTGCTTTGAAGATGATTGTCAAAGGTCAGGAAGCTTTACTTCAGAAATTAAAATCTGAAGAGTAAGTGGGAATATAAATTAAGGATTGGGGACAAAGGAAATTATATAAGTGAGGTGAATAATTTTTGACCATATAATCAAAGACATATTTACACCAAGCCAAATTACCTGTGTGTTCAATCACACTTGGCCAATAAAGTATTCTATTCTATTTCAGATGATTATTTATTGAATATTTGATAAAAGAGTGATTGCTTCTTTGGTCTCCTTTATGCTGATGTAAAGAAACAACGAATGTAATGCAGTCTTAATTATCTAGTTGTTTAAGCTGATGAATAAGTGATTATTCTTTCAACTGTTCTACCTGGAAGCTGAGACCAAACTTTTTATGTTGCCCCAGGAGGATTTGAAAAACTTCTTTTTAAACTTTCACTCACTGGTAGATATATTGTGTGCTAATAAAATACATTTTAAAACCATTCTCTCAGGTAGCAGATCTCCTTTTCTGTTCAGCAAAGGATGCCGCACTCAAGTATGATTCTGTCTGTGGAGTTCCGTACACAGCTTTGCCCTTGGCTACAATAATCTGCTCAACCAACAAGATACCAATGCTTATACGGAGAAAGGAAGCCAAAGATCATGGTAAAAAGAATAAAATTTAATTTAAATTTTACATTTTGATGGTATAAGTCAGTGGTTTTCAATCTTTTGTTCACCACGGACCCCTTTAAATACCTTTCTTGGCCACAGACCATGGGCATGAGCTCCCAAGACTTAACTCAAGATAAGGCAGCATGATTTTATGATTCAAGCCTTTGCAAACCCCGTGTGATGACATCTTGTGCCCCCCCCCCAGGGGGTCCACAGACCACAGGTTGAGAACCAGGAGTATCAATAGTAACTCAGCAAGATGTGACTGACAGTCAATTGTTACCAGTTTATTCTCTTTTGGTAGAAAAGAGTTTTGAGGTAAATTTTGTGTGCACAATTAATAAATATACATGCAAATGTGTTGTACTGAAATGATTTTTTGAATGATGTATTGCACATATATATTTATTAATGACAATGGTATTTTAAGGCTTTATAGTAATATTTGATCCTTTCTATTCCTGTTAAAGGAACCAAACGCCTTGTGGAGGGCACAATTAATTCAGGAGAGACTTGCTTGATCATCGAGGACGTAGTAACCAGCGGTTCAAGTGTCTTGGAGACGGCAGAGGTCCTTTGGAAAGAAGGACTGAAGGTTACTGATGCCATTGTGCTGTTGGACAGAGAACAAGGAGGGAAAGCCATGTTGGAAAAACATGGAATTAGGCTGCATTCCGTGTGCGGCTTGTCTCAAATTCTCAAAATCCTAGAACAGCAGGAAAAAATTACTTCTGAAACGGTGGTAAAAGTAGAAAAATTCATTCAAGACAATATTTTTAAACCATCTGAGCAAAATGGTACCGCTCCTGTGAAAAGGGTATGCAAAGAAATAAGTTATGCTTCTCGGGCTGAGCTACCAGGCACTCATCCTCTGGCTGCTCGACTTCTCAGGCTCATGGAGAAAAAACAGTCTAACTTGTGCCTTTCTGCTGATGTGAACAGTTCCAAAGAATTGCTCCAGCTGGCTGACACTCTGGGACCATCCATCTGCATTTTGAAAACTCACATTGATATTCTGGATGATTTTACTCAGGAAGTAGTGAAAGAGCTAAGTGTGCTTGCTGCTCGGCATGAATTCTTGATTTTTGAAGACCGAAAATTTGCAGACATTGGAAATACAGTGAAACATCAGTACAAAGGTAAATTTGATTTCCCCAACTACACTAACCTCTGCAGGGCTATTCCACTTGTTGGGGCATTTTGAATTTCAAACAATTGCTATGTATTTGATTGAGCACTAATTTTATTTTTATTTTCAAACCTCCTGAACTTCTCTTAAAATAAATTTTATTCTGAATATTATCCAAATTCAGTGCTGAGCATGTGTGTTATTTTTTATTTCTTTATTTTTACTATTCCACGCCCATCTCATGGAAAGTGATTTTGTGACAAAGGAATGCTTGGACATTGAAATATATTTATCCAACTAAGCCTTTCCCCATTGGTGCTAGCATAAACACACTTCAGTAATCTTTGTGTGTGTGTACCAGTTCTTCATAGCATTGCATTCTGGTCTACAGTCCATAATAGACTTCAGTGGTTTAGCTGCTTTATTTTTAAATTAGGTTTCCCCTTTTATCACATACGGTCGGGTTTCTGTCATTCTTGGCTGAGCATTCTGCTCTTGATACAGTTAACTGACACCTAAGTGCTGGGATCTATTGGCTTTAGACTGAAGAGAGATCTATCCCCTCCAGATCATGGGATTGTCTTTCAGGGCTATTTTGATTCAGGTAGCCAGACAGGCTGTTTCAAACTAGGCTCTGTCTGAGTCCCTGAGATGATCCCCTGCTTGAACACAGCTGCCTATGGCAGAGGGCAAAATAGCCCAATGAAGCAGAAGAGAGCCACTCCCTCTTGTGTGGTTGACTATTGTAGTTTGGACTGTTTTGGAACATGGATTTTTGATCTCAATCCTTGGGAACATTTCCATAAAAATAAAAAAAGGTAAAAGAAGGGTTTTGATCAGATTGAATAGCTTTTTCAGTCACACCTCTTCTCGTAGTTGTTAACTTGCCTATTCTTTCTTTCAGGCGGTGTTTTCAAAATAGCAACGTGGTCAGATATGGTTAATGCTCATGCGGTTCCCGGGCCAGGAGTTATTAAGGGGCTGAAAGAAGTAGGCTATCCTTTACAACGCGGCTGTCTCTTGATTGGTGAGATGAGCTCCAGCGAGTCCTTGGCCACTGGGGACTACACGAAAGCCGTCGTAAGTTGAATTGAAAGACGGAAGCAACTCAAGTACTTAAAAGCACCCATCTTTTCCCCCATTCTCCAGCAGTGTGAAAAAAGCTCCTTAGAATGGAAATGTAGCTACTTCAGTACATTAGAGAAATCCTTGCCAGAGAAGGGCAGTGAGAACTAGAATAATTCTAGGAAGCTTAGAAGTTTGTAGTTAAGAATGGAAGGGGTTTGTGAAAGGATTCTGACACAAAGAAAGGATGATTATATCAGAGCCAGTGCAATGTTGTAATTGAGATATTCTTTCTTTTACGAGATAAATACAGATAGTCCTCAGCTTACAACTATCTGTTTAGTGACTGTTCAAAATTACTGTGGCACTGAAAAACAGCGAACTGTGAACATTTTTCACACTTATGGCTGTTGCAGCATCCCCAGGACCACGTGATCAAAGTTTGGGTGTTTGGCAACTGATTCATATTTATGACAGTTGCAGTGTCTCGGGATCATGTGATCACTTTGTGATCCTCTGACAAGCAAAGTCAGTGGGGAAGCCAGATTCACTTAACAATTTGTGTGACTAACTTAACAACTGCAGAGATTCATTTAACAACAAAGAAAGATTGTAAAATGGGTCAAAACTTAACTACTACTTGTCAAGTCAAGGACCACCTGTAATTTTTTTTTCTTTTTTGCAAATAGGGAGATGTGCCTCTCTTGACTCATGTCAGTAACATGATACAATAATAACAATATTGCTGTGATTTTTTTTTTATATTGTGTGTTTTGGCTTTTTTAATAGCATCACTGTTTAGTTGGGGTTTTTTTTTCTCCTTCTATTTTACAATATGTTAAAAGCAAATTTACCTGGTTGTGTGACATTTCTTATGTATGCATGTTCTCTAGGTCAAAATGGCTGAAGAACACTCCGATTTTGTTCTGGGATTTATTTCTGGGTCCAGAATTACTGAAAAACCTGAGTTTCTTCACTTAACTCCAGGTGTCCAGATGCAAGCTGGAGGTGAGCATTGTAATTGCAGTGGCTTATTTAGAATAAATATGGCATTTTTAACAAGACAAATTATTTTAGAATGTGTAACCTTGACTGGAGTAAGAATTGGCTTGGTTACAAATATGGACAAGTTTAGCATTTACAGTAGCACCTAATTGAGGAACCAAACAACTGTGACATGGCTTTCATAAGAGGCACATGTCTCTGATGTAAATGTTCCTTTTTAGATTAAAAGAAAATATTAAAAGCTTCCTACTTTTGCTGGAGTAACTTTTTTTTTCTTTAAAGTTGATGGTAAGAACAGTCTGATAATGATCCCCATTACAATGGAAGGTAATAAACAAGCCCTTACCAGATGTATTCATGCAGAGATTGGATATCCATCTATTGGCTATGCCTTTTTAAGAACTAAGTGGCATGAACTGGGGCAGCGAGAAGTTTTTTAGATAATTATGCTCTTGCCACTGTTCTGCTTTAAAGGGATACTTAGGAAGTGTTATTTTATTTTGCCTATTAATTTCAAAACATGATCATTTTAAAATATATATAATAGGAAGTTATGCACGGGAGAATGCTGTGAAACTGTTCCTTTTGTCAACTTGAAAATTTTCAAATGGTTTATTGGAGAGGAAAACATTAGGTATATTCACCATCTTGAGTTCTTTATAAAAATAATAATGGCTGGATTTTAAAAAATCTAATTTTTTTTGGTAATATCAGAAAATTTGTGGTGTTCTCTGTATTTTTTTCCAGAACTGATTTTATTATAAATGTGGATACACATAAGAGTTGTGTAAGGATGTTTGATATTTGCGGCTATTTTTTCATTCATTTTCTAATTGCTGGCTTGAAATTTATTTTTCCCCTGATGATGAACCATTTGCCACAGATTGTAAAAAACAAAACAATGTTTTTTATTAGCACCACTGTAAGAAATAGAAGTTATTATCTTTTGCCACCTCTTGCGTTACATTAAGCCTATATTGGCATTTTATTATCTTACACAATAAGGAGACAAAAGATTCTTTGGAAGGATTTTTTCCCTTTTCTGTATGGTTCTCCATTGTACTTGAGCAGTATCGGGATGGATCTATTCATTTCTATAAGGAATTTTTTTTTCTGGCATTTTCTATAATTGTTTTAAATTTTACTAAAATGAAAATAGCTGAAAACACTAAAAATACATATGTTATTCCTTGCAGGTGATAGCCTTGGGCAGAAATACCTAAGTCCACAAGAAGTTATCAGAAAACGAAATTCAGACATCATCATTGTAGGTCGGGGCATCTTATCTGCATCAGACCGTCGGGCTGAAGCAGAGGCATATAGGAAACTAGCCTGGGAAAGTTACTTGCAGAGGATTGGTGTTTGTACCCAAAATTAACCAAATTGGCTTCCACTAAATAGGCCATTCCAAGAAGCTAGCTCAATTAAGAAGAGGAGTGTGTTTGGTCCACGAAATGTTTTTGTACGTTAAAATAAATTTGCCACTGTGGGATTTGGAAGCTGTCACACAAATAACAGCTATGGCACTTCTTGACACTGAAATCAAGCAGTCAGTTTGTATATTGAGATGATTTTGGAATTGTTTAGAATAAAGTAGAAAACCATTCACAGGTCTTTAAAACACCATCGTTGGGTTTGAAAACATCAGTAATATAAAAATGGAGAAAAGTCAGAAAACAAAATAGATTTTTATATAGCATATGCACTTACAGTTATCTGTTCTTTTCTGTATTTTAATAGGAGTCTTCCTAGAGGGTGGGCATTTCTGTCACATCTGGAATATGCTTGAAAATCTTGTGCTGGTGAGAGATCTGCCTGTTTAATATCATTAAGACACTTCTTAATGTTTTAGCAAATGGTTTGCTAATGTAGAGATAACTTAATAACTCACGTTACATACAGAAAATGTATTTCTCCTGTTGATTATTATCTGGAATGTGAGATGTATGAACATCTTTTACAATATTAATTTTAAATGTGAATGTATGAATACATGGGTGGTTTTGTATGGGTATAGTAGAATAATATGCATATTGTCTTACATAAAACATAGCATTTATGAATGTTATACGCCATATGAAAGATTTGCAGCATAAATGACATATTAATACAGATGTGATGTTTCTTGTTCTGAAATGGTCCAGAATTCTCAATAACTTGTCTTAACCAGCTACACGGTTGTTGTTTTTCCCTTACTCAGTTGAGTCATCAAATTCTTCTGTAAAAATCCTTACATATTTCAAATGAGAAGAAAGTTCTGATTCTGATGTATAAAAGACTTTCTATAATGTTATGATTCTGATTTAACTGTATTTTAAACTCACATAAGTTGCAAAGAATGTGAATAAAATAGTGTTTCTTTCATAAGTGCATGTCATTTTCTGTTCAGAAGTTTGTACCACCTTAGACTTCTATTTTAAATCTTACTGAGATACTACATTATTACAGATTTATTTATTTAATATGCTCAAAGAGCAGGCAATTATTCAAAATAATAGAGCTGAAAAACAAGATGGATGTGTCACAATCTGCCCAAGAAAGTGTCTGGTAGTAACGAATAAAATAAAACTAGAACTTTATTGACTTGAAGTCAACTGTTGCTGTGTTTTTATTGCAACCAGCAAATATTTGCCTTTCCTCCTTGTATCTTGATACCTTATCAAGTTTAGTGTGCATGTCTTCTCCCCAAGAATTGCTGGAAGATAGGTATTAAATAAAATTTATGACTGTCTTTAAAAATTGTGATATGCTGGATATCAAAAATACCAGGATTCTTGGGTGCTGAAGAGTAACAACCTCTCCAAAATCACACAGGCCTATATGCTCGGATACAGGGATATTATTATATCTATTACTTTAAAGGGCTGAGAGTTAAGACATACCAGTTTTGAAAAAATATTTCCCGAAACTGAGAAATTAATGTGTTTAAGTAATTTGCAGGTTTCCACAAATTCCTACTAATGAACACTGCAGGCCTCCATATTAAGAAGCCAATTTAGTTCAAAGTTCTGTCATCTCCAGCCTTTGATAATCCTTTTGACCTAATCATAGCCAACAGGAGGAAGGCAATTTTGGGGTAATCTAGTAAAATTATTTTACCCTGTTTAACATTTAACTTTCAAGCTCAATATTCAGTCCTAGGCCTTTTTCTCTCAAGATGAACAGCTGTATTGAAGTTTTTAGAAAGAGTGTGAATGAGGTGATGTGATCTCTAAGGGATTTCTTTTGACCTGTGCTACATATCAAATCTGGGTCAGGGTTTCGGCCTCGAAACGTTTTAAGAGCTGCAAATATAGCTGGTTCAAAAAAATATCAAAGATTTAGGCACTGTTCCTTGAGATATTCACAGTGAGCTTTCCAGGATGGCAGCATGGAATGTCATTGTAGAATATAGGTGATCCTTGACTGATGACCAAAATGGAGTCCAAAATTTCCATGGCTGAGCAAAACAGTTGTTGAGTTTCATCCCATTTTACGACCTTGCCACAGTTAAGTGAATCACTCTAATTGTTAATAATAACTCAGTTACATTAATTTTGCTTGTCAGAAGGTCACAAAAGGGAGATTCTTGATCCAACGACACAGCAACCATCATAAATATGAATCGGTTGCCAGGCGTCTGAATTTTGATCACATGACCATGGGGATGCTGCAAGAGTTGTGTGAAAACACCGGTCATGAGTCTCTTCAATGATGTAATTTGAAATTGTTACTAAACGAAATGGTTGTATGCTATTTCCATCCACAATATTGGGCTGCTTTGGCTTCTGGGAAAATACTATTCTCTTGCATTTCCGATTGTTTATAATCAACATATATTTATTGCTCACAGAAGTGCAACGTTCCAATGGGACATGATTTATTGAGATTTTTTGGATGAAAAATATGTAGAGATCATAATTTTTGAATCATGTCGCTCCCACCAAATTGTGCTTCAGACTTTGTAAAAAAATACAGGCCGCTGTGCTCATCTTAATGGAGGACCTGTACTGGATAGAAATGTGAATGTTCTCCCAGCTTGTTCTCTGCATCTCTCAGCCACTTTCAGAACCATCCCAGTGGTAGTCTTTGAAACTCCTTCTTTATATTAGTAACAGTAATGGCTAGCTTCTCTTTTTGTAACAAAGTTGGAAGGGATCTTGGTGGTCTTCTAGTCCACACCCCACCCCCATATTTTTTTCTTGTAAGGATTAATTTAAAAACTTGTGCCAGGTTGGCCTTGAAGCCACTGTTCTATAGCAGGGCTGTCAAATTCACAGCACGCGGCCCAGATGCATCACACCCTGGCCACGCCCATGCCTGGTTTAGTGACGGGGGAAAAAAGTCACGCTACATCATTGGTGATGCAAGTTTGACACCTCTGTTCTATAGTGTTCCTAATGGCTCCATCTAGTCTCTTTTGCTGTTTAATACAAGAGTTTTGGAGTTTCGGTGTCTTTAGAATGCTTGTGTCATTCTATTTCTCTTTTCCTTCAAAATCAAAAGAAGCTATTCTATTTCCCAATTTGTGTCTGACGTTTGTAGTGGATGGGATGGGAGTGAGCTAAATCCAGACATCCTGCTGGGCAGATGACAGAAAGATTAATGAATAAGGATTAAGAATTAATGTACACAGAAAGGTCTTTATACTTGACCTAATGGCTCAAATTTGCAAACTGGCTTTTTTTTCCAGGACCTACTGCAAAAAACAGGCAACTAAAAAACAGGCCAAGCATGTGTTTGGGGGGTTAAGCTTAAGTCTGCTCACTGTGCCTGTTTCCAGAATTATCAGACTAGATTGCTGTGATATCTCATCTGGGCTGTGATAGCTGATACTGCCTTTGTAAATGTTTGGGCATCTCTTTTGGTTTAGATCACTGCTGTCAGTCTGTTTGACTGGAGCCTTATAGTAATGCTCGTTTGCTCTGTGGCGAGGCCTGCAATTAATAGGTGATACACAATGTACATAAAATCATAATTTTTCTGCCTGTAAGAAGTATTCCTTCCGTCACTGATTCCATCAACAATGATTACAACTTAGTAGCAACTTTTTCAGAGAGCTGGAAAGCCACAACCGAAAGCACTCAAGGCCACAATCAGAGACAGCATCGCAGGTTGTGTCCTCTTAAGCTACAGTGTATTAAATTAAACATGCTACTTATGATCTTTGATACACACACATTTGTTACACATAGATTTGTTTACTCCATTATGTTTTGTCTAGATTTCAGATCTACTGGAAAGTCCTTTCTCTTAGTTCAACTAACCTCTGATACTTTTGGAATTTGCCAAAATTGAGCTAGTTTCCTCCTCTGCATCAATCTGAAAGCAAGAAAAAATCTGCAAATCTCCAGCAAATTAAGCTTAACTTGACTGCTGGTTTAGGGAGGCAGATTTTCGACACAGAAACGTTTTCCCTGAAGTTTTTATCAGTCTGTAAAAATTTCTGGCCAAAGATGCAACAGCATTTTAGTAAGATATGAAAAACATTACAGTACACATGAACTGTACATCTCCTCTGGGGTTTGAAAAAAAAGTCTTGAAAATATAAAAACTTGCTGATATCAAATTGAACAAAACTGGGCACTTCTGTGAACTTTATTTTTCAAAAGTACAATTTCACAAAACTTACCTTATCCTCAGCCCTACTGAAGACAAAGCAATTAATTCAAGGGTTAGAAGTTAAGAAGAAATTTTCCTTGAATCCTAATGGGGAACTAGACTTTGAAAAGTCATGTCTGGTTACTTTCTAAAATCACTGATAGGCAGGACTACTAAATCTGGGCTGCAAAGATCCGGATAATGAATAAATGGTAACAAAGAAAAATAAGGACTCTTACTTCTTAACTACCGTGTAAGATTATCCAGATTTTGCAGCCTGGATCCAAATGAGGATTGGCTCTAAACTACAGCACCCTAATTTTTATTGCCAATTCCCATATTTATTTGTTAAATTTCCTCCAGAAGCTCAAAATGGCATTCATATCACTTGAAATGGATTTAGGATTGTAATGAAATGATTATAGCATGCCTCAGTAAGTCCCAGTACAGATTCTGATTATCTTAACCAGGTTGGGAAGAAAAATAAAGGACCAAAAATAATAATAATCAAAGGCAGTCTTCTCTGTAATGCTATATCATTTTGAAATAAAACAGAACCTGAAAATTGCCATTATGTTACTTATGGATCATGCTGAGATAATTCATATCTTCAAGCCATTTGTTTTATTTCTGCTCCTTCTAAACTAGCCCTAATTTGCAACAGTAGTTTTGAGAAATCCCAGCTGGGCCACTGCAAGAAATAAGTTCATTAAGGCTAATTACAGTAACAACTTGCCATTTCTATTAATTGCAACTAAGCTTCAAAGACAACACTAAATGTATGCATGTTTATTTGGAATGCACTAATCATATCAATTCCATGTAAGCATTTTTTATAACAAGTTTACATTTTTTTTTACTTTATTTTCAAGTCTGGGGCGGCTACATTATTTTATTCTGGCTCAAAATAATATTCTAGGCAAACAAGAAGCTTATTTTTCATTCATCTTTTGCATGCATTCAAGAGCCATGGTGGCACAGTGGTTAGAATGCAGTATTGCAGGCTAATTCTGCCGACTACCAGGGGTTCATTCCTCACCGGCTCAAGGTTGACTCAGCCTTCCATACTTCTGAGGTCAGTAAAGTAAGGACCCAGTTGGTTGGGGGACAATACGCTGACTCTGTAAACTCCATACAGAAGGCTGTAAAGCACTGTAAAGCGGTATATAAGTCTAAGTGCTATTGCTGTTGCTATCTATTATTTGATTGATTGTTGCTTTTTTACCCTGCTGGATGCTTAGAGTTATTTCATAGCAATAATAGCAATAATTTAAATTCAGATGTTTATTACAATCATTTAAAGTCCTAATTGTCCGTGGATTTTGTAGATAGCACATCTGACATTCCATAGTACATGTGCTCAGGGGGAAATAAATGTCTAAATGACACCGCATATTTGTATATGCAATTGTTTTATTTTTTTTATTATAAAAAATTACTCTAAAGACTGCATAACACAGAGATCTTTTAAAAAGTTTTTGCCACCAAAATCTCCATTCCTAGATTCCCCACCCCTAGAAATTGTCAGTAACACAGCATCCCTCTGAACTGGGGGCTGCACATCTTCGCTCTCAGAATTTGGATGAAACTGCTAAACAGTCTATTGTTCAGCCTGAAGGGGCTTCCCAAGCGTCCACATCAGAAGAGTCTGAAATCAGCAAGGCCTAGTTCCAAGTACATCAGAATGGCTTTGAGTTAGGAATCTGAAGAGCATGTTGGCCACTGGCCATTTGTCCTTATCACGCAACTAGAAGCTTACTCCTGCTATTTGTGGCATTTTCAGGGTTTGTGCAGCTGCCAAGGGCAAGTACGGAAGAAAGAAGCCAAGCAGTTCTCAAGCATTCCATTCTTGTTTTCATCCAGACCTGAGTAGTCCCATCAGTCAATGGTACCATTATAGGACCTGTTGAGCTTGTTGAATGTGAAGTCTAAACTATGTGAGGAAATGGGTTTGCGGTAAAGAGGATTTGTAGCCTTAAAAGGAAAGGAAAGAAAAAGAAAATTATGAAACATATAAATTATACACGTGCACCAATAAACATGATTTATTTTTCTTGTTATGACCTTTTGATCACTTTATTCGGGATGGAGTCAGGGCAACTGAATGGAGCTGAGCATATGCTGGCTGGATGCCCTTCCTGATGCGTATGTGGAGTTCATAGCATATATTTTCTCTTTGCACCCTGATAGAGAAACATCTCCCTCTGCCTAGGATTGAACCTTCTGAGCGGGAAGTGAGCATCTTCACCTCTAGGCCATCGCACCACTCACAGCAATAAATATGATTAAAGATAAGCTATTCTGTTAGCCTTTCCTTTTTGTCTACTTTGCACTGGAAGAAATTTCTAGTTTTATTGCTACATAAGGGGTTAATTGAAGTACTAGATAGAATTATATAAGGATCTTGCTTTTTGCTTTACATGGACATATATAAACAATCTCATCAATCAGTAAAACAGCATTGTCTTACAATGAAAGACATCATGGTTAAATATCCAATAAGAAAGAAATTGAGTTTTCTTTATCAAGCTCAACTTAGTTCCACATAAAAACAAGTTATGAAAGATGGAATAACATAGTCTCTCATTCTAAGCAGGGAATGGAAATATGGTAATGTTATCGAACAATTTAGTCATGCAATGCGCTTTCAGAGGTGGTTCATTTTAGTAACAATTCTGGTGGAAATGTCATATATGTGCACTCATCTGCCTAATCATATGGGGTGAACTTTGAAGTGCTGGGCTGAAGATATGAGAGAATGCAAGCCTTCAAAATTTTAAGCAAAAGATTTTTGTTTGGCTTCAATCCGCACAACCCTAATTTCTACCATCTTTCATCACACTATCTTGAATTCATTTATATCCAGGTAAAATTATTTTGACAATAGACTGATGTACATTGTTATAATCAAAGATAGGAGCTGCTGTGAAAAAAATACAATTCTCAAAAAGGGCCCGAATAATAACATCCAATATGTTTCCTAAATATATTCCCTTTCAAGAAATAGGACTTCTTGATTTGAGGTCATTTCTGAACAACTAAACTTTCCTCCTCAGTTGCCGTACTCTCAGCATCCTTTTGTATTTCTTCGCATTTTTGAACCACTGTAACTTTTTCTATCTCCTCTTTATTTTCCTAATTTAATACTCACCATTTCGTATCTTGCCCGGGAACGCTCACTCTGGAATTTGGCAAATTCCCGTCTGTCATGAATAGTAACCAACAGCTTCCAGATTGCCAAAAGGACAATGCCCAAAAGCACAATGCTGCCTACTACAGCGAGTAAGATCGTCATGACATCAGGGGCGGTATTACACTCTAAGAAGAAGAAAGAGGGGCACATGATTCACTATTGTTGACAAGGACAGTGTCTTCAAAACAAGCCTCATCAGATAATAATAGAATACATCGCTCCTGAACTATGCATGAATCTATTTGGAAAATATTTGAATGTGAGTAACTATTTTCAAATGTTCTTATCCATTTTTAGCATTATTATCCATTATTATTATTATCTATATTTAAATCTCAGACCAAGTAAGTCTAAGATTTAAACAATAAGACTATTGCTAACACCCAATTCATTCATATAATTCATTATCATGCATTATATTGATGCAAGTTGAGTTAATATAATTCATGTAGGGGGCTGGCTGTGCATACGCCATTAAGCAGATGGGAAACTCGCAAGTATGATCCCAAATCAGAGCAAGCACATATAATTTAAAAATGAAAATTTTATGTCGAGAGGTTTATGGGCATGCAACATGTAGGCTACACTCTTTTTGCAAGGAAAATTATATGCATAAGATAAAATTTATGGGAATTATCAGCTAGATTTAAATATACTGTACACATTTAGAGAGCCACCTACCATTTGATTGTGCTATTTATCTAGTGGGTTGCTTTATGTAACCAAATTGGATTCTGCCAAAAGTTCTAGCAATGCAAAAGGGGCTGCTTAGAATGGTATTAAAGGAGAAGCTTTTTCTCACCTGTGTGCAGGTGTGCTGCTTATATATTATTTATTTATCTATCTGTTTATTTCTAAAATCATTAAATATTTTGTATATTTATATTTAATATTTTGTATGTTTCTCAAGCTATCCTTTTTCATTTTTGCTAAGTACTTGTGAGATAATTTTTCACAGCAGATGGCAGCATTTAGCCAATTTTTATCTTGAAAAAAGCTAAGCAGGATCAGATTGGGTTAATTCTTGGATGGGAACCAGCGGAAACACTCCCCACTGTAGACTAGATGTGAAGTTAAAGATGTCACTTTTGTATTATTGCAATGAAGACAAGACAGGCTCATCTATATAGTCACTTTGAATCAAGTTTGACCCAAGGAAACATCTACTGCTTATATTTCGCAGTTCAAAATATGGAAATGAGAAAATAAGTTTCTCATTGTTTCTTACTTCTGAATGGAAATCTAGCTTACATCTGATCACACCTGATTTAACCAAAATGAATATTCAGTTACAAATTCTCCAATGTTTTCTATTTAAATTACTATTTTATACATTGGATTATCTAGATTCTTTTCAATCTGGTGATAATTATATTTAGCCTAGTTAATATATGGAATGGGTGGGGATTTCTATTCGGTTGGTTAGATCTTGTCCCAAATGTTTTTTCTGGCAAGTGCTTCCAAACTGGAGTGAGGTTATTTCAACAATCCATCTCAACACCAGAGCAACCACAAATATAATCTTTTCCCGTTACTGGCATGTTGAAAATCCATGTGAGACCAATTTTATATAAGATGGCAAATGTGAAAAAAAATCTTCAAAAATAATTTTCAAAGTAACAGTGCAACTGTATAACATAGTTTAACTTAAAGAAATCTTACCTATACTTTATCTCAGGGGTGTCCAAACTTTTTGCAAGGAGGGCCAGATTTGGTGAGGTGAAAATGTGTGCGGGCCAGCCATTCAGCCTGACATTTTTTGAACCATTAACATTAAATGGGAAAAAAGCCGGCCGGCGGGGATGAGTGACAGACTGAGTTGGCAGGCCAACTCGAAATTTGAAAACGGGCCACAATTGGTCCCCGGACCAGACTTTGGACATGCCTGCTTTATCTGAAAGTAGAAAACTAATTTGACCAGAGAAGAGGCTGCGGGCCACTCGAAGTTTGAAAACAGGCCACAATTGGTCCCCAGACCGGACTTTGGACATGCCTGCTTTATCTGAAAGTAGAAAACTAATTTGACCATGCTATGTGTTAAAATAAGGTGGTGCGGTGGCTCAGCAGTTAAGATGCTGGGCTTGTTGGCTGGAAAGTTGGCAACCCAGGTTTGAGACCGAAGCGCTACCTGACGGAATGAGCTCCAATCCTCACTCCAGCTCCTGCCAAGTTCAAAAACATGCAAACATGCAACATGTGAGTAGATAAATAGGTACCACTTTGGTGGGAAGGTAACAGTGCTCTGTGATGTCTTGCTGGCTACATGGCCATGGAAATGTGTTCGGACAGCCCCAGCTCAATGGCCTTAAAATGGAGATGACCACCATGCCCTACGGTTGGCAGTGACTAGTGGAATAAAATCTGCAAGGATTCCTTTACACTTTACATTTACCTGTTACCCTTTACAGGGGTAAAAAGCTAAACTAATCCAGATTTTAATGTCCCAATCTATAAAATGGGAAAGGATACTCATGGAAGGGAGGTCCTTAAAAGAAAAGAAAAAAACATAATTCCAAAGAAGGAAGAAGAGGACAAAATGCATAGAACTCTGTCTGGAAAAAGACTGATATTTTATCAGTAGTTTGGGTAAGCTTGCCTTTCTGTCCAGAACTAATGGCTGGAATCCAACCAAAGACACAATATACTAAGATACTCTTATTCAACAATAAATGAAAATGTATAACTTATAGTGTCAGTGTTAATAATTTATTTTAGGTAGGTAAAAACAGATAATGGTTGATTCTGTTCTGTGCCACCATGCTATTGACTGAGATTACTTTTCTTTATGATTTATCTAACATATAAAAAACACAAATCTTTGTGGAAGAGATGAGTTTGCTAACAAATATGTATGCAAAAAGCTTGAATTAATTGTATGCAGCAGTTAAATAATAAAGTTTGAAGCAGTTGTTGTACCATAATGTTTGTCCTAGAAGCACCTGATTAATTAAAGGAAGATTTCCACTACTGATTTATATTTGATGATGAAATTCTATGCCTTCATTTTATGTCTAAATCAATGTATTACTTCCGCATTGAAATCTTCCAGAAAGTAGCATAAGCATGCTAAGTAGTAAGATGTGCCTCTGAAATTATCTCATCATCCTAGGTACACATGACCTGGTGATGGACACCAGTTTTTCAAATGCTGGAATTAATAATCCACTTTCTCAATAAACTTTTTGAATTTTATCTTATGGATCTGTGGATTTGGGTTTTTCAAATGTCCCTTGTGTTACCAATAGTCATCTTCCTCTTCACTATCTATAAAAAATGGAGTAGAATTGATCCACATATATTTTTCTATTAATAAAAACTGTATCCAAATATGTGTCCTGCACCAGTCTAAGATATTTTGTTTTGTTTTTTAATTCTCATTGCCTTGATGGTCTGAAGAGTTTATATCAATAAGAAAAAGCAAGGCAGATAAATGATACCTGGTTCCTTGAGAATACTGATATTTGTCTTCCCATTGGTGAGTTCTGAGTACGTGAATTTCATCACACAATCTTTCACGGGATATGCGCATAAGATTGAATTAGGGTCATCGGTTTCTGAAATAATAATTTTAAAAACTCAGTGGAATAAAGGACGTTAATGTAACACATTACAATATATTCAAATGCAAAACTCATGTTCCATGTTCGCGTTGTTGGCATGTGTTCAGCGCATCATAATGTGTTTAAAATACCTGTTATTTTGGCCTCTGCAATTGAAGGATATGCTGGGATTCTCATGAGACTGGATTCCTTCAATATGAGAGGCTTCTTATTAGTACATATGGAGCACATTATGGAAGTGTTCGCATGTCTAAAATTATACAAACTATTAACATAGAGAGCGTGTTGGATGAGATGTCCAACCCAATTGTTTTACTTCATGACTAATTGTTTATAAATCCATGGATAGACATCACTCAAGGAATGCAAAGGAAATGTGGACGTAGTTATACTCTACTAAAACAGTAATTATTATGAGGTCCTGAAAGAAGGCCAAGGAAATCTGATTTTTGGAGTAATTTCTTTGGAACAGGAAGTTTCATTTCCTTCTACAAATCTGCATAAAGGAAGTAATTGTCTAGAAATAGGTTTAATTTTACAGCCTATATCTGGGTGTAGGGAGTGGGACGTGAGGAGAATTACAATATTGGATGATATGTATTACAGAAATATATGATGTGAAAATACTATGGAAGGATCAACAGACAGCATTAAACTAATCTGTCTAATTAAAGCTTTTCAGATATATGGGGTGGGTTGAGATAGGCAACTGATATGTTTTCAGGTAGGTCTTTTTAAAAAAAACTTGTACAGACTTCAATCCTTTTAAAAACTATTTAGCCCTTTGGGAAATAAAGACATCTGGCCGCCGTTTCTAGTTCTGACAAGAAAACATTAAACACCGCCATTACTAAGTATATTATTATCTTAAAAATAAGATACATACTAGGCAGGTTCCGATCAAGAAAACTAAAATTATTATTTTTTAAATTCTAAAAAGCCAACACGAAACATTGCTCTGACCCCCACCGAACTACATAAAGGTGGGCATCTTGCTTCAATTACACTTGCAGTTTATTTGCTAAAACTGACCCTCTAAACCAGGGGTGTCAAACTTGCGTCGTCACATTGTCATCTTGTGATGTATTATGACTTTTCCCCCTTTGCTAAAATGAGGGCGGGGTGGCCAGCGCATGACGCATCTGGCCTGCGGCCCGTGAGTTTGACACCCCTGCTCTAAACAAAAAAAGCAGAAATGAGGATACTAAAAATACCTATATAATGAAATCGTGAACAAATCCAGTAACTGTGCTCAAAGCATGGAGCAGACTCAAGGAGGCATCAGTTCTATAGGTAAAGCGGGGCTTAGCCAATATGGCTTGAATTATTTTACCACACATCCACAGAGTACCACTTGCCACCCAGGTTGCTTCATATCTGGGCAATCTTTATAAAAGGAAATGATTTAATGATCCCATGTTGAGGACTCAAATATTTCCCTGCTCATCTATACACTGGATGAGCTTTTGCTACTTGACCAATAGGAGCCAGCAAGCAGCCTGAAAACATAGAGATTCAAACATCTTAATGAAATAATAAATTGATTGCTCCCATGGCAAACTCACTGCTTTTGAAGCTCAGTGGATCCTTGGCCAAATTCTCATAGATTTCCTAAAGGAATCCTGTAGATTTCTAAGAGCTTTTGCAAAAAACATGGAACTTTACGAACAATAGTAGATTCCCATTCAGTCTTAGTTCATACAAACTCAAACTGCAATGGAAATGCTATTGGGAATATATAGAGGGAAAAGTTGTATTTTAGGAAGGCAGAGCAGAAAACAACGGTATTTATGGAAAAGAACATTTGTAGCTCAAGATTCAACTGTGGAGTGCTTGGTGTTCTCTAAGCTTGGTTGTTTACCTGCAGATGTTTCATTACCGAATTAGGTAACATCATCAATTGGGTAATGAAACGTCTGCAAGAAAACAACTTGCAGTTATAGGGGGCCACATTCTGTTTTGGGAGCGCGCCCCCGCTATTTGTCGGCGGTGGCGCGCTCCGACCCCCTTGTTATGTCCCGTTCCCCGGGGGGTCTGAGCGATCGGGCCCTGGGCCTTCGGCTGATGTTGTGTAACGCCAGGTCCGTTATTAATAAGGCCCCCCTCATTTATGATTGGATCTGTGAGGGGGGAGCGGACCTGGTGGGCATCACCGAGACCTGGCTGGGCCCAGAGGGGGGAGTCCCTCTTGTGGAGATGTGCCCAGCCGGGTTTCGGGTTTTTCATCGGCCGAGGGCCCAGGGGAGGGGCGGGGGTGTTGCGGTGGTTATTAAGGAGGATCTGTGTCCGAGGGAATCCACTGTTTCTCAGACGACCGGACGTGAGTCTCTTTTCGTGAAGTTCGGTCCCAGGGTGCAGGTGGGCTTGTTGATCGCATACCTGGCTCCCTGCTATGCGGCATCGGCCCTGCTTGAGCTCCTTGAGGTTATAGCCGGCGTGGCGGTTGAGACCCCCAGGCTTATGGTCATGGGGGATTTCAACCTCCCTTCTGCCGGAGGTACCTCAGGGATTGCTCAGGAGTTCATGGCTTCCATGACAGCCATGGGCCTGACCCAGTTAATTCGGGACCCTACTCACGTGGGAGGTCACACCCTGGATTTAGTTTTTGTCTCTGATCAGTGGCAGAGTGGTCTGGGTGTAGGGGATATAGTTATAGAACCCGTCATGGACAGATCACTCGCTCCTGAAGCTCGACTTCCGTTCCGCACCCCCCGACCGCAGGGAGGCGGGGCCGCTTAAATGGTACCGCCCCAGGCACCTGATGGACCCAGATAGGTTCCTGATGGAGCTTGGGCCATTTCCCGAAGCTCGCACACACGACTCGGTTGAGGGCTTGGTCGCCACCTGGGATAGGATGGCTGCTGGGGCCCTTGACCGGGTCGTGCCCTTGCGGCCTCTGACCCGGTGCCGATCCCAAGTGGCTCCTTGGTTTTCTGAGGAGCTAAGGGAGATGAAGCGCCGGAAAAGACGCCTAGAGAGTAGTTGGAAGGCTAGCCGTTCTGAGTCTGACCGAACACTTCTACGATCTTATATTAAGACGTATTTAGTGGCGATAAGGATGGCGAGGAGGACTTACCTCTCCACCCTTATTGCGTCCGCGGAAAACCGCCCAGCCGCCCTGTTTAGGGTGACTCGCTCCCTTTTAGAGATGGAAGCGTGGGAGGATCCCTTACAGGGACGGGCTGAGGAGTTTTCTAGGTTTCTGCAGGACAAAATCGCTCAGATTCGGGATGAGCTGGACTCCGACTGGGCATCTCCGGGCGGGGGGGCGGGGGTGGATATCGGTGAGGTCAATTGGGTTGAGTTCGACCCTGTTACTGTAGAAGACGTGGACAGGGTGCTGGGGGGACTGAATGCCACCACCTGTTTGTTGGACCCGTGCCCCTCCTGGCTGGTCTTGGCCACTCGGGAGGTGACACGAGGCTGGTTCCAGGGTATTATAAATGCTTCCTTCCTCCTCAAGAAACCGTCCCTGGACCCAGCATTGTTATCAAATTATCGTCCTGTCTCCAACCTTCGCTTTGTTGCGAAGGTTGTAGAGAGTGTGGTGGCCCGTCAGCTCCCCCAGTTCCTGGATGAAGCGAGTTATCTTGACCCCCTCCAATCGGGCTTCAGGCCCGGGCACAGCACGGAGACGGCGTTGGTCGCGTTGGTGGATGATCTCTGGAGGGCTCGGGACAGAGGTTGTTCCTCTGTCCTGGTCCTGTTAGATCTCTCAGCGGCTTTTGATACTGTCGACCACAGTATCTTATTGCAGCGGTTGGGGGGGTTGGGGGTTGGAGGCACCGTGTTGCGGTGGTTCTCCTCCTTCCTCTCCGACCGTTCGCAATTTGTGTTGACGGGGGAGCAGAGATCGTCCCCAAGGCCCCTGCTTTGTGGGGTGCCTCAGGGGTCGGTGCTCTCGCCCCTGCTGTTCAACATTTATGTAAAGCCGCTGGGTGAGATCATCCGTGGCTTTGGGGTGGAGTTCCATCAGTACGCTGATGATACTCAGCTGTACATCTCCACCCCGGGCCACCCCAACGAAGCCATCAAAGTGATGATCCGGTGCCTGGAGGCCGTGCGGGGTTGGATGGGTCGTAACAGGCTTCGTCTCAACCTGGCCAAAACCGAGTGGCTGTGGTTTCCTGCGCCCAGATACAGCCAGCTTATTCCTTCACTGGCCGTGGGGGGAGAGGTATTGACCCCCGTGGAAAGGGCGCGCAACTTGGGTGTCCTCCTGGATGTGCGGCTGTCTTTGGAAGAACATATTGCAGCCATCGCCAGGGGGGCTTTTTATCAGATTTGTCTGATTTACCAGTTGCGGCCCTTTCTGGATCTGGGCACACTTCGCACAGTCACTTCCGCCCTCGTTATCTCCCGCTTGGATTATTGCAATGCTCTCTACATGGGGCTCCCCTTGAAGAGTCTCCGGAGGTTGCAGTTAGTTCAGAATGCAGCCGCGCGGGTGATCGTGGGCGCCCCTCGGGGCGCACACGTAACACCATTTCTCTGCAGGCTGCACTGCCTTCCTGTGGCCTTCCGGATTCGATTCAAGGTGGTACTGATGGTATTTAAAGTGCTCCATGGCTCGGGACCTGGGTACTTACGGGACCGCCTGCTGCCACCAACAACCTCCCGCCGCCCAGTACGCTCCCCCAGGGTCGCCCTACTTGGGGTACCGCCACCTGATCGTTGTCGGCTGGCAGCCCCGAGGGTGCGTGCTTTCTCTGTGGGAGCCCCCTCCCTGTGGAATGATCTCCCCCCGGAGATACGAGCCATGACAGATATCCTCTCCTTCCGGCGCGCAGTTAAGACCCTATTTTTTAAACAGGCTGGCCTGGCCCAGTAAGGGTCTATGGGGTTTTAAGTTAACAGGGTTTTTTAAATTTTAATCTCATTTTTAAAATTTTTCGGGATGCAGCCACATCTATGTTTAATCTGGTTTTAAATTCTATTTAATTTTGTAACTTTGTATTTTATGTATTTATTAGGCTGTACACCGCCCCGAGTCCCTTTTGGGAGAGGGAGCGGTATAGAAATACGAACAATAAATAAATAAATAAATAAAGCTTGGTTGTTTACCTGCAGATGTTTCATTACTGAATTAGGTAACATCATCAATTGGGTAATGAAACGTCTGCAAGAAAACAACCAAGAGCATCAAGGACCTCTCACTTTCAGGAGAGGAAATATGTACCATGTGGTTCCCAATATAGTACTTAAGTCCATTGCAACTCTCACCCACAAAAGCAGATTCATTATTATGTGAACATTTTGCCAACAGATATAAGAAGCTACTCTATTCTTTATTAAATATATTATTATTTGTTATATAAAAGAAGACATTTGTCTACACAGATAGATATAAATTTAATTAGCAGTGGCTCTTTAGTTTTACTACCAAGGATTTTTAAAGATCAGTATGTGGACAATGTACACATGGTATTCAACTACCTACTTTAACCACTGATTATGTGCAGAAGGAGACTGGTAAACAAGTCCCACTTCATTCTCTATGTGTTTTTTTAAATGCATAAAACTTATAGAGTAGGTTACACAACAAAAGAATGTGGCATGGGTGGTTCAAATTCTATAAATTCTTGCAGGTAATTTAAGATCATTTCCCTCCTTTTTAATACCCAGAAATAAGATAGCAGTACAAAACATGAAATATTAGATGGTAAGTATTTAATAAATTCAGCAAAGATTTTATCACAGGGCAAAGGCATTTCCTAGCCTAGACTCTGCTCATTCATATAATCTCTGTTGCATTTCTTTTGGTTTATGCAGAACTCTTGTTGCCTATAAAATAAAAAAGTTTTCAATATTTTGGGTGCATTATTTTAGAAATGCTTATTTAAAATACAATTGCCATAGCATGTAGACTTATATACCTCTTCCTAGTGCTTTACAGCCTTCTCTAAGCGATTTACAGATTGCCCCCCAACAATCTGGGTCCTCATTTTACTGAATTCAGAGGGATGGAAGGCCTAGTCAAACTTTGAGCCAGTCATGTTCGAACTGCTGGCAATGAGCAGACTCAGCCTGCAATACTTAATTTTAACCACTGGGCCACCACAGCTCAAATGAAACAATAATGAGCTGGGCAGAGTTTTGGCCAAACACCCCAACCACTGTATATCTTTCTGTGTAATGTTAACTGTGCATCTCTTCTGGAATGCTGTCACAAATAGCATTCCAAATTAAACTACAACTCATTACCTGTAATTATTCTATTTTTTCTTCTCTTATTTCCTGATATAGCTCATCCAATTACAACTGTCCCACAAAAACTGATGCTTCCATCTCTAAGGACCAAACCAGAGGTGAAAACAATGTTATATTTATTATTCTGCCAGTAGGGCAGATAAGGAAGTCATTCTGTAGATTTGGCCTTTGAACCATTTGCAATTTTCTCCTTGTATTGGAAGGCCGCTCTGTGCAAGCAAGTATAATATTTAGGTAGGTTGTCTTTGCAGAGCTTAACATGTGAATTTAAAAAACAGCTTTAATCCAAAGATTATCATTTAGGGTTATCTACATTCAGCTATCTGAAATTTAAGTTTAAAACTTGTTCACTTTTATATTTAGAGAAAAAGGAAAATTTCAGGTAAAATCATTATTAAAATATGCTGCCATAAAATCTGTACTGCACTTCTAGATGCCACTAGTGAAGAACGAAGTTTTCTTCAAAAGATTGAAAGCAAAATTGATATTAAAATTCTGTGCAAATAGACAAAGGAATGTCAAACTCACCCTTGCCCTCAAGAATGATAGAAACTTATCTACTATAGATTAAAGAAAGAAAAGAGTATTGCAAAACATTTACATTAGCAAATATTGTTGCTTGTAATATTGGAAGAGTGAAGAGTGAGTCAAAGAAACAGAAGTCATACACGAATGAAGAGCAACACCAAAATGGTCTCCGTGTCTGCATTAACAAAAGGTAAGAAAAAAGATGAGGCCATTCTTTTTAAAGACAACTGAGTTGAAATTCGAACATTCCCAAATATTAAAATATTTAAACTCAATATTGGAATGGATTAAAAAGATCATTTAGCCTCACCTCTGTTTGGCTATCATCTGTGCACATCCACTAATATCAACCTAAACAATCCAGAAAGAGACTGGATTGAGGCGGTGGAACATAAATAAACACTTAAGGGCCAATCAATGCAGAACTCTCTGCTTTGACAGTCTATAGCAAACAAAGATCTCTCAACATTCTGCAGTCCAATTTTCAAGTAGTTGGAAACATAAGAGACGAATGACCTCTTTTAGGCTCTCTCACCTGTCCCATGTGATCTGGAAGAGGGTACCATCAGCCAAGTAGTGTTAATTGGCCAAGCCCCATAAGAGGCCCTTCCAGTGGTGGATTAAGGTTCACTGGTGCCCTAAGCACTGACAAATCTTGGTGCCCTCCTCCTTTGTACATACTGTACAAACGAAGCCATATTCTCAACTTTGTAGTGCCCCCTTTGGGCCTGGTGTCCTAAGCATGTGTTTAGTCTGCTTAATGGTTAATACACCACTGGGTCCTTCTGCAATGGTACCTGCTCTCTGGAACATCATCCCTCCAGAGATTAGGCTGGCCCCAGCCTTGCTGGCTTTCTGCAGGGTCCTGAAGACCTGGTTCTGTGCTAGATCCTATGCTCCAGATGTGCAACGGGGTACGTTTCCTGGCTTAAGGGCTTTTTAATGATTTGTGGGCCTTATTCCTTGTTTGTTTTGTATCAAATGGGTGGCTATGTAAATAGATTTAATAAATAAATAATAAATGCAGTGTTTACTTCTGCTATTGTCATGGATAGCACTCTAAATACTTCAGAAAGTTTCGTCCAGTTACTGAACAACACAAAAGGCTCAAGAAAATCACACTCAAATGAGCCAAGAACTTACGGCATCAAAAACAAATTATGGTAGCTTTGTTCAAGTGTTCTCCCTGTCAGAAATGCACCTATGATTCACACATTTTATATGTGAAATGTTTCTGTTGTTTTCACTTTGGTGGTACTTACTAAGAAAATCTACTCGCGTTATGATTTCATCTCGGCAGTGTTTTT
Source organism: Bungarus multicinctus (assembly GCA_023653725.1). Classification (NCBI taxonomy): domain Eukaryota; kingdom Metazoa; phylum Chordata; class Lepidosauria; order Squamata; family Elapidae; genus Bungarus; species Bungarus multicinctus. Next base: position 43,458,773 of record CM042838.1, on the reverse strand, counting down.
GGCAGGTTTGGTTATCAGCCAACCTTCCTGAGTTGAACAGGATACACTCAATGCAGTCCCTGGGAAGGAAGAATCATTGATAAATATATCTTCAAATCACATTTAAAACATGATAACGAGGCTTCTTTGGAAAATACAATCTCTTTTGGTATAGATTACATTTTAGTGCACTCGCAGATTAACTTACCCCTGTGACTGTTACAACATGCAAAGAGAAGAATGAACTTCAAATATTCCAAACCAAAATAAGTTTTTATTACAATTGTATCAATATTACAAATTCAGGTGAACATTTCCTTGAGTTCAATATCTAGCAAAGGGGTCTCCAACTTGGCAATTTTAAGACTTGTGGACTTCAACTCCCAGAATTCCTTGGCCATCCATGGAGGCTGGGGAATTCTGAGGGTTGAAGTCTACATTAAGGTTGCCATGTTTAGAGAGACATAATCTAACACACGATGGTCATAAAAGGAGAAATGAGTCTTGATATTCTAACTGTAGCACCAGAACTCTGAATGACTCCCTTCTTTAAAGCAGCAATGGCCCTGACATAATACAAACTATTGCTCTAGAACAGAGGTGGAGAACTATGGTCCTTTTATCACTTGTGGACTTCAACCCCCAGAATTCCTGAGCCAGCAAATCAGGAATTTGGGGAGTTGAAATCCACAAGTCATAAGGGGCCACAGCTCCCCATTGCTGCTCTAGAATCAGTTCCAATTTGGATTTAGCTTTGTGACAGGACTCTGCTTCCACAGAAGACCTACCAGATTGTAACATTTGTGTTCTTTTGAACATCTTCCATTGGATAAAACAGGCCAGCTGCTGATGTATGAGTCAAGGACGTTCTTAACGTATAATATAATGTGTACCACAATATTATCTCAAACAAAGCTGTTTTGATGTTTTTATTCCTATTTAATCTACATAAATTATGTATCGTTTGACTGTTAAATCTTTCCAGGAAGTGATTTCAGCTTGGTTAGCCTCCCTATAAGAATATTCATAAAGGCACTTCAAAGAGAAATCATTCAAGAGAGGACTTGCTTTAGGGAACAATTCATTGGACTAGTCCCAAAGAGTTGTTGCTGGTTTTTTTTTAATAATTTGAGGCTGAATTAAATTGGAACTAAGGATAGAAATGCAGGGTAGGGGTTGCATTAAGCAAAACAGAACATAGTATACTAGTGACTTATCATATCTTCATACATCATTTGGTTTTCTCAACTGTCCAGAACTAAACAAACTGGGATTTCTGACAAACTTCAATGTACGAACACTATGCTGTTTTCAACTTGGGTAAAGGTCATAGATCTGAAGCAAGGTTAGTAAAATGGCTACACTTCTGTCAATTTTCAGGCTTGACAGTTAGTCAATCAGATTCCATTACATGGATCTTGAACTATTGAGGCAGAATAAGAGAAGATAAGCAAATCACTAACATATGAGTCCCAGGGAAAGTTCTATTCCACGTTCCATTATTAAGAGTTTTTTTAATTCAAAAGCCAAGCCCCAATTTTCATGCTACAAAGCATTTTAGAAACAATCTCCTTTACAGTAACCTTTGTCAAGCTTTGATAATCACCACTTTTTTTTTTGTATTTGCAGAAGGTAGTCCTCACCTTACGACTACAATTGCGCCCAACATTTCCGTTGCGAAGTAAAACATTTGTTAAGTGAGTTTTGGGCCATTTTACGACCTATCCTGCCACAGTTGCACAGTGAATCGCTGCAGTTGTTAAGTTAGTTAGTTACACCGCTGTTAAGTTAATTTGTCTTCCCTATTGATTTTGCTCATCAGAGGGTCACAAAAGGTGATCCCATGACCCCAAGACACTGCAACTGTCACAAATATGAACCGGGCGCCAACTTCCAAATTTTAATCATGTGACCATGGGGGTGCTGCAATCGTCATAAGTGTGAAAATGGTCATAAGTCAGGTTTTTTAGTGTCTTTGTAACTTCAAACGAATAGTTGTAAATTGAGGATTACCTGTGTTCAGGATTGCAAGGACAATAACGCAGCCAAGAAATCGAAAAGAAGACCATGTCATGAGAGGTTTTGGAACTAAATATTGGCACATACCTTTTAGTACTGCAAACACCCGGGCAGGTGGGGCACTTCTCGCAAGTCTCCCCAAAAGCTCCAGGTTCAGTGCAGTGGCATTTCCCACAGTTGCAGTTGCCTCGGCCACTGCACATTTGGCCATCCTTAGAAAGACACCGGCCTGTGTCCGTTGAACAGTTGCAGTTGTCCCCAATATAGCCATGATGGCACTTACATTCCCCACAGTGGCATTCTCCATGGCCTAAATGCAAGTTACACAAAGGAAAAACAAATCACTTGCATTGTCAATGCAATGGGCGGTAGTTCCAGATGCTCTCTTAAAATCTGATTCAGAAACAGAACGAGACATATTCAGTCATCAACATAATCCCTCATCCAATGATCTTGTATCTGTATTGGCTTAAAATTCATTTAATTGTTACAAAATTATTTGGTGGTTTCTGGCACACCTTACTACTTCATCTATACTTTCTTCTAAGATCATTAGTGGCCTAACTTATAAGATAAAGAAAGACCTAATATACTTTATAAATTCATTTTGTTGTAATAGTAGTAGCACTGAGAGCCAATTTGGTTTAGTAGTTAAGGCACCTGGCTAAAAATCAGGAGATTATGAGTTCTAGTTGTGCCTGAGGCTCAAAGTCAACTGGTTGACTTTGGACCAAGCTCTCTCCTCTCTTTCTCACTATCTCAGATTTAGAACAGAGGTAAGGGAATAGTACTTCTGAAAATGTTGCCAAGAAAACTGCATAGAGTTACCCAGTTGGTTACTAGGAGACAAGACTGGCTAAAAGATACACACAAAAAGAAAAAAAAGAAAAGAAAAATAGTGGTGGCAGCAGAAGAGATTAACTGGATTAGAAACAGAGATGACTAAGCACAAAACTGAGCATGAAAACAAACTGAAAGCAACTAAAGAAGAAGAAAAAATACATGGTTGGTGTCTACATTTCATGACAGGCAGACCTGTTTCTCCACTATTGCTTCAGGTTGCAGATGGTCAATTATTTTATTAAATCTTTCCCTCAGAAACAAGAAAACAACATGTCCCCAGGAGGATCCGGGTAGAACATTTTTAAATCATATGTAGTATCTCCAATGTTTTAAAAAGTTGATGGCAGTGTTTAGGTTTCCAAACCAAGAAATTACTTGAATAATCAGAATGTGGTTGTAGGCTGTAGAAAGAAAGTCTACAGTGCAATGGTCTTCTGTTTCAAATAATACAATTCTATCTACCCAGAACTCCCAATGAATTCAGTGTGGATGCACTGCAAAACTATAGGCCTAGAACAGTGGTGTAAAAGAACTTATCCAACATAAACCTCTGGAAGAAGACAATGGGCCAACTCATCATGTTTTCAGCCCTGAGGAAAAGGCTTATCTACTAAAAGTGTATACAATACCTTTTCTTTCAGGATTGGTGTGTAGAGAGAGAGAGAGAGATGTTCCATTTAAGCTAGAAGGACATAAATTGCTCAAGGCCACCCAGTGAATGTTTAGGCCAAGCTGTTTTTAACTAAAACTTTACTGATTCAAATCCAAATCCCGTTTCATATGGGTCATTGGAGAAATCTCTTTGGCATCCTAGGCTAGGGTTGATATTAGGACTGCCTTTTCCGATATCCCTATGGTGAAAAAGGGAGAAGTCTTTTCAAATGATTAACATTTTATACGTAAAGTTCATATGGAAAGCGTAAGCGCTACTTTTGCAAGAACAAGGAATTATAATGGAGTTAAATGCAATATCAAAAGAGAACATAAGTTTCTTAGTTGTTCAGAAAAAAATAACCAAATGTTTTCTTTTCAGTTCTGGAGCGTTTTTTGATGCTGCCAAAGTCTATTTATAGTCAAATCAGAGCAGTACTAATGTCTTGTATGATGCCTTCTTTCTTGCACTAACAAATACTTCATGCTAAATCTTTTCATCTCTAGTATCTTTTCGTTGGTTGGAAATAAATTTTGCTTTCTGCCAAAAAGAACAGAAAGTAAATAGCTACTGCAAAAATTGCAGGATTGCCACTAATAACATTTTGCAACAATTTATCCCCAGAGGAATTACTTCCTAGAGCTTTGTAATATAAGCCATGCGCTGAAGGCTGTAGCTTGATATCTAGGGCACTTGGAAGCAACAGCATCTTTAAAATGATGCAGCCAAATAGTTCTTGTCAAACTACTTGATCTGACGGAACATGTTTGCAGAGTAAAGGTCATCTATTCCCTTTACTTATATTTGCAGAAAAAGCTGCAGTCAACTCTACATGGTAAGCCAGTAAGGTTCCATGTAAAACGAACAGTAGAAAATATAAAGGATTTAATCGAATTAATTTCTTCCTAATCTTTCCCTAAGACACAGATTTCTTTTAATAAACTACTTATATCATATTTTATTCTCAAAACAACTTTTATCAGGAGTTTTAGGCCAAAATGACCCACCCATAAGGATTTATTGGCGAAACCCAAGCCTTGCATTCTGTTTCTCCTGTACAAACCTACTGTATCTATTACCTGTCTTCCTAAGGTTGCACACCAAGCTTGGACTTTTTAGTGTGGTGAGGTATTGCCTGGGATTCAGTTTTGATTCCTGGACAAGTTCCTACAGTTTTCCTGGCAAGATTTCCAAAGTAATTTGCTCTTGCCTTCTTTGTAGAGCTGAGAGAGTGTGACTGATGCAAAGTCACCCAGCTGACTTCATGCCTAAAGTAGGACTAGAACTCACCGTTTCCCACTGTTTAGCCTGGTGCGTTCACCACTAAGCCGGACCGGCTCCCTGGCTTTCTTTAATGCAGTCTAATTTCAAAAATTATCATGGGTGTGATTTCCTATTCATTAAATGTATTTATTTGTATCATCACCAATCCTACTATCTTACACAAGTGACTGGCAGCTCACAAGGATTTCAGCCCAGAAAAAAAAACAGGTGGGTACAGCAAGAACCTGGAAGCATGCCAGGAGACAACCTGTTGATACTTCCTTCCCAGGATCAACCATCAGTTTCTCACTTGCCTTAGCCCCCTACGTACAATGGGCCCATTTAATAAGTAGGCCATTTACATTATATAGTGCATCACTTGAATTGCCCATGAGGCACACAAAGGAATTCTTTGTGTAGAAAGATGAAGTTGGAGAATGATGATTTGAGGCATGCTGGCCTCCTATTTGTTCCTATGCTTAGATGAATGTAGAAATCCTAAGAAATGAGGTGATCTTCATGCAATGAAATGAAATGAATAGATTAAGCTAGATTTTAAAAAATCATCATATTCAAAACAGAAAACAAGGAAAAAACATCAGTGTGCACACTTTTATGAGAGTCTCTGGCCATTATCCCCCTATAGATATAGCACTACTAAAGGTTCTAGGAATTATTTCAAAAGTATTCACATGATAATTTTTTTCTCATTCTAGCTACACTCCTAAGCACTTCATTATGAAGCTTAATATTTCAAACCACATAAAAGCTAAACTAATTCCTAACAGACAGGAAGCAGCAGGTGAAGCTAGGCGAAATCACATCCGATATCTATACAATCAGCACAGGGGCCCCCCAAGGTTGTGTGCTATCTCCACTTCTCTTCTCCCTATATACCAATGACTGCATCTCAAATGATCCATCTGTTAAAATATTGAAGTTTGCTGATGACACAACAGTGATTGGTCTCATTCGAGACAACGATGAATCTGCATACAGACAGGAGGTTATACAACTTGCCTCGTGGTGTAACCAGAACAATCTGGAACTGAACACACTCAAAACCGTAGAAATGGTGGTAGACTTTAGAAGAAACCCTCCCATACTACCATCTCTTACAATACTAGACAACACAGTATCAACAGTAGAGACCTTCAAATTTCTAGGTTCTACTATATCACATGACCTAAAATGGACACCTAACATCAAAAACGTCATCAAAAAAAGCACAACAAAGAATGTTCTTTCTGCGCCAACTCAGAAAGCTCAAAGTGCCCAAGGAGCTGCTGATCCAGTTCTACAGAAGAATTATTGAGTCTGTCATCTGCACCTCTATAGCTGTCTGGTTTGGTTCTGCAACCCAACAGGACAGACACAGACTTCATAGGATAATTAGGACTGCAGAAAAAACAATCACTACCCACCTGCCTTCAATCGAGGACCTGTATACTGCATGAGTCAAAAAGAGGGCTGTGAAAATATTTACAGACCCCTCACATCCTGGTCATAAACTGTTTCAACTCCTCAAAACAACGCTATAGAGCACTGCACATCAGAACAACTAGACACAAGAATAGTTTTTTCCTGAAAGCCATCACTCTGCTAAACAAATAATTCCCTCAACACTGTTCAACTATTTACAAAGTGTACACTACTATTACTGTTAATCTTCTCATCACTCCTTATCACCCATCCCCTCCCACTTGTGACTGTAACTCTGTTGCTTGTATTGCTTGATTTATATTGACTGTTTCCTAGTATGATTTGATGTTGATTGTACCCTATGACTATCATTAAGTGCTGTATGTTATGATTCTTGATTCTTAACGAATGTTCCTTTTCTTTATGTATACTGAGAGTATTTACACCAAGACAAATTTCTTGTGTGTCCAATCACACTTGGCCAATAAAGTATTCTATTCTATTCTATTCTATTCTATTCTATTATGATGAATCACATGCACTTGTTCATGCACATATACATAAACACACAAATACACATATATATATATCCATACCCCATAGCCAAATGAATGAATACTGCAATCTTTAAGAAGTGAAAATCAAAGGGAGTCTTATTGTGGAAAGGTTGCAGGTAGTAATAGAAAAGAATAACTATTCTGCTGAAAATTGGATTTCTGTTTCAGATATGTTTCTCCTCCTTTTTTTGTTGCCTTAACCTACTTTTAGACTGTAGGATATTTCTGTCAGGAACAATGTAAATCAATAAGTAAATGATAGCACCATCCAAGTACATTATAAATAAATAATGATACAAGCTGGAATGCTAATGGCTATTTATGATGGGAGCAACTTTAAAATCTTGAAAGATGCAAGTCCGTCTCTATCTATTAAACTCTCCACTTAAAAAAAATAATTGACCAATTCAGATTGGAGTCTACCAGTACTACTATATGATGATTCTACCACTAACAGATGCTAAAGAACAACTGATAGCTTTTGCCTGCCTTCTTTATTGTCATAGTAGACAATATGTGTTATGTCATGTGTTATGTCATGTTAATGCTCAACCAACAAGGTGTATGCTGCTATATCCAGACCAATTATCTGGAAAAGGTACAGAAACTGTGGGTCTTCTTGAGAATGGAGAAATAGTTAATCTGGGTATGAAAATGAGATTTATAATCCAACATATCTGGGGAAAGTCTACACTGGCAAAGGCTGCCTTAAACCAAGAACGGTTTGTATTCCCTACAGTCTAACTTTATTCACAAAAAGAGATATAAATCAGAAGGATATAATTATTTGATAATCTAGATCGATTTTCCTCAATTCTCAGTTCAGATATGTTTGAGACCATAGTTTTCAAATCATAAGAGCACAAATCCAACATATCTGGAACACAGGAATAAATGAACAAAAATCTGCTGTGATAATTAATAATTAATGAATTGATCAATCCAAATTAAATTATCTTTAAAAAGCTTAAAGTTTAATCAATAATGGCAAAGTCTGCTTGCAAAGGTTGGGGAAGGTTCAACATTCTATACCATGGTGATTTCAACTCAGATTCTTTTTATTTTCATTATTTGCAAGCATAAAACTTTTTCACATAAGTTCAGGCTAGAATTGTTATGCTTCGTATAAAATAATTATACTCACTTTATGCATGCCACAAGATCTGTGTTCATTAGGCTATAATATAGGCTAAAGCTCCTATTCTGGTATGTTAGTAATATGAATTTTAGAATTCAAGGAAGGCAGAAATTCCCAAACTTAGGTAATATTGCTTGATATTCTTATGAATCAATAAGCCTTTTGCATTTATATGATGTTTTCAAGCACTCAAAAGTAGAGTATGTTAGCATTATTCAGTTGGAACAGGAAATAAAGCACATTGTAGATTCTCCCCCCGCCCCCATATTAAACGAAGGTTTTCAAAATGAGGATAAGTTAGCATGGATTTTAATTCTATAATACAACAACACGTTTCAAAAATTTGGATTTATCACAAAAGCAGCTCCTTTCTATTCTTGATTAAAGCAACCCCAAGCCCATTTTTTCTCATTACACTATGAATATGAAAAAGGTGCATCACTTTAAGAGCTAAATTAACTTTAATTAGCAGGTCTGGATCATATGTAAGAATAATTTTTCTGCCAGCTTCGCATAGAAAGCTGAAAAAGACCAGGCTTTTTTAATGAACACCAGAGAAATATCACCCTCACACCAAATACAAAACAGTTCTCTCCAATCATTTAAGTGCATGCAGCCCTATTACTAACGATAGCCCAAACAGTTTCCAAATTTTGGTTTTGGATCATATTTACTAAATGATGTTTGGTGGAGATTTCATTCACTTTCCAACATCATTACAAAAATGCTTCTTCTATTTGTTGGAATAGATATTTGGAATATTCCAATAAAACATTAGTTATTTCTAGCTGTTCAACTACAAAGAGACAACCTCATCATTTGCTTAAAAGCAACCATTTATTTTATTACATTTTTATTTAAATTCAGGTTGTTACATGTTCTACACCCACACAGTATTTCCAGAAGCCCTTTGATAGATGAGCTTTATGCTTTATTGATGGCTGGCAGGTATCAAAGAAATCCCAACAAGTAATTTCTAATTGCTCTGATTTAGAAAGGGCTAAGCAGATAGAGAAATAGGCAATTATTTATATTACAGAATGCAGAATAACAAACTTGGAAGGAACCTTGGAGGTCATCTAGTCCAAGCCCTTGCTCAAGCAGGAGCCCCCTATATAAATCTCAACAAATGGCTGTCCAATCTCTTCTTAAAACCTCCAGTGATAGACTGCCCCTAAAGCTGATTCTCACTGTCAGGAAATTTCTATTTATAAAGGAGAATATATGTAGCTCAGGGTTGACATGAAGGGCCCTTGATGCTCTCTGAGCTTCCTTATTTTCTTGCAGATATTTCATTACCCATATTAGGTATCATCAGTGCTAGTAAGGAATGCAATCTGAGATATATAAACTTTGAAAAATGTGCTTGGCTTAAGGAAACACAGACTACAATCCGGGGTGGGATTTTACCAATTCGCACCTATTCGCTAGAACTGGTTGTTAACATTCTAAGGAGTTCAGAGAACTGGTTGTTAGAAGAAATTACTGGCCTAATCCTGTAAGGAAGGCAGGAAGGAAACATTCTGGTGTTGCTTACAGAAACTGCCTCACCATTAACCCTTATTACATTCTTGGCAGGACTAGACTTCCTGAATCAGGAACGTCTCTGGAGTTTTTTTCCCCTCCTTTGCTGGTACTTTGCTTGTGTGGAATGACCATTCAAAGTTACAATGGCACTGAAAAAAGCAACTTATGACCCTTTTTCACACTTACGATTGTTGCAGCATCTCCACAGTCACGAGAAGCCAGAAGAGATGCATGCCTCGATGTGAGTGATATTGAGTTGGCCACACCCAGCCAATAACATGACCAACAAGCCATGTCCACCCAGTCACATGACCAAAAAGCCACGCCCACCACCTAAGCCACGCCCCCAGAACCAGGTTGTTAAAAATTTGAATCCTACCCATGCCACAATCATTACACTGAACAGCTCAGCAGGACAGCCATTTGTCTGAAATGGTACAGGGTTTCCTTCTTGAGCAGGGGTTGGACTAGAACACCTCCAAGGTCTTTTCAACTCTCTATGAAGTCTTTCACTGTCGCCCTTATTCAAGAGTGACACTGTCACTCTTATTATTCAAGACACACACAGACAGACAGACATCCCAATTTATATTTGCAATGAATTATTTAGGAGGGAAGGGACATGGTAGGTCAGTGGCTAAAATGCTGAGCTTGCCGATCAGAAAGGTCAGCAGTTCAGCGGTTCGAATCCCTAGCACCGTGTAACGGAGTGAGCTCCCGTTACTTGTTCCAGCTTCTGCCAACCTAGCAGTTCGGAAGCATGTAAAAATGCAAGTAGAAAAATAGGGACCACTTTGGTGGGAATGTAACAGTGTTCTGTGTGCCTTCAGCATTTAGTCATGCCGGCCACATGACCACGGAGACATCTTCGAATAGCACTGGCTCTTCAGCTTTGTAATGGAGATGAGCACCACCCCCTAGAGCCGGAAACGACTAGCACATACTGTATGTGCAAGGGGAACCTTTACTTTTATGTAGAAGGAATTAAATTATTAGATGGTGCTTGCTGAATCACAAAAGGCAAGAATGGTAACCAATTAGCAAAAATCTACAGGTACCTATTAACTAATTCTTTTTTTTTTGGGGGGGGGGGGAGTTAGAAAGCCTTAATTAGGAATTGGTGACCATTGTGCATCAAGAATAAAACAATATTCACATTCTTTTCTAACTTTTTCTCATTCTGACACTATGTAATGGAGGAGCAGCTGTGGGGTGCTGAGCATAGAATGGATGGATGGATCATCTTTCTAACAAAGATGCTGCAAGCACAAGTACAAAAAATTACAGTGTGGAAAAAGGTGGAAGACTCAGAAGCTATCAAGCAGAAAAGGCTTAGAGAAGATCAGAAGGAAATAAAGTTCAGAAATCTTAGGGGAAAAAAGTCTTGCATTTATCAAAATTACACCCTGCCTCTGCTAAACTAAATCAGACATCCAAATTCTCAGCATTGATGCCGGCAGTCTGCTACTGTGAACGCCAGCAAAGAGCAAACAGAAACTGGAAATATATTATCCTGTCTTGTTGTCCTTCAAGAGCCTGGCAGGATATTGTCTTGGCCTCCTGTGCCCCTTTTATGCACTCATGCTTATTAAAATGCACAAAGCACCACAAAAAGGTCACTCCTTTCATCTCCTCCAACTCTGGCTAAGTCCCAACAACATCAAATGTACAATTCAAATTAAGAGATTTGGCACAGAGCTAAGACGGCAACCTTCATACTGTGTTTTTCTGCAATTTGTTCACACGGGCACACACTCTTGGCATCTTAATTTAAATTTTGTTTAAACTATCAGATAAAACTTGGCCCAGTAAATATTTTTCTTACATTTTGCACAGAGCAACAACTACAAAAGTAACCCATTCTGTTTGTATACAGATTTAATATTCTCACCTCGCTCTATGACTAGTTTACTAATTGACGTAAATATGCTAATTAGCCATTCAACTATATAACATATATCAATGACTGTAGAACATCAGCAATACATAAGTGTTATAAAGTGAACCCTAATACATACGTACAGTCACCCTTTTGTTAAAAAAATTGTGATATGGATAGATAACTAGATCATTTGTTATTTGATCATTGAATAGATATACTCAATAGACTATTAAAACGTTAAAATTGTAATAAGGGAAGGTTGCTTTCACTATTGGTACCTTTAAAAGTAAAATTAATATCTATGGCCAGGTAGGAAATCAAGAATGAGAACACATGGCAACTTCTGATGAAAAGTCAAAACTTTGGCTCAAAATACTACAGGTAGTCCTTGACTTATGACCACATTTGAGTCCAGCATTTCTGTTGCTAAGTGAGACATTTGTTCAGTGACATTTTGTCCTTTTTATGACCTTTCTTGCAACAGCTGTTAAGTGAATCACTGCAGTTATTAAGTTAGTAACATTGTTGTTAAGTGAATCAGGTTTCCCCACTGACTTTGCTTGTCAGAAGGTCGCAAAAGGGGAATCACATTGACGCCGGGACCCTCATAAATGTGAGCCAACTGCCAAGCATCCAAATTTTGATCACATGACCCCAGGGATGCTGCAATGGTCGTAAGTGTGAAAAATAGTCATAAGTCACTTTTTTCTGTGCTGTTCTGACTTCAAACTGTCACTAAATGAACTGTTGTTAAGTCAAGGACTACCTGTAGAATTTAATTCATAGAAAGATGGTCAGACTTTTTTTTAACTGTACATTCAAGTGCTATTGAAGGCCTAAACAATCTTCATGCAAATTAACCTTTGTCCAGCCTGGTGCTTTAAATGCTTTGTGTAATCAGGTATTGGCATTCAAACACAAAAATAATTTTAAAAACAAAGTTTTAAGTTTTCTTAAACTTTGAAGGTAAGAAAAAAGCTTGGCCTTGAATGGTGGGGTTTCCCTTCCTCAGATGAAACATGGATATATCCCTAACCAGGGGTAGGATTCTACCAGTTCGCACCTATTCGCTAGAACAGGTTGTTAACATTCTAAGCAGTTTGGAGAACCGGTTGTTAGAAGAAATTACTGGCCTAGTCCTGTAAGGAAGGCAGGAAGGAAACATTCTGCTGTTGCTTACAGAAACTGCCTCTCCATTAACCCTTATTACATTCTTGGCAGGACTAGACTTCCTGTCTCTGGAACATCTCTGGAATTTTTTTTCCCCCTCCTTTGCTGGTATTTTGCTTGTGTGGAGTGACCATTGAAAAAAGTGACTTATGACCATTTTTCACACTTACGACTGTTGCAGCATCCCCACAGTCATGAGAGGCCAGTCGAGGAGATGCGTGCCTCGATGTGAGTGATGTTGAGTTGGCCACGCCCAGCCAGGAACATGACCACCAAGCCATGTCCATCCAGTCACATGACCACCAAGCCACTCCCACCAATTAAGCCACGCCCACAGAACCGGTTGTTAAAAATTTGAATCCCACCCATGTTTCTAATCCTAACCCTTGCAAAGATTCAGCACAAAGGCTTTCAGGGGTAGGATTAATCAGTTTTTTTCTGCAAGGACAAATAATCAATATTCTCAAATATTTGGTCAAATGTTAAAAATATTCTGACATTTCTATTTCTCAGTTTCTATTTTGGCCTTACTTCATGATAGAAGTGCTATTTAAGTATTACTTATTATAAGTATAAAACATGGAATTGCTGGTATGAATGGTTAAAGAAAAGGCAATATTTGACAACTGGATAAGTTATGAAATTATGGAAGACATGCGTTTAATTATAAAATATTCTGTGAAATTAAAACATTAAAAGAACGAGGAAGGTACTGTAACAAGATAGATCACGTCAATGTTAGGGGGAGAAAAAAATGTGTGTAATCATTGCTCAATACCTGCTGTAAAATGTATATATGTACTTGTCTATATATATATATATATATTTGTCTATATTTATGTTTTTAAATGTTTTAAATGTATGAATCTTAAATAAACTTTGTTTTATGTTAAAAAAAGAATTACTTATTATATTTATGTTTAAACATCAGGTTATTTGGAGGCAAGGATGACATTCCACTTCTCATTTCACCATGCCAATTGAATTCAACAAGGCATGCTTCTATCCCAATCCAGCATATAAACTCATCTTTTTCCACTTCATGTCATATTAAAGAATCATTGATTTCAAATATTGCTGTACTTGCGTTATCTCAACCCAGCATATAAACCCATCTTTTTCATTCCACTTCATGTCATATTAAAGGATCATTGATTTCAAATATAGCTGTACTTGTATTAACAACCCATTTAAACTGTTATAAAAAAACACAAAATCATTAACCGGAAAAAGAAACTCACATTTTCCTCAGTTCTCTCCCTCGCATCTACACCTACACACTCTTCCACTTCATTATTTTCCATCTCCAACACAAACAATACAATGGAAAAGTACAAAAACAGAAACAAAGGGCCCCTTGGTTATATAGATTTGACCCAGAAGAAATAGTGAAAAGTTGATTCACCCATTTGTTTGTTCAATTACAACTTGCTCATAGAATTATCCATACTTTGCATGCATTGTGCTTTGAGGCTGACTGCGCCTTGTCGGAACTGGAACACATGTGCATGCCAATATTGCATCAGGATTGCAGAAATCCTTATATGCTGAGAACGCCAAAGAACTGGTGAACATTTATTTATTAAGAGCACTTTTTTTTCTTTGTAAAGAAAACAAGCCTGCCGGGTCCTCTTGAACAGGGGTCTCCAACCTTGGCAACTTTAAGACTTGTGGTCTTCAACTCTCAGAGTTCCTCAGCCAGCTTTGCTGGCTGGAGAATTCTGGGAGTTGAAGTCCACAAGTCTTAAAGTTGCCAAGGTTGGAGACCCCTGCTCTAGAATATACTGCTCGAATCCCCTCAAAGGTTCAGAGTATGGTAGCCATTGCATAAACAGATAAAAATGGCCGACCCTGTGGTAATTTTAAGTACTAAAATCTATCGTCTAGTCCAGGGGTCTCCAACCTCCAACTTTAAGACTTGTTGACTTCAACTCCCAGAATTCCTCAGCCAGCAAAGGAATTCTGGGAGTTGAAGTCCACAAGTCTTAAAAGTTGCCAAGGTTGGAGATCCCTGGTCTAACCTGCTTATGCAAAACAGGGTTGAAAAAGAAGTTGGAATAAAGAAGATGGTCATCGGCCCTTGCAAACTCCAGAGCCTTAAGAATGTCTTTTCCCACCTCTCACTGGCACACTCTTGGATCTGTAATTGGATAAGCCAAAAACAGCCATGTTTTTTGCCCAAGAAGATAAGAGTTTAGTACTCCTTGGAGTAACACTGAGACTTATTAAACAATCAGAGGTGAAGGTAGAAGGCATAGCTAAGAGACTCAGAATATCAGCTTTTGACACTTGACTAAGTAATGTAGTCACAGGGAAGGGTCATTTACTTCAAATGTAGTATAACTGCACATGATCCTCAGTGATGTAGAGTTTATCCCTGTCACTTTGCCTGCAAAATTAAGTGAAAGGATGTTACGATGTCTAGCAGAAAATTTCACTTTGTCATATTTACTGCTCAACCACCATCAATATTCCAGTTGCTTTTTTCCCTCGTTCCAGGAGAAATCAGCAAAGAGGTTAATGCTGGGAGGGACCAGGTAGCTTTCCAAAGATTGCTGGGCTCACCCATCAGCCTTGGCTAGTCTAGCCAATGCTCAGGGACAATAGCCAACAACATCTGGAAGCCATATGTTGCTCATTTTCCTTTGGAGAGCTGTACAACCTCGGGCCAGAGTTCCAAATTCTTGTGCCTTGGCCTTACCAGTAGAAGTCATGCCCAAAACAATAAGGAGAAATCAGCCAACAAAGCACAGAGAATCATCTTGGGTTTTCTTTCTGCTTAACCTGAATGCTCATCATATATCTCATGCTTCTTAATTTCATAAATTTGCACATGAGAATGGGGATTAAGAGTGATGCTGATATTCTTGTGAGAAGTCAGCATATCTGTGGGAAGGCAAAAATGATGGGTGGTGGGAATGAAGTGACAAATCTTGGTGAATTTTTGTTGCCTTATATAACTCAAGAATTAACTCAATTGCCTGGCAAGCTGCATGCCGTGTATTAGCTGACTGGGTTTAAATAACCCAAAGTAGATGAATAAATTGGAAGTATCACATAATGAGATGAGATAATAGCCTTGGAAGATAGGAAGCCACAGCTGAAACAACAGTCTAATAAATAAAATCTGAATCCAAAGGAGGGAGGGATGGGGGTCAAGGAAACAGTCTCAAAAGAGACCCTCCCTAGTTCCCACAAAGTAAAGGCAAGACAGGCTTGCTGGGCTCTATTATTGCAACCTTACAATAATGGTTGTGTTAGTAATCATGGTTTTGTATTCTGATTGAACTACCTTGAAAAGCTGACACATCATGAACTGAAGCAGAAGGTGCCTTCCTACCTCTCTGTGCCTGCATTGTAATTCCATCTCCTTCTGGAGCCTCATCTGAGAAACAGCTGCAGGATCAATTGTGTCATGATTTTCCCAGGAAGTATTTTCTCTCTCTCTTGGGATTGGATCCAGAGGTGGTATTCAGCAGGTTCTGACCAGTTCTGGAGAACCGGTAGCAGAAATTTTGAGTAGTTCGGAGAACCAGTAAACACCACCTCTGACTGGAGATTTTACAGTATCCTTCCCCTGCCACGCCCACCAAACCATGCCCACAGAACCATTAGTAAAAAATTTTGAATCCCACCACTGATTGGATCGCAAAGATTTTGATGTTCAAAAGATATATTTCAATGTACTCAAACCGTATTTCTTGTCAGGTGCAAAGAATCAGGACCATGCTTAATTTCTGTTTAAGCTGATGTATTGCTCGCGCCTATACACAAGAATCTAGTTGAACTGACAGTCAGCACTAAATTGGCGCTAAATAAAAGTTAACAGAATTCAAGACGGGCTGGATGCAAACCACTTGTACGACTGTAATGATTCCAGGCTGATTTCTCTCTTGACTCTACCCTTAGGCGTTGCCTTTTCTCCTACATTTCTAGACTAAAGTAAATCATTAGGGCAAACAAGCAATTTGGGACCAGCCATATTAAAATAAATTAAAAGCAGAACAGAACCATGACCACCCAAAGACTTGAAGGCAAAATATCCAGTTGACTTTATCTTTTGGGGAAATTGGATTTTAAAACCAAATAAGCAAAGCCTGATGCTAATTTAACATGTCCATTTTGTTTGTTTGTTTGTTTTTAAGTTCTGCCCTAACAGAGCTGCTGCATTTCCTCATTTGCTTCCAAACATTGAAGATTAAATCTGGGGCAACTCCAAAAAGGATCTGGCTAGGTATGTGCTGCTGTTCCTGCATCCTATTATCATTTCCACAGATGGCTTTCTAATTATCCACAGATAAAGAGTTTGGGAGTTGATACACACAAGACCAGCCATTTAAAAGATTCTGTATATATATACACAACTCATGTGTGATGTTGACAGATTCATCCAGATGCTATACAGTTGCTTCTCCTTTGAAAATGAGCCCTTGGTTTCCTGGATGCTGCTTTGGTACCTTTTTCATTTAAATAATAATAAAAAAAATAAAATTAAAAAAAATTAAATCTTTCAAAGATTTAATTCTTCCTGCTATATTCATGCTAGCTTCAATTAGATTCCTTCCCACACAACAAATGGGGACATACTTCTCTGCTATTTTTATCACTCTTTACAAACAGATCTAGTAGAGTAAACATTCTATTAGCTTAGAATGCATCCAGAATATTTTTAACACATTTTTTAAAACAGTGAATTTAAAGAAAAGATTTCTGAAAAGTTATGGTAACACTACAGAAAATGTTAATTTGATGGTTTTTATTTTTTATTTTGCAGCAAAACAGAATAAATCTATTGAGAACCCTTTGGCCAGTGAAGCTTGTGTAAAATGCAGTATTAGTAAGGAAAAGATTTATTAGCTTCAACCATGACAATATCACAAAACATGCCTTAAATTCATAGGTATGCAAGGGTCAAAGCTCTTTATTATATATGTCAGGTTTGACAGGTATAGAAATACAAGTTGCATTTTCTATTTGATACAAATACAGTGTTTGTTTTGAGGGGAAATGTTCCCAAGTTTCCACAGAGTGGAAAATTCTGAATTTTGCATAACCCAGATCTGATGAAATCAGACATGCCCTGAGTGTTCCTGGAGTTTCATGGGCATGATATCCATCAACATGATGTCTTGCTGGGCAGGAAAATATGAGAAGAGTTTAGAAAGCAGGAGGTTTCTCCAACTGAGGGAAGAAGGAGAATCCCAAAGGGCTGCATAGTAACTTATTTTTTTATTATTAAGCAAGGGGCAAGAAACATAGGAAAAAGAAAAGAGACAAGAAAAATAAAAATAAAACTTGAAATCAAGAGACAGGGAATTTATCAGCATCATAGAATTACGGTTTTTTTCAGTGTTTTATTAATTGGTTTTAAAGAGAGCTTTAACAGGCTACTTTAGGGCAGAGATAAATCCAGACAGTTCTCTTCTCTGCTGTACATCCTGAAGATTACAGGGAGAAGTAGTGAGATATAAGAGTGAGCAACCTCATATCTCAAGAGAGATTTGCTGGACTGGGATGCTAACAATTGTTTGCAAGAGCCAAATCATACTGACAACTTCAAAAAACACACACACACAGAGAGAACATTCTATTTTAAAAAAGCCACAACCCAACAATATTGAGACTCCAAGCATGGTAGCATCCTTTCAATCTAATGCATACTATAAAAGCCTTCTTGCTAGAAGTTAAAACCAAAAAGAGGACGCCACTTCCTGCTGCTTATGTCAATGCTTATTGTAACTGAGGGGTCTAAACCTTCTCCTCATATTTCATGATGTTAACCCCCTTCACAATATGAATAGAAACACAGCACACCATGCCTAACTCTTTTTCAGGACTCCGCAAAGTGGAGTTATGTTAAAACAGACTAACACACCTCATTTTTGCTCACCATTTTTACATAGGTTCACAGAAATCATAGTTTACCAGAAGTGTCACAAGTCAGAAACATCCCCAAACATAAGAAAGAATTGGTAATATCCAGATTTGTTAGCTATATAAATCTTTACAAAGAGATTGTTTTTCTAAGAAGCTAATAAAATAGTTATATATTTCCCTCTATTTCCTTCTTATAACATTGCTGGAATACTTGAGATGAAGCTATTCATAGATCAAGACGGACTTAAAATTATTACCTGGTTTCATTGATTCAGAAATGCAAAAACTAAAATCAGTATGGACCTATGCAGGAACAAATTTACAAATTTATTTAGTTATTATCCAACCACAGAATCAATTCAGCAGGTAATTTAACTGAGTTATATTCAACTCTGTAATCCCTATTCAGGGTAGGGACAGGGTAACTGTATGGAGCTGAGCATTTTATTGGGCAAATGTCCTTCTTGACGCCTACACCGAGTTCACAGAAGGTATTTTCTCTTTGCGTCCTGGGAGAGAAACATTTGCCACTGCATAAAATTGAACTCACAATCTTCTGAGTGAAAAGCAAGTGTCTTCACTACTAGGCCACCATGACATTTAATTTAACTGATTTTTATGGTTGAACAAAATGTTCAGAATCGGAATTTTTAATTAAGTGCCACTGAGTCAGACACATTTCCTGATGGCTGCATGGACAAATAGAGGTGCTTGCCATCTCAATGTGCTTTAGTTATTATCTATCTGCAGCTCTTCCAGGGACATTCATGAAATCTCTTTGGTTCTATTCAACCAATATATCCATTAACTTCCTCCCCTACTTGCCACACAGAGTCATTTGTCTATCACCCACTGGCATTGCATACCCAAAGTAGGGGAATTTTTGCTTGCTCACCATCCCCTTCAAAATAGGAGTCGGTGCTTATTTGGTCCATGATTATTGGGTTCCTTTTGCAATCCACAGCATTCTTTGTAACCAACTCCAGATCTATACTTTGAAGGCATCTTGTCAGTCTTTCTCAGTGTCCAGTATTCTCCACCATACATCATGACTAATCACTCTAATCTTTGTTGTCACTGAAATATATTGCACGATGCTGCCTAAATTTGTCACTGCTTTCCTTCCTACAATGAATCTCGCTGTAATTACCGTAATATCTTCTTCAGTTCTTTTTTATTCATTTTGAATCTCAGAAAACAAAGCTTACTACCTTGTATTCTTCACTGTTAACCACAGGACAACAATATTATATTACCTTTAATATAATATTACCTTTATATTACCTTTAACCTTGTTAATATTTAACACTTACAAGGATTTTTCATTTTCTATTTTACTTTCTGAATATGTTCTCGTAGATTTCTTTATTGGTGGCTACAGTAAGTACATAATCCTGCCTATGTATATCCAACTGTTGTCACTTCAGCATTGTATTTTGATTCCATCTATCATCACTTCCAATTCTGCCGTTGTTATAGTTGTTGTCCAGAAGGAACACGTGCACCCTTATTTTCACTCCTTTTCCTATTCTGAATCATTCTGTATCAATTTAATTTTCATTGTAGATTCTTGTTCATTGTACTGGTTCTTCCGAACAGTAGTCAGGTGTTTTTGTGTGCTTATGAACTTTAATATATTCCACATTCCAAGATAACCAACGTGATCAAAGGCCACAATGCCGTATAAATAACAATAATAAAGCAAGCTAACTCTCCTGTTTACATTCTCCATAGTTTTGCATTTAGCTGTGGTTAGGTGGGGGGAGGGGGCAGAGAGAAAGAGAGAAAAAGAGAGAAGGAGGGAGAGAGAAATGATTGAAATAGGGTGGTAAATTGCACTTTCCCTGACATCTCTACAGACTGATCTTTTTTTTTTTCCGGTCTGTAGACTGTACTGCTTTGTTCGTTATATGTTGACGCTTTATCGTCTCTCCAGCAACTTCATACAGTTTAATGTTTACTTCATTTGCACCTGATGCTTTCCTATCTGATAGCTGGCCTATTGTTGTCATACCTCATCTTTTGTGTTTATTGTGTCTCTTCTGGGATTATTCCTGAGTGTTCCAAGCTTGAGAGCCAGCCTGGTGTAGTTAGTTAAGTATCTGGTTAGAAAGCAGGTGAATGTGAGTTCTAGTCCCACCTTAGACACGAAGCCAGGAGGGTAACCTTTGGCCAGTCACTCTTTCTCAGCCTTAGGAAGAAGGCAAGCCAAATGACTTCTGAAAAACCTTGCCAAGAAAACTTCAGTGACTTGTCCAGGCAATCTCCAAATTGGACATGATTGAATGGCCAAAAACAAAATCCAAGTTTAATTGTAATTTTTTTTCACCCCTGTGGTTTCTTTGAACCTCTTTAAAAGGCCTCTCATTTTCATTGTCTTGTTATTTTCCTCTGTGGATCTTCTTGATTAAGCCATCTTTCCTATAGCCCTCTTGTTTCAAATTAAAAACTGGTGTTCATTGTGCATTTTTTGTTGCACAGAGCTTTCATTTTCTGCCTTTATTTATGATATTATTTTCTGCAAACCACTGAATCTTCTCCTCCATGAACTTATGAGACTATTCTTTCTTGCTCTCTTTTCAAAATATCCCTAATCTCTTCTTACAATTTCTCAGTTTCTCTTCTGAATAATTTAGTCCATTTCTTATAAAGGCCTATATTTTAATTGTATGTCTTCCAGGTCAATTCTTGCTGACACAAGTACTTCTTAATTTACTAAGCTTAATTTGTCTATTTCGCACCTGTAATTTATGATCTGTTTTATAGGTAGATTTAATTTATGTTGACATAATACCTACAGAATTCCCTGGAGTATAAAATATGGGCAAATTTTGTTGAGGATATTATTATTATCTTGTAATGGCACTGGTAGTAGAGTTCAATAGCATCTAGTACTCTCTTCAAATGCTAACATTTGCAATGCATAAAATGCTTCAACTTCTCCCATTTTTGTTGCTCCCCCAATGATCTTCACTTTTTCTACTCAGTGTATGAATATTCTTACTTTATTCGCATGACTAAATATGCCATGTGTTGCAGGATTTATTCTACCCATGTAGACTGGTTTCTTCTATAAACCACAAGGTCTCATGTTGTCTTGCATGGCATTTGAAGTTCCACTGAATCACTCTGGGAATGTTTCCAGACAGCCAAGTCATCAAATTGTAAAACATATTTTTTCCCCAAAGCAAAAAGCAAAAACAAAAAAACCCCACCCTTAAACAATACTGTACAATGTACAGTCCAAATCTCCTGACAAGAACCTACAAACTTCTACCATCAAATACTGAGGGGGACTTCTTTATTGTTTTTTAAATTATTATTATTGTTGTTGTTGTTTGCAGAACAATGAACTCATGACCATGTTCTCTTCATTATGTCTAACTATTTCTACTGCTTCACTGTCACCAATTGCTTTTACAAACCCTCTGTCTGCATTTTCCTCAGGGAATTCTTGTTTTCCTGTGTTTGAATGCTACCAAATGTAATCAGAGCCAGATTTGATGCTTTTAAAACTAAGAGGATTTGATCAACTTCATCTGCCATTTGTAAAATAAATAAAAGGAGAAGCATAGGAAAAGAAAGGATTCCTAACATGTAGCTCTCTAGATGTCCTATGATGGCAGGGTATAGTGAAACCTTCTTATCCAACTAATTTGGAGAAGCTTAAAGTTGGCTTTAAATTACAGTCTAATCAGTGCAGAACTGTTGTTTCATTCCTTTCCCTACTTTGACAATTTACTTCTCTTATTCCCCATTCTAGTTTAAAGTATGCTATTATTTCCAGGTTTATTTGAGAACAGAGTGTGGTGACAGCAAGGCAAGCTTTCAAGGAATGAAACAAACCAACAAATGGTGATCCTTCCTATCAAACAAGGCTTTGGTGTCTTAAGAACATCTATTCCTGTACAGTCTATCTCACACCCCTTTTTATAGAGTTTAAGAGATATGTTAAGTGTTTCTTATGCTAGAGTTACTGGAACTGAAAAAAGTTTTTTATTTTCTACTTGTTAGAAAGAGGCTCACCACATAATTATTTATGAGGCCGTCAGAGGTTTCTAACCTTGGAACTATAAGACTTCAACTCCCCGAATTTCCCAGCCAGCTATGTCTTAACGTTGCCAATATTGGACACCCATGCTTAAGGACTATGACTGTTTGAACTTTTGTGTTCTCTCTCTCTCTCGTTCTTTTCCAACCTCCTCAGCAGAAATTCTTGAAAATACATCTAAGCTTTCACTGTAAACAAAGGTTATCATTCCATATGATCATCTGAATGAGGATGGGGGGGGGGGAGAGGAAGCTGAGTCATCAAATAATGATTTTGCATTTTCTCTGCAGCTATTGATGCAATTTTCAAATCCTTTTTTCTTCATTTAAACTTTGGACAGTGTCTTTACAGGAATCATGCGTGTTCAGCATGACTCAGGGTCAGCTGATGATATAAATCTATTTTTGTTCAGTTCATAAAAAAAACTGTGTCTCGTTTTCTGTATGATATTTTGTTATTTGACCTTAATAGTCAGCAAGATTAAACAAAGCCCCAACAGCCCCAGTCAGGGTGGAATCAGGCCACTACATCTTACTGAAATTCAAAGAAGCTGTTCCAAACCTGTCCCTTTTCATGTGCATCGTCTCTGGGAATTTTCATGTCCCAGGACTGTAGACACAACATCCTCTGTAGAATATTTCCATGCATTTCACACAAACAATTGTCTTTGCCAAAGGAAAGCTAACACATAAAATCTGCAGCTAGCATTCCCTTCTTGCATATAAAGCCAATCTAAGACTATAACCTCAGGCAAGCGAAGCAATTGTATACAGCATTCTCCCTCATATTATTTTGTGGGTTCCCCTTTCACTTTTATTTACTTCTTAATCTCATTATCTACCGGTATTAATTATTACCAGGGAAGGAAAAACTATCTAATTTCTCCTTGATTAATGATAATTTTCTCTCTAGCTGGAAAATATACTTATTTGATGTAGCAAACACTAAATTTAAGTATGATTCCACCTGATGACAGTATACTGTATGTACCAATGTAGTAATGTAAAATTGCATTAACTTATAACTTTAGGAAACAATTCCATATTGTGTGGCTCCCATATGAATATACATTTAATACAGCTATTAAGAGAAAGGATAAGAGAAAAGTAAAGTCTTAATCTTTTATTCTTATGCCAAACTAGCAACTTTTGTAATATTTATTGAATGGTGGTCAGTAAATCAACTAAATTAGTACAATATATATATTTTTGGGGGGGTGGGCTACCCTTGAAGACCACTCAGAAACGGCTCAAAAAATAATGGAATCACCTTCATTTGTAACACTTCCATTAACATAATACCTCCACTGAGAGAATTAGGCTTTCAATACTTTAAATAATACTTTCAATGCAAAGTAATCTTATTAGGCCTTTTACAGATTAGGATCTAGGCATCTTTGAGACTGCCAAATGGGAATGGTACCATTATGGACCTTGAGGATTACTCTTCTCTATAGCTGACTACCATACTCTAGAAAAAGCCTACTTAGTCCTATATATAAGAATATCTCTATCCCTTTCTGGTGTCTTTCTAGAGGGGCTTTGGAAAGAACTTGTACAGCTGGATGACACATCTCCTAGTGATTCCTAATAATTGTGTGCGCTTATTATGATTGATTGTTGTTATGGTATCTATTGTAATCCTGTTGCTAATGCCATGCCATGCCATGCCATGCCATGCTGTACTACACTACGCTATGAAGTATAAGATGCTCAAAGTCATTTTGAATTGAAGCAGCATTAGCAAGCAAGCAAATAAATAAAAAAAATAAATTGAGGTGCCGGTTGCTCCCCTCCTCCCCAACTTACTCAAATGAACTCTGAGATAATCTAACACATACCTGAGCAGAGAATGCCTTTATATCTTGGACAGGAGAAGTCATCACACTCACAAAAGAGCCCGTAGATCCTCCCAAATTCACTTCTGTAGCACACACAGCGGTGACAGGAGCACTCCCCACGGCCACTGCAGATACGTTTCCCTTCAGCTTCTCGGCACATGTTGTGGTACATGGCCCCACTTTCTCCTTCCTCACATTCACACTTGGCTCCTACATGGCCTGGGTTACAGTCACATAATCCGCACACGTGGGTGCCATTTCTACTACATTTACTGCTGTTCTGCTCTATCTGTTTGGTACATCCACATGTGCAGTTGTAAGAAACGGTGACCTCTACAGTGTCCCGAAACCAATCTGGTTTGATAGTGAAGGTGTGAGAGATGCTCTCAGCTGGGCACGTCCGAGCCTCTACTGATATCTCAAAGGAAACCTAAATAGGAATAGTAAGAAGTAAGAGTGAAAAGGCATCAGAAACCTGAAAAGTTACTTATAGATAGCATCAAAGAATAGAATAGAATAGAATTCTTTATTGGCCAAGTGTGATTGGACACACAAGGAATTTGTCTTGGTATAAATGCTCTCGGTGTACATAAAAGAAAAGATACATTTGTCAAGAGTCAAGAATCATAAGGTACAATACTTAATAATAGTCATAGGGTACTATAAGCAATCAAATCATACTAGGAAACAGTCAATATAAATTGTAAGGATACAAGCAACAAAATTACAGTTATACAGTCACAAGTGGGAGGGGATGGGTGATAAGGAGTGATGAGAAGATTAATAGTAATAGTAGTGCAGACTTTGTAAATAGTTGGACAGTGTTCAGGGAATTATTTGTTTAGCAGAGTGATGGCTTTCGGGAAAAAACTGTTCTTGTGTCTAGTTGTTCTGGTGTGCAGTGCTCTATAGCATTATTGGCCCAATTGTAAGCACCCATAGTTCTGGTTAATAGTGCAAAGTAAATGTTTGTATACAATACACACACACACAAAATACAATCTAGAAGCCAGCATGCTAAGGAATATGTTGAACTTAAAAGTGTTTTTTTAAATTTCCATATTATATTTAGTTATTTAGAATGCTGCTCTTTAAAACAAAAATTAAAGACACAATCCTATATATTCAGTGCCATCCTCAGACTTTTAAAATATTTTATTAACTGAGAAAAATACATATGGTCTTTTATAAGTGAGTAGCTGCTTAGTTTTGTAATTGTTAAATGGATTGTTCTACCAACAGTATTTAGCTCAATACTATTTAGAGAAGAAAAGACCCCTGGCTTAGACTATAAATAAGTGGCTGCCTTTTCTCTTTTTTTCCTACACGGATACAAATTTGCAAGCTGCCTAGAGAATGCAGAACTGTTGTTAGAAAAAAAAAATAAGTGAGAAGCTTGGTGAAAAAAAAACACACCATCTACTATCATTGTCCAATAGTATGAAGGAACTGGTTCTAGCAACTGAAAAGAAAGTGCTTTATGCATGCGGGTATAAGCACTGCCCCAGGTTTATTCAAAAGCCTGTTTTGTGGCATCTCAAAATGGGCTTTGTTTGAAAAAGATGGGGGCAGAGGAGATCTCATTGTTCTTTTGGAGCCCTTGTGATTCGGTGCTTTTCTGGACGGCGGCCTGCTCTATTTCCCCGTGCCAAATGGCAACATACAGATAGCACTTGCAGTACATTCTGCAGCAAATAATACCAACCGCGCCATTCCCTGATTTAGAAAAAGAGCACAGAATCAGCCTCTGTAACTAGAGAACAGAGGGGATTCCTCCTAATAATTTAATACTCATTATTAAATATTTGCAATACTATTACCATACTAAACAATGTGGCCCAAGCTGGCTCAAATTGGTAATCCCCACCCGCAATTCCTTGAGATCTTGAGACAACATTAGAAGACATCAGAGGAGTAATTTCCCCTTCGAACAGAGGAAAAAAATATGTATCAAAAAGTCATAGAGAAAAAGACCGTCAAAAAAATTACAACTGACAAGAGAGGTTCCCTATCACCACCACCATTGAATTACAATAAAATAATGTTACAATGACCAGCTGCTGCTTCTTTAATGGAAAGATCATTGAAAATACCCAACTTTCCCCAAACTGACAAATGGAGGTAAAGCAAACTCACCGTGTCTCCTATCTGAAGTTCTCCACATTTCCTGACTCCGGGATATGATGAACCATCTTGACATGTGGCTGTGAAAGCCAGGTTAATGTCCTCAGGACTATCCCAGACAGTTAACTCTACTTTTGATCTAATACTCTAAATTTAAAAAAAAAAAAAGATTAATTCATTGAACTGTTTTTTAAAGCACATCTATCATTTTGTAAACATAAATGCTGTTTCTAGTACTTATTCATGATTAAGTAAAAGCATATGAACATTGTAAATGAACAAAGAAGCTTTTCTCTTTCTAATTAAAACGGATGAGCTGCTTTCTGAGAATTTATTTTGGGAAGAGAACATAGATTCCAGCTATTCAGAAGCTTCCTCAGTATGAAAATATTAGCCACTTTTTTTTCTTCATGAAGGCACCACATCAATATACCAGGGAAATTTGCAATGTTTGGTAATTTTCATAAAACGTAAAGCATGCAAGTTCTATTTTCAATATTATGCAGCAATGAAGCATCTCCTCCACATAACTTCCATACAAGCTTAATCAAAATAAATTGAATACATCTACTATGATAAAGATTTGCTAAAATTGCCTGTTCTTGCAGACTAAAGAATCTCAGAGAATCCTCCATTATTCTGAGGGACTGTCTACACAGGGGGGTCAAACTGGTGGCCCGCAGGCTGGATGCATCACACGCAGGCCATACCCACCCCAGCTCCACGACTGGGGAAAATGTCGTGAAATGTCATGTGACAGCAATGAGACGTGGTGAGTTTGACACCCATGATCTACAATATCAAGTAAAATGGGGAATGCTATCAGAACCCTGGTTGTTCTGTAGACTGTAGAGAGATGATCCAGATGATACACACAATTATTTATATAAATTATATTCAATCACACAGAATCCAGATATCTGAGATGCTTGGCTCAGGGAAATGGTAGAAAAAATGATGAGATTAATTATGGAAAACAAGAAGAACTCAAACATAGATATAGTGGTTTATTCCACGACAATGAAGAAACAGTTCTTCTCTGCTACTTTCAGAGTAAGTTCAAGCAATTAAAATCCTAAGAGTAAATTGCCTGCAGCCAAATCAACTTGGTCCCTGGATTTTAAATGATTTGGAAGTGCAGCTGATTGTCCTGTTTTTATAATCAATTGGAAAATAGGGACCAGTTATTTGGAAAGGTGAAGCCAACTATTTGAGGAGCCTCTGTGGCACAGTGGTTAAAGTGCAGTACTACAAGCTACCTTTGTAGCCAGCTGCCTACAGTTTGGCAGTTCAAATCCCACCAGGCTCAAGGTTGACTCAGTCTTCCATCCTTCCGAGGTGGGTAAAATGAGGACCCAAATTGTTGGGGGAAATATGCTGACTCTGTAAACTGCTGATAGAGGGCTGTAAAGCACTATAAAGCGGTATATAAGTCTAAGTGCTATTGCTATTTGGCTAATAAAAGCTGCTAGAATGAGATTGGCTAATTAATAGAAATTAATAAATTAATTCTTATTAATGGTAGGACCATATGTTTGTGGTTTACATGAAGCTATTTAAGGGGAAAAATAATAATCAATTAATTTATTCACTCTTCCTCTTTGCCAGTGCTCCTGAGTAAAGTCCCAAAACGTACATCAGCAAATCAATTCAAGGTTTCTTGCATAATGTAGTTATTTGACTCTACTACGTATAGACATGGTTCTGTAGCAGAAATCATTGAAGAAATGCATCTTGATAGAAGCTGGGTAAGTATGATCCCAAAATATTTTTTTCTGGACTGTCTTCTGACCTTTCATAGCATTACCCATGTATCAGATAACTAGATCCACACATGAAAGGTTCGAGTTGACTACTTTACTGTATTGTACCTATAGTATAAGAATCACCTCAGACTGCTTGCCTTTTCTTGGAGAGAGATAAAGTTCCATGGAACTGGGGGGAGGGATAGCTGCGAGGCATTCATTTGTGTGTTTGTTTATTTGTTTCCCATTTCTGAATTGCCCATCTCCCTTAAAGAGGGATTCTGAGCAATGTACAATAAAGTATGACTAAAGCAGCTATGCAAGGATTCAAGGCTAGTTCCCTGCATGACCCCACTTCCCTGCCTAGCTTGGAGCTTCCCAACACCATGGAATTATTCTGGGACATTGGCTTTTTAGATCTGAGAGCCATATTCTAATTCTATTGGACTGAAAATGTTACTCTCTTTATTGGTCATTTGTCAACTCATAAACATTTCTATGCCTGTTTTAGTAGTTGCCATAAAAAGGGGGGGGAAAGCGAAAGTACATTCCAACTTTTATCTTTAAAAGATTGTAACTAAAAGACCAGAGTTTTTGCCCGCAAATATATTTAATTGGAGAATGTGAATGATAACACCCAGCCTGTGAACGTGCTCAATTGGAGAATCTGGTTTACGAGACACCCAGGGGGAGGGGGAAACAGGGTCACAGATGATTGTAAATTACATATGCCAGAGTTGGCTTCATACAGGGCAGTACCAGTATGTTGCCTCTAATGAATCCTTTGAAATTTTTTGAAGCTTGGCTCGAGAATCATGATTTAATTAGAGTGATTCCTGGTATCCTGACATCATTTTCTACAATACATATATTGGTCTTACTGCTATTACTGCTGTTGCTCTATCAAGATGAGATAACTTTGGCCTCCCAAGCCATTGCAGCTGCAGAGCTTTAGATATTAACTGTATGAAAACTCAGTACTGCTATTCTGGCATTCATGAATGGAAAGGAAGTAATAAACTTTCTGGCATAACACTTATGTTTTAAAACAATACAGAGAAAGCACTCCAAAACAAGTCAAGCAATGAGCAGGCAGTAAAAATTCAAACCTAACCATACAATCACCACTGCTACTGTAGTAGGTTATTCCAATATATATTCAGCACTCTAATGTCATAAAATGGTACTCCTATCATCAAATTAAAAAAAAAAAGAATTCAAAGCATCATGACTGTGATAGACACAATTAATGCAACAGGTACAAGCTATTACGACCACAAAAGGAATAGTGTTATTTGTCATCCCTGTTTTCTGATCTGAGTTCTTCCAAAATAAAGCATTCAAATAGTTGATTTAGCAGCACCACACAATGTTGAGAACACACAAGGTTTGAGAAGTCCCAACCTAAATTATCTCTTACACAAGTGAAATGTTGGATGAAATCATAAAAACTTTGAATTATTGAATGAACTGGGAATTGTTTTGCTGAATAGCAGAGAGATACACTAATCTTTTCTTAGGAAAACTGAATGGGGGGTGCAGCCAAGAATGAGCAGCTCCAAGTTAATGAAGAATGTGTAAAGTATGAAGAAACAAATAGTGTGTCCAGAGGAATTGCATACAAAATAGAGAGAATCAGTAGTAGCAGAAATTATAAGTGTTTTTTCCCCACCCATAGTCTCTTGTTGTCTAGTTTCTTACCATCTGGATGACATTCTCAAATTCTTTAGTCTTTCTTCATTATTAGAACCTTAGCTGCTAATTCAAAAATTGTCATAATAATTGTTTTACACTAATTTCTACCTGGTTGAAAACTGCTGTTTTTGGGTTATGATTGCCACCCAAACCAGTTCATGCAAAATTGGACTTTTAAAATAAATATAATTAAACTAATCTAGCATCAACACAGAATTGTGGGAACCTTCCTGTAACTATTGCATACACATATACTTAAAGGAAGGCAAAAACAGAGGTAACTTGTTTGGTATCTCTTAACAAGTTGAGAACGAAAAAGCCCAATTTGGTGCCAACAACTGCCTCACAGTATGTTGTTATGTATCATGGAAGTTTACTAAAAGCATAGATTGCTTTGTGATATACATATGGTCATTAGATTACAGTCTTTGAATGAATACTACTAAAATTCTCATGTTTGTTTGTAACCTCTTTAGTTGGGTGAAATTGGTAGGTATTTAGGGTCACAATTATTGAACTAAGGTAACTTACAAAAATGCCAGGACTCTTGATTCTCATGGCAATGAAAGCCATTTCAAAAGATCTAGACTGTGTACAATGATACAAAATGATACTAGAACACATGTAGTCAGTATTATAAGCAAGCACCAGGTAAAAAAATCAAAGAAAAAATAGAGCTCAATTATTTATTTATCTCTAAATTATTTAATATTTTACTTGGGATGTTTATGATTCTATATTTTAAATAATGTAAACATCTCACTTGGATCTTTGGAATTTGGGTAGCCATATATGCTAATAGTGGGCAACTGTACAATCTGATATATCTCGAAACCTGTTTTAATATTTCAACTGAGAATTTAAGAGAAAAGACACACAAGAGAAAATGCGTAAGAGGTTTCTAGAAGAATTTTGTTCAGAAAAAAAATCTGCCACTGGCTATATTCCAATACTAATGACTTGGTTATGATGAGAAAATACTATCAGGTTTGAAAGACTGAATTTTAAAAAAGTAGCAGATTAAAAGAATCCCATCAAAGGTGTAATGGATAAGAACAAATAAAAGAAATATAACATACCCTATTCAGAAAGCTGATTAACTTCACTCTCTTTCAAAAGTTATACATGATGTCACACTCACACACTCAAATAATCCCACAAATCAAGTTTGAAAAAGAAATGCAAATGAAGAATACACAAATGGTAAAAGATGAAATATAATCTTACTAAGTATGTGTTACATTGATCATTCATAGTTGAATTGAAAAGTATGAAACTTACATTGTAGGCTTTGACTATAAGCTGGATGATATTTCGGGAATCTTGATACAAAATCTCTACCGTTGTTCCAGGAATTAGGGCCGTGAGATTCTTTTTAAAACAGAGCATACAAGAAAATTGAAATCTGAACCAAAAAAACCCTCCAAGTGCTCAAAAGTTCATCCATTTTAATAGTTCTTTCAGTCTTTGTTAATTATGATGAGAATAATGGGTAATAAAAGGGAATAATGCCACTAAAAATTATTTTCCAGACATTATCTTTCATGTAATATAATTAAGTAATAGCAGATTGAGTTATATAGAGTCCAGAAGGATTAAATGCACAGCTATTTTTGATGCTATTGTGATCAATATTTGTCTATTTGCTTTAGAAAACTTAAGTTCTTTGAAGGAAAGCTTCAGCCTGAAATTAATAAAAGAATCAAATAGAAATGAAGGGGCTATACAAGCAGTTAAATTTCACCCAGTTAGTTCTGGTTGTACAATCCAATCATAAACTATATTCTCAAATGCTTTTTTAATTCAAAGCTGCCATTCCTCTCAAAAACTAGCCTTTTCACACTTTCAGAAAAAAAATTCTGCCACTTTGACAGAATTTGACAGTAAGATATTGATTTATCTTTTTTTTCCCCCTAGCATTTACCTTATAAAGCATATAGTGATTTTTGGTCACTGCAAAAATTACATGAATGTTGTTCTCAGCTAATTTTTCTCCAAGAAGTGCAAGTGAAGGATAATCCTAAGAGGAAAAAGGAAAGCAAAGTAAGATTATGATAATGAAAAATTATTTATTAAGCAGTTTTAGCCCACAAATCTGTAGAGTATCTTTATTACATTGAACTGAATGAGATTTACTTATGAATAGACTTTAAAAGCCTTCCACTGTATGCAATTATTCTGTAATCATTTGCCAAATGCCTGAACTCAACTATGAATATGAACCAAAATATGTTCTCTTCTATCAGCAAAGGATCTGTCATCATCTGTGAAATTATGGTACTTCATAGGACTGTTGGAATAGGTGACAAATATACTTCTATTTATTATCTGTCAAAGTAGATAGGTTATTTTAGTGTAGCTACATTAATTTGTGCTTATAATATTGGGCCAGTCACTCCATCTCAGCCCACCTCACCTTACGGGGTTGTTATTGTGGAGAAAATTGGAGGAAGAAGGAACATTAGATATGTTCACCACCTTGAGTTGTTTATAATAATAATAATAATAATAAATCAGGCATATAAATAAACAAATGTATTGCAATATTGCAAGAGTTTGGCTGGAATATTTTGGAACAGACATTCCAAGCATTGTGGTGCTAAATGATTAAAGGGTTTATATACTGCAGTAACACCATACTTTGAACTGCATTTGGCAATGAACAGTGACATGGTAATAATGCCCAGCTGCAATCTTGCTGCCTAATTTTTTATTAACTAAAATTCCCAAGCTAAATTTTCTTCTAAAAGCAGATTCATATAGAATTGTAGGAACCTTAGAGGAACCTATAAAACAAACATGGTATTCAGGCATAGGTAATTAAACTAGGCCATCTTTATTCAGGTGGGGACATATAAACCCAAGTTGGTAGAAAGGTGTTCTACATTGTGGAGGACAAAAGCATTTCAGTGTACATAAGAACGTATCTCTTTAGGGAGAGACCAACTGCTAAATAACTATCATTCTCTACATGCTAACATTTCTCTAGCAATTTTTCAGAGAAGTTTATCCGTATCTTTCTTTGGAAAGCAAACTGGTGTTCTCTTAAGCTTTGCTTGCTGTGCTCTCAGGCACCAGCTTTTCACTGCATTTCCAGGCTAGTACATTAATTCCGCAATGGTCAACCAAAATGTATATTTGTTTTGTTTACTTGGGAAACAAAAGATGGTTCTGTTCAAGGGCTCCAGGCGGCTGTCATAGGACAACCACTCAGGAAAGCTTTTCAGCAGGGGAGGAGGGGCACACCACAGGCTCATTAAAGGGCCAAAAAAATAAGTTTGAGTTAGCATTTTGTTTGGCCTACAGAAAAAAGGCCAGTTATAGAAAACAAAGCAGAGCTTCATTCTGAAAGCTGAAGCACTCTCTGTTGATGTTTCTTTTAGGGTAAGCATCAAGAGCTATTTTTTCCTTTGATATTATTAATTTGTCAATGAGAATATTTATATTGTCAGGATCTGAGATAACTGAGGCTGATATTAAGCTATGCATAATTAAACCAGGTTAATTTAGAAATCAAAATCCCTCTCAGTCAAGCTTGATTTTGGGTAACTAGCCAGATCTACCCACTGCTGGCTGCTGGCTGGGGAAATTTGGAAATTGAAGTCCATGCATTCTAATGTTGCTGAGATTGAGAAATGTTGATCTAATTATAATCATGGATCTCCTAGTACGTCTTTCATCCAAGCATTACTGAGAGACTTCAACTTCACTTAGCTTTTCTGAAATCAGTCCAGATTGGAAATGTGATTTTGCATCTAAAGCAGGCATATTAACTTGCATTAATCATGAAATAATAAGCATTGTTCAGAGTGTCATAATATTCTTTCCAACACCCCCCCCCCCAAAAAAAAAGTATTGCAGGAAATACAGGAATCCAGCATGCACCATGGATTTCTTTTACGTCCACAAGGACCAAAGAGTTTTTGCAAAATTCAGATATTTAAAATATCAATGCAAGACAATTTTCTTACCCATTTTTTTTAAAGCACTAAATTTTAAAGAGTATATAACTAGGTAGATGGAAACATATTTTGGGTCTTGAATATGTGTCCAAGGTCTGCAATGGACAAATGCATACAGAAGTAAACTGCAATTCTGAACCATCTTAGTAAAAGGGGAAAAGAAAGAATATCCAGCTGTGCATTCTCACCAGCTGATTGGATGCTGTATATTCGTTGGCCTCATTCAAGTGACACAGCCCATCATGTGGTTGCACCAAACCACCCAGCTTTCCATCCAGCGCAATGTGTGGGACATCATCAGTAGTAAAGACCAGCAAGTGCGAAGCCTCCTTCCGCCACCCAATCTCCTTCTGCATGAAAGTCAAGGTAAGAAACAGAAGTTCTGTCACACTCTTTAAAAGCTTGTGCAGAAAAGGGAATATAAGTAGACAAACTCCTCCTCCTCCACAGCAAGAATAAAATAGGCTATTGTTCTGACCTACGCCCTTTTCCAACAAATCAAACACAATCCAAAAGGAACAGAAACCTTGTAATGCTTTTACAAAATAATTAGCTGTGATAAGTGCAAGTCTTGCCAAACTGTGCAAGACTTGCCAAAAGATAAGACAAGAAATAATTTGCAAAATAAGAATCTTCAAATACAAACTCAGGATACTGGAATGTCCATGAGGCTGGAGTTTCAAAACGTCTTTGCCTTCTGCAAAGTACGTTCGTTTCACAGCTGGCTTTTATCTTCTTGAAGGAAGGACCATTACCTTGCAGCCTTACTCCCGAGTCGCCTGTGCTGTTGTAACTGCTCTTTCCTCTGAGCAATCCTGCGTGCATGCGCACTTAGCACAGGCTCCTCGGGAACCTCCTCATCACTGCTGCCAGCCCCCACAATCTCTGAAGGCAGCAGTCCACTCCCTAATGGTCCTGGCCCCTCATCTGAATTCTCGGTCTCCTCAACCGTTCACACCTGCTGCTGGCTAACCACAACAGTTATATACCCAAGTCTTTAAATTCTGCAACCAGAAAATCTACACTGAAAAAAAAAGGGATATTATAGAACAAGTAAATTCATTGGCAGGACATAATTTTGAAACACCTTTGAAAGGACCAATACCTCAATCTAATGATGCCCAGCATATCATTGCTACAAAAGAGGTCAACTATATTCCAAGAATTCAACTCAGTGAAACCATGAATGGTCTTCCTTTTTTTCTTAGACCAGGGGGTCTCCCAACTTAGAAACTTTAAGACTTGTGGACTTCAACTCCCAGAATTCCCCATCCCAGCATGAGGAATTCTGGGAGTTGAAGTCCACAAGTCTTAAAGCTGCCAAGTTGGGAGACCCCTGTCTTAGATATTATCAGAGCAGCATGCCCAATGTCTGCACAGTGGGAATAATCCATGGTGGGATTTTTATCCTATGTTAGCAGAGCAGAGCAATTTTTTTAAATAGCCAAATGTCTCTTCTAAATAAATGTTCATCAAACAAAATGTCATCAATGGATGTGAAACTGACCGGAAAAAAAATGGAGCATGGTGCGCAAGAATTAGCCAACAGTATTATCAGACCCAGGATAGAGAATAATGCCTGTCCCAATGTTGTTAAACTACACCTCTCAGCACTTCAGCTAAGATGGGGAGAAATAAAGAATGCTGGGAACTGTAGTTCAGCAATGATCGGTGAACCAAAGTTCCTACCCTGGAATAGAACAAAACAGTCTGAGATAACTACTGGCCAACATTTTTCAAGGGGACTGTTGATTCAGAGCCAAAATGTTTATTTTGAAGTTAATATGGGCTGAACATACGGGAAATAAATGCTCAGCCTATATTTTCATTGGCTACTCACAAACTGAAACCGCAGTAGATGTTCAACTATTACCGATCCTACCCAGCTCTGAAACGAAAACCAAATATTTTATATCTACACTTGGCAATTTTCTGGAGTGCAATATAAATGTGAAGAGAGTATCAAAAAGAGACATGAAAAACATTATTAGTAGAAAGTGTAAAAACAGAGTTTAGTCTTCAGTTTCTCCTAAAAAACAATCATGCACCTTCTAAGAAAGTGATATATATATATATTATCATTTGATTTCACAAGCAGCAATTTAAATCTTAAGGGTCATTTTGCCGGCCAAGAAATCTCTGCCGAGCCAGCTAACAAGAGACAACTGTTCCTGAGCATTTCAGAAGCAGACTGTTTTGGTCAGCGCAGGCGTTTTTAAAAAACAAGAAGGGACAGCAGGCAATAGAAACAAAAGCACAGTCAAAGGCATCCAACATTACAGTCAAAGGCATCCAACATTACAACAGGTCCTTCACAGTTAAGTCCTAATGCTACACAGCTCAGCAAAATGCAAAGGCAAAAAGAATGCACATTTTATCAAAGCCCTTGTGTAAATTGCAAGCACTGTTTGAAGAAAGAGGCACGAAGAGTAACTGGTACCCTGTGCATTTTACTTTTCTTTCATTTATTCATTTGATTGATTGATTGGTGTAGATGCATAACTCACATAAATGACTCTAGGCAGCATACAGTGAAATAGATAAAAACAACAGCATTCATAATATGAAATAACAAATTAAAAATGTAGAGGCAGAGCTTCATAAATGACATGGTCTTTATCACACTCCTAGTGCACCAAGTCCCAAACCAAAATTTTTAGGGCCTTACAAAAGGCCAATAGAGTTGGGTCTATCCTAATCCCAGATGGAATTATCTTCCATATGGTGGGTAATGTGGCAGAAAAATTCCTTCTCCCGGGCCCTACCAGCCATCACTCCTTAGCTGACAGCACTTGGAGCATGTCCTTCCTGCAAGATGGGATGGGTAAAAACAATTGTATTTCAAATATAGATAGATATTTATATAGAAGGGAAACCAGCAATACAGAGGGAAAAAGATATTTCCTCATACTGTACAACCAAAATGACATGGAAAAGCGACCTAGTGCATCTATCCCTTACAAAGATGTACTTATACCATAACACTACAATATAAGAATTCTTGCACCAATTTCTAAAACAAAACCATCTCCATATATCATTTTCCATTGCTAATAGTGCTGGCAATCAGCATGCGGTGCAAAATTGCATTTTATTATTATTTTAACAGAGGCCTAAATTACCTACTTCGCACACAGCGGCTTGCAAGATTGCATCTAAGCCACCCTCTGGAGCATCTCTGTTGCGGGAAACCTTCTGTTTCTGAACTTCTTCATTGAATCTATCTATTTCATCCGTGAGGGATAAAAGATGGCGGAACCCAAAGGATGGGACACAATTTGGGAATAACTTATATCTAAAAAGGAAAGAAAGAATACACATTGTTTTTGATGTTAGTACAAAAACATCGTCACATCTCATACATCCCTCATCAAAGCTGCTGAAAAACTGAAAAATAGATATATTTTAGTCTTTTAAACAATACAGATTCTGATTCATGGGGAACAGAATCTTTTTTGAGAATTGTTCAACATTACAGGTGGATGAGAACTTCAGTACATTTCTAAAGATAAAATAACTCATGCAAAGAAAACCCCTAAAATGAAACAATATTCTCCAAAACTAAAAAAGCAATCAGACAGAGCTAGCAACACCTAGAAAAAAAGAAAGAAATGTTAACACCATTTCATGGCTAGACTGGTTACCCATTCCTACCAAAATAGTAATTTTACAAAAGAAAAGTTCCTCTATTTTGTTAATCTCAACTTCCTGCAGCTTTTTGCAGATGTCTACTTTAGTTAGAGGCAGCTGTAGAATGAGAACACTGTCTTTTATTTTTAAAAGAACCACATTGTTCCTGTCTCCATCAGAGGATGGAGCTGTGGTCATCTGATTGTGTATGTTCCCAAATGTCCTGTCTCACTTGTGGATATAGATGGATTCTGACAGAATTCAGGGATGAAATCTTAGATTCTCCCATCTGGCAAAGGAACTATATTAACAACAACAACAACAGATATTAAAAATTTAGCTAATGCTATATGAGGAATTGTGTGATTGACTATTGAATTAAATAATTACTCTGAACAGAAACTTCAACCTAAATAGGCCCAGAAGATTGATGCAGCATTTCAGTGAATAAAATTAAATTAAATGTCTTTTGAAATCTTATATAAATTACTGTCCCCAGCCTCTACATGAATGCAATACATCCAATGAAAATAGCTTGCTTTTTATGTATGCTCACAATGTATTTGCTAACAAGATTCTAACCTTCCTTCTTTGTGATGATCAGAATGATACAAATGTTGTGAATAGATTACAAGGTTCAGGGTCATTAGCCGGATCATTACAGAAAGCAATGTTTGAATCATCTTCTTTTACATAAAGCTTTACAATTTAAAATGCTGAGGTCTACTAATAGTAATTTGAGTGAACCTAGTTTTCCATTTGGAAAACAAAACCAAAAAATAATGATGGTTTTAAAAAATGCAATTGTCCTGCATCACCAGTTTTACACCATAAAAAAATATTTTGCTTTAATCTTTCTTTCTCTTACAAGTAGGCACAGGAGTCCTCAGACATTCCAGAAGACCGTAATTCTGAATCTTAGCACAGAATCTGCATAAGAAAAGTTGGCAACTCTTAAGCAATACAGAACCCGTTTGTGTGCTGTACTAATAATATAATATGAAGGTGCTGATTCAGCCAGTTAACCAAGATTTCACCATCAGGAAACAGTGACTTGCTTTTCAAAGCATGCCAGACGCCAGTCCCCACCCACCCAAGCATATACAAAACATCAGAGTCACATGGATCCCTCAGTCTTTTAAAACATTTGCTCGAGCATTACCCTCTCATGATGCATTGATGTTACATATTGAGATACTACAAAACATTGAATCTTTTCTTCAAACTAGTCTAACCAGGGGTGTCAAATTCTATTTCATTGAGGGCCTCATCAGGGTTGTGTCTGACCTTGGGGGGGCATGGCCAGCTCGACATCTCTCGTGTCGGGGTCACCTATGGTGGTCTAGTGCTAGGGCAAGACTTCCCTCAGACCCTCCCGCACTCTCATTATAACCTCCTTCCTTCCCTCCCTCCCTCCCTTCTTTTTCCTTCCTTCTTCCTTCTCCTATTTCCTTATTTTTCCTTCCTTGCTTTCTTCCCATCTTCCCTTCTTTGTCTTTTCTCTTTCCCTTTCTCCTTTCCTGTCCCTTCTTGAATGCTCAAATGCAAAGGGGGAAACATTTCTTCTTTTGTTTTGTTTTTAGTTTGTTTTGCTAGCCCTCTGCCAACGAAAAGGAGCTCAGGGGTCCACACGCAGCTCCCCAAGATCCGTTTTCGCTGACAGAGGGCTGCAGGAGGCCGTCACAGCCAAAACGGAGCCCGGAGAGCTGTGTGTGCCCTTCCTGAGCTTCGTGTTCGCTGGCAGTGACATAGTGGGATGATCCTTTGCTGTTTCCAAGATGGGCCAGATCTAAGCACCCCGCAGGCCGTGTCCGGCCCGCAGGCCATAAGTTTGACATTGGTTTAACCCAAGACATTTAAAGCTCCAGGTAAAGCAAGAAATCTTTCTTTGCACCAATCAAAAACACAGGTAGAAAGTGATACATGAAATCATGGAAGACATTTCAGAACAAGAGACAGAATACTTCCCAGGCAACTAAATATTAGAACAAGGAGGAATAATTTCCTCCTGTTTCACAACGTTCAATACCTGTTACTTCAGGCAAGGGTCATCCACTGATAGGGCCAGTCATGCCTTGAATTATGACAGAGGGCTCCAGTCAAAACACCAGAATTAATTGTGATCTCCTACAAACTGCTAAGGGTGCTATTGTTATTGAAGTACTACCTTTTCACCAAAACACAATGTTCAAAGAAATACATTGCATGTTGTTTTGATGAATTCATGGCTTTCTGATTTTTTTTTTAAAAGAACTGGCTAGCCACTATAGAAACAGAAACAGATAGGTCTTGGTCTGATCCCAGGTAGGCTTTTCTTGAACTTTCAATTTGCAAACTAAAGTATGCCAGAATCAAGTTTGAAATATAACTTGACCAAATGAAAATCTGATATTTTTAGAAGCCTAAGAAGGAGGTGCTTTGAGCAGCTCAGACAAAAAAGTTCTGTTGCCCTGGTATATCTTCAAATAATCGCATTACCTCATAGTAGAAGCATTGGTCAAATTAAAATTGGCTCAAGTTTGTTTAGGAATTTACTTCCTTATAAACTGATTTCTAATATGTAAAGCTAGTGTGACCCGCTGTCGTCGGGCTGGGGGGGGGGGAGTTGATTTTTGTTTTTGCTTTGTTTTGTTCTGTTTTTTGTTTTCCCAAATTTTGTTCTATTGTACTTTACTAATTTATTTGATTCTTTTTGTTAGTTCTTATTGTTTTTATTTTTATTTTTTGTTTTAAATATGATTTTACATTATATAAGCCGCCTTGAGTTGCCATGGGCGAATAGGCGGCAATATAAATCAAATCAAATAAATAAATAAAATAAAACATAACCCAACCTCTTTTATTGCAAGGACGTTTTGCTTGTAACATAATTATCTAAGCTTCCAAAACGATTGTTCTGTATGATTATTATAGGTTGTTCCATCTGGCACAGGAGGAGAGAATATTGTAAGGCAGTGTTTCTCAACCTTGGCAACATGGGAGATGTGTGGACTTCAACTCCCAGAATTCCCCATCCAGTTGGCTGGGGAATTCTGGGATTTGAAGTCTACACATCTTCAAGTTGCCAAGGTTCAGAAACATTGTCATAAGGGAAAGTTAGAATCTGGGAGACACATACTGTAGTTTCACATGTTTTCTATTTATTATTTTGGTGTTGTCAATTCTGTTTATTGGGTGGGATTGTTATTTGACTTTTTGTTTTATATGGATCGTGACTGTTAGCTGCTCAAAATCTTTGAGAATGAAATACAAAGAAAGTAAGGAAATACATAAATATAAAAATGCAAAGGTTTTTATCTCAGAGCAGATCATCTTAGAAATCTCTTTCAGCCGCTAAAATTCTATGGTGTTCTGCTACTGTTTCGGAATATATTTTAGATTTGACAGAAGATTCCCTAAGAACGAGGAAAACAAACAGGCATGCTGCATTGCTCTTCAATGATGCTGACTCAAAGAAATGGTATCATCTGGTTTCCCCTATAGCTGTGTTCAAAGAGGATGAGTTCAAAGAGGATGAACAGTACTTAATAATTACTGATTGAGTGACACAAAGCAATCTTCCGTGCGAAAAGCTTTATTTCTAGAGCCAAGTATTCATTTGTTGCCCATTTAATGTCAGCAATGAGGCAGTGTCCCTTATGCTCAACCTTATTTAAAAGTGGATAAAACCTCTTTGTTATAAATAGTAAGAGTCCCTGGCAAGCGAATACTTCAAAAATGCAGCAGAACTGATCCATGGGCCTACAACTAGTGTTGAAGTCTTAAACATGCTTTCTTAAGTATAAATCCTTTCGAATATACTAAGCTTACATTGCAGGACTGAGAAATTATTTCTTAACTGGCTGCAGATTCTGAAAGCAGCTATTTCCTGCCAATGATATAAGAATCTTTAAAGAGACATATAATGAATCTTTAAAGAGAGAGAGAGAGAATTTTAAAGATTACATTAAAAAGACATACAGACATCTTAGTGAAACATTTCTCAGTTTAAATTGATGAGTTCAGGGTTATTTGCCTTTTTCCTCTCAAACGTTTCCTTCTTCAGAACCAACATTGCTGTAGAAATTCAGCTTTGGATGTGGAGTAGATAAATGATAGGTTTGCAAAATAAATGAATAGACATTAAGCAATTAACAGCAAAAGTAAGGTATTGTGGACATATCTTTAAGTAGGTATACTTCCACCAATGGGTTTGGCCAACGTCTTCATCGAACACAATAATGGGGTATATAAGGTACTGGTAGAGACATGAGGCATAATTCTGTTATACAAAAGCAAGATGAGTGGCAGCAGCTTGGAGGATGTGACCAATTTTGCATGTCCTAATAGTAATCTTCCTTTAATATCAACAGCTTTGCCTGTTGTCCCACTAATATTACAATACTAGTGTTCATGGATCAAAGGACCTAGGAGATATGTGACACAGTCTTCAACTTACAACCAAAATTGAATTCAAAATTTCCATTGCTAGACAAGACAGTTGTTCAGTAAGTTTTTTCCCCATTTTATGACCTTTCATGTTACATTTGTTGAGTGAATCACTGCAGTTGTTAAGTTAGTAACCCAGTTGTTAAGTGAATCTGGCTTCTCCATTGACTTTGTCAGCAAGTTGCAAAATGTGATCACATGACCCCAGGATATTACAACTGTCATAAATGCATGTCAATTGCCAAACATCTGGATTGTGATCATGTGACTATAGGAATGCTGCAATGGTCATACATGTGAAAAATTGTCATGTCACTTTTTTCAGTGCTGTTGTACTTTTGAATGATTGTAAGTCAAATATCTATATATTTTTTTAAAAAGCCCACATGATTCCAAAAAAAGATTTGTTCCATAATTAGAAATCAATTCATATAGAAATTGAGATTCATACAGAATCTACTCATACAGAATTCATACAGAAATATAGATTCCTGTTAGTATCCCATGTAGTTTTTAAGAGTTATTTTCTCTTCCAGATTTCAAGCAAATGATCTCATTAGAAATATTTAACTGGCCAGGTTCCAAAGATCCATTCTTTCCTCCACAATTGATCTATGTAAGAACACAGCAAAACAACATTTTTAAGAACATTATGAATCTGATTTCCACTCCCCAACATTTATTTACATTAATGTAATTTTAAAAAGTGAGCTCAGTCCAGGAAAGAAAAAAATATTAATGCCAATATCAATATTCTGAACGGTAAAAAAAAATCCTAGAATTACCACAAATATTTATGTGTTATGCTTACTTGGAAACAATTTTGAATACTGATGAACAAAGTTGACCAGCTGTTGCTCAATATGATACATATATTTGGCATTTCTTGTGAAAACAACCCCAAGGCTGTTGCTTACCCAGTGCAGGGGTTATCCTGGTATCTTGGGGCCGTGTAGGAGAAGGGAGAAATGTTCTTGTCGACAAAAGACCCAAAACCAAGCCGGAAATTGCTGGTGAGCTTTCCCATTTCTTCAGCTAGCTTAGTTCCCAAGTTCCGAATAGTGTCCAGATCATCCTTCATGGAGAGGGAAAGGTCCATCAGATAGTACAGATCTACGGGATAATCCTCTACCTGTCGAACCTGCACATGGAAAGAGGCTGGGTCACCTGTGGAGGCAGCAGATCATTGGCAAGTTAATCAGCAAAAGGAACAGGTTTTATTTGGGCACAGCCCCTAAAACATCCTCTTAGCTTCCCCGTGGCCAGAAATAGCCACAGTGCCCTGGCTAAAATACGAACACTTCTGCACCAAGCTTCCTGTTGTGGCAGGGCCATGGCTAAAATCTAGACCGCATTCTTTCTTTTATATGAATCTCACGTAAGTCATTCCTTCAGTTTAAGGCTGCCAAAGGGCAACTTTCAAATGGTGGGAAACTCAGAATAAAGAATGAAAGCAGAAGACATTCCTCATGCATTGTTGCTGAAAATGTCTACAGCTATGCTGTGGTAGACCTAGGCAGCAATTCTTTATCTAAGGTTCACACAGATAAGGAAGCGGTGACAATCCTCTGGAATGATAGCATGTTAAAATGCAGCCGGTCTCCTACACATTTATATGCAGAGCACCAACCTCTGCGGGAAGAAGATATTCAGAGAAGCCTCTGCTCCTTTGCTATCACTGATTGGATAAAGATACGCACAAAGGCCTCTTTCTGACAAATGTTCAGACTCTCTGTACAGAGGTTGAGAGCAGAGATTATATATAAATACATTAGGGCTGCTCCAACTGATGGGTGTTATGGACCAGGAAGAGAAATAACTGAGGATATCTGAAGTTTACTTTGCAATGGCCTTGTCCAAAGGTTCAAACTGGTAGATGGGGAATTATATCAACATAACAATATGTATTAGTCATGTTAAAGACCATACTGGAGTAAAACTTTAATGCAAGAATACAGCCTGGGATTTAAGACAGCAGACAACTCCCTAAGACATGTATTTTGCTGCTGAATTGCAATTTTTAATATAATCAAGTGAAAAAAATTGGAGACACTGACCACTAAACTTACTTTAAAACTGAATTAATATCCAGCCCTGATAACATTATCTATCCCAGGATTCCACTGAAAGGCCAAAATTACCTCTTGCCCCAAAGAAGACTATGAACTCCTCCTAAATCAAAAGCAATTTCAAGCGCAAACAATTCCCATCCACGCCCACAGCCTAATTAGTCACCTATTTCGGGGGTGGGAGTGTTATTCAGAATAGTAAGGAGGAAGTCAACATCCTTACACTGTAATACATATTCTGCTAGCTTTGTAAAATATGATTTATATTCAGAGCTGTTTCCTAATGGGAACTTAGCCTGGAAACTTCAGTTCCATCCTATTACAGCTTGTATTATAAAGCCCAGGAATAAAGATGCAGCAGTAAAAAATAATTTTGTCTAAGTAACAGCTGCGCAACCCAAGCATGTAGCTCTGAGATTATGGTGTTTACAACTGTAATCCGCCTTCTGTTCAGAAACCAGGACAAAGAGCTTTCGTGTATTTGGGATGACATTTTTTCAGAATTTTCCATCAATAAATAGTTATGGAGTTTCAAGGCCCTCCCAGACAGAACAAAATAAAACAAACAAAACAGGAAAAGCAATTCCATAACTAAAGCCATCCCTGATAGCTCTAGCAGAACCGTTCTCTCCTTAAAATATGCAAAGCTTTTGTAAATAAGATTCAAAATGAGAGAAATATTTCAGTTATACCATGCACAGTTAAGACAGCAGGAAACCAAGTGTTTCTTCCATGCATACATATTTCCAGTTAATGATGACACTGGAAGAAAGGTGATGATGGGAAAGAAAGAGAAAAAGACCATAAAATGTTTAATTTTAAAATAATTGTTGAATTGTTAGTCCAGTAACTAGGGCTCTACAGACAGGGTTTGAAAGGGAAGG
This sequence comes from Bungarus multicinctus, assembly GCA_023653725.1. NCBI lineage: Eukaryota > Metazoa > Chordata > Lepidosauria > Squamata > Elapidae > Bungarus > Bungarus multicinctus. Next base: position 43,414,016 of record CM042838.1, on the reverse strand, counting down.
AGGAAACAGAAGGAACGGGATTAAAGAAAAGACATGGGTGAAAGCTTTCATAGAAGAAACGGATAAAGAAGGTGAAGAAAAGGAAGGAGAGGACAGCAAAGAAGAAAGTTATAGGGTCAGAGGAAATAAGGGTTGCTTTAGGGTTGAAGGGATGTTTCCTTATGAATGCACATAGTTTTGCATAAGCCAGTGCAAGGTTTGATCAAGGTTTCTCATTAGCACAAGCAACAAATTAGTCACTGCAACATTTAGGTGGGCACAGAACGTGAAGTGTTTCTGTAGCTATACTTTCCCTAAATTCCACATTTTGCGACTTCTGTTTTTAAAGCTATTTTGATTCCACTGGGTTCTCTGCTAGCAGGAACGGAATCCTCTAATTCTGCCCATATAAGAATTTTACTTGCTGTCTAAAGAACCAGGGAGCTGAAATGATTGATGTGACAGGGAGGTCAGCTGAACAAAAAAAGCTGTTTTCTCCCATTCGGCTCCATGAGTTTGTTCCCATTGGACAATTATTTTCTCTTTGCAAATGCATTCTCCAGGAAAATCAGCACGCATCACGCAGAGGCTGATTCCAATTGTGCCAATTTACTGTGAATCAAATGTGAATCCCTATTAATTAATAGAGAGCTATAAAATATGGTATTATATATCTAGCTGGACTATTTTACCTGTATATTAGGAACCCTTTTGTTGTAACCTCTTCTTTAGAAGTATCCTTATTCAGAAGATGAGCAGGGAAAAATAACTGATCATAACAACTTATAATTGTTGAAAAACATGTAACCATAATTCAGAAGTATAGTTCTTGAATGTACAAATTTAGACAAGTGAGACTTAGAGATGACATAAACTAGTCACCTCTAATGTAACAGGTTTTTTGACTAAATGGCTGCAAAAGAACTCAGCTAAAATCTTGGGGAAGTTCCTGCTGTTCAATGGGTTTCTGAGATTCAGTTTGGTATAAATGCATAAGGATGTTACATGTGAAAAAGCAGTTTACAGATGGTCCTTGATGTACGACCGCAATTGAGCCCAAAATTTCTGTTGCCAAGCAAGCCAGATGTTAAGTGAGTTTTCCCCCATTTTACGACCTTTCCTGCCACAGCTGTTAAGCCGAATCACTGCAGTTGTTAAGTTAGTAACATGGCTGTTGAGTTGATTTTGCTTGTCAGAAGGTTGCAGGAGGTGATCACATTAGCATAAACTGGCATAAATACATGCCAGTTGCCAAGCGTCCAAATTTTGACCACATGACCACGAAGATGTTGCAATAGTCTTATGTGTGAAAAGCAGTCATGAGTTACTTTATTCAGTGCAGTTGTAATTTCAAACAGTCGCTAAATGAATGGTTGTAAATTGAAAACTACCTGTATTTTTTTTTCATCTATTGCAAAGGTGGACAAAGGATTTCATGGAAAGATAAGTTCCCCCTGACTTTGAACAGTCTGGCTACTAGTGAAGGCTGATGGGGGTTGCAATCCAATAATATGTGGAGGCCTTCACATTGCCCACCCTTGATAAAGTTGGAGCTGAAAGAGTTAAAACACTATCTTTATTAATAGAGCTATGAATAAATGCATGAAAGATAAAATTGCCCGGAAAGCTTTTTAAAGCCTGATATAAAATTATTGTACTGATGTGAAAATCCAAGGCATTTTATACTTGTAGTGGCAAAGAAAAAAAAACCCTCAAAGGGCTTGGGTTTATGCTAAGCTAGGTTTAACCCTGTTAAAGCTCTTGATAGATACACACGGAGGGGCATCTTATGAACTTGAACTAGAAAAATAACAAATGGTTCACGCCTTAATACATGCTTAGTTGCAGAAAGAGAGGAACGTAAGGCAGGAAAAAAAAACTATTCTGTCTCTCATTTGATTGAATTGTTCTGCAATACAAGCATTCCGTACAAAACTATTCAATGGATTCAAAATTTATTTTGACCTTTCGCTACATTACAAAATGCTTTTGAGAAAGTATGAAAATGGAAGAGCGAATATCTTTAGGCCAGTGTTGAAAAATCAACTAAGGTCTCTTTTCTGCAAATTAATTCCACAGTGACATCTCCAACTTTTGTATTCTAATTTCCACCTTGGCAGACAACTAATAACAGGGAGGTCTCTAGTTTCTAGATCAGAACTTCAAGGTTCATAATCGCAAAACAATCAAAACACTTTTGTTGTTTGGAGCAGTACAGGGAAGGGAGAGATATTTCTCATGATCGGAGGATGGGAATCCACAATTTCTGGAAGTGAATGAGTTATGAACTGTAGGTTTCTTCAAATTTTGGTCTCACGTATTCAAAAGTACTAACTCAAAAGTAAGTTTAATAACACTGTAAAACAGTTGTCTCACCATAGTCTATTCATTTATTTAGTTATTTATGACAACGATTTGTATGCTGTCTACTGGAGGTTTGCCAGAAAATAAGTGAGGAAATTGGAGTGAGGAAATTTCTCAGGACAACTCTGTCTTTACAGTGGCTTACAAGAAATTTAGATTAGTTGGCCTAACTTGGATTGGATCTTTTTAGCTATGCAAATATTATCAATTTGCTCCATAATGGTTGGAAAGCCAGTATAGGTATTCAACATATGACTGGTCATTTAACAACAATTCAAAGTTACGATGGACCCATCTTGGGACTACTCGTGACCCAGATTTGAAATTCTGATGGTCACACAGCACCCCACAGTTACATGATGAAACATTGGGTATTCAGCAATGTGGCTGTATTTATGGCCATTTTGTAGCATCTCCTGGTTTGGGGCACCAGTTGGATCCTAACTGAGAATCCTTCACTGCAAGCCTCAGAATTAAAACACAAACTGGGCTTGCCGAATACCAGCACTAGACTATGTCACTAGAACAAGAATGAGGAGCAAGGCAGAATTCGCTCCCTTGATGCAAAACTGCCTGACATTCTTCCCTCGCCTCAAAAGAGTGGAGAACCTGGGCTTCCAGATGTTGCTAAACATGAACTCCTAGTCTAAACTTAAACTAAAGGATGAGAAACACCCAGTAACACTCACCGGGCCGCAGATTCAGGGAGATCTTTTGAGGCATTATTTGGATCACATCAGGATTAGTGCCAGTAGAGCTCTTGCTGCTCAGTGGAAGGTTTTTTACTATATTAACACTGCTTTTTGTACTCTCAAAATGCCCTGCACAACCATTGGCGATGAGATTCTCGATGAAGTCACACCTTGAAGTGATGGATTTTTTGTTGCCAAATTCCTGTAAGAGAAGAGAAGAATGGAGAAAATGTACATCAGTTTGCCCAAGGACTATCTTAATGCAAAGGAGAGTTAGCAAAGAAGTTGTTTCTTTCTTGCACATTTCAGTGTGATTGTTTTACAAAGGGATCATTTCAGGAAACTTTTCAACGTATTCTGTGTTCACCTTACAGATCAGAGTGAAATACAGTAGCTAGCTTGGTTGGGGGTTGCAATGGCAATAGCACTTAGACTTATGTATTGCTTCATAGTGCTTTTACAGCACCCTCTCAGCAGTTTACAAAGTCAGCATATTGCCCCCAACAATATGGGTCCTCATTTTACTGACCTCAGAAGTATGGAAGGCTGAGTCAACCATGAGCTGGTCAGAATCAAACTGCTGGCAGTCGACAGAATTAGCCTGCAATACTGCATTTTAACCACTGTGCCACCGCAGCTCATTGGGACAGGGGGATGAGTGGGATTAAAGAGCAACTAGGAAGAAAAACAGTTCAGGAGAATATAAATAAAAGACTCATGAAAGAATACAGTGAAAAATGGATAGAGTTGTTTTGAATCCTTTTGTGTGTCCTTGCCTTACTATCTCTTGGTATCTTCCCCCATCACCTACTTCATCTGAAACAAACAAACAAAAAGAACTATGCACTTTCCTCAACAGTATTTTCTGCATATAAATGATTAGGTAAGTTTCTGGCACAAAAACAGGAGAGCTATATTTATAAACAAACCCAATCGCAATCCACAAATGTGAGATTGCTTTTTGGGAGAGAAAGACCAAGAGAAGCCAACAAAGACGCTACTAGCAAGAGACAAAAGACATGTTGGATGGAAGGCTGAATCTATCTTGAGCTCTGTCAGGGTGGAAATCCAGAGTGTGGGCGGAGTTTGCCTGCAATACCGCACTTTAACCACTCTACCACCAGGACTCCAAATACAAATAAATATCTCAAGATAATGGTCTTTACACTCTATCGTTATCCAATCACTGGATTCAAGGATGGCTTGGGAAGGCACTCCACTTAGTTCTTCAGAGCCAGAGGAAATATTCCTTCCCAGTGAAGCACTGACTATTGTCTAGTTTCAGTTTCTCACATTCATCATAGAAACTTGAAGGAGCTAAGAGAGGCATGGTTCAAGCCTGCAGGTGAACAGCAATCATACTAGGGAACAGTGTCCTTCATTAGAATCTGAAGTATTATGCTTCATTGGCTCATTCTTTAATATGCAGGACCAACTGATGGGGAGAAGGGGATGATCTGCTGTATTCTTACTTACAAGGCCAATAGGATTCATTTCTATGTAAATGCCCTGGAAGATGTTGTCCATTCCACCCTAATGTCTATGGAGATTTTAAGTCATCCAGGTCATGGTTGTCCCAAAGTTGCTTTTTCAAGAGGCAACTGGACTTCCTTTGTTTTTCCTTGAAGGCATTTCATTTCTCAATCAAGAAGCTTCTTCAGTCCAATCCAGTTGAAAAAGCACCTTTGAGGACCATCATGATCTGGATGATTGAGAATCCCCATAGGCATATTGGAGTTCTACAACACTTTGGATTCCATTCCAAACAGGTGGTTTAAAGTAAGCAGGAGTGCAACAGAAGCATCTCTGTGCAGCTCTTTAAAGCAGCTGTGATTTTTGCAGATGTCATGCTAAAGAATCTCTCTGGAATCAGTTCTGAAGTGCTGCAAAACTGGACTGTTTTGCTTCATCTGCTATTTTAACAAGGTGATTCTTAGGTGTGTGAGGATTAAATGTAGTGCTAAATTTGATCATATTTAGCACTACATTTAATCCTCACACACCTAAGAATCACCTCGTTAAAATAGCAGATGAAGCAAAACAGTCCAGTTGCCCCTTTGAAAAAGCAACTTTAGGAATTCTACCAAGTGCAGACAATGATGTTGTAGAACTCTTGGTTTGGTGTTTTACGGAGGCATGGAGAGGATGAACCATCTGAAGATGAACCTCAGAAAGACAAAACGCCATTCTCTGCAGAATGGCTCTCTTTCTGCTCTGGTGCTACCTATTGGATGAAGTGTCATTTCCTCTGAAAGAGTGGGGATTGGGGTTTTCCTAGATCAGAAGTGTCGAACTCAATTTCATTGAAAGCTGCATCAGGGTTGTGTTTGACCTTGGGTGACCGGGCCAGCATGACATCACTTCTGTTGGGGGGCGCCTGTGGTGACCCAAGTGCTCTGCCAGTGAAAACAGGTTCCTGAGCTCCATTTTCAGCTGGGATGGCCTCCTACAACCCTCTGCCAGTGAAAACGGAGCTTGCGAGGGCTGCAGGAGACCCTCATGAGCTCTGTTTTCGCTGGCAGAGGCACTGCGGGCTGGTCCTTTGCTATTTCCAGGACAGCCCCGTGGACCAGATGTAAGCACCCCATGGACCAGTTCCGGCCCCCAGGCCTTGAATTTGACACCCCTGTCCTAGATTCATGACATCACTATCTTAGATGGTTCATAGACAGCAGGTAGAATTTGTGACTGATGGCCACTCTTGCTTAGTTCTGGCTGCTTATTGCTTTTTGTGCTAGCTGTATTTTCTTTAGCTATCTTATTTTGATTTTATTGTCCTTGGGTATTGTTTTATGTTTTCTGTATAATGCACTGTCCGGGATCATTTGAAGTCTGGTAATCTAAAAATACAGATAGATAGGTAACTGAGTCAATTGTGCAACATTCCTTCATGCGATGCCTTCTCCAGAGCCCAGTTCAGCCTTGAAAAAGTGCAAACTACTGTTATGTTTTAATTAAGAATACTGTATATAAACATCAGGCTGCCTGAAAATTTCCCACTGTAATTTCAACGTATCTCTATTTTGCAAGCTTAGGAAAGGGTAGTTAAGAGAACCATCCACAGACACAATTCCTCATCTTTATTTTCCTACAGACCCTGGAGATACAGTTTTGGTGGAGTTTTGAAGGTCATTGCACATCTCCTTTTGATTTTAAACTTTCTGAGGCTCAATAATGAAGCGTTTTTAATTTCATTCGTATCAGAAAAGGCAGAATATTTTGCATTCTGAAGAACCATGAAAATAAAATAGCTCTACCAAATTTAGCTAATCCATAATATGAGCTAGAAGTGTACATTGTCTATTGATTTTTCCATCTATCTATAAATTACAAAGAGAGACAGGGCACCCATTAAACACTGAGTATTCCTTTCCATCTCTTCCAGTATAAAAAAAAATAACACAATAAGTACTGCTTATAATTTCCACTCTTGAATTTTCTGATTTAGACTTTTGAGAAGTCTTATAAGAAAAACAATCAGCTCTAAAATTACTTATTTACTTTAATTATTTTTCTTAGAATGTCATTCCTTTTTTCACATCTTAGCCTCAAGGGATACATATCCTAAAAGCATGTCATTGCCATATACCACATCTGTTTTTTCTCTGAAATCAGAAATATAAGGGAAGCTTTCATCTCTAAAAAAAAGGAAAAAAGGCCTCCAGAATCAAGGATCTCAGATGAAGCATGTTTTTCAACTAATTATTTCATGAAATACTGGTATAACTTGTTAGTGCCTAAGCTTCATAAGCTGATTATTAGCCTTTGTCGGAACTGTTTTTTTTTTTAAATAGTGATATCATTAGATCAAAATTATATTGGTATAATTATATTGATAACTGGTAAATTGGTAAAATCATGTAAGAGAATTATATAATTATATTGGCAACCGTTCTTGAATAGCAACACCTAAAATTTCTTCTCTCTTTTTCCTTTCTTCACAAAAAGTTTCCCTTCTGAATTGTAGATTAAAGAGCATAAGAAATCTCTGCATGTCCAGTATAGGTAGTCCTCAACTTACGAGCACAATTGAGCCCAACATTTGTGTTGCTAAATGAGAAATTTTTTAAGTGAATTTTGCCCCATTTTGCGATTCTTCTTGCTACATTTCTTAAGTGAATCACTGCAGTTGTTAAATCAGTCACACAGTCATTAAGTGAATCTGGCTTCCCCATTGACTTTGCTCGAGAGAAGGTTGCAAAAGGTGATCACGTGACCTCAAGACACTGCAAGCGTCATAAACGTGAATCAGTTGTCAAGAATCCAAATGTAAACCATGGGGATGCTGCAACAGTCGTTAAGTGTGAAAAATGGTGAGAAGTCATTTTTTGAGTGCCGTTGTAACTTCGGATGGTCACTAAATGAACTGTTGTAAGTCAAGAACTACCTGTATTATTAAACACCTAGCTTTTGAAACATATTCAGAAAATCATAAGCATGCCAAAAAGAGATTAGACTGTGAGTCTCTTACAACTTCATAAATAGAATAGAATAGAACAGAATAGGTCATATATTCTGAAGTCATATATTCTGATGCCATCATTTCAAATGAAACTTTTTGGATAACAGAGGAAATGAAAATCCATTGCCCAGAAAGTTTTTCTCTCCTATAAATGAAAGGAAGATTAATTGATGCGGAATTTTGCCCCTGGGTGAGATATTTGCATTCAGTAACTTAGGGAAATTTTATCCTAGAAACCTGGATGCTAGATGCAAATTTTAAAACCTAAACTTTATTCCAAACTTTGTGAGACATTTTTATGAATAAAAGTATATAATTTTGTGGGATACAGTATCTTAATTTTTCCCCTCCGTAATGAGTATTTGAGTTAAAATGAGGTGAAGACATTTAGAATGTCTCCAACTGTTCATAGTTAGTATTTAAGATAGTCAACTTTTCCAGCCTAGCTCAAAAGCCTTATTATTATTGGCAGTGGCATCCTTCAAAGAGGATGTTTAAATGAAAAATTACTGTAGGCTTCAGGAATTATTTCATATAAAACAGCCCTTTAACCTCTAGTCAGATCTGAAAAATCTTCACAATTGATTTGACTATGCTTCATCATGAACTACTGATGATAGTCCCAAAAGAGCAGCCACAACAATCTCTGTATAAACATTTGTATTGGCACAGCTATTAAAAACACTTGCATCTTTGGTGCCAAGAAAATAACATAAATTCATTTTAATATGGCTGTAAATTTAACCAATATTTTCTGCCTTTTAGATGTCCCCACACCAGTGACACACTTGTCTTAAACATTAGCTGCTTACAAGGAGGCTCCAAGCCAAAGGTTTGGAGGAAGCCAATCTTCTCCTCTTGCTTTTGATAAAAAGCCCTGGAGATATCAACTCACTGTACATGCCCCTTAGTCTCAAATATCTTGTTGTATATCTAAAGCAGAGGTCTCCAAACTTGGCAACTTTAAGACCTGTGGACTTCAATCCTCAGAATTCCTCAGCCAGCATAAAATTCTGGGAGTTGAAGTCCACAAGTCTTAAAGTTGCCAAATTTGGGGACCCCTGATCTAAAGCCACAGCATACGAGGAATGTTCTAGCAGTTATTATGGCAAGCATTCAGCTGAATTAAACATGTCCTTAAGAACCAATTTCATAATGGAGTGGTAGTTTTTGAGTTGCATAATAATCTTCTCCAAGCCAGAGCCAACATTTAAAAAGTCAGGCATCTTAGCTTAAGGAACAAGATGTATTCACCCTATAGTGTTTTTCTTTAAGGGTGAAAACTTGGCAGGGGAAAAAAACTAAAGTTAGAAATACCCTGGATGCAATTTGCTTCGTTAGGGAGAAAAAAAGGGGAACGTACCTCTTTAAAGCACCAAGCACACTTGGGATGAATGAGCAAGCATTCTTCACAGGAGGTAGCATTGCCGCTTGAACAAACACTGAGACCTTTAAAGAAAACAAAGAAAAGCTGAAAGAAAGCCCAAGGGGGGAAAAATTGAGATTTTAAATGTTCCTGCCCTAGAACAAAAGTAACCGGTCCATATCAACATCATGTAAAAATTTTGCTTCCCCATGGAAGAAAAATTTATGGAGAAATTTATCTTCTCCAAAGTTCAAGGTGGCTAATAACAGCAATAATAAGAAAAATAAAATAAAAGATATGTGAAAGAAAACAGAATGGAAACATTAAGAACATTACAGATAGTGCTTGACTTACAAGCACAATTGAGCCCAAAATTTGTGTTGCTAAGTGAAACCTTTGTTAAGTGAGTTTTGCCCCATTTTACAACCTTTCTTGCCACAGTCGTTAAGCGAAAACACTGCAGTTGTCAGTTAATGGTTAGTTATCAGGATTGTGAAATGAATCTGGCTTCTCCATTGCTTGTGAGAATGTCACAAAAGGGGTTCACAACAATCATTGTAAATATGAGTCAGTTGCCAGGTGTCTGAATTTTGATCATGTGACCACGGAGATGCTACAATGGTCATAAGTGTGAAAAATAGTCATCAGTCATTTTTTTCAGTACCATTGAAATTTCGGTCACTAAATTGTAAATTTTAAGTCAAGGACTACTTGGTATTTTACAAAATAAATAACATACAATGGCATTTTCTATCTTCCAAGAATCTACCTGAATAAAAATGGCTATAAAATAAAGATTACGGAGAAAGATAAGCTTGAACTCATTAGGCAGGACATATCAAAGTCTAAGGATTGTAGCATTTCATTTCATCCTTCAAGCAGGGATGGACAAAAGGAATATGAAGTCACTCAAATCTTCTTAGAGAGCTAACTCCTTTAGTGTCCACCAAGTTCTCTGGCCCATATGATTTAAAACATACTTTTTAACACCAGATGCAAAATAGAAAGCTGTGTGTATCAAATTCTATTTATTTGTTTATTTATCTATAGCAATTTCTTTGGGCTCTTCAAATACTCCATTGTGTTCATAGAGAACATACTGGTTCACCTTCTGACAAATGGAATTTTTAATTAATAATATCCAGCAAGGCAGCCAATTTGTGCAAAGATACAATTTAATTGCAGTGATTTGGTCAGCCTGCCCATCAAATCCTTAATATTTCAAATATATTCCTAAACTCTACAACGAAGTCTATCTCTCTGAAGCCTTGGCAGACTGATATAGGAGAGGTAGCCTTTCAAACATCTTGGTTTCAAGGCACAATGTAGCCATTCCAAGTCATGGTGCAATTTTTTGATACTTACAATAAATCCATCATACTCACAGTGTTGTTTCTATATACTAGATTCTAGTAGGAAACAATGTATGTATGTATGTGTGTGTGTGTGTGTGTGTATGTATGTATATATGTATATATATATATAGTCATTGCCCTTTTATTATCCTGCATGCAAAATTAATCAAAGAAATACTCCTGTTTAGAGCATTTCCTGAATTTGAGATTACTGGCCAATGATACCTTATACATCTTTGTTGTCTCCTTGATTATCCTTCCTTCTGAGCTGGAGGCTCCTAAATTAGTCCTTTGACATGCAACATATAGATTTAAACTAGTAGCTTTAGCCATGTTGTAACTAAAACCAAGGAAAATTAATATCCACCAATAACTAAAACTTATGAAATTTTATTATTTCCATTTTGGTTATGGAATACATGGTTCTGACAGAACAGTACGTCGACAACTGAGAGGCAAGATTTTTCTCTCAGTCTCTCAGCAGTGAACTATTAGCATTACAGATCTTGGCACTTCCTAGCTAGACTCTGGATATATAGAAGTACATATACATATTTGATGTCTTTTGAGTCAGTGCTGACTTCTTGTGCCTGCCTGGACAAGCCCCTGTTGTTTTTGGTTTTTTTTTGCAAGATTTTGGAAGTGGTTGGCCTTTGTCTGCTTCCGATAATTGAGAAAGCATGACTGGCTCAAGGTTATCTGGCTGGCATTGTGCCTCAGGTGAGTTGGAAGGAAAATCCATCTGGTTCAGTTCCAAGCTGGGAGAAAGACGCTGGAAACAACATGGAGGCTGATTGGAAAGAATTTATTGGTGAACAGAACCACCAGGGTTTATGGTTCTGGGTGAGCTGAACAAATGGTTGAATGAGTGGATGGAACTTTATAGGTTTCTGTGACTTTTGAAGTTTGTTCTGGGTGTGGTGCTGAGGGAGCTTGTGTTTTGAAAGGGTGTTGGGCAATTCCTATTGTGGCTATTGTGGCTACTGGCTTTCATCCTGTGTTGGATCTTGGGTGAGGGGCTGCATTCTAATCCTATCATTCTGCCTTTGTTGGTTTTGCTCAAGGAGTTTCAAAATATCCTGTCTTGAATGGATTTCCGCCTGCAGTATTTGCTTTGCTTATGAATAGAGCCATCTAAATAGCTGGCTTCCTCTTTCAATAAACTCTTTATCTCCTTAAGTGTTGGCATCTGCTATGGGCTATTAAGAAATACTGAGGGCTGCTTTCTGTCTTTAAGAGCATGTTTCTCCATTTCTCCTCTTGGGAAATATAATATTCTGCCTTTTTAAATATTTCCCAAAATATTTCATTCTTCTGGGAGAGGGGGGCTTCCCACAGGTGGAACCAGAGTTTGGGGTCTTCTGGTTTCCAACCGGGTATCTTAACCATTGCACAAAACTGGACCTCACAGGAAAATAAACAGAGAAATAAAAAAGGGATTAACTTGCTTTCAACTGCATATAATAACAATGATTGCAGAAATGGAAAAAAGCATTATGGGAAGGGAGCTACAGTTCTCACTGAATTCGCATTACTGTAAAGGAATCCAACAAATGACTCTGCATTCATGCTATGCAGTCTAAAGAGAAAATGACCTGAGGCTGGATTATAAACTGATTTCTTTTCTCCCATACCAAAGTGTCATGTAATAACTGCATACACTAGAGGTGATTCCATTAAATCCTTCTTAAAAAATCAACAGAAACATTAATTGGTTTGGCTCCAAAATTTCTTATCAGCAACCATAACTGCAAAAAAGAAATGGCAACACTGAATGGCAGGTTAGATATGGCTCAAACAGATTTGCAATTTCATCTTGGCAGGAATTTCAATTTCCCTTTGTAACTGATTTTCCCTTCGCTGATGATGTAAAGCTATTCAACACCACAGACAATACTGCTACCCTTCAAAAAGACCTCGACTATGTATCAGAATGGTCAAACAAATGGCAACTTCAAATCTCAACAAATAAATGCTCTGTCTTACATATTGGCAAAAAAAAATCAGGAAATAAAATACAGGCTGAATAATCAAGACCTTGATGATCCAAACTCTGTCAAGAATCTTGGAGTACTCATCTCAAATGATCTAAGTGCTAGAGCCCACAGTAACTAAATAGCCAAAAAGGCATTAAGAGTTGTTAACCTAATCTTACGTAGCTTTTTCTCTGGTAATATTACACTAATAACTAAGCATACAAAACATTTGCTAGACCAATACTCGAATACAGTTCATCAGTCTGGAACCCACATTTCATATCTGATATTAGCACAGTTGAGAAAGTCCAGAAATATTTTACAAGAAGAGTTCTTCATTCCTCTACTTGTTGCAGAATACCTTATGCCACCAGACTCGAAATTCTAGATTTAGAAAACCTAGAACTACGCCGCTTTCGGTCCGATCTAAGTATAATATATAAAATCATACATTGCAATGTCCTACCTGTCAATGAATACTTCAGCTTCAACCATAACAATACAAGAGCAAACAATGGATACAAACTCAAGGTTAATCGCACCAAACTTGATTGCAGGAAATACAACTTCAGCAACAGAGTGGTCAATGTCTGGAATACTCTACCTGACTGTGGTTTCTTCCCCAAACCCCAAAAACCTTAACCTTAGACTGTCTACTATTGATCTCACCCCTTTCCTAAGAGATCTGTAGGGGGCATGCATAAGTGCACCAACATGCCTACCGTCCCTGTCCTATTGTTTCTTTTATATTTTATTTTTCTTATATGTATCCATGTATTCATAACTATGTTTTACTTATACCTATTATCTTGTAAGCAATTGACAAATAAATAAATAAAATAAAATAAAAAAATAAAGTAACACTTTTGTGTTGCTGTTCTTGTGCAGCATATGCTGATCTTTGAAAATGCAAAAAATGGGTGTTGTCTGCATGAGTCATTCACTTTGAGAATTGAAAATTCCACACCCCACAAACCACATTGTTGAAAAAATAACAACCTGCTCCAGCAGCAGCAGTTTTGTATCAAATGGTTTACAAAATTGTCAACTCTTAATACATGTGGACTTCAGCTACCAAAATTCTGGAAATTGAAGGTCCACACAACTTAAAATTGGCAAGGTTGGAAAACACTGCTTAAAGGCAAGGACTTTGTTTTTTGTTTTTATTTGAAGACATTTCACTTCTCATCCAAGAAGCTTCATCGATTCTGGCAGGATAGTGGGGAACATGGAAGTCTCCTATCATCCTCCATTCTCCTGCCAGAATTGATGAAGCTTCTTGGATGAGAAGGGAAATGTCTTCAAATAAAAATAAAGGAAGTAAATCAGGTTGCCATTTGAAAAAACACCTTTGAGATGATCATGACCTAGATGATTAAAAGCATGTTCAACCTGTTGAACGCTGTTCAACCTGTTAAACGCTGAATTCTCTAAACCATTTGGGGTGTGGAATTTAAGATGTGTGGACTTCAACTCACAGAATTTTGGTACTTGAAATCCATGTGTCTTAAAGTTAACAAGGTTGGGAAACACTACTCTAAGGGATGGTTTTTTTAAAAAACTATGCATTGATTTGATCATAGAGATGAGTCTACAGAGGTTTTTGGGAAGTAAAAGAATGAGAGGAAGGTGTGATATAAAAAGAAATCTCATATGCCTACTTTTCTCTCGATAAGGTTTTGATGGCAGCCATGGAGAGAAAGAAACAAGCAGTTCTGCTTTCTTTTTATAAATCCAGATAAATGATATAGCTACAAGAAAAAAAATAAATCACCTGCTGACTTTAAAATTTGGGAGAAGTGAAGAAGAATATATGAAACTACAGAGAAGGCAGAATTGATTTTCAGAAGAGAAAATTCCAGACATCAATTTAAAAAAACATTTTAGGCAGTCAACCAACTTGGGCCAAATATTTCAAGTAGTAGCTTTCAAGCTATCTTAGCCTGCACAGATTCTTCCTTCTTTAACCTTCTTCATGCCATTTCTATTTTGCTCAATACTGACTCTTTATTTCTTCTGTTCTGTCTCAGAGTTCCCCCACAGAATATTCTTCCATCTTGATGGACCAAGTTATGGGAATGTCTTTCCCTACCCTAAGTTGGGTTACTGTCATAAGCAAATGAGGCCACTGTTCAACAAATCAGTTTTCAAAATCCAAGCTAAATGTTACATAGCAATGAAATCTGCATTATTCTCCACAATTTCAAGCCATCCAATATGATCAAGAAGGGCAGATGAACTCTGGGCACCATCAATTCAAGAAAGTTGAACACTTGAGTATCTTCCCAAGCGCTGAGGATAGGGTGATGTGAGTATGTTTTTGGTTATGGTTGGTTCATAAGGGCTCTTTGGTTCTTGTAGACAGTTGTGTCCTTTTTGATCTGTAAGCCAACTAGAGTTGTCAAGGTGGTCTCAAAATTTGAAACTAAATAAAATCAATAAACAAATGTCATCTGGTTTGTGGAACATGATAGGAAACTCTAGAAGGGAGAATTTATGCCATGTCAACATTAGCAGTAAAAGGTTAAAATAAAATGTAAAACATTGATTATCTGCCATCACATTGGTGTCAATTCTTAAGAGGTGACATACACTTAAATGCAAAACATACTTCATTTTCTATGCTGTATACAAAACAGCTCAAACATCTGTCTGCCTAAATCCATCTTTCTTTCATTTTATCATTTTAATTTTATGTGCAATGCTAGCATGTGAATTATTTCTGCAAATAATAATATTGACAAAATAAGGTTGTGCAATGTAAGGACAATAAAGTATTTTTTTCAAAATAAAGATTATGAAAAAAGCATTCCACATATTTCCCATTCTTGTCCTGCATTTAAAGGCAGATAATTATGTTCTTTATATCACCATGACTATCATAATGTAAAGTCTCAGAATTTAATTCATTTATTATTTTTGTTACATAAAGTACACTTACACAATCCCTAGAAGACCTTTTGACAGAATTCTGAATTCCATCAATTCATATTTAAGATGAACTATGATGCAGGGTCAAATCCAGTATCAATTCTTACATTAACAGTTATGGAGGATGATTAGAACATGGTAGATCTGAAAGCTAGAAAATGAAGTAGATGAAGGACAAGAAATAAAAAGCCACATTCATCAATTAGTTTGTTTTCATGAAGAATGAATAATTACATGGGTGGTTATTTGGATAGATTTTTGATCAAGTAATGGCATATGTCAAATGTTCAGCTTCTGTATCAAATTTCAGACAGTGAGTTGTGAACTAATACTTAATGTGTTAATAGAGTGCACAGTATCATTCCGTTAATAGCATTCTGGAGAATACAATTGAAATATTAAGTTTACAACAGCATGCCAGTTTCTACCCTGACTTGATTTCATCACTCAGAAATGAATTAACTGCCCAAATTTTGTGTGCATTTTACTTCCAGATGTCTTGGATTCAGTGCTTGTTATAACAATGTCTGGGAGGTTTTCACTGGGTTCTACAGTTTTTCAATTCTTTGTCACAGGCTGCTTAATTTAACAGATAGTTTGTTAACTCTGCTTCTTAAATTGTAACTATAAAGAAGGGAATCAATAAAACAGCTAAGAGCCCTCAGATCTGCTTTTAAAACTGCAGTCATCACAATAAGAGTATTTGAGGTTTGCATTTTCCAAAGTAGGGCTACGTTAACTCAAGTTTCTATCATAAAGGCTCTTGTTTTCACAGCAGTTTCTCCAGTATTTTTTTATTGCAGTAGTAAACATCTCAATTGCAGCAGCCTTTGCTAGCTAGAATCATTTACCGGTTCACAGAATCCCACTGCATTATTATTTACCATAGTTATGAGAGGGGCATTTTCCTGGTTGTCCGTTGAATTTATTTTTTTCAAAAACATGCCTAGATCGGGGCTGGCAGGCTTAATTCAGCCTGAATTCTATTGGAGCCTTGAGTGAGACATTGCCCACACATGTTCAAGAATTTCATCACCACCGCAAGGAATCACGTTTTCCTTTTGTAAGTAAGACAAGGAATTAAAGGACATGATATGCCTCCAAGAAAGATGGATAATATCCTTTTCCAATCTTAATCTTCTAGCTTCAGACCATCCTCCAGTTCTGCTTCCACACAAAGTTAGAAAACAACTTCAAACTAAACTACATGCTTCATCCCATGCTACATTCCAGAGCTGGACATTTTTCAATTTCACAGTGCTTCGAGAAAAGATGTATGAAGCTTAAAAGTGCAGGAATGCTGAATTACAGCAGCAGCTGTTATCAACTAAAGTACCAAAGGACTTTTTTTTCCTGCTAGAAAAATAACCAAATCAAAATCTCCTTGTAAAGGAGGAAAAGGATATTAAGATTTACCACCTTAGCCATTAACCTCCAATTATGGGCATTTTTGAAAAAATAGGTTCCACAATGTGAGAATTGGTATATTCTGTCTTTGGATAACTATGGAGAGGAAATCACTGAGCTGCTTTTCTGAAATATAGACCAGTCTACTTGAGGGGAAAAAACATCTGAGTGTACATACACACAAGTGATGTGAGAAGAGGGTTTTAATTTAATAGTAAAATAGAAGGGTGCAAAGGCATTTTGAACACAAATGTGAAAGCTTCCTGGTTTTGAGTTTAACAGATAATCAGAGTTGGAAGAGACCTTGTAGGTCATCTAGTCCAATCCCCCGCCCAAGCGGGAGACCCTACACTATTTCTGACAACTGGCAGTCCAATCTCTTCTTGAAGGTCTCAAGTGATGGCGCTCCCACAACTTCCGAGGGCAACTTCTGTTCCATTGGTTGATTGTTCTCACTGTCAGAAAGTTTCTCCTTATTTCCAGGTTAAATCTCTCCTTGTTAAATCTCTCCTTTATTTCCAGGTTAAATCCATTATTCCTTGTCTGGCCTACAGGTTTGATTTATTTTGTATCTTCTGGAAGAATTTCATGCTGAAAATGGGAAGCTTCAAAATGTTTTGAACTCAAAAGAGTTCAAATGGAAACATTTTGCATATTCCTTGTAAAACAAATACGAGAATCTAGACTGATTTATGACAGTTTTGCATAATTTGAGGCAGGAATCATCTTCACTTTTACTGGGAAGTGCTGGGGCTCGAACACAAGAATTTCTGAGGCAAAGCAGATGTTCTACTGTTAAACTACAGTTTTGATATGATTTGTCCATAAAGGATTTTCCAACCCCAAGGAGATGTCCACATGGTTGCGAAGACATTAAATAATGCCAGAGTCAGCAAGGATAAATGTGATCTTCTTTGTAATTTTTTAAACTAAACTGCATTGTATCAAATGGCAAATAACCGAGCCATCAGTAGTGTTTTGGGACAGAAGTCCCCAACATTTCCGGGTTTGTGGACCGGGTAGAGGAGATGGTTCTGCACAAGTGGAACTTAAATGGAACGTGTGTGCTCTCACCAGCTGCTCACACAAGCGAGGATGCACGTTAATGCACATGCACCAGTCAGCTGTTTCTGCGGCCCAGTTGCAAACCTCTCACAGCCTACTAGTGGGCCACAGCCCACAGCCCACACCCTAGGGTCTCCTGTTTTAGGACATAGATAATTGATAACTATATTTCTGGATAGAAGTAAAAAGGGCTGCCATCTGGCATGGACCAAACAGAGATTCTGAGAACTTTAAAAATATGATCTCTTGAAGAAGCAATATTTATTAGTAGAAAAGTATGTCATGATCCAGGTTAGGATCAAGCAACGTAACAACAAGAAAGCAGCCTAGCATCTATGTAGTTTTCATGGATACCCGAAGTCTTGGCAAAATAGGAATCTGATGGCCTTGTTTAAAAATCAACTTGGTGCTACCTCAAGTTTTAAAGAAAAGTTGCTTCAAGAGGAGGGTTTTTTAATGCTAAAAAATGCTATGTGTAGGCAGAGATCCGATCCTTTTAAAGGAGTGGAAGGATATGACCGGTCTACGTGAGGATTTACTGCTTCTATAAATGGAAGCCAGCTAGATCATTCAAGGAACTTGCCCAAGGAAAGCACGATAGCCTATTTCCTGTTGTAAAACCTCTTCATGGAATAGTCAAAGAATTATTCCAGTGAAATACGCAATGTGTTTTTCTACCAAGCAGCCCTTCTCTGTCAATTTTATTTATTCCCAGTTCTAATCTTCAATAAAATATTCAAGGCCAATCCTGATCAAACAAATTTAGCACTAGTTATAACTGCACCTTTCATCCTGAGAAGGAGGACTTCATTCCTTCATCTCCCCCTCCCCCAATCACTAGATCTCTTCCTCAGACATTTCCTTGTAAAATTAAGTTTGTAGATCTCAAAACCTTAACAATATTTAAACCAGCAGGATGATTTTGAGCCAATCTCTCTCTCAGCCCTAGAAGAAAAGCCAACCACTTTCAAAAGTTGCAAAAGCACGTGTATAGATGAACCGATCCATGTAGAGGCTCATAAGATGGGTATACAAATAATAAGAAGGAAAGATTTTGGAATTTTTCTTACCGCTAACCCAACTGCCTTTTATTTGTTGTAGACTTCCAGTTTGCATTTCTCCACATATTGAAATCTGCAGAGTGACAGATTATAGTGGTACATCATGTGTCACAATGCGAGTTGTGCCCATATTTTAAGAAAGGTGGAAGGAAGGCAATTCAAAACAACATGCACGAACATGACAAGAACACACCTCCCCCCTTTTGCTGCTACGTAGCTTTGCTTCTTCCTAACCATTTTCTCCTGAAAATTTCACCCCTTTTGAAGCATGACCTGGAACAGCAATAAAGGTTCACCCAAAAGGACAAAAAAAGAAATATCTTTGGGATCAACTGCCATATACAGTCACAAGCAATCCCCCCTAAGTTACAATGCACTCAGGGGTGCTATTCAGCAGGTTCCGACCAGCTTTGGAGAACTGGTAGTAGAAATTTTGAGTAGTTCGGAGAACCGGCAAATACCACCTCTGACTGGCCCTGCCCCCATCTATTCTTTGCCTCCAGAGTCCCAGCCAATCAGCTGGGTCTTCCTTTGTTGCCCTGCACAGAAGAACGGAGCTGGAAAGCAGGTTAGTGGGGTGGGGAGGCAATGGAGATTTTACAGTATCCTTCCCCTGCCATGCCCACCAAGTTATACCCACCAAGCCACACCATGCCCACCAAGCCATGCCCACAGAAACATAAATTTTTTTTGAATCCCACCATTGAATGCACTCCATGTCAAAATGATTTATAGCTTGCTCTAAGATACATTATAGGGAATACAATACTTTCTACTGTTTAGTTAGCTGTTAACTTAGATCCCTGTTGTATTTGTTAAGTGGGCAAAGCCGGCAAATTCAATATGATTTATTTACTCTCAGGGTAAGTGCAAATCCAGAAACATAGCTGTCATCTTCCCATGATACAAATGTCCAATTCGTTGTCCCTCATATCCTGAAAATCTATTTCGTAGAGTGTCAGAAGGGCTCCCCCAGTGGCTCAGTTGTGGCCTGGGTGGATAGAAACCTATACAGGGAGTTCTGGACTTACAACAGTTCATTTAGTGACTGTTTGAAGTTAACAACGCCCTGAAAAAAAGGTTACTTAAAAGTTTATTTTTTTTCACGCTTATAACTGTTATAGCATGTAGGCATGTGATCAAAATTCAGAGGCTTGACAACGATCGTTGCATTGCTTTGGGGTCATGTAATCAGCTTCTGCAACCTTGTGACAACCAAACCAGTTTCACTAACAACCGTGGCAAGAAAGGGTGTAAAATGGAGCAAAACTCACGTAACAAATGTTTCAACTTAGCAACAGAAATTTTGGGGTCAACTGTGGTTGTTAAGTCAAGGACTATCTATACTGGCCTTAAAACCTCAGTCCCCAATTCCTACCCTGCCTCTTTTTTAACCTGAGGCCAGATAATTTCAGGGATGCCATCAGTTAAGCAAAGCCATCATTTAAAGACTCCAGCACCATTGCCTTCTCTCTGTGTTCACATCATCAGTCAGCAAGGAACCATCTGCCAGTCACAACACTGCTGTGTTTGGTGGATGGTTTTAACAACAGGCTTGTGCAGGCACGGTGTTTTGAATGAATGCTGGGCCTATGGGGTGAGTTAAGTCCTGACACTTCCTGTGCCCATCGGATACATACAACAAAAGAGGCTGGTTTGAAAGAGATAGATAGATTTACAGAATTCTTTATTGGCCAAGTGTGATTTGACACACAAGGAATTTGATTTGGTGCAAGTGCTCTCAGTGTACATAAAAGAAAAGATACTTTCGTCAAGAGTCAAGAATCATAAGGTACAACACTTAATAATAGTCATAGGGTACAATAAGCAATCAAATCTTGGGTTTTCCACTCCCAAAGAGAGTGGCCTTGCAGGAAAATGCCAAGAGATTAAAGAGGAAGATGCATGTCTGAATATGCCTGAAGTGGCCAGTCAGGCTTGCCTGATGCCAAAAATTTTGGCCACCTCACTGTCCCATCAAGCAGATTTTGAGTCCCTTGAAAAACAATGCACACATCTAATGGGCTATATATATAAGGTGGAAAAGACCACTTTGACTCAGGAATAACAAAGGATGACCTCTGCTATGGATTAGGAATGGGCTGAAGGGAGCATAACCAACATGTGTTTGTCCCAGGGCTTGGACCAAATGGGAACCTAGCAAGTTGAACAAGGAGAGATTTAACCTGGAAATAAGGAGAAACTTTCTGACAGTGAGAACAATCAACCAATGGAACAGCTTGCCCTTGGAAGTTGTGGGAGCACCATCACTTGAGACCTTCAAGAAGAGATTGGACTCTCATCTGTCAGAAATGGTGTAGGGTCTCCCGCTTGGGCAGGGGGTTGGACTAGATGACCTACAAGGTCCCTTCCCACTCTGAATATCTGTTATCTGAGTAAAAAGTGGCTTTTGTCAGAAGTGAAAGCTGGGTATAACTTCAACAGGGGTGCAAATTGCTGTTTTAAAACATCCCACGATACATGAATAGTTTTTTAAAAAAAACTAATTGTGGAATTGAAGCTTATTTTTCAAATTGAGAGGTGAAAAAGATCTTTGGCCTCAAATATGGCATCATTGCAGTCTCTCTTACATCTCCTGCTATTCAATACTGCTGCTGGAAGTGATACAGGGCAACCATACCTGATAGTGGTTTTTTTTCCTCTGCTGAGTAATCTACTTCTGCAACAAGGGTTAGAAATGGAACTAACATTTAAAGACTACCCTATTTCTAATCTAAGGTAAAGAGAGGGCAAACAAAGAATTAAGGAGCTAGTAACAAGCATATTTCCAAAGATACAGAAGAGCTAATAAGCACATTTGGAGAGTTGATATGAAAGAGAAGTCTTCTTCACTTTGGACTGCCCACATTATTACCAGCCTAGACATCTATGGAAATGTTGCCCAACTTGGCACAATGTTGCACATCTTGAAAGCTGGGAATATTGCACATCTTGAAAGCTCAAGGAGCCACACTGGGAAGGCTGAGCTACAGCTATTTCAAAATCACTAAGTACCTTATAAGCACTTTTTTAAATGCCTATGTCAGCAAACCAAGTCCATAAACACTCCTACAACACCCACGTCTGCTTGGCTCAGTTGTGGTGGGGGGAAACACTAGAGAGCCTTCTCTCATAATGCAGAAGTGACTTGGTGATGCACAGCTTTTCTGGAAGAGTAAAAAGTCACACTTTGCTATAATGAAAAGCTTCATGAATGCATGTAGATCGGCCACATTTTCATGTTTGGTTTCTGCAAAGAAGTTTAGGAAAATCGTGCACCATTTACAGTTTCAGGGTACTGTAAAATATGCGTATCTCTAATGAAAAGAAGGACTAAGGGTGACATGATAGCAGTATTCCGATATCTCAGAGGCTGCCATAAATAAGAGGGAGTCAAGCTATTCTCCAAAGCATCTGAGGGGGCAGGACAAGAAGCAATGGATGGAAAGTAATCAAGGAGAGAAGCAACCTAGAACTAAGGAGAAATTTCCTGACAGTTAAAAACAATTAATCAGTGGAACAACTTGCCTCCAGAAGTTGTGAGTGCTTCAACACTGGAAGCTTTTAAGAAGAAATTGGGCAACCATTCGCCTGAAATGGTATAGGGCTTCCTGCCCAAGCAGCGGGTTGGACTAGAAGACCTCCAAGATCCCTTTTCCAATTCTTGTCATTCTGTTCTGTTACAAGCTTGGCATGTTTATTCTCCAGGCACCGCTACCAATTCAGGTTCTATTTCTTCAGCTTTTATTTCCCGCAGCATCATCAGAAAGACTTTGGCAAACTTTAATCAATCCATTTAGCCACTTCTTCATTGCAGCCCTCGCTAGAGCCAAAGCAACCGGGCATCCTCCAAAATCTCTTGGCGGCCGGTTCCATCGTGTGCAAGTGCAGCTGAAGGAACCCAGACCATACAGCTGGGGGGGGGAAAGGGGTGTGTGTTGAATAATCGTCCATCTATTTACTGACTTTCTGGGCTGCTGCTGCTGCTATCGAAACACTGGTATGTTTACAGGGAGTTCTACACGTGCTACGTTTATTGTTTTCCATTAACCCCTTCTCTTCCCCTCTTCCCCAAATCCTGCCTGCCGCGAAAAGCAGCATCAAGATTCCCAAAAATAAAATAAAAAATAAAAAAGTTATCCTTTACTTCGGACTGTAAATTGGGCGGCCGTCTGACACAACTGCCCCCACGCAAGATTCACACAACTGACATCTTGTCACACACACCCCGATCTTCCCCGGCGTGAAAAAAATATATTTCCAAAGTTCCCTTTGATTTCCACTCACCTGTAACTCCGGGGCAAAAGGAGGAGAGGACCCAAAGGCAGGCGGCAGCAGCAGCGGCGGCGGCGGCGTACGGCGGGAACCCCCTCCCTAGGGCCATGACGACGATCGCCGCCGGCAGACGTGGAGACTAAAAAAGCTTTCGGGAAAAGCCCGGCAGGAGTCGTTAACAAAGGCCACCGCTGCCACGGCGGGAGGCACGGATCGGGTGGGCGACTGGATCGGGCGCGATCCTAAGCATTACTGTCTACGGCCACCGAGTCCAAGCTAGCCAGCCAGCCCGGAGGAAAATAAGGCAAAAGAAGATCGGCGCTGTGACTGCTTCTTCACATCGTCCGGCTGTTTCCGTCCCGGGCGAATCTGTCCGGTACGCTCTCCAGGGAATCCAAAGTTGCGGGACGGCCTGAAAACAGGCAGCTCTCCCAGGCCCTTGAAGCAGCAACTGCCTCCTTCTCTGCCGCCTGGATCGTTTTGGGATGGGTTGCTTTTTTTTTTTTTGACTGCGTTTGTTTCTTCTCAACCTGCCCCCCCCTCCCCCTTCCCTTCCTTTCCTGGATGACTCTCTGGCTGGGACTCTCTTCTCAAACTCCTGAACTTTCTTGCTGCCCGGGCTCTGAATGGTAAAATCTCCGCCCAGCCCGCCCAATCGGCGTCCAGCAGCGATTAACTCTCTGCAGCCCTGACGCGAGGCCTCTCCCCGCCTGTTTTTTTTTTTTTTTTTAATTGGGGTCAGAATGGATGGGAATGGCGGCCGCAGGAAAAGGCAGTGCTGAATGTAGAAATAACGGAGTCGGAAGGGACCTTGGAGGTCTTGTAGTCCAACCCCTGCCCTCCCCCCCTCCCCCGCCGCTCAAGCAGGAGGCCTTATATACCATTTGAGGCAAATGCCTGTTCAACTTCTTTTTAAAAAACCTCCAGTGTTGGAGGAGTCACAACATCTGGAGCACGGATGGTCCTCGACTTACAACCATTTGTTTAGTGACCATGAGCCATGGTGGCGCAGTGGTTAGAATGCAGTATTGCAGGATACTTCTGTTGCCTGCCAGCTGCCTGCAGTTTGGCAGTTTGAGTCTCACCAGGCTCAAGGTTGACTCAGCTTTCTATCCTTCCGAGGTGGGTAAAATGAGGACCCAGATTGTTGCGGGCAATAGGCCGACTCTGTAAACCGCTGAGAGAGGGGCTGTAAAAGCCCTGTGAAGCGGTATAGAAGTCTAACTGCTATTGCTGTTCAAAGTTAAAACGGTACTGGGAAAAAGTGATTTATAACTGTTTTTCACATGACATGTGATCCAAATTTGGACGCTGGGCAACTGTCTCAAATTTATAACGGTTGCCATGCCCCAGAGTCATGTGATTGTCTTTTGTGACCTTTTGGCCAGCAAAATCAATGGGGAATCCAGATTCACTTCCACTGTGGCAAGTAAAAAGCTTTAAAATGGGGCAAAATTCAATTAATAGCTGTCTTGCTTAGCAATGGAAATGTTGGGCTTAATTGTGGTCGTAAGTCGAGGACTATATATACTGTAACTATATTAAGAAATGGTGTTTTCTTATCTGAGGCTCATAATTTCTGGTTGTGGAGCAGTAGTGGGATTCAAATTTTTTTTACTACTGGTTCTGTGGGCATGGCAGGGGAAGGATACTGTAAAATCTCCAGTCAGAAGTGGTATTTGCCGGTTCTCTGAACTACTCAATATTTCCACTACCAGTTCTCCAGAACTGGTCAGAACCTGCTGAATACCACCTCTGCTGTGGAGCCAATTTGTAGCTTTGTTTGAATTGTAAAAACACTTAAGGCATGACATTAGAATATTCTGAAACACTGGAATAATTCTAACATTCTGCAATAGAGGAAGGCAATCTACTCTATATCTGTAAGTGGGGTTTATTGGTAGAACATCCCTAGAAGAAGTATTAAACATTACTAATAAACTTTTTTAATCATCCAAAGCTCTTTGCCAGCTTCTGGTACAGTTTTGGGGCAGCAGCCATGTAGACAACAATTTCAGAAGCATCCCTGATCTGTTGGTGGGTGGCTTTTGTACATAACAAGTAGTTAACATTTATTTTCTCATCATGCAAGCTATAAAACGCTTGTATCAGCGAATTTTGGAATCGATGCTTCTTCCTGCATTGGTAGGCCCTTTTTGGGGAACCTCAGGCCCAAATCACCTCCTGATTAAACTATTGCAATATTCTGTTTATGGAGCTGCCCTTCGAGAACATTTGGAAGCTACAGGTCATTTGGGACAGATAATTTGGTATATCAGATAACACCTCTGCTTCACAAAGCTGTGTTGGTCCCAATAAGCTGTCAGGTGCAATGCAAGACGTTGGTAGTCTCCTATGAAGACCTTATTGGCAGAGGGCCAGGTTATGCCTTCTATCTGCTCGTTCCACCAGATGTGGCAAAGTGTGTGTGCTTTGGGTCTCTTCTCTGAATCACTGCCATCTAGTGGCATTGTGGAAGTGTGCCTCCTGATGCTGCCCATTAGAACAACATGTTGCTTGAGATCCAGATGGCCCAAACCCTTCTTAGCGATGAAGACGTCGTGGTCTTTCCTCCAAGCACTGGGTCAGATTATTAGCAGATCATGCTGTATGTGTGGTGCACCTGGGTTAAAATTTTCAGGGGCCTCAGCTTTTCTGTCATATGATTTTTATTATATTTTCTTTTTATGTATTGCATTGTGAGCTACCTAACGTCTTAAGACTGACATGGGCAGCTCTATAGATTCTATAAATAATGCAAGGGAAGTTTGCAGATGACGTCTCCATATATCCATTAGGTTTGTATAAAGAGAGCACAGTCAACTTTTGTGTGGAGGCAACGCTTGGGAATCAAAGCTGTATCCAAGAGGCTATCACCGTCCTGAACATCAAGGCTGGGCTGAACTATGTCAACCAGCTACTTTGCATTGTGCTAGCCATATTCACAAGACAACTGAAGGAAAACTTTGCTCAGTTCTAATATACATTGTATTTATTTTGCTTATATGAATAAGAATATTGGATGGGTGGGTAAGTAGATGGGTGGGTAGGTGGACAGATTGTAGATATGATGTAGTACACTGTTTGTGTTTAGATTGTTGAATCACACTCTCTAAAGCATGAGATATGCTAGATGTACAAGATAGTCATATAATACAGATATAGAAAATCTGTTTAAAACGTAAGATATCTAATTGTTTCCAATAGTTAATTTAAATCACACTAATGACATTTTACCCCATACTAAGAACCTTATCTTTTTTCCCTGTTCCCTTTCTCCTAGTAATCCATTTCCTGGTTTAACCATGTTTTGTTTCATCTTCTAATCTTTCTTAAGCATTGGGATGCATTTAAACTGCAATCAATCCTGTATTAAAATATAAATTATACTGTACTGATTTTTATGTGCTTAAATGCTTTAAGCCATCCGTAGGAGGGGAATGTAGGTGACCCATAATTGTTCCACCCCAGACCTTTCTCTGTTTAGCTGTATCGATCCCCTCTTTCCCTCACCCAGCCTTGTAAAGAGATTAACTTGGTCTCGCCAGTGCAACACAATGGAGCAAAAACTGTTGGGCCTCCCTCTTCAACCAAGCGAGCTAGAAAGTTGCCTCTTTCCATAGAAATGATGTAGTTCTGAAGACCCACCTGAGGCTCCATTTATTACCCCAAGGACTCACAATTTCAAGAGTTGCTGGTCATTAAAGTCAAATATCAAAACTCTATGAAGCATCTAGGTATTGTTGAATAGATTCCTGGCTTTAAGCCAGGCTATTAACTTAACATAATCAGGAACAGTTGAATAACCCTGCGTGCCAAGAAAAATACAGACTAATACCGTCACTTGCTTGTCGTGCTGGCTTCCTTACCTGACGTTTCAAATTTATGAGTCATTGCCAAGTGTCTGAATTTTGATCATGTGACCATGGGGATGCTGCCAGGGTCGTAAGTGTGAAAAACTGTCATAAGTCACTTTTTTAGTGTCATTGTAACTTTGAAAGGTCACTAAATGAACTGTTATAAGTCGAGGGCTCTCTCATAGTATGTAGATGATAGATACCGTAGATAGATGATGGCTAGGTAGGTAGGTAGGTAGGTAGGTAGATAGATAGATAGATAGATAGATAGATAGATAGATAGATAGATAGATATAGGAGAGATTAGGTAGGTAGGTAGGTAGATGTTAGAAATATAGATAGATAGATAGATAGATAGATAGATAGATAGATAGATAGATAGATAGATATAGGAGAGATTAGATAAGTAGGTAGGTAGATGATAAAAATATAGAGATGAAATATAGAGATGAAATATAGAGATGAAATAGAGAAATATAGAGAAATGTATAAATATTACTCTTTGCAGTAGGTGGAGTGAGAGTCAGGGTCAGCATCAAAGAGCTCCCAGGTAGAAGAGGGAATGTAGCTGTCAGAGAGAGGTGGGGAAGAACCTGGGCTGTCTGCCAGGTCTGGAGGTGGCTGATGAGGAAGAGGAGGAACAGCTGGGTCCAGTGCCTGATAAGTGGATCCGCAGAAGAGAGGAGAGCAGTGGAAATCTGTGGGCCGATCCTTGGGACGGAAGAGAGCCACAGCTGCTAGCAAGGCCCCACCCTAGCTCTGGGGATAAAAGGCAGGGGGCGGAGATGAATGGATGTGACAGATAACCATTCATCTCCCAGCCGGGCAGATTTGTTAGCCTGCTATAAAAGACAAACTTTTTGCAAGGGCTGCTGGCGCTCCTAATAAAGGAATCGTTGATTTAAATACAGAGGATTTGTCATGTTTGGGGAGCTGGGTCAGAACACCTGGTTCCCGGTTTTGCATTACTGTATCCTTGAACTAATGAAAACATTTTATAAAAGGCTACTCCCTTCATGGACTCAGGAAATAGCCGATGAGCAACAGTCTATGTGGCCTGCACATAGATTCCCTTGAACAAGTCCTTCTAATCACTGGTAGCGATGGAAGATCACCAATAAGCATATTGCGGATACTCTGGAGGTTTCGGGGGTAGGCTGAGAGCAGCTGTCAGAGGCATAAACAGAGAGCAGTCCACATTCCAGCAAAATGACAGTACGTAAAAAGAGCCATTTGTCTTTATCCTGTGAAAGATAACTTTTGAGAAAGGGGAGGAAAGCAATGAGCGGATTCCATTAAAATAGTATCATTAAAATAGTACCCTTAAAATAGTACTGTCGCCTTTCTTCCGCATTAGTTTGGGAAAATAATTCTGGAAGCTCTAGGTTTTCTTCAGCAGATGTTTTTTTAGTGAAGGCTGCCCACTGTATCCGTGACATGGGCAGCATATAAATAAATAACTAAGTAAATAAGAAAATAAATAAATAAATTACTGCTTTTGAATTGTGGTGCTGAAAAAAAGACTCTTGAGAGTCCCTTGAACTGTAAGATCAAATCAGTCAATGCCAGATCAACCCTGATTGTCCTTTTAGAAGGACAGATACTGAAGCTGAAGCTGAAATACTGTGGCCACCCAAAGTACAAGAGAAAAGAGCCAGATGTTGGGAAATAACTATAAAAAAGATGTTGAGACTCTAGAAAAAGTGCAGGGAAGAGCAACTAGGATGATTAGGAGATTGGAGACTAAGACATATGAAGAGTGGTTACAGGAACTAGACTTGGCTAGTCTAGTAAAGAGAAGGACCAGGGGAAACATGATAGAGGTCTTCCAATATCTGAGGGGCTGCCCCACAGAGAGGAAGGGGTCAAGCTATTTTCTAAAGCGCCTGTAGGCCAGACAAGGAATAATGGATGGAAACTGAACAAGGAGAGATTTAACCTGGAAATAAGGAGAAACTTTCTGACAGCGAGAACAATCAACCAATGGAACAGCTTGCCCTCGAAGGTTGTGGGAGCATCATCACTTGAGACTTTCAAGAAGAGATTGGATTCCCATCTGTCAGCAATGGTGTAGGGTCTCCCGCTTGGGCGGGGGGTTGGACTAGATGACCTACAAGGTCCCTTCCAACTCTGATTATCTGTTATGTGTTAAGATGGAAAGCAAAAGGAGAAGGGGATGGCAGAGGATAAAAATCATCGATGGAATGAACATGACTTGGGGCAAACTCTGGGAGACAGTGGATAGGGGTGCCTGATGTGCTCTGGTGATCCATGGGATCATGAAGAGACAGATACGACTTAGCAACTGAACAACAAAATGCAATACATAGTTGATGGTTGGAAGGGGTGTGCATGGGTGAATGTTTCAGTATTATATACATCAACGGTCAAATATAAATTAGTCTGATGTGATTGGTTTATTATCTGCATTTTCTAGCTTCACCTCCTTTTCTGTCTTAGTAAAGAAAAGCAGTTTATCGAGTGACTGAATTAAATTAGAAAAAGAATGTGAGCTTTTTTCCCCAAATTGATCAGGGCCCTTATTCATGTGAAATATGAATGGGGACCAGTGGGAGATTTTCCGTTCCCCAGGAAGAGGTTTTTCAATGTCTGGCTCCAGTTTTCTTCTTCTAAAGAGGGCTACTAAGCCTAAGTAGCCTTGAAAAACATGATGTTAGTCCAAGTCCCCACATATATTTTTATTTTAATCAATGAAAGCAATGCTAGGGCTTAAGGAATCATAAGACAGCACCTAATCAGAGGAGGCCTGCCCATCAACGTGAATAATCATTAACCTGCTAGCAGATAAACTGAAGAAAGAGGCATAAAATTGGAACAGAGATAAAGGCATGCAATTTAGCAAAGCAGCATGAAAAAAATAAAATAAAATGCCTCTGAAACACTGAGTGATGTTGTTGTTTTCCAGTTTTATCCTACATTTTACTTTTCCATGGCTTTGGGGCACAAGGTCTGAGTTTTAGGCCCAATCAGGAAACTCTGCCTTTGCTGTTTTCAGGAACTGGATCTTTCTCCAGCTTGTGGGGCAGAGAAGGGAATGAAACTGCTCCAGACTTGATTGCAGAAAGTATGACTTCTGCAACAGAGTGGTCAGTGCCTAGAATGCGCTACCTGATTCTGTTGTTACATCCTCAAACTCCCACTCCTTTAACCTCAACTATCCACTATTGACCTCACCCCATTCCTAAGAGGTCTGCAAGGAGTGTGAATAAGTGCACCATCATGCCTCCCGTCCCTGTCCTATTCTCCCCTTTTATTTGTACCTATTTCCTGTATTCTTACTCATGTTTATACTTATACCTATTATCTTGTAAGCGATTGACAAATCAAATCAATCAATCAGTAAAAATAAAATAAATAATAAATAAAATAAACCCAGGGGTATCCCTCTGAGTCTGGGTCCCATCATTCTCCCCCAAGAAGAGGACAATCTCTCAATCCACTGCAGCTAGAGCAGTGGTCCCCGCCCACTGGTTGTCCACAAGAAAATTTTAGTGGTCCGCAAAGAAATGTCACCCCCAAAGCACCTCCCAAAACAATCAATCCAGGCTGCGCGGGAACACAAGGCTTGCATCGCATTGTAAACAATACGAGGTAGTGAGGGGTGGGGGAGAAAGGGTGGAGGGTGAAACTTGTCCCATGTGCCCCACGCACCTGGCCTGGCCACCGGGCTGCTTCTTTCTGCTTCTGCTTTTGGCTGCGTGCAAGGAAAGCAGCAAAGTCTTTCTTTCTCTTCCCCAAACTCCGCCAGAAACAAGTCTTTGGGACTGGTGCGACAAAGACTCATTTCTGGTGGAGTCTGGGGGAGAGAAAGAAAGACTTCTGCTGCTTCTGCTGCTTTCCTTGCATGAAGCCAAAAGTCTCTCTCCCCCCACCCCCCGAGAATGGTATCCTGTGATCCCAAATAAAGAATGATCAATTGGTAGGAAAACAGGGTGGGGAATTGTCCTGAAGACTTTTTGGGGGGTTTTCCCAGAGTCTCTGGTTCGCAGGATTTAAAATTATGAGTTTGGTAGTTCCTGAGGTCCAAAAGGTTAGCAACCCCTGAGCTAGAGCACAATCTTCCCAATTGGTCATAGGGTAAATGGATATTCGGGCACAAACTGAAACTGTGAGACAGTCGCTATATGAATAAGCACACGTATCTCAGGTCTAGGATAACTCAATGTGGCCAATTTGCTGCGGTCATCTTGCCACAGTCAACTCGGCACCGCCATCTCACTATGGCCATCTTGTGCCAACTTGCTTTGGGACAATTGCACATGGGATAACTCAATACAATTCAAGTTTTGGAAATAATGTTGAAGAAACAGTAGCAGATAATATTTATTGCAGGTTGGCCATAGTAAAATGACCACAGTGAGTTGTGCCATTTTGTGCCTCTCTGTGACGGCCATTTTGTAAGGATGCATGTGGCCAATCATGTTCATTGATCTAAAAGTTCGTCTTATTCCTGAGACAGAGCATATGAACTTTTAAAAAAACCCGGAATGTTATTGTATAAAGCATTTCTTCCTAAAAGACAGTTTTAAAATATTCCTCCTATTCATTTTCCCCTTAAAATGATGCTTGTCCTGCCCTGCAAAGTATTAGAAATAGACAGCAGACTCTGACAGCACAAGTAGATGGGCACCTCATAGAGTAATAGGCAAGTAAGATTCCAGAATCAGGTAGAAAGTAATATGAAAAGAGGTCATGGTGATGTCTTGTAATGACACAAGCGATCAAAGGCCATTGACCAATTAAGCTGAAGTGGTATAATGAATCAGAAATAAAACCAGCACAAACACCTTGATATATTCCATATCAATATCAACCAACCCTAAATAAAGCTTAAATGATTCAGTTTAAAGAATTAGATTGCAGAAATTGTAAGATCTTTTTAGGTATTTGTATATTAGGAATTATTTTATTTCATACAAAACTGAACACTCCTGTGTCAGGGATTTTATAAATCAGGGAAGCACAGTTTAGTCTGTAGGCTAGAATTGTAGCCAAGCATTGGAGCACCATCTTGTGGATATAATTTACCTAGCAGTTTTTTCAAAACTACATTGATTTGGTTGGTTCCCTGCATTTTAACTACAATGATGTTTTCTTCTAAGGCTATAGTGCAAATAGTTTGAAAGAGGAACACACAAACACCAGTGAATTAAAGGGGCTGTCCATGCACACACACACACAGGCAGCAGGGAACATTTCCCAAAGCAGCCACATATGCCTGGGAGAAAAAACAAGGTTGTCTTAATAGTCTGAAAAAAAGCACTTCATACATGCTTTTCCAAAGGATTTCTTTTGAAGAATTTGCACAACTAATAGCTACCAGAAGAGGAACTGTTGAACAAGTGAGAAGACTGAATGTCTTCCACACAAAAGAGTTCTGACATAGAGTAGTTAGTTTGGTGGGTAGAAGGAGGAAAGAAAACAGGTCATTTTTTCTTTTTTCACTCAGAAATTGTTTTATGAGATAGCCTCTAGAATTCGAAGAAGGTTGTAATACCCGTTATATCTATTTCCATTCACCAGCTCTATAATGAAACAAATTGTGAGAACAGTCTTTTTTTTAAAGATGTATTTCTCTCTATGACAATCCATGTGCATTTCATTCAAAAAATGGGACTGAAATTCCAAATTCTGACAAAAAAAGATGCCTAAGTCCTGGGAAAATAGGTAACCTGTAAGAAAAATTGCAAGAAAATAGAAAAATTGGGAAACTAACTGCACAGCTAGATGGTGGTTCCCTGGTGGTTCACAAAATTAAAACTCCACAGTACAGAAATTCACAAACCTCTGCAAACAATTCATTGTTGACTAGAATACCATACCAATAAGCAGTGTCAGCATACCATACCAGCAGGTTTAACAAGGTGCAAACAAGTAGTGATTTCCAACCATCTACATGACATTTAAACCCCCAGTACACACAGAGAGAGAGAGAGAGAGTATGTGTGTCTGTACTTCAAAAGTGTTTGAAAGTGGAAATTGGGACAAGGGACTTTGATTGAATGCAACATGGGGCTTGAAAGTGAGA
Organism: Bungarus multicinctus; assembly: GCA_023653725.1. NCBI lineage: Eukaryota > Metazoa > Chordata > Lepidosauria > Squamata > Elapidae > Bungarus > Bungarus multicinctus. The sequence goes on along the minus strand of CM042838.1, from coordinate 43,381,177 downwards.
AAAACGAAAGTGCGTGTTTTATGCAGGGGAGTGGGTGAAGAGAAAGAAACTAGCAAAACTAGCAAAACATTTCAAAAAATGAAAAACAATCAAACTCCAGTTAAGAAACTTTCTGGGTTAAAGGGAGCTATTCTCCTTTCCCCTCTTCCCTACTGCCTCTTCTTTTGTGATAACACATAGGTTGATAGAAGATATGCTAAAGCCATGACAGCTTATAGGGTTGCAATACATTCCATGTCTTTCTTCCTGCCCCCCACTCATTTAAGGAAGACAGCAAGTAGAGCTGAAGTTCCATTAACCGGCAGGTCTAGAGTAGTTTACAAAAGACAGCTGTAAAGTCCTTCTGAGATGTTAGCTCTCTTAGTGCAAAAGTGATTGGAGAATTCAGAAGCATTGCAGTTTTGATTCCATGGCAGTGCCCACGTTGACCAGGCCTTCTTATTTTTCCTTGCTCTTCAGCTGGACTCAGTATCTGGAGGGTATTTCTAGCCACTGGTTGTTTAGAAATGAACAATAAAACAAGGAAAATATAATTTAGCCAAGGGAACATGTGCTGAACTTTTTAATTATTATTACTACTACAAATTCTTGACTCTCCCCCCCCCAAATCATATATCTTAGTCTTGTGAAAATAATTCACTAAACTGAACTATCACTCTTCAAATAAATTTTAGACAGAATTATGCAAAGTTGTACTGCAGCGTTATTTAAAAACTACCTTATCATCCGAATTTCCCGATCCAGTGCTGCTGGTTCTCTAAATTTCAGGGATAAATATTCCCTGTTAAGACTAGCTATAGCTCATGAGAAAGTATTCTAATAGGGCTGCCTATTTTTGCAGAGAAAAAGGAATACTCAGAGCTGACTTTAGACTTTGGGTGTCTTGTTGGGACTCACATTGAACAAGTGAGTAGCCCTGGACAAAAATTTACATTGTAATTTAATTTAGTTGGGTCAAAATTAAAAGAATGCAGCAGTAGTTAATTTAAAATAAAACTACTATGATGGTCATGGGTTCCTGAGATAGACAAGGAATTTAAACTAGAGCAGTGCTTCCCAACCATGATGATTTTAACATGTGTAGACTTCAACTCCCAGAATTCCCCAGCCAAATAGTTGTGATAGGATCTCCATGTTTTTTCCCCAAGTTATACATTCAATGATGCTATCAATAGAATAAATAGTCCCCGTTATTTAATTACAATTCCTATTTGTAGATTTGTGGGATGGGAACTAAATCCTATTGCAGGTCAAAGATCTCAAGCTGTGCATCGCTGCAATACAAAAAGCCAGGGGTCGGCAACCTTAAACACTCAAAGAGCCACAAAGGTCTTAACCAGAAGCCCCACGTTCAATTCTGGAGCCGACCAGACTCTATGGCGGTTCCCCCACCATAGAGTCTCCTCCTAGCGCGGTGTCCATTTTCCTCTACCCGTCCTAACCAAAAGCCCTATCCATTTTGGAGCTGACCAGCAACAGGGAGACTCAGCAGAGAGATGAAAGAGCCACATGCAGCTCCAGAGCTGCAGGTTGCTGATCCCTGCAATAAGCCAACCAGAGAATTTGGTTACAGCAAGGAAACCAGACATTTAACATTTAGGATGTTGATTTCCAAATACAGATGCTTTCCCTGTTCCAGGCACTCAGAGAAGAAATTTAATGATGCTTTCTAGCAACTGAACACAACATAAATCCAAATGAGGGTTTTTAGTTACTGCTCAGAACCCTGGGACTGCCCTGTCAGTGGTAGCTCAACTAGATCAAGGATACAGGAATGTGTGACAGACAAAAAGTGCAGGGAGACTGGCCAAAGTGGCTATCTTCTAAAATAAACATACTTTCCATTTATTGGAAAGGTTGGAGTCTGCTTTATCTCACCATGCAGATTTTCATGCCACTGCAAAAATAGGAACCTAGATTTTGGGGAAATTCTGCCTGCCTGAGAGAAAAAAATTGAAGCCACCTATATGTTCCTTATATATATATATATAATTCATATATATATATATTCATATATATATATGAATATGACTGAGATTATATATAATATATATATATATATATATATATATATATATATATATATATATATATATATATATATATATATATATATATATATATATATATATTATATATAATCTCAGTCATATTCATGTTTAAACTTCCCCTGAAACGGCCACTCACGTTATCATTGCTATAATCGTGCTCAGGAACATAGCCTCTATTTGCAGCTCCTTCTCTGTAGAAATTGTTTGGGTTCTCAGCAGTGGCTTTGCTCGATGGTGCGCCATTCGTAGCTCGGATTCTGGGGAACATTCTCCCACTTTCAGCAAGGTTTGTGGCAGGAGGAACTCCATAAGGATTACCCAAGGTTGAATACTGATTGCTTACCATTTGTCGCTCTTCCGTTTTAGGCTTCTGTTTTCTTTTACACAAAAAGAAAGGGCGATCATAATGACATTCAAAATCTATATTCACTTGTTGTGCTCATCTTGGCTTTTTCTTCTTAACAAAGCCCCCTAGGAGTTGTGCAAAGCTTTGTGACAGAGGTGATGATGAAGTTAACTATTCATATCAATTCGATTTACAAATACGTGCCCTGTAAAAGGGAACTTAGGATCTCAATCATTTAAGTAAAGGAAATTTCATAAACCCAAGTAATCATGACCACATAACGGGGGACTGTTGATTGCCATTTTTAAACTCTTTTTCCAATTCTGCAATATTCTTGTTGAGTCAAGTTCACCAGATTCCTAGGCTCATCAATATACTAGTTATTACAATGGTATTATTGATTATTTCATTATTTGTCTTCATATCAGCCTTGAAGCGCACAAGACAGCTAAATTTCTACGATAAAATGAAAACACACTTACTCTAAATAATAATGAGGGGGACCTTTCCTAACGATCCCCAGTTTAAATCACAACTGCTCTACCCTCTCTTAAAATGCCTTGCCTACCACACAGGGTGGGATTCTACCAGTTCGCACCTATTAACTAGAACCGGTTGTTAACATTCTAAGCAGTTCGGAGAACCGGTTGTTAGAAGAAATTACTGGCCTAATCCTGTAAGGAAGGCAGGAAGGAAACATTCTGGTGTTCCTTACAGAAACTGCCTCTCCATTAACCCTTATTACATTCTTGGCAGGACTAGACTTCCTATCTCAGGAACTTCTCTGGAGTTTTTTTTTCCTCCTTTGCTGGTACTTTGTTTATGTGGAGTGACCATTCAAAGTCACAATGGCACTGAAAAAAGTGACTTATGATCCTTTTTCACACTTATGACGGTTGCAGTATCACCACAGTGATGAGAGGCCAGGCGAGGAGATGCGTGCCTCGATGTGAGTGATATTGAATTGGCCATGCCCAGCCAGTCACATGACCACCAAGTCATGTCCATCCAGTCACATGACCATGAAGCCACGCCCACCAACTAAGCCACGCCCACAGAACCGGTTGTTAAAAATTTGAATCCCACCCCTGCTGTCACAGTCTAGTTTCTGTTCAATCACCAGAAGTTTTAGTGTATCTGTGGTTACAGATGTTTGTGCCAATGTACTTCAGTGTATGCTGTTGAACTTAACTTGCCATTTTAAGGCTCATTCTCTTTCAATTTGGACAATCCTTTCGTTTTTCTTTGTTATCCTTTTTTTGTCTGTAGACATTCTTGCAATTGAATGCAGTTGGCAAATCTGGCAACTTTACTGCTCAACTCTAATCCCTTTTGTGAACAATTGAGAAGGATTAGTCCCAATTAAGAGCCCTGGAAGAGCCCTCTGTTTTCCTTCTTTCCATGGAAGAAGTGATTGTTTCTAATCTACTTTATTTTTCATCGGTAACTGTTCAATAGAATGACATCTTTTCTTATCCCACTAGTGATGGGATTCAAAAAGTTTTACTACCAGTTCTGTGGGCGTGGCTTGGTGTGCATGGTAGGGGAAGGATACTGCCAAATCTCTATTCTCACCCACTCCAGGGGAAGGATATAGCAAAATCTCCATTCTCTCCCCACTCCTGGGGACAGGTTACCACCGGTTCTCCGAACTACTCAAAATTTCCACTACCTGTTCTCCAGAACTGGTCAGAACCTGCTGAATACCACCTCTGTATCCCACGATTAGTGTACTGTACAACTGGGAATGTTGGAAAGAGTAACTTGACAACTAATGGAAAATCGGGGAAAATGTAGGCCTTTCTAAAATGCTAACTATAACTAATTTTTGCATGTTTTCAATATTTTACATCAGGGTCTCCAAACTTGGCAACTTTAAGACTTGTGGACTTCAATTCCCAGAATTCATGGCTGGCTGAAGAATTCTGGGAGTTGAAGTCCTACAGGTCTTAAAGTTGCCAAATTTGGAGAGCCTTGTTTTATGTGACAGTTTCTTTGTGTTGTGATCTAATCCAGGCGGACAATGAACACCTCTCCCATTTTTGTGACTTATGAACCCGTCCCTGAAAGTGCACCATTAAAAAGTGTATTGAAATTGTTATTTTGTGTGTCCCAATATTTTGTTCCTTTTCACAGTGAGGCTTAAAAATTGGTGAGTTAAAGTTAGTTTAATCTTAATACTGACCTTTACTTAATTTGTTTGAAAGGACCTGGGAGTCTTCCATGCATATGTAATAAGAGTAAGATACAGGTAGTCCTTGACATACAACGCAATTGAGCCCCAAATTTCCATTGCTAAGTGACATAGTTAAATGAATTTTGTCCCATTTTACCACTATTTTGCCACAGTTGTTAAAATGAATCACTGCAGTTGTTAAGTGAATCATATGATTATTAAATGAAACTGGCTTCCTCCATTGACTTTGCTTGTCAGAAGTCGGCTGGGAAGATTACAAATGGTGATCATGTGACACCAGGACAGTGCAACTGTCATAAATACATGCCAGTTGCCAAGCACCCAAATTTTGATCACCTGATCATGGGGTGCTGCAGCGGTCATAAATGTGAAAAACAGTCATACTTCACTTTTTTTAATAACTTTGAACGGTCACTAAAATGAATGGTTGCAAGTCAAGGACTACCTGTATTTATACTGAAGCTGAATCTGTGACAAGGTTGACATACACATTTAATCAGCCGATCCATTCATGCATCACCTCATGGCTTTGATTTCCAAATTAAACTATGAGATTCAGAATCGCCTCATGTCACAAACTTTTTAATAGCGTATATTCATACACCCCCAAAAGCCGGGGTGGTATTCAGCTGATTTGGACTAGTTCGGGTGAACTGAATGTTAAATTTACACCTGGTTCACCAAACCAGTAGTTGAACTGACTGGCTGGCCCCGTTCACCCCACTCCATCCCTCTAAGGAGTCTCCACGCAGCCTGTTTTGGATGCAGTTAAGTTCTGGGTCTGCGCAGAGGCTGTGGGGACAAAAAACAGGCCTCCTGGCAGTTCCAGAAGCCCAGAAATGGGCCTGTTTCTGGCTTCCGTAGGGCCTCCGGAGCCCAGGGAGGCATTTTCATCCTCCCAGCAGCCCGGGAAAAGCCTCCGGAGCCTGGGGAGAGCAAAAACGGGCCTCCCAGAAGTTATGGTACCCACTATGGCCATGCCCACCCAGCAACTGGGCAGAGAACCGGTTGCTGGGATTTTTGAATGCCACCCCTTCCCAAAAATCATTTGTACCCGACCAAGACGTTTGAATCCCTAGCACCACATAATGGAGTGAGCTCCCGTTACTTGTCCCAGCTTCTGCCAATCTAGCAGTTCAAAAGCATGTAAAAATGTAAGTAGAAAAATAGGGACCACTTTGGTGGGAAGGTAACAGTGTTCCATGCGCCATTGGAGTTTAGTCATGCCGGCCACATGACCACGGAGACGTCTTTGGACAGCGCTGGCTCTTCGGCTTTGTAATGGAGATGAGCACCGTCCCCTAGAGCTAGAAACGACTAGCACGTATGTGCAAGGGGAACCTTTACCTTAAGACGCAAATGGTTACACCAATTAAAGCCACCAGAAGAACGCCGCACAAGGTAGATATTCCTATGATGATGGCCATGTAACCTGAGAAGAGATTTCAAAATTACTATGGCTACCATATCTTTTATGAGATCTTCTAATATCTTTATTTTTGAATTGTTACATATAAAGGAAAATAGAATTTATTTTTTTCTGTTACCTATGGGGCTATTATTTCTTGTTCTATTTTTTCTAACCTCTCCCCACCTTTTTTAAAAAAAGTTATTTTTCTTTTCCATTCTAGATTGTCTCTGCATAGAGAGGTCTCTCACTTTGGATGGAATAGGGAGAAAGTAACAGAGATTCCCCTATGTTTATCAAATCACATCTTGACAGGAAGACAACTAAAGGTCATTGATTGCTTTATTTCATCCGAATTGATTTAATTGCTCCTCATCCCTAGGAATTTTTGATTCTTCTTTTTCTTTTGGAAAAAGTGAATGGGAAGGAAATGAAGAAATAAATCATTTCTGAGATACAATATAAGTGAAAAAAATATTGATTTGAAGATGAATGGAAGGAGAAGGAAATTCAAATATTTTATCATGCTGATAGGCATAATCACCTAGGTAACTTCATAGAAAGATTTCTTTGAGGCTTTCTTTCATTGGCAAGCAGTAGCCTCTTGGGGTTCAGAGGGTTTTTGGGGAGAAAGAAAGAGGGGGGAATTTAATTGAAAGGGGACCAAATGTAAAATGCCAACCAAAGTGGGGGAAAGCAGAGCCTTGTGTTAAAGTCTAAAGTGTGAGTGACAAATTATGCCACTGAACTCGACCACATAAAATTGGCTGCGTTCTATGATATAACTTTTATAACATACATTCACCCTGCTGAAGTGAAATAATACCCTGTTTATAACACTTCATATCCCCAACTCTGTGAGGAAAACAAGAAATTTTAAAACCAGGTTAAAGCAAGAAACGAACAAATCTTTCTCCTGGGGGGGGGTGGGGGGGTGAGGGGGGGGGGCGGGGAAACCTTTTTGTTTTGTGGAAAGAGTTTCCACAGAACAACATTGTGTTATGATCATCTTAGGAAACATAAGACACATTATTACATTTTGGTAGCAGGATTCTTTTTCGGAAAGCTTAAAATATCCTATTCCCTTGGTTCTGGCATTGCTAAACTTCAGTTGTGGCAACGGGATATGCTTCAAGAATTTATTTGATCCTGGGCAAATCATAACTAGCGACTATCTCTTTGAAGTTCTTCATAATATATATTTATGAGATATTGCAACAGAGATGTTCTACAAAGGTACTTGAAATAGTACAGTGCAACAGAGGGGTGTCCACAGAAGCTTGCTGAATCCATTAGAAAGACGAGAAGCAGTGATATTGTACTGCAAGGAATGTGGCTCTTTTGTACATGAATATGGCATCAGAATACTCATACAAATGTACTCCCCTACACTCACATCCACCTCAAATGATGCTTATGGAAAATATAACCTTAAAAATGGCAGTTTTCAACTAGGGTGTGGTCCAGAAATGGTTCTATATGTAGGTCTGTATGTGGTATTTCTCCTTATGTTTTCTCAATGAATAGAAGTTTCATTTTTGGGCTTTTCTGATATAATTTATATTATAGATGGTCTACCATATTTCCCCCCCTAGAAATAGTTTCCAGTTTTAAATAAAATATTCTCCTTGCAATACATACTGTCTTGGCAGCCTTCTCCAGAAAATCCAATGCTGCACCTAAAAGCAAACACAAAGTATCTTCGTGTGAGTGACTGAATAAAATATACCAATGATATATCAAGATTTCTCCCATGTGGGTAGTCCTTGACTTACAACCGGTTGTTTTGTGACAATTCAAAGTGTGATGACCCGGGGCGTGGCACAAAGGCAACACAGTCACATAAAGTAAGAAGAGTCCTTTAATACCTCCAACTTTGCCCCCAATGTCCAGGTTACCTTTGGCTGGAGAAAAAACTCTCCCAAGAACAGTCTTTAAGTGGAGGAAATTCAATCCAGAAACAAAATACATAACAAACTGTAAATAAAAATCCACACAAACCACGCTGCAGTAATTAACTTGGCGGGGTAGGAGAAGGAATTCCAGACTCGAAAGATCACCAAAACAGACACAGTCGGGAATATGCCAGGAACCCAGATAAGCCTCGACAATAAGGTATATCACGATTTGCTTCCAACAAGTTGCTGTGCGTAGCTTTCCTTTTACAAATAGTGTTGTAAAATTGGATCAATTGTGTGGGTGCTTTGAGTTACGAGTATCAGGACATAGAGTGGAAATTCCAGGCTCCATTATGGTTGTAAGTCAAGGACTATCTGTAGAAGGATTGTTTTATTTATAGTGGGAGAACATATCGTGTGTAACTTAGGAGCACAATGTTTTTCTATGTCTTAGATGAGCTTTTTTTTTTTCTTATGATGCATATTATTATCATGATATGACTAAACTGGCTCCCCACATCTCTCTCTGCAGCTAATGTCTGCTTAGGAAAGACTAGCAGACCAGAAATCTTCCCATGCAATCATATCATTTTGGCACAACAATCTGGTCAGCGCTAAGAGGCAGCAGAAAGCCAACCATGGTCATTTTTGGGAAACAAAGAAGCCTAAATCACTTTCTCACTAGGAGGCCAAAAGTTTAATGCCAGGGCTACAAAGGAAATCAGGGGAAAAGGGCAACAACAAACTGCTTCCATTTTGTTTTTCACAAAAACAACATGGGCAGGTCCACTCATTCACAAGGAATGAAGATACATTGGAGGAGCATGGCTTTCTTAATCACATACTTACATTTTACATTCTTCATCCTTTTTCTCGAAATTTGGCAGACATTGGCATTCGGGGATATTTGTTTTCATGAGACATAATTTATTGTTTTTTGCAGAACAGCTTTGGTCACAAACTGCACTCAGGAGGGGAGGAACAGATAATAATTTAGGATTAGCAAAGCATTGTCTGAAAATAGGTCATATAAAAACCAAAGCAAGGCAATGGCAATCCAGTGGTTCGACTTCATTTTAGCCTGCAACAGGCTGGGGAGAGCCCCCAGATGCTCCATTTCAGCTGGCAACGGGGTGGGGAGGCCTGCAGATTCACCCCTCAGAAGCTCCATTTTAGCCAGCAACCTGCTGGGCGAGGCCTGCGGAGGCCCAAATGGAACTGCAGAGGGGCGCATGTAGCTGAGAGGCTGGAGAGGAGAGTGTTTGCTAAATTTTCACAAGGTAAGTGACCTGGCTCGGCAGGTTGGGGGGGGGGGAAACAATTGTGGGGAGCATGAAGTATTTCAGTGGGTCATGGAAGCCTTGGATAGCCTTAAGCAGATGGCCTTTTCCATTACTTGGCCCCCATGGCCTTCCCCATCCTGAAATACCTCATGTGCACTTAACGAGCGAATGTGTGGGCAAAAGGAAGGAGTGATCCCACTCAAGGTACAAGATTCACTCCCATAAATCCTTGGGTTACGAATGGAATGCGCAGGCTCCATTACATTCATAACTTGGGACTACTTGTATGCAACCTTTGAGGATATATTGTATAAATAAACTGAGCAGAGATTCACTGATTATATTCTTACTTCAAATCATTTCTTAAATTAGTTCTTTCTTCTGCTAGATGTATTCCTTAGAACCTAATTTTAAAAGCACTTTTTCAAAAAGCATTTTTCAGAAATAAGAAGTACTGGGCTTTATGGGAACTATATGTATGTAGACAATTCCCAGTCTCCCAGAGTTATAGTGGGAACAGGGATGGGATTCAAATTTCTTAACAACCAGTTCTGTAGGTGTGGCCTAATTTGTGAGTGTCGCTCAGTGGTCATGTGACTGGCTGGGCATGGCTTATATATAAATATTTATGTAAGTATTGAATTTTTTATAATGAAAAAAAGCAACTTTTACCCAAAATCAGACAAAGCCGGCAGGCAGATTGAGTTGCTTGCAGAAGAACAGATTCACTCAGAGATCTATCTTTCTGCAATCTGCTAGTGAGTCTGTCACATAAAATTTGCTAGCAAGCAAACTCACAAAGTTAACTCACAACACACGATGTATATAAATATTGATTTTTTTATTTAAAAAAGAGCAACTTTTACCCAAAATCAGGCAAAGCAGGCAGGCAGATTGAGTTGCTCACAGAATCACAGATTCATTCAAAGGTCTATCTTTCTGCAATCTGCTACCTGAGTCTGCACTGAAAAATAGAAGCTTCAGTCCTAAGGAAGGTTCACCTCTGTTTTTAGATTAGCTAGAGAGCAAGAAATCCAACGATTTCCTGCTTTCTAGCTAATCTAAATCTCCCTGCACAGCAGAACAGCTGATGGTCAGGGGAAAAAACGGAAAAATAGCAACTTAGCAGGCAAATTTGATGGCGTACATACCAGCTAAGGAATGAGTGGGCGGGAAGGAGCCAGCCAGCGGTGAGATTTGCCAGTTCTCCGAACTGTGCAGAATTATAACAACCGGTTTTATAGAACTGGTCCGACCAGGTAGAATCCCACCCCTGAGTGGGAAGCTCCAAAATTTAGGATTCCATTTGTGGCTCTCATTATTTTATTAATGCCTAATTCTAGAATAATGTTTCTAACATGTAACACACATGCATATATGTGTGCACATGCACATATAGAGTGATTCAGTGAGTGGTATCATTTCACTTTTTTAAAAAAATTAGATATATCTTCTGGCCATAAAAGGTTATAGATTCGCAAAACCATATTTAATAAGAAACTCTGCTTTATGCTGGACAGCTAACCACATTTATCTCAGAAAATTGCCTTCAAAGTCTTACCTCGACAAGCTTTGTCTTCTAAGTTTATTTTAGCCATGCCTGGTTTACATTCACATGTTGGAATACTGCCCACAACATCCTTGCAGTCTGTAGTGTCGCTATCACAGATGAAAATTTCACAACCTGATATACCTAATAAAATGTAGAACAGCATGGATAAGTAGCTGGAGAGGAAACAACAATTCAGTTACATCTGCTACCTGTTTTAAGCAAGAACCAGGAAATTCAGCAATGTGCAACATTTAAAAAATCTAATCTGCATCACTCTCACTCAATAGATATAGCTGAATATATGTGATGACCCAAGGTGGGATACAAAAGCAACAAAGTCACAAAAACCAGTGAAGTCCCTTTAATTCCTTAACTTGGCTTCAAAGGTCCAGTTATCATTGACTGGAGAAAAAACTCCCCCACAAACAGTTGCGCAAAAGGAAGAATCTCTATTCAAACTCAAAATACATATAAATTATAAATAGAAAAAAAAACCACACGGAAGCAATTAAGGAGACAAGGCAGGATAAGGGCTTGAAGATGTCCACAGATATCGAAATACACTGGGAAGGATACCAGAACTCAGATAAGAAAAGACAGACTACAAATATTTTCACGCTTTGCTTCCAGCACTGGCCCATGCACATTTCGTCCTTTTAAACAGTTCTCACAGCTGCAGCCCATGAAGGGGATCAAAGCCCTTTCCTCCCCCGTAGACCACGCCATTCACATTTCTCTCTGATCCGCTCCTCCCCGTATGCCCTAGGATGAAGAGGTGATGGCCTGGGTCTTCTTCTGAATGGCCAACCAACCTGTGCCCTTCCCCAGTTTCCTCCACAACCTTTGGAGCCATAAACCCACTCTCTGTCAGCTGTTCCTCCTCTCCCTCGGAGTCAGATTCTAACAGGGGCATGACAATATGCATCACATTAAGATGTCATTGTTTAGCTATGTTTTGTTGAGCATAGCTTGATATATATGTTGCCCCAAGCCATAATTTACTGACCACAGAGACCTGGATTCACACTTCATGCAAAACCAAAAATATATAAGTCATGTTGTGGCTTAGCTTGATGTATGACGCAACCTTTGAATTTGAAAAAAGAGTAAAGGAGTTGTGTCAGCTGACTACTGCTTTTCAGTGCCCTACCTAGTAGATAAAAGAATTGAACTTAGATGATCCCAAGCTAAGTTGTGCTAAATCATCTGAAGATATATAGGTGCAGTCCATTGATTGTGTATGTGATATAGTTATTAAAATCATTGGCCTAATCCAGTATATAATAGAATAACAGAATAACAGAATTGGAAAGGAAGGAGGTCTTCTAATCCAACCCCTTGCTCAACCAGAACTTCTAAAGGCAAACCATTCCACTGATTAATTGTTGTCAGGAAATTTCTCCTTAGTTCTAGGTTGGTTCTTTGATTAATTGCTTCTTGTCCTGCCATTGGATGCTTTGGAAAATAGTTTGACTCCCCTCTTCTTTGGGGCGTATGAACCAAGCGATAGTCCAATTGATATCTGTGACTGGTTGGTTGACATGTCAGCCATGTGACATATATAATCCCAAACATTTGGAGTCAGCACTTTGCGGAATCCATAGTAGTTTTAAAAGGACTGAATTGAATCAACCTTTTTCATATATACATACGTGTAAATGATACGTTATTGAATTTATTCGAAAAATTAGAATTATTTATAGCCACTTCCAATTTCTGAATTGTCATATTTGTCTTTTCATCAAATGCAGTGATGAGTGTAACTGTAGTCTCATTTTTGTCTCCTGCCTTATTCACCCTTTGAGAAATTCCTCGAGATAATCTGAAAGAGTAATTTCACAAATGTTAAGAAAGGTAGCTATTAATTCCTGTATTTTAAGTTCACTAAAACTTTTAAGTTTAGTATGGTTAAAACCAAAGCAGCCATTACAAAGAAAATCTGCGAACTTTGGTACCCAACCAGAAAGAGCTTAGCAATGGCAGTTGAAACTGACAGGCACAGTCATGTGGTATTTCACTTTACATCTCCTTCTCTTACCGATGGAGGTTCCAGTCCTAATTCCGGTGGGTAAGTGAGAATATATGTGTGTGTATGTGTGTGTGTATGTACGCATGTATGCAGGGGTGGGATTCAAATTTCTTAACCGGTTCTGTGGGTGTGGCCTAATTTGTGGGTGTGTCTTGGTGGTCATGTGACTGGGTAGACATGGTTTGCTGACTGGGCATGTTTTGATGGTCGTGTGACTGGGTAGGTGTGGCTAGGTGGTCATGTGACTAGCAAACCAAATATAAGTGGTCCTCGCTTAATGGCCGGTTGCTTAGCAAGTGTTCTAATTTATGACTGACCTCCCTAGAGCTACTTGACCTGTTTTTGGTGTTTTGACAGCCATGTGCACATGCGCGCGCACACACACACATACGCACGCACATACACTTATGATCAGTTATAACATCTTGTGACTGAGGTTTTCTATGTTTTTTGTCAGTTTCCAACAATTCCTTCTGGTTTCTGGTTAAAAATGCCCATTGGGGAAAATGGACTTGTTTAACAACTACTGTGTTTGCTTAATGATCACAAGGTTCACTTAATGACCATGGTGTTTGCCTAACCTGGGGTCTGAAACCTTAAACATTCAAAGAGCCATTTTTCTATTTTCTTTTAAACATGTATCTCTCTCTCTCTCTTTCTCCCTCTTTCTCATCTCTTTTTCTCCCTTTTTCTTTCTTTCTCTCTCTCTCTCATCTCTCTGTCTCTTGTCTCTTTCTCTCTTTCCCTCTCACCCTGTCTCTCTCTCTCTATGTCTTCTCTCTCTGTGTCTTCTCTCTCTTTTTCCCTCCCTCCCTCTCTTTCTTTCTCTCTCTCTGTATGTGTCTCTTGTCTCTCTCATTCCCTCCCTCTCTCTCTCTTGTCTCTCTTTCCTCCCTCTCTTTCTCTCTCTCTCTCTGTTGTCTCTCTCTTCCCCCTCTTTCTCTCTGTCTCTTGCCTCTCTCTTTCCCTCCCTCTGTCTCTCTGTCTCTGTCTCTTGTCTATCTCTCTCTTTCTCTCCCTCCCTCCCTCCCTCCCTCTCTTTCTTTCTTTCTCTCTATCTGTATGTGTCTCTTGTCTCTCTCCCCCCCTCTGTCTCTTGTCTCTCTTTCCCCCCTCTCTTTCTCTCTCTCTCTCTTTGTTGTTTCTCTCTCCCCCCCTTTCTCTGTGTCTCTTGTCTCTCTATTTCCCTCCCTCCCTTCCTCTCTCTCTCTCTCTCTCTTTCTCTCTCTCTCTCTCTGTCTCTCTTGGTCTCTCTCTTTCCCTCCCTCCCTCTGTCTCTCTGTCTGTCCCTGGGGTGGGTGGGATATAGTCATTTTTTTTCAGTGCTGTTGTAACTTTAAATGGAGGCTAAACAAATAGTTGTAAGTCAAAGAGTAACTGTATCTGCAGCTTTAACCTTCCAATTAGCATCTAACTAAATTTCAGCTGCATCTCTGCACCAGGCACATAGGATAATTTCCTTATTCACAAAATGCTAGAAAATAACCCAGGCTCCCAAGAAGTTGTATTTCTTTCAAGCTTAGCAACTTTAAGACATGTAGACTTCAATACCCAGAATTCCCCAGGCATCATGAGACCTGATCATTTGATTACTCCCAAGTCAGTAACATGAAAGAATCACCAACTTTAAAGATACTGAGTATTATATCTCTGTTTGAATTGATTTAGGAAGATCCCATACTTACCACACTCCTGTCTCTGCTTGGACAGAAGGCATTTCTACTGGATTGCCCCTTGTACCAAGGCTCTGATTTAATATTGCCGCCTCCTTCTCACTAAATGCATGGATTGACTTCAAATGGATCATGTTACCTATTTTCTACTGGTGGATTAATCTATAAAATGTAATATAAACTGCCCAAACCCCCAATCAATGAGAACATACCCCCACCCAATCAGAACACAGTCAAGCCCCCACCCAATCAAGTCACACCCCCACTAGTAGTTAAAAGGAAGAAGCAGCTGCAAGCTCACATTACTCTGAGAAGCATAAGGCCAAAGACGCAAGCCTGAAGATGATGAATGAGACTTCATCGAAACGTCGCCTAGATATTTCCAATTCTACACGGGAGAAAACCCGAAGAACCAAAGATCCACATACAAATACCCACGAAAACCTTCGAAAACAAATATATATATACATACATACATACATACATACCAAAAAGAGCACCAGATCTTATTTATATATATAATACATACACATACATACATACATACATACATACATACATACATACACACACACACACATATAATCATATCATATATCAAAATATATACGGTATACATGTTAACAAAGCCATCACACTTACTTCACGCTAAGAATGTTTATGCTCTGAAAATCCTGTAAATCTGGAAATGTCTGTTCAAACTGCAAAAGTTTAATACAACACAAGTAAGAATCAAGCTGTGAAACAGGAATTTTTTTAAAAAAACTGGATGGGAGGGGAATACCTCAACAGATACAGATACAAAGGTGAATTACAGTAGTTTAACAAAAGAGATGCTGTATGGGTATGAATATGGGTATGAGTTTGGATTCATCTCTTAAACCAAAACATGGTTTAACATTAAGAGGAAACATTACACTCTAAAGGGGAATTTTGCTCTGTTGTAGTCTAGCCACAGCTTCTCATGATGTCCAAATCTAGCCAAACTGGGATTAGTGGACCTAACTTCAAACTATGACTTGTGCAACTGGTTTCGTTCCACTATCCATATTTAAGAGTAACCATAGTCTAAGATTTGGACATAAGATTCTTCAGATTGCCTTTGCAATTCTTCCAAAGAAGGAGAGCAAAGAGAAAGCATGGAGGCCAAAGCTAATAAAAGCAGTTCTCAACTTACAACAGTTACAAAGTTACAACAATGTGACTTATTGCTGTTTTTCACACTTACAGCAGTGACAGTTACAGCATCCCCTTGGTCACCTGATCAAAATTCAGAAGTTGGGCAACTGACTCATATTTATGACAGTTGTAGTGTCCCATGGTCATGAGATCATTTTTTACAACCTTCTGACCAACAAAATCAATGGGGAAGCTAGATTCACTTAACAACTATGGCAAGAAAGGTCATAAAATGGGACAAAACTCAATTGACAGATGTTTCACTTAGCAACTTAAATTTTGGGCTCAATTGTGGTCATAAATCAAGGACTACCTGTAAGAGGTTGTCTGCATAACACTAGAATTTAGTCTGGGCACAACTGGATTATTCCAAGATATTAAACAATTGATCTAAAAGAATAATCCATTTTAAAATGATTCCAACTAAATATGTGAATAGATAGATAGAGATAGATGGATGATGAGAGAGAGAGCAGATAGACTGATAGATAGATAGATAGATAGATAGATAGATAGATAGATAGATAGATAGATAGATAGATAGATATAGATATAAAGATGAGAGACAGACAGACAGACATAGAAGTATTTTCACAAAGCTCTGAATTGGTCATCTTCTGAATAATTTTTATACCAGGTTTAGATTCTCTGGTGTCCTGCAAGAAGTAATATTTCTGCAGGTTTTCTTTACTACTTAGATCAATCCATTTCTAGATCTAGATAATTGCTTGCTAAATTGCTTGATAACTGCATACTAAAATGTTTGAAAACTCTTTATATTGTACAGAAATGTATTATTGCTTTACAAATTTAATACATGTATTATTTTTATATTATAGTAATTTTTATATTAGTTTTTTGAATGTTATATGCATTAAATAAACTTTGATGATATGGGATCTCAAATATTTAATATCATTGGAAAGCTAAATTTCAATCAATGAAGATATTAAAATAGAAATTCTGGGTGTAATGAGTATGACAAACACCATAATCAGAACATTTTTTTCTCTGTATTATTTGGAGGTAGCTATGAATGGGTACAAGAGAGAGAGAGAAAGAGAGATGTATGTATACACACACACACTGTATCTGCATCTATTTTGAAAGTAAAAAAGAAGTCAGAAAAAAGTAAACTTACAAAAGTTTTGAGATTAACATATAATTTTTCATAACTTTCACTTTTTGTGTCTTGCATAGACTCATTATATGGGATACCCAGAATCATCTTTCCTGGGAATACTTTCCCTGAAATTACAGTAGGAATTACAGATAGTTATACAATATCAGGACAATCAGATGTTAAAAGTAAAAAAAAATCATTATATAACCATATACTTTGTTTTTCCCAGCAGTAGACAAGAAATGGAAAACAGAAAAATATACACATTCAGATCTTCCAGGATTCCCTAGAAAAAGCATTGTGTTGCTGGAGTTCAAATTAGGAATTACAAATAAAATCACAATAGGTCAAACCTGAATTAAAGGCCTCTTTTCAGGGTTTTTTTAAAAGAAATTATTCTGTGGTTTACAGTAGATATCATCAAAAAGACACACTGACATTCCTTGGCCATCAAGCAGAGTGAGTCCTTCTTTGCAGCAAGATCTATCCAATCCCAGCTTTCTTACTGTTTAAAATGACCAGTTGAATTATGGTTCTTACACCTCACTCTCAGATTCAACAGTCTGAAAACAAGGCTGTTAACTATGGGCTGTGGCACTTTATGCCAGATGTGATAGTCTAGTGGTCCCCAACCTTTCTGCCTCTGGTGCAGTGATGGGGCAGAGGGGGGCAGGAGGTGGGAAGAGGGGATGTGTTGTAGCCCGCCAACGGCCAGGGGAGCTGGTGGCAGATTCGGACGATGAGGAGGTTGGGGAAAGAATTTGAGCCAGTTCTGGAGCCTAGGGAAGGCTCTGATTGATGCTCAGCATTGGACACAGAGATAGAGCCAGGATTGTCTGGCATTCCCCAGCCAAAGAGGCAGCTGCCTTTGGAGTCAGAGATGAGTGAGGAGGAGGAACAACTGGGGCCTATTCCAGATGCACGTATGTGCAGAGCAGATAGGAGAGGTGAACAAGGTAAGACAATGAGCCGGCTGTGGAAGCAAAACAAATGTGGATGCTGAATGGCTCCTTCCTGGCTGGGGAATAAATAGGAGGAAAGCGGGGTGGTTTGGTTGTCGCAGACAACCATTCATATTTTTGGAAAGTTTGCTCCTTGTGTGTTTCATGCAACAAAGATTGCCTTGCCAGAACTGAGGTTTGTCTATTTCTCTGTTTGAACTGACTTAATTTGCAGCCTCCTGACTGGGACCTCATGGCCTTGCATTTACCATAATGAGCTGGTAAGGACTACAGTTTCAGTTGACTTCTTGCAGGACTCTTGCCTGGACTTTTTGTTGGTGAATGATGGTTTTGAGTGAATACTACTTGCACAGATGCAGTTTTGCCTGCTGCTTGTGCAGCCCAGTTCCCAACAGGTCGTGACCCAGGTTGTGGCCCAGTACAGGCTCATGGACAGGATTTGGGGACCCCTGTGATAGTCAATGCATTTTGAATGATTCAGTTATATGGAATCTTAATGAAGAATTCAGTTAGATGGTAATATGAATGACTATTTTGTCATGGGTTCACATACATAATCAAAGAAATCTGTCTCTTAGAGTTGGCCTGTGTTCTTACAGCCCTTATTAGGGTTAGGAACTAGTGTGGGGGTTAGAGTTTACTGCTGAAAGATTAGGGTTAGGAGTTAGGGTTGGGGTTTATTGTTGACTGATTAGGGCTAGGTATCTCCTCCACCAAAAAGGCTTCCATTGGCCTTGACTCAAGTTGAATTTTATCCCAAAGTATAAACGAGACTCTGGGGCTAGGAAAGAAATAGGAAACATTTGAAAATATTATTAATGATGGGCAAATGGATATTCCAGGTCACCTTTTCCTGAAAATAAGACCGGATTGGGCTGGAAAATAAGCACTAGGGCTTATTTTCAGGGGGTGTCATATTTTTTTCCATCTCCATGTTCTTTTGTTTGCTCGTGGCAGGGCAGGAGGCCGCACGGTGTGTCTGTGCTGCCACCAAGAGGTGGGGAGGTGGACCTGCCCCACATGCCCTGCACTGGCTTACCTCAGGGCCCCCACAGCCGGGCCATCCATGCCCTGACACCTGCCTCGCTTTGCAGTCACAGAACCAACACATCACTTGGCCTCCTACTCCATTGAAGCCACAAGCAAGCAGAAGAAAAGGGCCAGCAGCTATGTGGGCTCCTGCCGCACATGGCTGTTGGTGTTGCCACCATGAGGCACATGTCGGGGCATTGGTGGCCTGGCTGCGGGAGTCCTGAGGTAAGTCAGTGCAGGCATATGGGACAGCTCCACCATCACCTCGCTTCACCTCAAAGCTGTGGCACCATGAACAACCAGACTAGGGCTAGATCTTATTTTCAGCGAAACAGGGTAGTATTTCATTCTTGACCTACCATTCTGAAAGCAAGCTTCCTGATATTCCTAATGATTTTACTAATAAAGATTATAATTTTGGCTTATTAACTTTCTAGGATTTTATATGCTAATCCTATATCGGTAATCCTTGACTTACAACATTTTATTTAGTGACCGTTCGAAATTATAATGGCACTGAAAAAAGTGACTTATGACTGTTTTTTACACTTAAAATCAAACTTATGAACACTACTCACCTAGTCTGCAAGTGGAATTATTATAGTAGAACCCATAAGGACACTGGTAGATAACCTGTTTATAGAGCTGGAGACACGTAGCTCCATAGGTAGACTTCTCATCAGGACAGGATTCTAAAGGAAAAAACAAAATTAAAATAAATGTATTAATAAGGTTCATCATCATCTGCCTGATCAAGTTGGTTCACTCAGGCCTTGTACTGACTCTGCTGAACAGGAGAACCAGTAGATCTTCTCCTGGATAGCAAGAACTAAAAGTTTCAGTTTAGCTTTGCTTAAGCAACCATCATGTCTGCATGCTGGCTTTTGCTACTTATTTTATTTCTTTCATTTTATTTCCTCTTTATTCCTGCCTCCTACTTTCACTCCGCCTCTCTTTCTAAACCCCAGAGATATGCTCTGTGACTTCATTTTACATTTTTGTCCTCTAAAGAACTTGGCAAACTAACAACCAAAGTGGCATGCAATGATTTTATTCTTTTAAAGTTGCAGTCAAGTTTTGGAAAATAAAGAAGATGCTGAAGGCTTTTTAAAAATATTTTCCTGTTCTCTCACATAAAACCTGCACATTGTATTCATACTAAGTCTAGTTCTAATTTCAAATAACATATCCAAACTTTGGGCTTTACTTCTTCAGTTGTCAGAAGAAGAATTCACATGCCTTGACTAAAAACATGGCAGTCTATGTTAAAGGCTATTAAACATTATAATAAAAAGTCAATTCTCAGAAGGGAGAACAAGTGCACTTACACATTTTTCGGAATCCCCCCTGAATTATGCAAATCTATTTGAAAATAAATGGTTTTTTTGGGGGGAAGGTGAAGCAATTTTATAGCTAGTAGATTCATTCAGTAGGCAATATAACTATGCAGGCCCCAGTCAAATAAATCTTACTTACCAGCTTGAGTGTTGTATAGGTTATAGTCAGTCATGGTTTGGGAGGATGGCCTTACATATCCTGATAAGAAAAGATAAGGTGTACTTCTGATAAGAAGAGTGTTGAAAACAAGGAAATAAATAAGAAATACTGCTGTTGTTCAGTCGCTAAGTCATACCCAACTCTTTGTGACCCTGTCCTGGACATGCCCAAATTCATGTTCATTGCATTGATGACACTTTCTAACCATCTCATCCTCTGCTGTCCCTTTTTCCTTTTGCTTTCTATCTTTCCCAACATCAGGGTCTTTTCCAAGGAGTCCCCTCCATTCATTAAGTGGCCAAAGTATTTCAGCTTCAGCTTCAGTATATCTGTCCTCACAAAGAGCTATCAGGGTTGACTTCCTTCAGGATTTATTATTTTGATCTCCTTGCAAATGGCAGCAAAAAGACTGTGTTTTTAAAATTTAACCTAAAAATTAGCTGTTGCTTAAGAAGGGGGCCAGTGAATTTAACTCTTTTATAACACCAAAACATAATTGTCTTTCTTTGTTCAGTTATCTCTGTTTGCTGCCTCATCTCCTCTGGGTTTTGCTTCCTCTTTCATTCTCTTTCCTTTCCTTCTCTGAGTAGCTCTTCCATTTCCTGTAGGTTCCATCTTGGTTAATTTCCTGCCTTAGTCGAAAAGTAGGATGAAAACATGTATAGTAGGATGTGTCCATATGTGACTGAAATCTTGTTTGTGGAAGAGAGAATGATCGCTACATGTGGATAGGAATTGATTAATTTTGAAAATGGAGGGTGTAATTTCACAGGCGATTGTTTTAATTAATTATAATCAATATAAATTCATTTTTTGTCTGGCCCCTGCCTCTTTTTTCTGGCTACAATATACATTGGATATACATCTGTAAAGCTATATCACATGTTCATTGGAGCGGGAACTTATCGACATTGATTTCAGCTAAAGTTGGCCATCTAAATTTTAATGTGAAAGCTGGATATTATAGCTGCATCTGTGTTTATTGATTTATTTCTGACTACAATAGTCTTTTATTAGGGGGATAATTTAAAAACAAGATTGTCTTCTTTCAAATAAACATAATAGTCCAAAGCTTAACCAAATCACTGAAAATTCACTGAGAATTCACTGCTGAGAATTCTGGAAATTGTCAGGGAAACAGATTTAGGCTGCAGTATCTATAATACCTAAATGTATTAAAATCAATATTAGCAACTTCAGCCTATGATATGGCTGCTTTTGTGTATAGCTAGTTCTTGATTTACAATCATTTATTTATGACAATGCAAAATTGCAATGGCATTGAAAAAAAATGACTTATGACCAACCTTCACACCTATAACAGTTACAGTGCCCACGGCCATATGATTATGATTCAAGTGCTTGGCAATTGAGATATATTTATGATGGTTGCAGCATCCCAGGTCCCTTGATAATTTTTTATGACTTTCCTAGTTGGCTTCCCGTAAGCAAAATAAATGGGCAAGCCAGATTCACTGAACAACTCTGTTTTTTTTAATGACCTTGGGGGAAAAAGTCCTAAAATTGGGTGTGACCCACTTAACAACCATGTTGCTTAGCGCCAATTAAGAATAATTAGCTTTGCCCCATTTTACGAACTTTTTTTGCCACAGTTGTTAAGTGAACTGTTGTATTTGTTAAGTGAATAATGTGGTTGTTAAATGAATCTGACTTCCCCAAGAAAGAAAAAGAAGAAAGAGAAAAGAAATACATAAAGCACTGACTTCAAACCTTCATAACAATAGATAAAATAAATAAATTCAGTGACTCTTCACCACCTTAAAGTTTACAAACATCTGTTTATCCCATATTCATCTCTTATCTATGAACAAATCCATAAAACCTCATCTTTTTCATCTTTATGTCAACAGAAAATCCAAAATGGGTAGCCAGAAGCAACAACATACTTATTTTTACATTGATCAAATAACCCAATTTTATAAACCTTCCGTTTATTTCTAACGTTCTTAATCTTTAGATCATTCAAATATTGCTGTAGGGCTTGATTTCTTTTCATTTCTTCTCTATTCAATCACACGGGGTTCTTTGAGGTTTTAATAAGCCTCATTTGTAAATTCAGTAGGAAAAAAATATTCTCAGAAAAATTTCTTCAGTTTGCCATGCTTACCCCAGGAGGCCCATTATTGGCATATTATTTGATTTCATTTTATGAATTTTAATGTCATATTATGTATTTCTAGCATATTTTTATTGTCATTGTAGTGTATTGCTGAATATGGCTATGGTTTACTAGCAGATATCTGCAAATGGCGACAGATATAAATTTGAATATATAAAGAAGTAAAACCAATTTGTAATTTAAATATATTTTATGGATAACTAACTCTTGGTAATACTCAAATATTTTGTAGTTGCTATGTAACAGAATATTTCCATTAAAATCACTTAATCTAAACTCATGTTTATGTTTATTTTCTGTCATATTTATTAACGTCTTGGTGGAAAATTATTGTATTCAAAATGGCCAAGATAAGAGTGTTGGTATAACATTGTACAGATTGTCAAATTATGAATTACAACATCTAATAAAATATTACTAGACAACCAATGATATCACTTGTAAAGTGGCTTATTATGAGATATCTTAGTTGTAGTTTGAATATTTTCAAGAGATTTAATACATGTCTTAGGAAAGGGGACATTAGCTATGATATTATCTAGTTAGAAATTTTGATATTCTCAAGAAAGCTGTATTTGCAACACTGGAATTACATATATGATTAAAACAACAGTTTTTTTTCCAGGACTGGGCAATTTCATATAAAAGTTTGAAAAATATCCCCCCCCCAAATGTTGAACTATTGAAAAGCAATTACCAGTAGCAGAATAGATTTCAATTACTTCAAAATCATCCATCATTATCTTACTCAGACAAGTAATGAAAATCTTCTAAGCTAAAACCTTTTGCTTTGCTTTCTTACAGCTTTTGCTGTTGTGAAAAATGTTTTTAAAATGGAGCTATACCCCACCTCAACACCAACACCATCAAATGTAAGAAAGCATTTGGTCCAACAGCTATTGTGGGATTAAAACATATTGTGACTTAGATAAATTGTTAAGCAAGCAAAGATATTTGAGCAAAAATTAGAATTTTAACAATGCTAAGCTGGAAAAGATCTATGTTTACACTTGACCTTAGTCAAAAAGCTAAGTTTAGTTCAGGTTGGATTGAAAGATGCCCTTTCCATTGTTTTGGATTCTTTTAATGAGGAAAAGGATGTTTTTCTTGTTCTGGAGAGTATTTTCCTAAGAGAAGGATAGGTTTGGATTGAAGCCTTTCTTTGAAAAACAAGAGAATCAGTTTTTTAAAGTAACACTAAGCCAAACTAAAACAGTTGGCTTGACATGTTCAAGAAGCTATATTCAATTAGTTGTTATTCCCATAGTTTTTCCCACTACTGAGAGTACAGAAAACAGGGGTGGCCCATGAGCTTCCTGCAGCCTCCTTTTCAGAATTTATGAAGATTGTGCCATCAAAATTCAGGAATAAACTTCCAAATAACACAGAGACAATTTTCCCCTTTCCCTCCTACATGGATTTAAGCTTTGCTTGTGGAAAACAGTTTACAAGAAATCTCCGACATCATGAAATCCTGGAAAGAAAATCCAGAAAATCTAGTCACAGGCAGTTAGATGATGTCTCAATCAGTCTCCATAGGCTCTGGCTTCCAAGAAAATAACTTTAAACTTCTGACCTGTCAAAAACTTGATCCATCCATGGTTTAAACTATCTAGAAAGCCCTGTCTATGTCTGTTTGCCACTGATTGTGCCTACCAGGATTTTTGTTTTGCCACTCCCAAATCAGAAACCAAGCACAAGCCTTGACTTCTATTTTCCATTGTTATCCGACAAGTGATCCTGGTTCAGCCATAATGCTGATGAAAGAAGCAAGATGAAACAGGAGCAGTTCAACGTTATTGGCAATTAGAGATCATGATGTCTGCCCAATGTAGATCAATGGCTAGTCGGTGGTGGATCGCTCTATATTGAATCATTGAGCTAATAACATAGTTTTAGTTTAGCTTTTATAAATAAAGTAGGGGATATTAAACAGGATTTCCAGAAAAGGTTGCCACTTACCAAGGGCGAGCCATAGAACACCGACAAATACAAAGCTTTTCATAGCTGCAGTGTCTCCTTGCTAATCCTACAAGGAAATGCTTCGCCCCTTAAATTAGCGTCCTTTAGATCACTAGGCTGAGGACAGAGTTCACGTTTTAATTGACGTCAGAACTACAGGTGGATCGTACCAGTTAATGTATGGCCAAAGAAGCCAACATAAACCTTGCAGTACAGTAGATACTTAATATATTTCTTGATTTGATCCAACCATGTGCTTCAATAGATAATTCATATTTAATTGACCTCACCCCATTCCTAAGAGGTCTGTAAAGGGCGTGCATAAGTGTACCATTGTGTCTCCCGTCCCTGTCCTATTGTCTCTATTTAATCGTACCTATTTTCTGTATTCTTACTCATGTTTATACTTATACCTATTATTTTATAAATGATTGAGAAATCAAATAAATCAAATAAATAAATAAATTCTAAACATAAGAATGTCAGTTAAGGAGTAGACTATGCTAATCCTGTTGTTTGTTGTTAACAAATTGGTTGCTGACCAGAAGAAATACAAGGCTATTTCTTGGGTCCTGGTTCTGCTTATGTACTTAGACCCTTCTCTCCTAATATGCTCACAAATGCTGTGGGATGCATTTAAGGTCACCGGAAGTTCAATGACCCAGTTACCTCACTCGTATGGATGTTCAAATGCCCCTTGGCATTCATAAAGGGGCAAACTTTAGGTTTCCCCTTCCTCTGGAAAGAATTAATGGAAAGGGGAATTGTTTCTAGTCCAACTTTTGCTTCAAAGGGGCTGAGGTGATTCCAGAAGCCCAAAAGTTACAAAACTTCACTTATCCTAGATGTGGAAGTCTGGATTTTGAAACGAAAGGAATCAAAACAAATCTAACCAAAGAGTCTTTTTCTCTACTCTAAGTAACTGCAACCATCAAACATTCAGTTAAGTAGTAATTAAGTCTCCATGAATTGAGGAAAACACCACAGGAGTTACTTTTGATTAATTTTTTCAAATACAGTGTGGAGAATGAGTAGTTTTTACATGTATCGGAGGATTGTTTTCTTGTTAATTAGACAATTCTTAAAGGACTCTGAATGCCATCTAAAAGATGACACAACTTACTTTTATTATTTCCAGGAGGCATAGGGTTGTTGTTTTTTTTGCAAGTTCTCCTTTCTTCAGGTGAAAACGAAAATTGATCCTTGAAAAAAGATGTTCTCTTCTAGAAGTCTTCTTCCAGATGCTGCTGAAAAGTTCATCCAACAACTTGGACCTTCATAATAAAATCCTCTCTGGAAATGGTGAAGGTTGGTATTTCAGTAACAGAGTAAAAGGGTCCCAATGCCCTCCAGTGTTTACTGTTTCACTGCTGTGCTAAATGTACCATCCTATTTTCTTCCTTTCACCCAATATGAGCAGTCTCTGGACTCAAGTCTTTCTCCATCTTTACTGCTTCCTCTTGATGTCTTCTTGGATTGCTCTCTTAGAATGGTTTAAATATTGCTAATGTTACTTAGGCTACCTGTTTCTCTTTCTTTCTCTCCCCATTATTTATAGAAAATAGTATGTGAAAAGAGGAATGGATTAATTTTCTTTATTCCTACACCTATTTGAGGAAAGGAAAAATAGTGGTGACTGAACGCATCAGTGGGTGTCCTCCATTAATTACTGAAGTAGTTTTTAAGTGTTATTTTAAAGGGGAATACTTATTTTCTGTTTTATAGGATAGCTAATGTTAGAGATACTATTAGGTTTTGGAAATTGCAAATTAAAATTCTTATTACATTATTAAAAAAAATCAACATAAAAAGTTGTGCCTAACCTCTTGGCTGCATTTTTAAAAAGAAAAATGGAAGAGAATTTGGATCAGCACTAATAATTGTCTAATATTTTTCTTGTATTGTAGGCATAAAAGATTAGTACACCCTGATTTCTATGACATCCTACACCCCCAAGGCTCCTATTCTTAGTTCTCTCTTTCTTATATCTCCATATTCAAGTTTTGATGTTAAAAAGGGAAAAACAGAGAAGTATTCATAGGTACGGAGAGGGGAAATTCAATGTTAGATTGACATGTTCAGAACTCAAAAGCCTTTTCTTCAGTTCCAAAAAGAGAACTCCGAAACTTCTCATATCCCTAAGATTTCCTCCCAAGGACAATTAGATTGAAGTCTAATGGGATGCTTTTAATTCTCTTGTGATATGATCTTACTTGCTTTTATGCAGTGATTTCATTTGATGGATATCATGAATGGTTATTTTAAAATACATATTATCCACATCAAATATAATTATGAAGCGTTTATACATCTCTATGCCTTTTTAGCTGAGGGATGAACTTATGAATATAAATGGAAGGTGATTTTATTATTTTTATGCTTTGATCACACCAATTTCCCCATTGTTTCTCCTTGGCCTTGAAGCAAGTAAGATAAGATTACTTGTGAATGAAGGCAAATATACATGTCCTTGGATAATGTCGTAGGATCCAATCTGGGTCAGTCACTGGGATCAGAGGTTTAGTCTTCCAAGCATTCGGACATGTGCTGGAGGGCATCTTCAGGAAACTTCTCTCTAGTACTCTAATTTCTCATTCCAATAGAGAGAATTCTCTGAGGATGGGTTCCAGCACAAGTTCCAAGCTTGGGAGATGAAGCCTCTGATCCTGGTAAGTGACCCAGACTGGATCCTACACAATTACTTGTGATATAAGTTTGTTCATCTAAGTTCATGATCCCAGTATAAATCATTATCAGAAGTGAAATGATCAAGTGGGAACCAAAGGTGAAAAAAGAGCAGAAACCAATAAATCCTTCAACCTCCTTCAACTAAATTCATAGTTTGAATTAAAAAGCAATGTTTTTACCAAGAATCTAGATGATTAATAATAAGTAGCTAAATAGAAACATGTGACACATTCATTCAGAGAAAGTGAGATCCTGAAGATTCTATCATTAATTCTCTACATAAAAGTTGAAATTGTGGAAAATGATGATCAGTTATGTAACAGATCTGGTCTTTAAGAGAAGCAGGTTTTTCAACCTTTCTGCCTTGCTGTAAGACAAATTCCTTAGTTTGTTGCTCATTAATTGCACATAGTCTACCATGAATTTCAGTAAAAAAATATATAGCACATCTGTATGTGAAGTTTTTTAAAATAGATGAAGTAGTAGATGTATGCACACAGTCCACCTGTTCAGTTGGGTGGACTCAAGCTGAAGCCATATGTTGAAAAAAGCCAGAAGATGATTGAAAATGCATAAAAATAATCAGACTCCAAAGAAATGCTGTGTAAATCTGAAACATATTTAATAAGATGAAACCCATATTTAAGAGGGAACCCAGTTGCATATGTGAATATACCTTAAGAAGTATAACTAAGCTATACCTAAAATACACTTAGTACTGAGTTTATATATATTATAGAAATTATTTCCTTGCCTTAACATTCAATATATTTATTTCTGGACTATATTTCACAATCTGGTGCAACTTTTATCACCCTGAGCAGTACTATTTTAAGCCACTAATGGATGACTAATTGATGCCTGTTTTAGTTAGGACCTTGAACTTTATGGATTGTTGTAAATAGGTGTTCCAGCTCATTGATTATTGTCATATACGTTTTAGACCTGAGCTTATACTCTTATATTTTATATTATAGAGCTTTGGGTAGTAAGATTTGGTTAGATGAGAGAGAGAGAGAGAGAGAGAGAATGAATCATACCTATGGAATATTTTTAATACAAATTTTATCTTATTAGTACAGGTCAAATTATAATAATAAGCTTGTTATCCACTTCCTTAACATAAAGTTGTTTGGATTTTCCCTTTAGGGTTGGAGGAAGTGTTTCAATCTTGGGGAGAAATGCATAACATATTCTTTTTCTTCCTTTTTTTCCTTTTCAGCATTCATAGCCTCTTCTTCTTTTTCAGATGTCATGAAAAAAATCATGTGAGAGGTTTGCTGTGTGGAGCAAGCGCAGGGTATGAATTTTGGATCCAAAGCCTTTAAAGGGTCTGGTGGTAGTTAATCAACTGAGATAAGACTCCAGCTCCATCCCAGGTGCATTTTGCTCCCTTCCTTCCCAACTTCGATGATTTGTAGTCAATTTTAATGTTAATATTATTTTAATATTTTAAAGTTTTATCTTGTTTTTACTTCAGTGTAAGCTACCTAGAGCCTCTTCTTGGTGAGATGGGCAGCATACAAATTTAATAAATAAATAACAGAAAATTCTTCTTGCCTGAAGGGAAATTTAGACCAAGTTAACTTAGGACCTCAAAGCCTATTTTTGCTTCTGCTGTACAAAAATAGAATTAAGAACAGCCACTCTGCTTGACCTCTGTGCAATGGTGGGATTCACATTTTTTAACTACAGGTTCTGTGGGCGTGGCTTGGTGGGCGTGGCAGGGGAAGAATACTGTAAAATCTCCAGTCAGAGATGGTATTTGCCAGTTCTCCGAAATTTCCGCTACCGGTTCTCCAGAACTGCTCAGAACCTGCTGAATACCACCGCTGCTTCTGTGCATTTGTCTATTGCCAGTTCCCATGGATTCAAAATAATAAACTTATATTTAGAACATAATCACATGCAACCATTTTTAAAAAGTCAGAAGTTTACTGGTTATGAACAAATTATTTACAGTGTGGAATCAGGTTCTGGCCTTAATAGTTATCCTGTATGGAATGAAGTCTTCTACAGATGTACCAATTTGAACAGGATTCTCTGCACAACTCCTAAAATTCGGCACTTTGGTGCAAAAATGAACTTATGGAATCAAGCAAACCGAACCTTAGTTCAAAGTCTCTTGACAAGATAATGTTGATCTATGATAGGTCTATTTTGCTAAATGATTTCCAGCTTGTTCTAGACGAGGCATAAATTAAAGAATTGTGCAGTAAGTATTTATGTTGAATTCTGAGATGGCATTACAGGTAGTCCTCGATTTACGATCACAATTGAGCCCAAGATTTCTGTTGCTGAGACATCTGTTAAGTAAGTTTTGCCCCATTTTGTAACCTTTCTTGCCACAGTTGTTAAGTGAATCACTGCAGTTGATAAGTTAGTAACATGGTTGTTATATGAATCTGGCTTCCCCATTCACTTTGCTTTACAGGTCATAAAAGGGGATCACATGATCTTGGGACACTGCAATGGTGATAAGTGTCAAGCCTGAAATTGACATAAGTGTAGCCATTTTAGTTAGTCTTACTATATATTATTTTTCTTACTTTCTCTGTGGTAGTCATGGGGGGAAGGGTTTCGGGCTTGACACATTCCTAAGTGGGGAGGAGTGGAGATAAAGAGAGATATTTTGGCTAGGTGATCTTTCTTTCCATGGGAAATGAGCTGTCCGTGCTTGGGCCCCTTGAGGTGGAGATTTATGACATCAAGCTACATTGAATTACTTCTATTGGAGAATGTGACTTTTGGAGGTTGTTTCTAACTTGTAATATTGTGGGGTAATTCAGGGTTGTGTCAGATCCGGAATTACCATGGACTTTGCCAATTTGATGCTTCCCTAAATAAATCTTTTTGGAAGATGGACTTTGTACTTCGTACTTCGTACTTCGTACTTCGTTCTTAAATGGATTTCATCACTTGGAAAACTGACAATAAGTATGAATCAGGTGACAAGCCTCTGAATTTTGATCACATGCTGCAAAAGTCATAATTGTGAAAAATTGTCATTTTTTTTCAGTGCCATTGTAATTTTGAACAGTTGCTAAATGAACTGTTGTAAGTTGAGTACTACCTGTATTTTCACTTTTCTCAAACTAAAGCATTGAGACTACAGTTGACTCACAGGATGAGAAAGGAGACTTTGTCCCTTAAAATCTTTTATTTTTTTACAATTGATGGTGGCAATTGTATCAACTTAAAAAGGGACAACTTGCCATGGCCAACTTGTTTTGGCCAACTCACCATGGCCAATTCGATGTGAGACAACTTGCCATGGTCAACTCACTGCAAGACAACTCAACACAGGACAATTCAACAAATATAAAAGTTAAATTAATTTCAGTGGAACCGTGGCCAATATTAATAAAATAAAGTCAATCCAGATATACAAGAATTACACTGTCAACAAAAGTCTGGTCAGGAAGAATAAAAGTAATTGATTGAAACAATTAATACATTTAATTGTCCTACACAAGTTGGCTGTGTTGAGTAATCCATGTTGAGTTGGCCACAACGAGTTGTCCTAGATCCATATCAACTACACCTTACCTGGACAGATGTAGCTTGACTGCAACTACCCATCCTCTGGTAATATCCTACTTAGCTATTGCAATGCAGAGTAGAAAGGATTGTCTTTAAAAATGGTTCTAAAATATGACTGACTCTGACTAGGCACTGCAGGTAACAGTTCCTGGCTGATCTTGGATGGTCTGAAAAGTTAAGCAGGGTCAGCTTGGTTAGCACTTAGATGAGAGATCAAACAGCAAAGATATTAGCTAGACTGGGATGTCCAAAGTCAAGCTCAGTTTGAAGAAGCCTTTATCATATACTATATATAATATAGTAAACATATTATATAAATGTAAATGGACACTCCCAAAGCCCATACATTTACATAAAAAGAAATGTTATTCATTCATTGTGTGTTTATTAAACCTAGGTTTAACTAACTGCAATTACATTTGGTTTCTTTCCAGACACAATTTTGCAGTAGTTTTAACCTTAAATAAGAAATGAATGATCTGCAGCCCTAGTCCTATCCTGCTTTGCCCATACCATTGAATATTGGCAGAGTGTTGGTGCACTTTTCTCTTCTCTTCCCTTTGTATTGGGAAAGTGTAAAATATAGCATGAACCTTAAATTTGACTTAATTATATATATAGAAAGGGAGAGACAAGTCCTGGCCTCATCTACATGTTTATCTTTGGTAAACTGGCTTTCATAATTGGCTTGCCAGCCCACTCCTTCTTTTAAATATTAAACAACTTGGGACAAGATTACATCACAAGCTATCTTCTTCCATATATACATTCTATATTTTCTTGAGAAGAGCCTCCAATACTTTGCTTTGCCCCCATCAGTAAGGTTACTGCTTAGGAGAAAATCTTTATGGTAATGATATTCCAGTTATTGTCCCAAAGGTGCTTTTTCAAGAGGCAACTGGACTATCTGGTTTTTCTTTGAAGACCAGAGCTGAAGAAGTTTTAACCTTAAATAAGAAATGAATGATCTGCAGCCCTAGTCCTATCCTGCTTTGCCCATACCATTGAATATTGGCAGAGTGTTGGTGCACTTTTCTCTTCTCTTCCCTTTGTATTGGGAAAGTGTAAAATATAGCATGAACCTTAAATTTGACTTAATTATATATATAGAAAGGGAGAGACAAGTCCTGGCCTCATCTACATGTTTATCTTTGGTAAACTGGCTTTCATAATTGGCTTGCCAGCCCACTCCTTCTTTTAAATATTAAACAACTTGGGACAAGATTACATCACAAGCTATCTTCTTCCATATATACATTCTATATTTTCTTGAGAAGAGCCTCCAATACTTTGCTTTGCCCCCATCAGTAAGGTTACTGCTTAGGAGAAAATCTTTATGGTAATGATATTCCAGTTATTGTCCCAAAGGTGCTTTTTCAAGAGGCAACTGGACTATCTGGTTTTTCTTTGAAGACCAGAGCTGAAGAAGTTTCTTGGATGAGAAGTGAAACTCCAGTTGCCATTTGAAAAAGCATCTTTGGGACAATTGAGAATCTCCATAGATATTCCAGTTATTGAACAACCCCCAGGAAAGTATGCTTCATGCTGCCTTTATACTCTTTTCAAAATCAAATGAAGGCCATTGTGTACAAATTCAATAAATGCACACATCTACAAATTCAATAAATGCATGTATCTGCTAAGATTCCTCAACTGTCCCAGGATTCTAGTATTAATGTTACTTTTATACATGATGATCTCAAAATCCATGGCCATAATTGTATGTCTACAGGAAAAATTAAGTATAGCTTTGATTAACACCAATTGTTCCAATAAAAACGCATGTTGAGAATATTATTAATACTTTTATTGTAGCCTTTTTTAAACATACTGACTAGAACGCCAGAGTTTTGATAAGTTGGATGCTGGTATAAAAATAATCCAATTTTTAGAAATTATACTTTAGAAACTACATTACTGTATAATTAGTGAAGGTTGCAAATAAGATACGGTTTTAAATAACACTGTGTGGGAAAATTAAAATAACCAAAACAAATCAGAAGATATGTTCACAAATATGCAAAGCTGAACAATATACAATACAATAATTACAACTCATTGATGGTCAGTAATTCAGAGTCATCATGGAGAAAAACACAAGGCATGATTTAACTTTGAAGGCATCATATGCAGCTTTGAGCCTGGCCTAATAAAAATGACAAATGTAAATTTTATAACAAAACAAAAAGACATAGAAGATTTCATGTAAAATTAACATTAGGTTCAAACTTTTCACATACTCGCGAGTTAAAATTTTAACAAGTGATATAAGACATTACATGCTTCTCTGGAGAACTTTCTGTGAAGCAAACTAATTTCATAGAAATCAGTGCTTATTATTTTCTTGCAAAAAAATCTAATTTATATATTTCACAAAGAAAAGCAAGACTAGGCAGTTTTTAATGCAACTGAAATGAGGAGGGTCAGCATAGTTGATCACCCCTGAATTAATGTGCCCATACTTATAGATGTCATACTTATCATCGGAAGGCAGGCCTCCGGGGAAAAAAAACGTTTGGTCTGGTAGAAATTATTTCACATAAGTACATATATTCATAGCCTTAAATATTTTCTCAAAATAGTCAAGCTTGCCCTTTGTAAAAAGTAAATAAATAAAAAACCCAATTAAGATTTTTAAAATATCAGTTTCAGCATGCTGATATTAAACAATGATGATTCAAGACAATCACCTGGAAAGATCCAATTATTTCATCTAAATAAATTAAATAACTACTTTGGCTCCCCTTTATGCAGGGAAGGGGTGTTTTTTTGTTGCTTGGCAACAAAATTAAACTCCACAGAGCTTGCACTGTTATCATCTGAATACATCTGCTGTGGAAATGTGTGCCTGTTTATGACAAGTTAAGAAATTGTGATGGTTGCCCCCAAGGAAATACTGAGAATGATGGTTGGCCAAAATTATAAGAATTCACTATATGAAATCTGTCCAATCTAGCACAAAACCTCATTCTCCAGGATATCTAATGGCAGGATTCACTCAATAGGCTGAGGGATATAATTGATAGGATTAAATTAAGGAATTAGATATTTTGTTTAAACTTGTGGTTTAAATTGATGGTGTAAGAAACAGTTCAGTTGTTTAAAGTAAGGGAATGACACATTTTTTGGAAAGTGAACGTAGACCACTTAGATTTTTTTTTGCTGTCCAAAAACAAAGGCCTACTTGAGACACTTTGACTCGCCATGTTTGTGCACCTATTAAATAGATAGTAAGGGCAGTGTTGCTAGCTCATGGCAGTCAGTACTGACCATCTCTTTGGGTGTATATCTGCAATCTTGATGCCGCACAAATACAATTTGACTGCATGCTGGAAGCTCCCCACCCCATCCCTTCGGGCCCAAGCTATTTTGTGTTGGATCCAGGAATTCACATTTATACATCTTTATTTATACTCCCTATCAAGCAGTATCAGAATAAAAGTGTTGGAAGGGACCTTGGAGGTCCTCTAGTCCAATCAGCTTTGGGGGGGAAATCTTCACATAATGGAGGGCTTTCTACAGTCTTAAGTTCATCACCTAGCAAATCCCAATATAGAAGGCAGCAATCTCAACAGCAGAGCAGTTAAATATCGTTAACAGCTGTTATCATGTTGTTCCTACATCATTTCATAAATGGAGAAGTTACAGACTGAAACAAAATGGAAGAGACTGCTTAGTACAGTTTTTCCCAACCTGGTGTGTTCCAGGTGTTTTAAGAAAATAACCTTCTATTATAGTCTCTGCATAGGTTGGGGAAAAAACTACTTCATTCACTTTGATTGCATATATGCTATCAAGTCAATGCCAATCCCTAGTGACCTGGTAGATTAGAATTTCTCCAAGATGAACTGTCCCTAACTTAGTCCTTCAAGTCTTCCAGTGGTGCACCCATTACTGATTCCATCTATCTTGCTATAGGTTGCCCTCTTCTCTTTTCTTCCACCTTTCCCATCATTAGAACCTGCTTAGTCTATAAATAGAAGAGGGCCAATATATCCTTAGAAGCACGGATATGGCTGCTTTAGTTTTATCTTAGCCTCTTGAAATGATCAATTTTCCCAGAAATACCTTGGATAATTGTTATAATTTCTGGATTTCTAACATTATGGCCAGGAACAACATTGTACATTTTGATGCCCATGAAGCTTTCTTCCCTATTTTTTTTTTCCTTCTGGGTTTGAATTTGAAGCAATGACTGTAAAGCTAGTCTGCTCTAAAGCAAAGTAGCACTCTACAAAACCTATATTTCTGACAATGTGTCAGATGCCAGAGGCATTCTTAATAAACAAATTGGTGAACGGATGTACCTCATTTCTTGCTTTTTGTCTCAATGAGTATTTTATTACTAGGCACTTGCTATTTCGTGGGTGCCATAGTATGCCCCAAAATATCAGCACTGCTCAGCTGTCTGTTCCTCTGATTACAGAATTAGGTATAACCATAGAGGATAGTTCCAGGCACTTCAGAGTTTATTCTATTTTGAATAGCCAATCCTGGAGGCAAACTGGATGTGGCAGCCTCTATCATGCATGTTTTCTTCTGCATATCTTTGTGTACCATTTTGTGCAGTGTTACCAGAGGTGGGATTCAGCAGGTTCTGACCAGTTCTGGAGAACCGGTAGTGGAAATTTTGAGTAGTTCGGAGAACCGGCAAATACCACCTCTGACTGGAATTTTTACAGTATCCTTCCCCTGTCATGCCCACCAAGCCATGTCCACAGAACCGGTAATAAAAAAATTTGAATTCCACCACTGAGTGTTACAGATAGGGAACTACTGTACAAGGTAATCACAGTCTGCTGCATTGTGACTCTGAAGGATCAAGATTGAATTAATCACATGGTCTTCGGTTCCATTTGTTCACATTCTGTACTCTTCTAATATAATCTGCACATCCGGTCTTTCACCATTCATGAACTTTCATGATTAACCTCAAGTTCCACTCAAACATATCTATCAACTTGCCACACCTTGATAAAAATCACTTTTCAGAATAGCACTTGTTTAGAACAAATAGCAAAGTTCCCCAAAAGGGTTTTTTTTAAAATAAATAAATAAGGAAATGTTATAAAGAAGTCTATGAGCAATTAAGTAATATACAATACGAGATTAAGCTGTCTTGCATTATTTCTGCTTGTACATTTTGTGCATTTACTACTGTCAAATGATGTAGGAGCAACTTTGCATACCTGGAAAAACTTTGCCAGCATCTGGACAATATAATCTATTAGAGAAGATTGTATTACATGCAGATGACCTACACCCTCATCCCAAAAATGCTTTTTCTAAAAAGTAACTGGACTTTCTTGGTTTTTTTTCTTTGAAAACATTTCACTTCTGATCCCAGAAGCTTCTTCAGTTCTAACTGAAGTTAGAACCTCTTCAGTTAGAATTGAAGAAGCTTCTTGGATGAGAAGTGAAAGGTTTTCAAAGAAAAAACCAAGGAAGTCCAGTTGCCTTTTGGAAAAAGCACCTTTGGGACAACCATGACCTGGATAATTGGGAATCTCCATAGACAGACTTACACCCTCAATACCTTGAGACAGAAAGGAGGAAAAAAATCCACAGAACATAACTAAACATAACTTTTTTGCATCTGGTCTGAAGTGCATAGGAAAAAATGAATAAGGCAGGGGTCGGTAACCTTAAACACTCAAAGAGCCATTTGGACCCGTTTCCCACAGAAAAGAAAACACCGGGAGCCAATAATTTAACCACCAGTGTGACTGGGTGGGCGTGGCCAACTCAACATCAACTCCTGCTCTGGAATATGGAATGAGTCTTCATCCCCCTTACCTTCTCAGGCCAGGTGAGGAGTAATGGGGAGGGGAGGGGTGGGGCCAGCCAGTGGTGGGATCAGCTGACAGGGAGCTGCAGCAGAGGGCTGAAAAAGCTATATGTGGCTCCAGAGCTGCAGGTTGCAGAACCCTGGAATAAGGGCAGTGACTTAAGCAGCACTACTACAAACCTAGGCCCTAATTAAATAACAGGACAGATCGTGGGGGAATCGCTTTTTTTTTTCTTTTTGAAGAGGAATAAAACCCCACTTTGGATTCTGCATAGGATCCCATATCGCTAGGCCATGTTCCCGTACCCATCTCTGCCGCTCGGTGAGCAACGTGCTGCGAGTACCTCTTAGTAGACACCTGGCAACAGAGCAAGCGTTCATTCCATAACATTCATTCAAGCCAGCTTTGCATAAAAAAAAGTGGGCAACACAAACCTAGCACACTAGATACTATCTGTAAACACAGCACACCCTAATGGCATCAGATTTAGCGTGTCATCCACAGTGTTTTGTTAGTTTTGCTTTCACGATCTATTATTACGTTCTCATTATGTGACACAGTTAGTGGTAAGGAAAATATGCAGAATGAGCTTCTTCCTTGTCTTTCCGACAACCAGACGTAGGGAACTTGCTTTCCACATCTGCCATCTTTTCGCTGCTCAGCAAGAGCTGGAGATCGCTCCTTGTGCGCAGCTACTTCTGAGATTTTCCACAGGTGCAAAGTCCCCTTGTGACTGAGTTGTTGTCTGACGACTGCATACTCGGGAACACGCTGCATACAAAGGTCCCATTTGTCACCCAACTGCCTTTTTTCACCAGCATTAAAAATAATCTCTTCTTCTGCTGTCATCGCTAATGAAGGATGGGTTATATTGTCCAGGATATATACAGGAGTGTCGAGATCCCGGAAGACCTGTGTAAGGCGGATAGATTCCATTTCTTTCTAGTTCAGGATTCCTTAGATTAGTTGGCTAAAGGAGAGATTTATACAGAAAAGAAGGAAAGAATAATTCAACACTTGCCAGTTTTTTACATGGACAGAGCTAAATATTGCACAAATGGGAGTTTCTCTGGCAGGCACTTTTCTCCCCAAGCCTTTCCTTAACTTTCAGCTTCTCATACTGCCAGAAACAGAGGGAATTATACCTCTTCACCATTCTTCTATTGGAAACCATTCAATAATAATGAAGACTGCATTCCAATCCCAAGGGATTTAAATATTAATATACAGTAAGAGGAAAACATCATAGTGTCCAAAACAAAAGAGGATAAATTGATTAAAGAAACAAGATAAATCCATGCATATGAAATCAATACGATAGTATTCTTTTCTTTATTATCTAACTTAGTTAAACACATTTGAGAATTCAATAACGCAAAAGAAATACATTTCCGATCAATTATCAACAACTTGGCAACTCATTTAAAAGTATTTTAAATACTTTAAACAAAGTATTTTAAAAGAAGTATTTTCTTCTAGTATTTTCATATAAAGAAATGAATTCTAATAGATTTTAGACAGAAGCAGTGGATTCCTACTGCCTGCAATACAGGTGGTCCTTGACTTACGACCTTCATTGAGACCAAAATTTCCATCGCTGAGCAAGGCAGGTGAGTTTTGCCCCATTGTATGACTTTTTTTCTTTGCTACAGTTGTTAAGCGAATCATTCCAGTTGCTAAGTGAGTCATGCAATCATTAAGTGAGCCTGGCTTCCCCCATTGATTTTGTTTGTCAGAAGTCGGCTGGGAAGTTTATACATGACGACCACATGACCCCTGGGAGAGCGTAACTGTCATAGCGCCCAAAGGTTGATCACATGACCATGGGGAAGCTGCATCAGTCTTAAGGGGGAATACCATTCATAAGTCACTTTTTTCATTTCTGTTGTAACTTCGAATGGACACTAAGTGAATGGTTGTTAAGTCAAGGACAACCTATATTTGAATATTACTGAAGAAGTTATCATAGCCACCAATCCAAGGGAATTATGAAATACTGTAATATGAACAAACTCATAACCTTCATTTTATTCATTTCTCAGTGACCGTTTGCTGTATTTTCATTTTGTGTTAAACAATTGATAAGAGAATCCTGCTTTTTTATTCTTACGCATCTCTGAATGATTGCAAAGTGCCTATCTTTCCTAGACATTCATTCAATGTAGGAATATATACCATATAGTAAACATCCGTCATCTGTAATAGGTTTTTAGTACTCCCGTTCTCTTGCATTTCAATGGTTTCTCTGCTCCAGTCCTGAACACGAGGATTTTTGGGATATTCTGCATATGGTGACATTTGGAAGTCACCACTTTTGAAGATGAGTTTGCTTATATCATTTTTATTCTTTCTGAAAAGAAAAATACATTTATCTGCAGGCTAAATAGTGTGAAGTGAAAAATGTGCCAACTTAAACATACATTGGTAGAGTGTGGTGGCACAGTGGTTAGAATGCAGTACTGCAGGCTGACTCTGCTGACTGCCAGTAGTTCAATCCTGATTGGCTCATGGTTGATTCAGCCTTCCATCCTTCTGAAGTGGGTAAAATGAGGACCCAGATTGTTGGGGCCAATATGCTGACTCTGTACATCGCTTAGGGGAGGCTGTAAAAGCACTATGAAGCAGTACATAAGTCTAAGTACTATGCTAGAGGATTATGAATGATTATTTTATCTTAGCCTAATCTACCAATCATGGAATTGTGGCTAGCATATACATTGTTTGGACAGAAGGAAGGAAAACAAGAATATCCAACTATCTTCTTTAACAACATGAAATAAATAATCTCAAAAAATAATTTTCCCCTATTCAGTATTGGAACATCTGCTTGTTATCACCAGCACAAGCTTCACGACATGATTGAAACTGTTTTCTGTCAGCTTGGACCTTTCTGATGTTTGCAAAGCTAACTATTGTTTAAACAGGCAAAGCAAATGGATCAATAAAGATATAATCCATAGGAATCTTTTCAAAAATTAAAAACTGCTTTTATTTCTGATTAATATTATTTAAATAGTTTAAAAACATCAAAGTATGAGACATTTATGGTACTTACTGGCAGCATGTGACTATGAGAGCTATTCCCATGATGAGCAGAAGTCCTCCTCCAGCTGCTGCAATCACAATGGTGATAAGCTGGTATGCTAAAACAAAGAACAGGCCATTTTAAGCACCATTACTTTTTTTTTCTAGAATGACTAGCAATAAGTGGCTGCCAGTTTCCTGTTCTCTGCAAAAAGTCCCTTAGCTGGAAAGTCTGACCTATGTTGTCTCAAAGGTGCTTTTTCCAGAGGTAACTGCAGGAGTTTTGAAATAATGCGACTCCCAAACCTTATTGTCTTATCGCAGGGGTGTCAAACTAGCACCCCACGGGCCAGATGCAGGCCACACCCACCCCAGCTCCAAAAAGGCAAAAAATGTCACGATACATCACACAATGTCACGTGACGCGATCGAATACCCATGCCTTACAACCTTACAACCTTTTGAACTAGCCAGTTTTGGACTGTCCTGAAGAGAAATTTGCAAAGATAACAATATAATAATCTAATATTTTAATTAGTCTTTATTAACATATCCTAAAGCTTCATCAATTCAAGCATTGCCTCACAGCAAGCTTTCATAAAAAAAACTTCTTCAGTTCTTGGATGAGAAGGAGCTTGAAGAATCTTCTTGGATGAGAAGCAGGGGTGGAATTCTACAGATTCGCACCTATTCACTAGAACCGGTTGTTAACATTTTAAGCAGTTCGGAGAACCGGTTGTTAGAAGAAATTACTGGCCTAATCCTGTAAGGAAGGCAGGAAGGAAACATTCTGGTGTTGCTTACAGAAACTGCCTCTCCATTGACCCTTATTACATTCTTGACAGGATTGGACTTCCTATCTCAGGAACTTCTCTGGAGTTTTTTTTTCTCCTTTGCTGGTACTTTACTTGTGTGGAGTGACCATTCAAAGTTACAATGGCACTGAAAAAAGTGACTTATGACCGTTTTTCACACTTCCAACTATTGCAGCATCCCCATAGTCATGAGAAGCCAGGTGAGGAGATGCGTGCCTCGATGTGAGTGATGTTGAGTTGGCCACACCTAGCCAGTCACATGACCACCAAGCCACACCCACCAACTAAGCCACGCCCACAGAACCAGTTGTTAAAAAATTTGAATCCCACCCCTGATGAGAAGCAAAACATCTTCAAAGAAAAAACAAAAAGTCCAGTTGTCTCTGGAAAAAGCACCTTTGGGACAAGCATGACTGGTTGACTGAGAATTGCCATTGACATCTGACCTATGTTGCAGTCATGTAATGTTTATCTCCATCCAATGTCAGAAGGAAATATTCAACCAACTCAGATCTTGGAGTGAACCAAACAAAAACCAGCTTGGCTGTGAGGCAATGCTTGAATTGATGAAGCTTTAGGATATGTTAATAAAGACTAATTAAAATATTAGATTATTATATTGTTATCTTTGCAAACTTCTCTTCAGGACAGTCCAAAACTGGCTAGTTCAAAAGGTTGTAAGGCATGGGTATTCGATCGCGTCACGTGACATTGTGTGATGTATCGTGACATTTTTTGCCTTTTTGGAGCTGGGGTGGGTGTGGCCTGCACATGATGCATCTGGCCCATGGGATGCCAGTTTGACACCCCTGCGATAAGACAATAAGGTTTGGGAGTCGCATTATTTCAAAACTCCTGCAAAGGCAGACATTCAATCTCTGATCTCTAGTAAATGTTTTAGAGTATGAACCAGGAGTGACTATAATCATTAATCTATCTGAATCCTCCAATTTAAGATATAGTTGACGCTATCATTTAACTTAGGGAGCACTAAAGAAAGGATTTTGAAATGCCATTGGATTAGAATCCCATATTATGTTCTGCCATCTTTCTAGAGTTCTGCTGAATTTTTTTTTTAAACTGTGAATTCAGTAATTGCCAGGCTCCACCTCAGTGAGACACTTGGGAGCAATACCATGTCCCTCAGCAAAGCATTTTTTTTTTAACTTGAAGGAATTCTGCATCTGTTCATAAGCTTATTTTCTCCACCACACTGAAAAGATGGCACCAGTCCTCTAATCAGAAGTGGGTATGAATTTTGTGTCCAATAAACCTATTTGCATAAGCCTTTCACAAAATGAAAAGATCTATATCCCTGAATCAGTTGGAGTCAGGTGGCATCCAAATTGTATGAGCAAATAAATAAATGCAGAAAGGGAGATAGAAGATTTTATAAAGTTATAAATATATTAAACACAATGTAGTATATATTAAAGTGTATTTGTCAACTATAAAACATTTATAGAAAATGGGTTAATTGGGGTAACTGCTGGAATCCTGACTACTATATTAAAGAGTAACCAAACCTGGAAAAATTGTAAATTTCGAATGCATATGCAATTTGTTTTTATATAGATAAATATATAATGTTTGTACATTATATTTAAACTATCTATTAAGATACTTTTGAGGTAAGTACTTTCTAAATTGATTGGTTTTATATGCTTATCAGTGATAATCTACAATGGAAGGAAGTATTAAAATTAAGGAATGAAAATAAAACTAGATAGAATAGGTAATTCGACTGGATACGTACGATTCCTGCAGTTGAATCCCCCTAATCCAAATGGGCAACTGAAAAGAAAACAGTGGAGATATAGTTTTAGTCTCTTGTGTATAAACCCACAATTTCTTCAGCAGGAATCCATCCATCCACAATGAATGAAGTAAAAAGGACCCCTTTCTTGTAAATTCTAACGCTAACTCTCTGCCTCCTCCCATGGACTGATTCATCTGAGAACTATTACCATCCTGGAATTCTGGTTCATTCCTCTAAGAACAACAAACATTGTATAGTTTTTAAAATGGATTTATTTGTATCCCACTGTTATTATTTTCACAAATAACTCAAGGCAATGAGCATATCCAACACACATTCCTCCTCCTATTTTCCCCAACCTGTGAGGTGAATTGGGCTGAGAGATTGGCCCAAAGTCATCCAGCTGGCTTTTGTGGCTAAGTCAGAACTTGAACTCACAGTCTCTCCCATCTAAGCTGTCCTTAACAACTAGACCAAAGTGGCAGACAATCACCTCATTTACTCCCTAACCTCCTTGTTCCTCCATACAATGGACATGGGCAGCTGAGAACACCTAGGCTTACATTCAACACAGTGTACTGAAAAGAAAGAAAGAAAAAAAGTTCCTTATTTTTCATACCTCACACAAGTGTCATTTTCGAGTTTATACCCATCTTCACATGCTAAAAATCAAGAGAAAGAATGTTGATGAATAAAATGCCAATGGCTGAACAAAATATAATGGTTGAGATTCTAAGGGTTATTTTAGTTGTACAATATAAAGGCTTGCTTTTTAAGAAGCTGCAGTATCTTGTACAACAGTTTCTCCGAAAAGCAGTTTCTAATTGGATTTGCTATAAGACAATAACAATTTTTTTAATGGAATCAACTGTGTCAATCTTTTAATTCCCAACAGTGATTCTCAGAG
The DNA here is from genome assembly GCA_023653725.1 of Bungarus multicinctus. Taxonomy (NCBI): domain Eukaryota; kingdom Metazoa; phylum Chordata; class Lepidosauria; order Squamata; family Elapidae; genus Bungarus; species Bungarus multicinctus. Next base: position 43,338,320 of record CM042838.1, on the reverse strand, counting down.
AATACAATGTAAGATCATTAAGAAGGTAAAAATGTGATGGACTGATTTTTTTTACAAATCAATATTTGTCTAGGATAAGTTTTATACATGTAAATAAACATCAGCTGATAGTTAAATGTATTTAAACCAGTAGAGGTCAGTATTATTCCACATGGTGGCTGTGATTGAAGTCTCAGTTATAGGAAAATACATTACAAGTCAACAGGAGTTCAGCTCAACTCCAAACTTCATATGAGGGGAGGGAGAAAGGGGTTTGAAGACATAAAACCTCTATTTCCTTTGCAGGGAGAAAAGCAGTTGGTAGGAAATAAATATAGATAAAATAGATACGTGGCCCCAACTCATATCTTTGCTCAGTCTTTAAATGGTAAAAATGTCACCTGAGATACAGGCACCTATCAGAATGGCCAACATTTGAGAAGGAAATCTGGAATCCTGCACTAGGGCAGATTAAAATCAATCAATGAGGAGAACAGCATCTACTCACATAATTATTACATTTCCCAATGAAGCAGTTAAATACAGTATGACTATGTCGGTCTTGGTGCTCCCGGATCTGCCATCAGAATTTCTTGCAGATGTTTTATTAACAAAGCACTGATGGTGTTACCTAGTTTGGATAATGAAACATCTGCAAGAAAAACAGCCAGCCTCAAAGAGCACCAAAGACCCCTCATTTCAACCCTGAGCTACAATTATTCTTGGTACTATGTGACTAAACAGACGCTTTCCATTTCAATCGTTTTTTTTCTTCTTCTGATCATTCCAAACACTGATGGTGAAATTAGGTAATGAAACGTGTGCAAGCAAAAAACCAAGCTCAGTTTAGCTGTGAGCTACAGATTGTTCTCTTCTGTTGGTACTGATGGCAAAATTCATCTGGCTCCTATACGATATTCCCTTTGAGTCATTATCATTGGTTCCTGCTTCTCCATACAGTAGAGTCATTTCTTGGAGAAATTACCACAACCCACAGGAGGAAGAGACCCATATTAGTCTATGACAGGGCTGTCAAACTCCCGGCCCATGGGACAGATGCGTCACGTGCTGGCCATGCCCCCGCCCAGTTTAGTGAAGGCGGGAAAAGTCCCGATATGTCACATGAAACTGCCATGACGATGTGAGTTGGCATCCCTGGTCTATGATAACAGACCTATTAAGAGGGCTCTGGTAGCACCCTTTCAAACTAACAACTTTATCTAGCTTTTCTGCAACCTACAACTCCCAAAAGCTCATGCTTTTTAATGATATTTGCAAAATCCTATCCGCAGCATCATAACTAAGTTGTCAGAATTATTCACTGGAAGCTTTGCCAGAGGTTTGGATCTGAATGTAGTAACACCTACTGGGACTATCAAGTTGAGAAGATTTTGGAAAATGAGTGTGTTAAGTTCTTATGGGAATTTAAGATCCAAACACACAGGCTTCTTGTTCATAACATGCCTTATAAAACAGTCACTGAAAAGAAGAAAAGCTGGTTCATTGATGTTGCTATACTGGGTGATGCTAGGATTGAGGATTGGAAATTGGAAAAAATATGAAATATTGGGACTTGCAGATCAAAGCTGAACACTTATAGAAAATGAAATCTATTGTTATATCAATTGTGATTGGAGCCTCAGAGGCTCAATACTTGAAGATCTATCTTGATATCTGGAAATATTGAATTTTTCAGACTTGACCTGATTTTCCAAACAAAACAAAACCCTACCTTGCTTGGAACTCCCTATATTTTTAAATACTACCTCAATATTTTTTAGAATCTGGGTTAGGACTTGAATTATTAAGTCTTAGACAGTGAATCTAACTGTAGATTAGCCTCATATAATATGCAATTATGGTTTATTCAACAAATCATACTTACAAAAATCTCATTTTTCTTGATTTGTATACCCAATCAAAATCTACAAAGTAGATTGTGTTTCTCAAGCTTGGTAACTTTAAGATGTGTGAATTCCAACTCCCAGAATTCACTGGCCAGCATGAAGGTTGGCTAGGGAATTCTGGGAGTTGGAATCCATACATCTTAAAGTCACCAAGCTTCAGTAACACTGATCTAGAATATTTATTTTAGATTGCATTTCTGTGAATGTTTATGTGAGTAATCTATGAGTTCTACAAAGTATTCTTGGAACCCATAAAAGTATTTTTATGGAGCCCATAAAAATGTTTTTCCTAACAGACTGGATTAGATCCAATTTCATTGCAATATCTCACAAATATGCATTTTTCCTGATTTTCTGTTTTTGTTCAAAATTCAGATTAATAGAAGACATTGCTATGCTACAATTGCAAATAAAAAATGTGGTCACATTACTGAAATTTAGATAACATTTGAAAATTTATCTATATTATGATTCAGTCGGCGTAGAATTGAATGTCCCTGAAGATGCACAGAGGGTAACATTTGTTTTGCAACAAATGAAACTTATTCTGATAGGAACTTCATTTAATGGCATTGGCTCCAATTGTGGATTATCCACTTTGGGGGACAAAAAACAATGCATACTTTTCAGACAACGTAAACAGCTGAGCATAAAGATCAATTTATTTTTTTCCACTTCCTTAGGAAATCAGACAAAACAAAGACAGAAATAATTGCACAATGTATATAATACTAAAAATTTAATTTTCATCACAGGCGTAGCGAACCTCCCTGGCCTGCTCTCTTTTATTTTATTTATTTTTCCGGCTGTGCAAAAATATAATATTATTGCTTCACAGAGAGCAGACAGAAGACAATATCCCCAATATCTCCACTCCAGTTAAATAAAAGACCGAAAAACCCAGTAAGCTCTTAATGCTTATTCAGAGAGCAGAGTTCCTTAGCATGCATAGAAAGGCAAGGAATTGTGTTGATCTGCATAAAATCCTTTGAACTGAAATCAAAAGATTAAAAAGATCAGTCCCAGCCACCTAGCTGTGTAAAGCACAATACCTCTGCATGAATGATCCAGTTTGTTATATTTGAAATACCCAGGTTTGCACTGGCAAACAGCAATGCCATCCAAGTCTACACACACAGAAGTCCCTTTGTCACATTCCGGATCTTTATGTTTACATAGACCACCAACTAAAAAGAGAGAAGGAGAGAGGGGTGGGGGATACATTTACAGTGTTATAACTTTGACTTGGAAAGTGGGGGGGAAAGCATCTTTACTGGATTCTTGTTTTGCAAATTACAACTTTTACTTGTACTTAGCTTCCCTTCCGAGATGTCAACATAAAGGACCAAGCAAAATTATACTTGTTCATCTCTCAAAGAAGAAATAAATAAATAAAAAATAAAAATAAAAAAATAAAAGTTAAATAAATATCTTGTTTTCTTTAGAGTTATACCAATAAAGCTAAAATCACAGCTGGGAGCACAGAATTTTTGATATCCGAAAGTGCCCTCTTGTCTTTAAACTGTACATAGCTAAGAATCCCATCCAAATAAAAGCAACTGTAAGACTATACTAACTCTGCTGCCAAGCAAAATAGGCATTAAAATAAGGAGTTTTAACTGAAATGAACTTCTTCTCTATTAACACTTTCCCTGAGGATGAGAGACTATAGAAGAGTTCCCTGAGTGCTGAATTTCTGGGTGAGATTTAGCACACAATGCTGGCTAGGTTACTTTTTAGAGATAGGAAATGTTATGCCTCTCTGCTTTCTTTTATTATTATATTATATACAACCCATGAGAAAAGCTCAGGCAAAAGATGTGGGATTTACATCTATTTATCTTGGCAATTTTCTACATTGGTATTTCGGTTTTTGTTTTTCTGACGTGTGTTTTCTCTGCATGCCTTTCATGAGGTGCCAAGCAGACTAATCCTTTTCATAAACTATCTCAAGTGCAATTGTGTGATTACAGTAGTGTTTTAACAGACTGGGATCTCAACCAATAGATTAACACTTTTGAAAAATCTTAACTAATTGCAATGTCTTTGTAACCGCTATCTTTTTTTAAAAAAATATATCCTCCCCATTATTTGATTCTCAGAACTGTGCTCAGGTCATTTGGACAACTTCAAATGTTGTATCTCTGAGATGAAAAGCCTCACATGCAATGACAACTGTCTTGCTTTCTATAGAGCATTTTTTATGAGACAAATTACACATGTCGGAACAGACTTGATCTTTGCATTCCAGCCTCTAGAACAGGGCTGTCAAACTCACGACCCGTGGGCTGGATGCATCACATGCTGGCCAGGCCCGTGCTCAGTTTAGCAAAGGGGAAAAAAGTCACAATACGTCACATGACAGCACCATGATGACGTGAGTTTGACATCTCTGCTCTTGACATTTTGAGACATTTCCAATTTCAGCGAAGATGGCTATGAAGAAAATGTTCTTGTTTGTTGTAAATAAAATTATTTCAAAACACTTTTTGGAGCGGGGTTAGAAACTCTGCAATATTTACCTCTATAGAGTTGGGTCAAATTAGAGATGAACTGGCAGGGTGGGGTGGGAGCTTTGCAGGCTCGGATCCGACTTTGCACTGTGCCAATTACTGCAGAAAATGTGATGTTGGAAGCCATAGAAAAGGTGCTCTGGATGGATATATGAACTGTGCCTTCCTGCCTGAAGAGTGAGAGAGCCATTTGAAGTTAGCTGTTCTTCCTCCAATTGTGGAAGCATAACATAGAAAATTTTAACTCAGACCATTGGAATGTTGTACCTTAAGAAACAAGTCTTTTTTCTGTAGGCACAGTATTCCATATATAGAGAGCTAACTAGCTCGAAATAGATCTATACTAGTCTCCCTTATTTATTATTTAAAATTATCAGCTTAAAAACCTTACACACATGTAAACAAAAGGCAACGAAACAAATAGCTTTCTGTCGGTATGGTCTCTGGTGATGAGCCGAAAGACAGAAAAGAAAGCAGTATGCTTTCTCCCTTAATTGGGGCTTAACAGGGTGTTGTAATACAAAGTATATACTTATTCCCCTGCCTGAGCTGATAAGGAGAGAGCCAGTGGTGTAGAGGCAATTACAACTGCCTCACATGTAATACTTCCCTGGTTCGAATCCCAGTAAGGGTATGGCTAGCTGAAGAGAGCTAACTAGCTCGAAATAGATCTATACTAGTCTCCCTTATTTATTATTTAAAATTATCAGCTTAAAAACCTTACACACATGTAAACAAAAGGCAACGAAACAAATAGCTTTCTGTCGGTATGGTCTCTGGTGATGAGCCGAAAGACAGAAAAGAAAGCAGTATGCTTTCTCCCTTAATTGGGGCTTAACAGGGTGTTGTAATACAAAGTATATACTTATTCCCCTGCCTGAGCTGATAAGGAGAGAGCCAGTGGTGTAGAGGCAATTACAACTGCCTCACATGTAATACTTCCCTGGTTCGAATCCCAGTAAGGGTATGGCTAGCTGAAGAGAGCTAACTAGCTCGAAATAGATCTATACTAGTCTCCCTTATTTATTATTTAAAATTATCAGCTTAAAAACCTTACACACATGTAAACAAAAGGCAACGAAACAAATAGCTTTCTGTCGGTATGGTCTCTGGTGATGAGCCGAAAGACAGAAAAGAAAGCAGTATGCTTTCTCCCTTAATTGGGGCTTAACAGGGTGTTGTAATACAAAGTATATACTTATTCCCCTGCCTGAGCTGATAAGGAGAGAGCCAGTGGTGTAGAGGCAATTACAACTGCCTCACATGTAATACTTCCCTGGTTCGAATCCCAGTAAGGGTATGGCTAGCTGAAGAGAGCTAACTAGCTCGAAATAGATCTATACTAGTCTCCCTTATTTATTATTTAAAATTATCAGCTTAAAAACCTTACACATATATATATATATATATACACATACATACACATATTTATATACATATATACACACACACACATACATATATACAATACACACACATACGTATATAAATATATGTGTATGTGTATGGATAGATAGACAGATAGACATATACATATACATATAGATATATATTATACATTACAAACTATTCTAAAAATACGAGTTGTAAGAGAAAAAGCATACTTGGAAGAGAAAAAGCAGACATCTTGCGATCTCTGGAACTAAAATTATATTTATTACTAAACTTTTATCAGCCTCTGCTGACATAGTCAGAGTATTAAACTACCATTACAGAAATCCATGCCTTTATGTATCATTAATCAATTTAGCCCTTGCATGCATAATAGGCCCTTCCAAGTGCCTCCCACCTGTAATTAACTCTCTTATTTTTGCTTCAGTCATGTTGGTGGATGGAGGTTTAATTCCTGTTGCTTCCTCCCTTACCAGACCCAGCTTGGTTTGCTTATCTCTAAGAAGTGATGTTAACCTGTCAGTTATTGTAATTTGCTGCTTTGCCCGTGACCTTGTGATCAGCCCGGCTCCTTCTTCATTATATATTATACATATATATCGTGTTTCCCTGAAAATAAGACCCAACTGGAAAATAACTCCTAGTAATATATATGTATGTGTATGTATGTATGCATGCATGCATGTATATATATAATATCAACTATATCAAGAAGGGAGGAAGAGATCAAATTATACTCCAGCTCCTTACCTTGTGGCTTTAACAGTTGAAGTATAATAACCAGGAAATGTTGAAAGGGATTCGTTCAGCTGAAAACAAGGGGGAAAAAAGTTCAACCAAGAATTCTAAGTTTGGCAATTATGCCTTGAACCTACCCATGATACAATACAGCCACACAACTGCCAATGGCATAAAGTTGCCCTCTTACAGCTTGTCTATTTCTTCCCTTTCTCTCTGAAGATTGAGAGCATCAGGAGATTTTATTAAAATCTCCAAAAATGGTCTCACAAGATGTTTTTATGAAAACAAATATTTAAAGGAGAATTATTACACTCACCAGGTTTATGATAACTCCTTCAATTTGATGTAGTTCTGCGTATGTCCCTCCAGTTGTGTTAAATGTTAGTGGAAAGTAACCAACAAAGGTCCTTACTGTGGATGAGAGAACACCTTGTTAACTAATACCAAGACTAGATTCCACCCCCCTCTTTCTCTCATGTATACAGACATATATGCTCTTATGCCTTTTCTTTGCACAATGAAGTAGAAATATGATACTGTATGTAAGTCAGAGTTGTGACTTTATGGGCTAAGCTGCATTTTGTACAAAAGATGCAAAGACATAGAAATCATCTATAGAAGGATACAACCAAAAGTGGGTATCATCTTCATTATTTTGACTTCTAGTCTGCCTTATGGGCACTCCTGGCAGCTATTACCTTTCCCTTCTAATGGTATTTTTCTCCTTTGCAAAATTCCCAGCTGCCTTCCCAACAGCAAACAAGATACTTTTCACAGCCATAAGAGAGAGAAAAAGCCACCAGCATGAATTTTTGTTTTTTTAATATTCCAGGGGCTGGTGGAAGGCGCTCCAGTCTGGGAAGGTTGCTAGAGAGACCAAAAGGTTGGACAGATTATCAGCATTGTTGGGGGGGGGAGGGGGGGGAGCTGTTAATCTATGGGGTAAGGAATGAAGGGAAGCTAGAAAAAGAACTTGGCTAAGAATTGTGGGGGTTTTGAGATAGAATGATTTAGCTATAAATACATAGAGAGGTCTAGAATCGGCAAATAATTAAAATCCATAGTCTGTGGCCATGATCATTTGCATTCCCAACCTATTACAGAGTTTAGGTTGACTCAGAAGGCTCATATCTCCAAGGGAGGATATCACCAGGTGAACTCCCATGCTGTCTTGATAGGGATAGTCCTGTGTTTTTCATCCGTAGCAAGAAGAGTGATGACTTAAAATACAACCTTAAGAGTCTATGGAGATTCTCAGTCATCCAGGTCAAGGTTGTCCCAAAGGTGCTTTTTTTACAAGAGGCAACTGGACTGTCTGTTTTTTCTTTGAATACATTTTGCTTCTCATCCAAGAAACTTCTTCAGCTCTGAACCAGATGGTGGGGAATGGAAGGATTTATATTCCTAAAAGAATGCAAATGACCAGCTGCCTGTAAGGAATATAAATCCTCCCATTCCCCACCATCCAGTCAGAGCTGAAGAAGCTTCTTGGATGAGAAGCAACACGTTTTTCAAAGAAAAATGAGACACTCCAGTTGCCTCTTGAAAAAAAGCACCTTTGGGACAACCTAAAGAGTTTTATTTGAGTTTTCACATACATTCGCCTTTTCAGGACTGTTGATTTCAGTGGAGAAAATTGGAGAAAACTATGACTCAGGATGCAGTGAGAAGAAGAGTAGGGAGACTCAAATGAATATTTTAACCTGAAATTGTCAGTTTTAAAAAAAAATAATTTAAACCATATGAATAATGTCTAATGCTGGAGCGGGTACCACCTGAACTAGGTTCGTGTGTGCATGTTTTAACAATGGCAGTTGAACCAGCCATCAAATCAGTGTTTAAGACACATGCTGTCTCATATTCATATATATCTATATATGAATCCCATACCTGTAATCATCTTGTCCAAAAGTCATAAGTTAGGCTTAGTTGATTGTTATTGTACCCTATGACTATTATTAAGTGTTGTACCTTATGATTCTTGACGAACGTATCTTTTCTTTTATGCACACTTGAGAGCATATACACCAAGACAAATTCCTTGTGTGTCCAATCACACTTGACCAATAAAGAATTCTATTCTATTCTAGTTCTGAAGTTTAAAGTCAACTGTATTGCCAAGAATTCTCCTGACTATTATATAATCAAACGGACAATATCAGAAGTCTAATATATAAGATAATGTGATACAATATACAGGGTCAACTTAAGATCACTAATCAACAAAATGAAGTTAAAAACATTTTTGGTTTAAAAAAATTTTTTTTACAACGACAATATTTTAGCTATTATTATTTTGCTTCTTGGCTCTTACCTAAGTTGCATTTTCCTTTTCCCATCTGATAGCCCAAGGAACAAATGCATTGGAATGAGCCTTGTACATGAGTGCACATAGACATAGGTGGACAAGGATTAGGCAGGCATTCATCTACATCACAAACAGAAGAGAGAAAAGGAGTAAAATAGCTATGGTAGAATGACCCTCTATGTCTTCAATAGAAAGCACTCTGTTCCAGGGTGAACAAAGAAACAGTTGAATTATGACAAAGTGAGTGACTGGACATCCATCTATCCATCCAGATGCTGATGTTATGGAGGTCATTGAATGTCTGTGGCACAATCTAAGGAATGAGAGACTGGCAGAATCTAATGAGATATAAGTTACATACTTGGAACTATAGCAAAAGGCTTGCTGAGGATTCAGCCTTCTTCCAGCTCCAGATAGAAAATAAAACTTTAGCAGTAATTAACTTCAGCAAAAAAAAATCTTTATGCCAATAGGCCAGAGCAGATAAAATTAAACTTTACATCATTTAAAGACGAAAGGGTTAGGCCTGTTTGCAGGCTTGTACAATTATCAAATCATTTCTTTGCTGGTTAGGACACTACTTTCAGCTTCTCAGATTTTGGGATACCAAGTTGTACTTGGTATAATACGCATTTATCGTCTGGAAGATAGCCTATGACACCTATTAATAATATTGACAACTTGATGTTAAAGACAAAGTTTCTCTTCTCAAACAGTTGACTTGAAATAGACCTCATGTACTCAAAATTATGATTTCAGATTATATGGTGATTATATGAATTCTGTAATTGTGAATGACCATTGCAAACATTTATTATGAGACTTGAGCACTTGTGCGACAACATTATTTTCCGGAATGGTAGATAATTAAAGAAAAGAGACCCTGTGGATTTTACTCTGCTAGTTGTTCCTGGATTAATGGGGTAGTGCTAATGTTGTCCAAAGACATTTCCACAGTCATGTGGGCCAGTATGATGTCACAAAGTGGTGTTATCTTCCCACCTATTTATCTACTCACATTTGTAAACTGTTAGGTTGGCAGAAGCTGAGGCGAGGATGGGAGCTCACCCCGTCGTGCTGCGCTCAGGTCTCGAACCTGGAATGTTGGCTTTCCAACAAGCCCAGCTTCTTAACTGCTGAGCCACTGTGCTACGGAATGGTAGATAATATACATTGAGATTTCTTTTCACCTTCTTCCACTTAATTAAATTGCATATGCCTTTGTGATTATAGAAAAGATCAACATTTCCACCATTACTTAGCATTATATTTAAGTATTTCTTTGCGTATTTGCTGCTGTTTGTTTTTAAGAAACTGACTTACAAATAATTATTTTTGTCTGGCCTTTTCATAGCTTAAATACGTTCCTTTCCCATTTTCAAATAACTTTTAACTCTATATGGCATATTTACATCTACTCTGATCTCCATGAAATTCAAATACTTGTTTTTAATCTAGGCAAAATGCTCCCATTCCAGTATGCAATTATCTACCACAAGTTAAATTCATTTTTCAGGCCAATGTTGTTTCCAACATTTGCAAAGAAAGGTACCTTTTCCATAGACAGTTGAAGATATCTTTGAATTTCCTAAACTCGCAGTTGTGGTTGGTCTGGAAGGAATCAGTGAAGCAGGAAAAGACTGAACAGTGCTTTTGTGAGAAGTTAAGGTATAGGAAGAAGTGGTAATAACAATCCTGGGCACTGTGGTTTTCACAGTAGTTGTACTGCTCTTTTCCATCATTTTTGTGGGAATTCCAGAGGAAGAAGATACTTCAGTAGGAGAGGGCAGTGGAACCTTTTGAAGCTTTGTAGTGAACAAATAATTCATGGTTGATGCTGAAGTAGGCAATCTTCCAGGTGTGTGTGTTATTTCTGTAGGTTTTTTGCCCATGGTTACTGTTGATGAAGGGAAAGTATCCTTTTGAGGGATTGTATGCAATGGTATAGCTGTAGTTACTTTTGCTGGCTCAGAAGTAGTGGTCATTTCATAGGGTGAAGAGGTACTTGTAATGGGTTCATTCTCAATATTGATTCCTGGGAGACTAAGTGTCCATCCCTTCGTTTCCTCTTGGGAAGTGGTTTTTGGCAAAGAACGGTTGGCAGGCTGTTCAGTAATTTCCATCAGAAGAGAAGTCCCAGTTGCCATCAGAATAGTGTTGTTCACCAATGGATACGCTGTAGTCGGATGGTTGTATTCGCCACGGGAGCCTCTTGTCGTGTGTAGTTCTGCTCCAGTTGTTCCTTCAGGCTCAGTCATAGAAACACTGGTTTCAAGACTTTCACTAGGCTGTAACAACGAAGGTGTTGAAGAAAGTGAAGGCAATACAGAGGGAAAGAAAGGCAATGGGGGTGGTTTTGTGGATGAGAACATGGGCAAAAATGTCATTAGAGACGTGGGTGGAGATGACGATAATGGCAACGGGAAAGTAGAAAAAGAGGATGGGACAGAAGACTTGGCTGAGGAAAACAAAGTGGATGAGTGAACTGGTGGAAGTGAATCCTGCTCTGGCAGCCGTGTAGGGGAAGATGAAAATGACAAGCTGCCAATGGATACAGATTCTGATTCTGAGTAATACTGAGTTGTGTTTGGTTCACTCACTGTAGACGAATACTCTGGTGTTTTCAGGGAATGGACTGCCAAGGGTTCTGTTGAATTTTCAGAAAAATCCATGTCACTTGAAAAGAAAGACTGAACTGACTCCGAAGCGGTGGATATTTCCACAGAGTAAGTGGAACTTCCTGAGGAATCAGCTGATGTGCTGTTGTTTGGAAGAGACAGCAATGTCCTTTCTCCACCCTTGGCAAAGGTAGTTAAAGTGTATGTGCTGTCAGTATGAGAAACAGAGGTCTGATTCCCAAAGTCAGTCCCACTTATTGGTTGGTATTCTGTTCCAGTATCTGAAAAAGAAACAAATCACGATTAACTATTGAGACAAACTTTCTATTCGTAAGAGCAAAATGAAAGAGATAATGGTCTAAGGTACATTTCAAAATAAATGCTACAATCCTGGAACTTCTGCTTTCCAGTTTACTGACTCAGAGCATTCCAAACCAAGGAATGGATGATATTATTACACTGCCTACTTTCTGTGGTTTCTCTGGCAGGTTCTTTGTCCCACCGTCTTCTTAGATAGGGACTTCTGAGATCTGGTCAGACAGAAAGTGTATGTTTTGGAGTCACTTTTATACCAGAGGACATATGATAGCAAGGATGAGCTAGGATATGGCTAGACTTTACCATTTCACAGGATGTGAAATGTCAAGGTACATTGATCATCATCAGTCTTTCTGCAATGGTTTTGCCTTGTCAAATACTACGGCACGCTGTTCTTCTGAATCCTCTCATACATTCTGGGACTCAAGTGAATGCTTTCCAACTCTATTACAACAAATAATAAGACTAATAATGTATAAATAAGAGTAGAACAACTGTAATCAAAGAAGGCAAAGATAAAAACCAATAGTAATAGGTGCCTTGGATGCAATCCCAAAACAACTGGAGCACCACTGGTACACCATCAGCATTGACAAAATCACCACCAATCAATTGCAAAAGGCAGCTTGACTTGGAACAGCTTACATCCTGTGACAGTGCCTTTAACACCATCATCAACAATAACTGCCTATCCCAGGTCCTTGGAAGGGGCTCAATAAGTGAACAAAAAAAAAATCCAGTCTAAACATCTGGCTGACTCTACATAACAGTAGAATGCCTGGTGTTTCCCACAAAATAGTCTGACTTTCAGAATAGGTGAAAATTCTGGAGACAATCAATGGGTCAATGGATTGTGGAAGTTGTATTTCTTGGACTAGCTGTGGCTGGTCGAAGTCTCAGATAGCATTTTTCATCTGCTTTGACCCATTTCCTAAGGAAAAAACAGGATCACATGTTGGAAACTTATTCACACAAAACACATCCTAAGAAGCTATGGGATGGGTTATCCCACAAAGAAAAGGCCCTTTCCTTCAGGTTAGATGAGCTACTTAAAGGAGTCACAAACTAGAACATAAAGAAGTAATAAATATTAGATATAACCTACATGGAACTCAGTGCCTATTATGCCCATCAATTACTAATGGAATAATACATGTCAAATTCAGAGAACATTTAATGTTACTTGATCTGGAAGTAAAAAAAAAGGAACTATGAATATATTCAAGTGCTTTACTGATACACTTTTAGATACATCAAATATTCTCCAAGAAAAGCACAATTCATTTACATACTAAGAAAAAAAACCAGACAGGAATTGGCTTTGATGCTGGCAAAAGAATATAATAGAAAACTAACCTGAAAGTTCACTTTTGGAAGAAGAATCAGTTGAACTAAGAATTTGGAAAGCCTCAGTTGAAGATGGAGAGGTATCCAAATCTTTTAGAGATAAATGTGTCATTCTAGAGTATGTCTTGGATGAGGAAGGTTTTGATCTTGTGCTGTCAAAATTTTCCATATATGATGAGACACTTTCAGTCTCTTCCATCACTGTAGTGTTAATTGTAGGTTGTGTAGTTTGCTCTTCACCTTCACTGAAGGGGGCTGAACTACCAGTGCTGATTGTGGGAGAATGCAAAACTCTTGGCCCACTAGTTGAATTATCAGTGCTTCCAATAGCTGAAATAATAATTTGGACACATATGTTTACAATGGCAGATAATTAAGTATCGGAAGTCATATTATTTATAATATTAAGCACTGTGAATTAAAAATGTATCCTTGCATTTTGAAATGGAGTACTGCACTGGAAGTAATTATATTTGATTGGCTCAGAATGCGTTGTGGTTGTCCTTTAGATCATACACATTTACTTCTGCACAAACTAAATCCAAACAAATGATACAGTTCATCATAAATACAGTATTTTGATTCTGCATACTGGATATGTCTACAGAAACAGACATTCATGCCCATTTATATATGCTGAATGCCTGTATGCCGTACGTGCATATACACACATTTACCATGTTGGACATACACAATATAAACCATATTGATTTCAGCTCACATTTTCCTTTGTTCTTTGCAAACTTACTTGCTGAATCATTTGGTGACAAGGCTGTAGGAACTCCAGAGGAATATTTTGTTGAATACTCAGTAGAAGGCCCAATAGAGTCCACTTCACTTAGTGAGGCATTATGTGTTTTTGTTTCAGGCTCTGAAGACAAAGTCAAGCTTTCCCCTGAAGATTTGGAAGTTTGGGAATTGTAAGAGTTGCTATCTGCTGCATCATCAGACGTGCTGTTATCTGGCAGGGATCTTAAAGTCCTTTCTGCCCCATGTACAAATGTAGTTGACAAATAGACGCTGTCTGTTGAAGCAATCGAAAATCTTCTTCCTGGCTCGGATCCCTTAATGGTTTGAAAATGGTCTGTAGAGCCTTAAATAAGATTAAGAATTCAGATTTCATAAGCACCACCTGTGCAATGTGTTCCAACATTACAAGTCAAATTAAGGGGCACAATAAAAGAACTGACTCTCAACAATTTGAAGTTAACTCAACACAGCATGATTATTCTCTGTCCAGAGAGACATGCTGTGAATTAAATTTCTAGGCATAATCCCTATATCCTTGTTATAAGACTTTGATTTTTTTTTAAAAAAAACCCATTTTTATTGTGACTTTGTGCTAATCTTATTACAGCTTAGTAGAAAAGGTGATGTTCAGTTCATCTGTTTTTTACTAGGTAATGTTTATAAACAGAGGTTTATATTGTTTGTGTTTGTATCTATGGGTGGATATTTTTTGTGTGGTTTCAAGGCATTGTTGACTATCAACTGGAGTAGCCCTTGAATTTTTTTGGGAGTAGTTTACCCTTATCTGCTTCCTAGGGCTGAGAGAGTGTCACAGGCCCAAGGTCACCCAGTTACTTTTGTACCTCAGGTAGGACTAGAATTCAAAGTCACCTGATTTTTGGTCCAGTGCTTTAAACACTACTCTAAACTCTCTGAGTGCATTACAAAGTTACTTTTGCTTCTCATTGCTATCACTATTTTCAATTAGTTTGTAGTTATATATAAAGAGATGACTTTTTTAAAAGAAATGAAACCTTACAGATTGAAACTAATCAAAGAGAGAAGCAACTTGGAATTAAGGAGAAACTTTCTAATACTGAGATCAATTAATCGGTGGAACAGCTTGCCTTCTGAGATCAATTAATCGGTGGAACAGCTTGCCTTCTGAACTTGTGGGTACTTCATTACTGGAAGTTTTTAAGAAGAGACTGGACAGTCATTTGTCTGAAATGATATAGGCTCTACTGCTTGGATAGGGGGTTGGACTAGAACACCTCCAAGATCCCTTCCAGCTCTATTCTGAATTGAAATAGTCCTCAAGGTACAACCTTAATGGAGACTGCCCATTACATTCATAAGTCATAACAGTTGTAAAATCAAACAATCATGTGAGTCACCTGATTTTATGTTTTTTTTTTAATCACCGTTGTTAAGCAAATCACCATTATACAAATGCCATGGTCGTTAAATGAGCCAATGGTTTGCTATGTATGCTCTTTTGTTGCAAAACCATCATACAATGCAGTCACGTGACTATGGGATGCTGCCAACCAATGTAAATGTAGCTATATTACCAAATGTCCAAACTGCAGCCACATGACTGTGGGGAAGGGCCAACCACTATAACTTCAGATCTGGGTCCTAAGTCCCCTTTTGGGGGTCTGTTGTAACTTTGAATGGTCATTAAGTAACAGGTTGTAAGTTGAGAAATACTTGCATTATGCATTTTCATCTTAAATGAATGAATATTCCAAGAGGCTATAGAAGGCAGGCATATGTTTGCCCAGTTGAAAAATGGCCTTGTCTTTAACTAGTGCTGCTTCTAAAGACATCATTTTACATCACAACCTTCTTTTCCACATATATTTAGAAGAGTCCCCACATCCTTGTATTTGTGCAAAATAAGTATAATTATCATATAGTTTCAATGGACGCTATAATAATGCTATAATAAATAAAGCACATGTGAACATTTTTGTCAGATAAAAGTGTGAGATATAAGAGAAAAGGTAAGGTGACCAACCGTCCTCCTTTAGGGAGGACAGTTCTCCTTTTTAAAGTTCTGTCCTCTCTCGAAAAGTGTCCTCCTACATGTCCTCCTTTTTGATATTTGAAGACTAATCTGTAAATCTCCCTATTTGATCAATGCCGATCCGATCCATTGTGTGTGATATGACTTATTTGTATTTGACATGGCGATTCGTCAAGGCTCGGTACAGTGCGGCGAGACGCGATTATGAGACGCATGCACTCCACACAGGAGAATTGTTTTGAGAGAGTGCGCCATGTGCAAGAGTGCACTGTGTGCAAGAGTGCGCCATGTGCAAATGGCTTTGTTTTTTTTCTTCAATTTATTTGTGTCCTTCTTCTCATTGTAAAAAAGTTGGTCACCTTAGAAAAGGTCTACCATTTGCAAGCTTCATGCCTGTAGTTGTATGGGTCAGTGGAAGTAGACTTTATTTTTTTAAAAAAATGTAAACAGGAAGGGGAAAAAAAAAGAGTAATTTGGAAGGCCTACAAGGGAATGAATTGACAACCTGGTCTCTAATGGATTTATAACTATAGCCATAACAAGAAAAAAAACTCACTTGAAAAATCTTTCGTAGAAGATGAATAACTTAAAGCTTTTGATGAAGTAGTATCTAAAGACTGTTCTAGGGATTCTGTGAAATTCGTTTCAGTAGAGGTGGAATTTTCTTTACTATTTCGCAATGTGGCAGACGACATCTGGATCATCACAGAAGAACCAGCATTTTTTGTATCAAACTGTGACAATTCCGTTGTGTCTATGGATCTGCTCTGATTAGTTAAAGATCCAAAGGTCTCATCTTGGATCACAGTAGAAGAGAACATACTCTCAGTCTGAGTGGCCTTCGTTTCTACATTGAAGTGGCTCAAGGCATGTGGTCTACTCTTGGTGTCTGCAAGAGAAGAGGCAATCAATAGATATTTCTATGCATTAGAGCAGGGGTATCAAACTGGCAGCCTGCAGTCATGTGCAGGCCACGCCCACCCCAGCTCCACAAAGGGGGAAAACGTCACAAAACATCATGAGACAGCAAAGGGACGCCGTGTGTATGAGACCAATGCATTAGAGCTTCTGACTACTAGAATACATACTGTATAAATTAGCATAAGAATCATTGTTTGTTGAGAAGTTCTAGTGCATTCAAGGGAGTATACTTTATGTTGTAGCCTAATTTTATTTATATTATTACTACACTTTTCAATAGAGTGGTGTAGGGGCCTAGAGGTGGAACTCTCGCCTCACAATCAGGAGGTTGTGAGTTTGATCCTAGATCAGTGGTGGCAAACCTTTTTGGCTCCTGTGCTGATAATTGCACCCAGAAGGCAATGCGTGCTGCTCCTCCCAGCGCATGCGTGCGCAAC
Source organism: Bungarus multicinctus (assembly GCA_023653725.1). NCBI lineage: Eukaryota > Metazoa > Chordata > Lepidosauria > Squamata > Elapidae > Bungarus > Bungarus multicinctus. The sequence continues at coordinate 43,321,078 of CM042838.1, read as the reverse complement.
CCCCCCACAAAGCGCTGCGTGTCTGTGCATGTGTGAACAATCTCCTTGCCGCGCACCATGTATCTGCGCATGCGTAGATTCCGTTACCGCGCACCATGCATCTCTGCGTCTGCATGCACAATTCCCCCACCACATGCAGCACGTCTCTGCACCTGCGTGCGATCACCCCCACCGCCATCCATCTGCGTATGCATGCGCAATCCCTCCACGCGCTGCACATTTCTGCCCATGCACATGCAACCCCCAGCACGCACCACATGTCTCTGTGCATGTGTATGTGTTTCCTGTGTACCCCCACATCCCTGCGCATGCAGGGATACCCGACAATCAGCTGTGGGGAGGTGGCCACATGCCTGCATGCGCAGTGGAGCTCCTCCGGACGAGTTCTCGTGTGCCAGGGGAAATGGCTCTGTGTGCCACTTGCGGCACGCGTTCCATAGGTTTGCCATCACGGTCCTAGATAGTGGCAGATAGTTCTCTCTCTGGGCACAACGAGTAATTATCTGCTGCGAACTCTACATTGGTGACAGGAAGGGCATCCAGTTGCCCAGACTCCACCCCGGGAAGGGATTACAGGATCATTAAAAGGAAAAAAAAAAGACTACACTTTTCAACACAATTGTCATGTCAGTCTCCATTCAAACAGAACTTTGAAAATTAAAATAAATGTTAAGGAACACTACTGGATTCATTTGGATGTACAGATGATCCTCGACTTATAACTACCATTGGGGCCAGAATTTCCAGAATGCTTAAGCAAGGCAGTTTTAAATGAATCATGCCTGATTTTACAACATTTTTTGCCACAGTTGTTAAATGAATCACTACAATTAAGTGAATCCAGCTTTCCCCATTTACTTTGCTTGTTGGAAGTCACCTGGGAAGATCACAAATGGTGATCAAATGACACTTAGATGATGCAGCTGATCAAATATTGACCACGTGATGATGGGGATGTTGTGACATCCTATCCAACTCTATGGACTGTTTAAAATTGAAAATTAATGTTTCATTTTCTGTATTACTATGTACCAAATTATTGGAAGCTTTATTATTGCATTTCATATTAAATCTGGCTACTTTACACAGACATGTCATAATTAAACTAATTAATTTGCTAATAATAGATTCATTTTTAGATTTCATCATGTTAAAGACCTTCATGTCCCACTTCCCATGAATGTAAGGGCAGAAAATATCCCTGTGATATTCTGATAAATGATCGTTCTAAAATATCTGGAGATTATCAGATTAGGAAAAATTGATGTAACATTTGACATAGCCTTGAAGGTATGCTAGAAAACAATCAGAATAGAGAATGTAAAATTTGGAAAAGATAATGTAAGAAAAAGGCCAAAGCATTTTTGTTCATAAATTACTTATGAACAAAGTTCCTATTATTAAAATCGTTTAATAACAACAAACCCCATTATTGGATTCTCAGAAAAGAAGCTGATATTCTGATTCTTTTTTCCACAGGAAACTGGTTTACATCAACCAACTTAAAAATTACTCTGAAATCTGACATAACAAGATATTCCTCTCATTTACCTGTTGTTTCTGATGGAGCCTCAGAATATGTAAGTGCTTCTTCAGTGAAATCATTATTACCAGATGATGAATTCGTTTCTCTGGTGTGTCTTGGTGTCATTGTATAAGAAGAATCAGCAGCACTGATTGAGCTAGTGATGTTATCGTTCTTAGAACTGGATGTTTGGGTTATATTAAAAACATTATTGACTTCTCTTAAAGTTGATAGTGTGATCTCATCCTCTCTGTCTGATGAACCTGAAACAGATGCACTGTCCTGATCAGAATGGGAAAATCTGATCTCTATATTCGAGCTGCTGCTTGGTGGATCACTGCTTTCTATACCTGAAATATAATAGTCAAATATTAGAAGCATTATGTTCATATGCTAAAGGAACACCACAAATATGCTTCCACAACTACACTCATGCAGTTCTAATAGAAAACATTAACTTTTCAGGGAATAACTACTGTCTTATCGAAGAAATGAACAATCAACCTAGAACACTGAAACTAAAGGAAGTTATTTTTTTTCATTTATAGCTCATTTTTATGTTCAGCTATCATATGGCAGAATGAAATTAATCTAAAGCATTTAAATATCAAAATTTTTGATTTTTATCTTTTATTTGAGGCAATCTTCTTTAAAACAACTTTCCCTATATTTTTAAGCAAGATCTTTCACCATTGAAGATCTCTTCAGAACTACTCAGAAATAATTGCATTGTAAGAGAAAAGTCTTACCTTCTGGAATACACTTTATCTAAATGTACGCTAATGCTCCAAGAAAATGTTATTACTAACCAACAACTTTCAAGAACTTTATTGATATGGTCTAGAACTGGAGCTGCTTTTATAAATTAAGTGATTTTCTTTTTTTGAAATGAATTGCCTTTACTAATTGAGCTGTGAAATATAACTTGGAAATTTTCTACACAAGAAAGCAAAAATACATTAAAACAATTATATAAATATCATATTTAAAGAAACTAGTATCCCAACTTTCACAAATATCTCTAGCCATATTCTTAACCATTTACCCTAATCCAAATCTGGAAATCAGACCAATTTTCCATAACATTCAAATCATATTCCCACCGGATCCCATGCCATGAGGAATTCTCCTCCTATGTATTTGATAACATATTTCCACATAGTTATGGCTAATTCAAAATAATACTTTTTTAATTATTTGAACGCAAAGGAATTAGAAGCATGATTCATTTTTGTCTTAGTTTCACCATAAATGAAACTATAACTGCACTGTAATCTCAGAACTGCTACATCTATTGTATTTTACCATGTACAACCGATAGAGGATAAAAACACTTGCCTCTTAAACTACAAAGAAAGGAGGTTCTGAATTATGACTCCAATATGTGATCCATTAAAACAAGTGCAATGAAATCCGCCTCACTACTAGGAAAAAAGACGAGCTTGTTTTCTCACCTTGAATTCCTAGTGCCCTTTAGCCATTATTTCTTTCCTACCCGTTGCTATATTAAGCTTACAATGGCAGGATGAAATAAGGAATATGCATTTGACATTTCCTCTAATATTGCAAAACCTATTGAATGGTCCTAAGTCAAATTTTGGAAAAGAACTATGTGTGAGGAGAGGCTGTGACAAGAGATGAGACTGATGGGCACTAATACTGCAGCAATATCAAGGAAGGGATCTATGGCAGATCATGTGACCAGCAAGAGCCCAACCAATAGAGATCCTTTCCAAGGTTAATGACTTTGACTATGGCTTCCCAGTTTGGTACTGAATTGTTTTCTAGAAGCAGGAAAGAGGCTTATCGCTACATGTGACGTAATTAACATGTGGATAAAGAAGGGAGAAGTGAGGGAACTGATGAAAAGTAAGAGAACCTACATGGCTTTTTCTAGGAAAAAAGATTCAAGACAGTGGCAAATATTGTATATTGTACAAAATTAAGCTCCATGAAGAAGAGCAGTCAAGTGCCAAGCAAAATACAGGTAGTCCTCGATTTAACAGTTCATTTAGTGACTGTTCGAAGTTACAACAGCACTGAAATAAGTGTCTTATTACAGTTTTTCACACTTATGACCATAGTGTAACATCAACCATGCTCACATGATCAAAATTCAAACGATTGGCAACTGGTTCGTATTTATAATGGTTGCAGTGTCCCGGAGTTAAGCGATCATCTTTTGCGACTTTCTGAGAAGCAAAGCCAATGGGGAAGCCAGATTCACTTAACAACCGTGTTATTACCTTAACAACCACAGTGATTCACTTAACAACTGTGGCAAGAAAGGTAATAAAACCGAGCAAAATTCACTTATCAACTGTCTCACTTAGCAGCCGGAACTTGGGCTCAATTGTGCTCATAAGGTGAGATTTTCCTGTAGTGTTCTGAAAACTGAAACCACATATTTTTCATTCTTACCCATTTTTTCTGAAGAAGCTTGAGAATGTGTGCTTGTTCCTTCAGTGAAATCAGTGATTTGAGGAGTTAAATCTGTTTCTACTGGAGTTAACAGGTAAGAAGAACTGGTGAGGCCTGAAGAACTAGAGGTTTCATTGTGCCAGGCTATGGATCCTTGTGTTACATTGTGAGCATTACTGACATCTCTTGGGGTTCGTAATGTCCTCTCCCCATCTAAGCTAGATAGAACTGAAATGGAGGTGCTGTTCAGGTGATAAGTGGAGAAAATGCCCTCTGCGCTTGAGCTGCGGCTGCTGTGTGACTGACTATTCTCTTCAACTGAAACAGAAGAGGAAGGAATTAATGTTAGACCTAATTTTCTCATAACTATGTACATGAAAACCTTCTCTCAATTTTGAAATTAAAAAGTTGCTCTTCACACTGCATGCATTCATATGTGCCAGCCCACTGCTCACACTGCCTGGTTCCAAATAGGCCATGGCCCGGTAGTGGGCCGCAGCCTGGGGATTGGGGACCCCTGGTCTTGTGGTTAAGGTACCAGACTAGAAAGTGGGAGACTGTGAGTTCAAGTCCTGCCTTAGCCATGAAAGGCATTTTCTTTCAGCCCAATTCAGGATTGTTGTTGTGGGGAAAGCAGGAAGCGGAAGAGGTGTTGAGTTGTTTGTAATTAAGTGGGATACAAATAAAGAAAAATAAAAAATAGAGTAGAATTGTAGGATGAATACATATCCTTGTTATATATCATTCCATGACAAAAAGGATTGGAAGGTATTGCCATGCACACAATAATTTTCAAGTTGCTATGCTTTGTTTCCAGGGACATAAGTCTTTGCTTTCTTCTTTATTTGCATTGGGCAGTTTAAATTCCTAACCAACTTCCACTGACATCAGCATTAATTGGCTCTCAATTTCTGGGATCACAGGATTGCTTATGATAAACTCTATCACCATAATTAAATAGTATTTTCTCTCACAACAGACCAACGCTTGTCCAAACTGTAAGCAATCACACTTATTGCCAATTAAATTGGTACCATTCATTTTCGCCTTAATTGCACTATACGTTGGGGACTGTTCTATAAAAACTAGCAGCATCTATATACCACTAAAACTCTTGTGTTGGTTTGTCACCTTCAGTTGTGTGAAATTGGAAGGTATTGGGTAACAAGATAACTAAGATAACTCAAATGGATTAATGATCCATGACTTCCGTGGGAATGAAATTTGGAAAACCTGTGGCCGCTACAGTACCACTGTGTCTTCCAACTATATTTCTCAGAAACCCTGTAGATTGCATAGTACAAGGGAAGATGGGAGGGCCATATTCCTGCTCTCTTTTCTGCCTTCCTCTGGCTCCAACATTCAAGTGGTTGATAGTAAAGCACAATAGGAGAGCAGCAATTGGCCACTTTGGGACTAGGGCTGAAATGTAATTCTTAATGGCAGTGAGCAGTAAGGAAAGGATTAGGGGGTGACTCAGATGCCTCCTGGCAAGATGAGACTCGGCGGGGACCACTGGTGGCTGATGGGCGAGTCCTCTTTGTCCCTGAAGGGAGAAGGGCCTTGGGGATATGCCAAGATGAGGAGCAAGAATGCAATTGCCTCGTGGTGCACAGCTCCTTTTATTTCCCCCCTCCCAGAAAAGTAGCAAGCAGTTCCACAGGTCAGCCGAGGAAGAGAAGTAGTGATTTGCAACCCTCCCTGCCAACTTCCCACAAACAAAATCAATGGAGAAGCTGGCAGGAAGCCAGAAATTGCTCCCACTCCCCCTGCTTTTTGCCCACCTGTGGTCATACCATTGTTCCCCCACCCACCCAGAACTGTGGGATTCGAATTTTTTTACTACCGGTGCGGTGGGCGTGGCTTGGTGAGCATGGCAGGGAAAGGATACTGTAAAATCTCCAGTCAGAGGTGGTATTTGCTGGTTCTCCGAACTACTCAAAATTTCCACTACTGGTTCTCCAAAACTGGCCAGAACCTGCTGAATACCACCTCTGGCCAGATAATGATATTATGCTGCTAAAGAAACAAGGAATTTGATAAAAATCAAACTACTTTAATGTTTATACCATAATCTAAACAAATTTATCATTAAAAACTGTTTTTAATTTCTTTCACGTATTAATTATAGGAATTAAACAAATCCATCTTTATTATGGTCTGTAGATTAACAAAAATATATGAACCCATAAGATCTCAAAACGCATATAAATCTCAGCAATTGCTCTCAATTTCTGTGAGAGTTTTATCTTATCCTATCAGGTTTGTGTTATCTCTTACACAAACCCAAAACAAATAATTTAGGGGTGGAGGTAATTGCCTTTGAGTTATTCTTTACTGCTGGCAACCACCTGGACAAGTCCTGCACTTTTTGCTTGGCAAGGTTTGTTTTTGGAAGTGATTTGCCCTTATCTGTCTTCTAGGACTGAGAGAGGGAGGCCCAGACCCATCTGGCTTCATGTCTAAGCTGGACTAGAACTCAACACCTGTGTTTCTAGTCTGGTGCCTCAACCACTACACCAAACTGGCTCTTCAAAATAATAAAAATAAATTCAGTCTTCTGAAAACTTTATCCTTTACCTGTTGTTTTTGAAGGAGCCTGAGAAGATATAAACATTCCTTCAGTAAAATCAGTGTCTTGAGGTAACAAATCTGGGCTAATCTCTTCTGGAGTTTTTATATGAAAAGAATGAGCAAAATCTGAATTGCTGGAGATAGTAGCATTGGCAACAGTGGATGTTTGTGTGTCACTTTCAAAACTGCTGACATCCCTTACAGTTCGTAGTGTACTTCTTTCATCTCTTTTTGATAGACTTGAAACAGATACAGCATCTCTCTGAAAAGTGGAAATTTTCTCTTTAGAAGAACTGCTCCTCAAATGGCTACCTTCTGCAGCTGAAAAGCAACAGTAAATAGTTAGATACACCACCTGCCAGCAATGAATGAGTACCATGTTTTATAACCTATTGGTAAAAATTAATTTCAAATGGAAGAATATCTTTAGCCTGAAAAATAAATTTTAAACATTATTATGACAAGTAAATGTGTGCATGTGTGCGTGTCATAAGGTTTTAAACCATCCTGTCATTAGATAAATAGAAAGTCAATAAATGTATTCAGGTCTTGTTATGTTTATTTCATAATATGCATATTATTAATTTTGAAAAAAAGTGTTTTCCCATGAATCACTTTTTCAACTGGATGCATCTCATGACTTAATAGTACAAGTTCCTAACCTTCTAGAAGAAATTTGGGGATTGTGGTGTAGTGATGAAGGAAGAGAGAGGATCTGATCCACTGGTTTCAGATGATGGTATATTTACCTCAGAGGTTTATTTTAATTATTGTGTGGAACAGATTACCACATTAAAACATCTGTATAGCCCATACAATATGTAATGAGACATGCCCTATTTCCACACATATTTGCAAGCACTCAGAACTTTATTAACATTTTAATTCAATTTATCGTATGTTCAGATTCACCTTCAAATAACCCTAATATTTTTACCAATTCTATACCAAGATTAAATGATTAGATATAAGCATCTTAAAACGTTTTAAGATTACTGTATCAGTTCAAACCAGTTCTAAAGACAAAATTGTCAAGAAGATTAATAGTATAATTCATTTTAGCCCTAATTTCACCTTAGAGAGAAAGAAAGAAAAAACGCTGAGTATACTTTGACATTAAAAAAATCAGTTTATACTTTTTTGGAATTATATTTTATTCATAAAGCAAGTATAATAAGATACCATCAGCAACTGTTCCATGACAAGGAAAGGAGAAGAATCTAAATTATTACCACAGTGAAATTCCATTGTTAAAATAGAGTATAAGATAAGTACATTCCAATGCTAGAATGTCAGGAAAAACAGCATGATCCATTGATTTACAAATGTGCTTGAACCTAATTTTCTACAACAGATGGAGTTTAATCTAGGTGTGGATAATGCTAGGGACCTCTGGCCTCCAAGGTATTTGATTTCCCTGATTCCTATAACCCACAGCAGTTTCTAGTCTTATGATTCTATGATTCCTCACAAGGATTGGATTCAATGAAGTATAGGATAGGGTACACAGAAGATACATTACAGTATAATGTAAGGAAAATGGCAATCATCTAGATTTCTCAGTCTGAATTAAAATTATTTGATACAATGAAATCTATTTGGGATATATCTTTCCTCTACATCTCTTCTAGTTATTTATCTTCAGGTCTATGGTATTTTGATAGATAGATAGATAGATAGATAGATAGATAGATAGATAGATAGATAGATAGATAGATAGATAGATAGATAGATAGATAGATAGATAGATATCTCTTTCTGTGTGCAAGAGTCATTTAGGAGTCAGACTGATGGACTATTGGACTACTGCAAGGCAGGTTACATGGAGCTGCCCTTGAAGAGCATCTGGCAGCTGCAGCTGGTACAGAATTCAATGCTCCAAGCAGTCATATATGCCTCACCATCAGAACATGTTACACCTCTGCTCTGTGAACAGGGTGCCTGTATGCTTCCAGGTTCAACTGGTTGTATGGTATGTAGGATTTTGAATGCACTTTCCTGCATCTTTGTTTATATTAATAGCTATTTGTTTTTCTGGTTTTTAATGGTTTTAATTGTTTTGCCAAACTATGTGTGCTACCTAGAGTCACAAATGTGAAATGGGTGGCTACATAAATTCAATAAATAATAAAAATAAATTCAAAAGGCTGGGAATGACCTATACATTCCTTCATGGCATGAGGCCAGATTATTTAAGGGACCACCTCTTCCTAAAGATGTCTACCCATTCCATTTGGGTTGTCAGAAGACAACTGCTCTGAGTCCCCTTCATTAAAGAATGCCATCTGTTAATGATGGTCGTTTTAATTATTTTTTTTTTAACTTCAGCTACTAACTACATGTATGTTGTCATTACTGGTATATGCTTTAAACTCTTGTTGGCTGCACAGAATAGTGAATTTGAGATGAGTGGCCAAATAAATTGAAATTGCAAATAATAATTAAAAAATCAGCATATGTTTAATAAACTTCACTTTCAAATGTCTTAGCTGCTTAGCTGCTTCCAGTTAAACATCCCAACCCTTTTTTTCTCGCTTAATGTGTAATTGTGACATTTTGTTTTTATCTTGATACCAGACAAGGTTCTGAAACTCAGCAAAAAAATTAATCTTTACCTGTTGTTTGTGAGGAATCCCAAGGATGTGTACTTTCTGCTTCCATGACATTGGTGAACTCAGGTGATAAATCTTTTTGTCTGGTTTGAACTGGAGTCAACACAGAAGAAGAATCAGTAAGAGCTGAACTGCTGGGTAACTCACTCTGAGAAGCTGTGGATATTGACTCTGGATGGTAAGAACTACTGGTGTGCCCCAGAGTCTGTATTATCCTCTTCACACTTCTGTTAGTGTTCTCTGTGTAAAAGTTAGAAGCAATGCTCTCCATATCTGAGTTGTTCTGTTGCTGACCGTTCTGTTCTGAAATGCAATCGAAAATTAATTTTCTATTAAAATGAATAGAGGGCATGATAGCAGTATTACAGTATTTGAGGGGCTGCCACAAAGAAGAGGGGGTCAAATTATTCTCCAAAGCATCAGAGGGCAGGACAAGAAACAATGGTTGGAAACTAATCAAAGAGAAGAGAACCTGGAAACTTCCTAACAGTGGGGACAATTAATCAGTGATACACCTTGCCTACAGAAATCATGGGTGCTTCATCACTGGATGTTTTTAAGAAGAGTCTAGACAGTCACTTATCTAATGGTATAGGTGCTTGAGCAAGGGACTGGACTAGGAGACCTCCGAAGTCCTCTTCTCTTCTCTTCTCTTCTCTTCTCTTCTCTTCTCTTCTCTTCTCTTCTCCTCTCCTCTCCTCCCCTCCTCTCCCCTTCCCTTCTTTTCCCTTCTCTTCTATCTCTATCTCTATCCCTATCCTATTCTAATCCATACAGTTGCAAAGAACCCAAGCAAGTTTTTATTTATTTTCTGGAAAGCCCACGAAAATGCCACTCATTAAAATCCACATAAAGAAACAATTTAAGGTCTCAAAGTTATGTGATATACTGTATAATAAAAGCAAAAAGGGATAGAATACCTGTCCATACAAATATTACCTGTTCAGTACCTCATCTTACTGCCAACCTTTTTTTTAAGTTCTTTGGTATACTCTGCTCTAATGCACTGGGCCTGGTAAATTTATCTACATAGTGTGCTTTCATGCGAATGCAACATGCCATTTTAAGATTGGTGGAAGTGAAATTTCCACCATGGCTTAAAAGAATGGCTATCAGAATGATCACATTTGTCTTTTTCAAATGTATTGTAAGATTGCATGAATGCCAAACTGTAGAACAACAGAATAGCTTAGGAAATCTATCAATGTTTTAAAAAGTATGTATAAAAAAATAGAACATGGTTCTAATCTAACAATAGTTACTTTTGGATATGGTAAATTAGCCCCTATTGTTTTTATCTTAATTTCATTATACCAACAGTACTAGCAACAATTAAAGCTTTACATTTACATTATACAGTCTCTCTTTTTTTCAGAATAGCTTATTTTTAGTGAACAAGGTAAAAACATGTATATTTTAAGCCAATTTAAGATTAAAATGTGTCAACTTTTAAACACTTCTTTCATGATTACTATAATCATATTTATTGAGAAGAATTAGTGAATGGATAATTTTATTACAAACAACTATCAATATTATTAGTACAGTTCTCTGATCTATTACCATATTACAGGTGAAATTTTTTCTCTAACCTTATAAACAGGACTTTGTTTCCTTACTCTCAATTATTATAGTTTTTCAGAAGTTTTCCCAATAATCAGTGCCATCTCTTTCTAATTAAAAGTTGTAATAGGAAATCTAATGTATGCATTAGTATTATCTTTAATGCTTTACAGGATAATAACTCAGTCTGTCCCCATGCTTTAAACTTTGTCATACATATTATTCTGGACTACAACGAACTTCAAACTAGATTTTATTGTCCTGTTAAAGAAGATGCAATGATTTCATTCATCTTCATCTCCTAGTGACTTCAGTTTATTGCATGTTTTAAATAAACTGCTTGTTTTTAATCTGGTTTTCTTGTTTAATATCCACCCCAAATATTTTCATTTTATCTTTATCCCAGGTAGCCTTAGCAAGACTTGAAATCCAGAAGAAACAAGAGGATTTTCTTTATTTACCTGTAGGAGCCTGAGAAAATGTAAATGCTTCTTTAGTAACAACAAAAGTCCTGTGCAACAAATCCATTTGTTCAGTCTTTTCTGGTCTGGATGAAAGCCTTGAAGAGCTGGAAGTGTTAGCCGTGGTGAATGTTTGTGTTACATTCTTGGACTTCTCCTCATCTCTGACTAATACTTTTGAAACAGTCACACTATCCAAGTGAAAACTGGGTATTTTGCTCTCTGTGTTTGATCTGCTGTTCATCTGTTTAGTGCCTTCCATGACTGAAATATATCAATGAAAAGATGACATAAATCTCCAGGATGAATTAACATAATGCTTTTTCCCTAATGGATATTCATATATATTTGGTGGAAAATATTAGTTCTGTTGGGAATAGATGCTTTATTGTTTATAAAAAAGATCAATGAGAACTAAGACATAAAACTTATAATGATGACATTTAAATTTTCATTTACATAAGCTTCTCAGAATCAATTGATTATTGGAGCAGCATATAAACCTATGAAAAATATATAAACAAATAGATAAGGAATTATACATACATAAAGAAACCAATCCAATTCTATGTCCAGTTATTGTTACAATGTACCAAATATTTATTTGTAATTAAATCTCTCAGGGTTTTTTCCACATCTAATGGAACATACAATACATGTCTTTTCAAGAAAAATTATTCCAGATTTTAATATGTCATTTAATGTTTTGAGATTTTGCTTGTGTTAATTATATGATATAATCAATTTTATCATATATAAGACCAACTCAAATTATCTCTGATGAATATTAACTCGTGTTATATAATCTGTCTTAATTCCTTAAACTAAAATGGGGGCGGGGTAGAAAATTTATTCTATTTCTGATAATATTGAATTTAAAATTAGTAAGGTAGATAAATAGTGAGATTCAAGATATATGCATAGCACACAGGCTTAGTTAACTTATAGTGCTAACCCAGTTGCTTAATCATTTATTGAATAGACCAGAATGGGTTCAACAATACCCATAAAGGATTATTTAGTAAATCACATCAGCTGAGTTTATTCAAATCAATACAGGTAGTCCTTGACTCACAACAGTTCATTGAGTGACCATTCAAAGTTACAATGACACTGAAAAAAGTGATTTTTGATCATTTTTTTACAGTATGACCATTGCTGCATCTACATGGCCAGATGCTTGGCAACTGACTCATGCTTATGACCGTTGCAGTGTCCCTGTGATCACCTTTTTCAACCTTCTTGCAAACGAAGTCAATGGGGAAGCCAGTTTCACTTAACAATCGCGTCACTGATTCAACAATTGCAGTGATTCACTTAACAACTGTGGCAAGTAAGGTCATAAAATTTACCCAAACTCACTTAACAAACATCTTACTTAGCAACAGAAATTTTGGACTCAATTGGGGTCATAAATTGAGGACTACCTGTAAGGTCAAGCTAAAATTGAAACCTAGTATATCACTTTATGGCCATAATTAAACAACAGAACACAGAATTCAATATGGTGATGAAAAATTGACCATTACTGTAATTTGGATACTTTTAAAAGAGTAGTGAGAATTTAGGGACAGTAGATCTATTGATGGCTCCCCATCATGAATGCTATATATTACCTCTGGTATAAGTCTTGGGATGCCTCTCTATCTCAGTTGCCTTAGAACATGAGCAGAAAGGTGTTTTGCATTTCTCTCTAGTATGTGGGCTTTCCATGGTCATCCGATTGGTCACTGAGAAAGGATGAGAATATAGAATGTATAACACTTCTTGCATTTCATACACTTTTGATGGCAACATTTCCCACAACCTGGACACTTAGTTATTTTATTCAACATAGTGTAGTATAGATCTTCCATATCTTAACTGCAAACATCGAGAAGCTGTAAAACTCCCAACCCATGGGGCAGATGTGTCACATGCTGGCCACGGCCACACCCGATTTAGCGAAGGGGAAAAAAGTCCCAATAAGTCACATAATGCCACCCTGACGATGTGAGTTTGACACCCCTGCACTAGATGATGGTAATGAGGTCTAGAAAATGCTAACTGCATACTATCTGCATACTATCCGCTCTCTGTACTTCAACATACAGTTAAAATCTAAAATCATTTTTAGTATCCATTTTAATGAAAAAGTGCTTTTTCTACAAAAGTATTCATATCCATAGTTTCTCAAATAGTTCATGTGAATTTTGCTCTAAAATTTAAAGGTTGCTAATTTCAACAAATGGTTTTTCAATAAATGATATCATAAATAATGAACTTAACACTTATTGTAAAGGATATATTCAACCTGACTAAAAATTAGAAATATATTCCAAGGATTAGAAAAGTAAATATCTCTTTAAGATTGAAAGGAAAATACATAACCAATGGGCAGTTGCTAGTAACTATTCATTTTAATCTTAATTGCATGGGAAATAAAAACCATAAGCATAATTAAATTAAATTGTTTTTAAATTGTTTTGGGCATCTCTTATATATTTTATATAATAAAGTTGAAAAGGAAACATCAGCAACTGCTTGCATGAAATTCAGTTGTATCAGGTCTTTGCAGAGATTTGTTACACTTTTAAAATGTGTTGTTTTACAACAATGTTCTAGAATTGTTCATTATTTAGATTTTGGATTTCATCAAGAGAAAAGGTGTCATACAAATGAAACAGATTATTGTAATTATGAACATAATCATCATTCCTTTTTATTTCAATTTTATTTTGGAATGTAGTTCTTATTATTTCTCAGTATTACCTTCTCTGCATTAAGATAAAGCCAATGTTGGACATATCTAATTTTCTTAAGTGATTCCACCTATTATTAATATGAATTATTTGAATCCAATAAGATAAAAAGAAGATAATTTTGGTAGCCAAATTATCTTTAGTGCTGACATCACTCAATAAAGATGCAACCTTCTGCAACACCTTTACCCTTCCCCGGTATTTGAAGTGAAGATTTATTTAAAACAGTCATATATACATACTGCTGCTCTTCTTCCCAAAATAACTTGTCTCCCTAGTGATAACTTATTTTTTCCTTTTCTCTTTACTTTTTTCTATTCATCTAGCACATCTGGCTTTATCCCAACATGAATAAAAGACTACTCTGAAATCTTGATCAAATGCAAGATCCTTCTCCTCAGTGGTGGGATTAAAAATTTTTCACTACTGGTTTTGTAGCCACGCCTTCGTGAGCGTGGCAGGGGAAGGATACAGGGAAAATCTCCAGTCAGAGGTGGTATTTGCCGGTTCTCTGAACTACTCAAAATTTCCGCTACTAGTTCTCCAGAACTGGTGAGAACGTGCTGAACGCCACCTCTGCTTCTCCTTTACCTGTAGTTGCTGAAGGAGACTGAGAACGTCTATCTGTTACTTTACTTTCATCAGTGTCCTGTGTTGACAGATCCATTTGTTGAGAATCTGCAGGCACTATCATGTAAGAAGAATCACTGGGGTCTGAAGAGCCAGACATTTCAAGGCTAGAGAATGTGGATACAGAACGTGGATTTTGAGAACTTCTGCTCTCTCTGACAGTTCGAAGTATCTTCTCCCCATTGGTGGGCATTTCAAGGTTAGAGATTGTGGATACAGAATGTGGATTCTGAGAACCTCTGCTGTCTCTGAGAGTTCGTAGTATCTTCTCTCCATTGGTGGACATTTCAGGGTTAGAGACAGAAAATGTAGAATGTGGACCTTGAGAACTGCTGCTTAATCTGACAGTTTGTAATATCTTCTCCCTACTGGTGGATATTTCAAAGTCTGAGACAGCAGATGCAGAATGTGGACCTTGAGAACCGCTGATGTCTCTGAGAGTTTGAAGTATCTTTCCCCCATTGGTGGACATTTCAAGGTTTGAAAAAGCAGATGCAGAATGTGGACCTTGAGAACTGCTGATGTCTCTGAGAGTTTGAAGTATCTTTCCCTCATTGGTGGACATTTCAAGGTTTGAGACAGCAGATGCAGAATGTGGACCTTGAGAACTGCTGATGTCTCTGAGAGTTTGAAGTATCTTCCCTCCATTGGTGGACATTTCAAAGTTTGAGATAGCAGATGTGGAATGTGGACCTTGAGAACTGCTGAAGTCTCTTATAGTTTGAAATATCTTCTCCTCATTTCTGTTGGATATGTTCAGAATTGTCATATATTCCATATCAGGACTGGAAATATTTTTCTCTGTGTTGGAGCTTCTGTTTAACTGATGAGTATCTTTCATAAATGAAACATAGCAAAAAGAAATTAGACATGCAACCTACAAATTGGACAGGATCTCTCAAAGTGTGTTCATATAGTAATTATATTTCTGCAAATATAATAGAAGGCTAGTTAATTTCTCAGGCTTCTAATCTGACAAAAATTAGAAACATCTGGGAAAGAAGAAATGATTCAGAGTGTTAATAGAAAACTTCAACCTTGAAACAGGTGCAAGTAAAACATAGCTGTGAAATATCCCAAATGTAGTGGCATAGGAATGCAGAGAGAATGACAAGAAGACCCAAACATATTGTCCCTTGTCCATGTTGTAATTAATGTTAGAAAATTATAATTGGTCTACTTCAACACAATGATGCATCAAACACAAGTGAGATTAACTTCTGACTAAATCTCTGCATGTTACACATTTTAGGATTGTTTTGTTGAATTAAAGTTTCACATATTAATGAGTTGAGTTCAAAGCACACATAAATTAAGTTAAAATCAGGATATCAGGCAGAATAAGATCCTCAATCTGCTTCACACATCATGTTTGTTATGACTCAGTGTGATATGTGACATCACCCTAAGCATAAAATCATAGTGGTTTTTCTTTCTACATGTTAGGATAGTTAGCTTATCTGGAACAATTCCATGTGATCACTCAATGGCCCAAATGCTCAACCCAAATCTCCAAATCTCAAATGATTTCAATGATCTCTCTACAAATGTATCAATGTGTTTAATATTTTGTTTCATGAAGGCTGCAAACATCCAGCCAGCGTTCTAGTTTTGGGGGGAGAGGGCACCATGTTGAAGACTCCAGTATGACTGTTTATATTACTCGGTTTTCTTCTTTTAAATGCAGAAATTGAAATATTCAAGAAATCAACATAAAGAAAGCCAGTAGAAATTAATAAACCCACAGCAAAACGCCTTCAGGTTAGCTCTGCCCCACATGTCAGTGCCAAGCAGTGCTGGCAAAAACATTCTCATGGGGTGAACAAAGCTGGCATTGTTATTATAACTTGATCCATTTTAAGCTATAAAGTCCAGTCAGTGTGAGACTAATATGTTCTGCATTGTCTTAATGATCTCATTTAATGGGATGCAATACTCTAGCAGAAATTATTTGCTTGTTTGTGGATTTCATGTATGTTAAAAGAATCTATTTCTCTGAACTCAGCAAGCTGTGCACTCAGACTTTTATAGTGAAGGTTGCCAAGCTACAACTCTAAAAATGCGAGAGATGGATTTGAACTGTGTGGAGTAACTGCAAGCAGAAAAACCTTCAAAATAGTTCGTTGAAGGCCTCTTTAAGTCCTGACAGGGGAAAACAAATAAAAAAAAAGCAACTCTTCCATAGAAAAGAGCAGCTGTAGAAACACCAATTTAAAAAGATATGATGCTTGCCAAATTGTGTTACTTGGCAACCTTATTCCTGATAATTTCATGCTCCATTTTGAAAAGAACAAAAGAGACAGCAAGGAGAGCTACGGAAAGGGGGCAGATCTGAGGTATATTATATTAAATGTTGTTATTGTTGTTATTATTATTATTGTTATTATTCCCAGTGAAGATTTCTAGACCTAAGGCCTTACTTCCTAAATCAACAAAACGAAAGACAAAACAGTAGCCTATCCACATATGAAAAAAGATCATCAGTTTTGCACTTTAAAAGTATTTCATTTTGACATCTAGATTGAGAAAGTATTAATATTTTCCAGCAATTATTGAGACAAAGATTGGGTTTTTTGTTTACCTGATAATTATAGATTTTCCCCAGTTTAGTTTACTCACTTTATATTCCATCCTACCCAGTCCATTTTATATCGATTGAAGTTCAAGAAAACTGTCTTAAAAGAAATACTGTAGGTTTGCATCAAGAAGATTGTAGAAACTAGTTTTGATCTAAACCAGACATTGGTAAGTATGACCATAGTTGACCAACCCAGGATTGATGGCAACTGGCACAGTAACGGCAACAGTGAAAAATGTTTCACACCACCAATTGCAGTTTGGAAATCTGCAACATGGAGGATTAAGGAGCATTTTAGACTGTGCGTTTACTCTTGAAGAGGAAATGCAGACTAAACTAGCACATCTCTGATTGCCTAGTGAACAATAACACATTTGACTTAATTTGATATAATGATCCAGATTTAATGTCACCCTGTTCACTTTCATCCAATCCATCACAGGTAGTCCTAGACTTACAACAGTCCATTTAGTGACCGTTCAAAGTTACAACAGCATTGAAAAAAGCGCCAACTCAGAAAGCTCAAACTGCCCAAGGAGCTGCTGATCCAGTTCTACAGAGGAATTATTGACTCTATCATCTGCACCTCTATAACTGCCTGGTTTGGTTCTGCAACCCAACAGGACAGACACAGACTTCAGAGCATAATTAGGACTTCAGAAAAAACAATTACTACCCATCTGCCTTCAATCGAGGACCTGTATACTCCACAAGTCAAAAAGAGGGCTGTGAAAATATTTACAGACCCCTCACATCCCGGACATAAACTGTTTCAACTCCTTCCCTCAAAACGACACTATAGAGCACTGCACACCAGAACAACTAGACACAAGAACAGTTTTTTCCCGAATGCCATCACTCTGCTAAACAAATAATTCCCTCAACACTGTTCAACTATTACAAAGTCTGCACTACTATTACTGCTAATTTTCTCATCATTCCTTATCACCCATCCCCTCCCAGTTGTGATTGTAGGACTGTAACTTTGTTGCTTGTATCCTCACGATTTATATTGACTGTTTCCTCGTATGATTTGATTGCTTATTGTGTCCTATGACTATCATTAAGTGTTGTACGTTATGATTCTTGATTCTTAATGAATGTATCTTTTCTTTTATGTATACTGAGAGTATTTACACCAAGACAAATTCCTTGTGTGTCCAATCACACTTGGCCAATAAAGTATTCTATTCTATTCTGTTCTATTCTATTCTATTACCATTTTTCACTATTATGACCTTTGTACACCATCACCATGATCATGTAATCAAAATTCAGATGTTTGGCAACTGGTTCACACTTATGACCATTGCTGTGTCCCAGGGTTATCTGACCTCCTTTTTGCAACCTTCTGACAAGCAAAGACAATTCACTTAACAACCGGGTTACTAACTTATCAACTGCAATGATTCACCTAACAACTGTTGCAAAGAAAAGTCGTAAAATAGGGCAAAACTCACTTAACAAATATCTCCCATAACCACAGAAATTTTGGGGTCAATGTTGGTCATAACTCAAGCACTGTACCAAATTGGAGCTATGTTCTAGAGCAGAATTTTGACAAGTACCCAGCCCTATTCTTTGCAGTCTTTTTTAAATTATGCCGTCAATTATAGGTGGTAGTCTACCATTGTTTTAAGGCAGATAACCCAAAGAAACCTTTATATGAATTCTAGAAAAACAGCTTTAGAAAAAGGGAGGGCGGGAATGTAAACTCTTACTCCAAAATAGGTGTCGCACTTCCATCCACTTGCATCCATATTGCTATTCTTGCAATCCAAGATTGCTATGAAATATAAAATGCAAACTCAAGGCCACCAAAAGTTTTCCCACCCTGCTGTATTCCCTGCTTTTTCTGATAGTAAGGAATAGAAAATATAGAAAGATACATACTGGTTTGTGGAGAAGTATAAGGCCAAGTAAGCACAATCCTTGTTAAAGAATCAGGCTGTTTGGCATTTGATGTCCTACTTTGGGGTATTGGAAATGTTACATGAGATGACCATTGGATTTGACCAGAAGATGTAGCAAGTTCTTTTTGAGTAGCTGGCCCTTTTCCATTGAAGTTCTCTTTAAGAAAGTGGGAAGTCCTTTCTGAACTCTGACTGAGTGTTGCTGAACTGCCCATGTCTGGAATATGGAAACTGGACATTGTGCTGTCTTCATCCCAGGTATTAGCTGTATGGTAGTTGCTTCCAATGGCTGAAATAAGAAACAGGGCTGTTTCATTATGTCCTTCTTCGTTGGTTTATGATTTAAATTTCTAGAGCTGGCCACTTACCAGTTACTCTGAGTGGCTAACAAAGAACTTTTTTTTTTTTACTTTTGAGTGCCATCCAGAGTCCACTGGAATTTGATTGCCAATAAATTTAAACAAATAAATAATAATTTTTGAAATGAACAATGCATTGAAATCTGTAATAAAAGACAGTTATACCGAGGAAATAAAATCTTTTAAATGTAAATATAATAACAGTAGTAGTACAGTAACAGCATACAGCACGCTTTTCTATTTTATTTGTGTTTTTTTAATGCAAAGCATTAAGCAGAAAAACATTAATAAACTTTAATTCTGGGTAAGTTGAAACATGTTTCAGGATGGGATGAGGAGAAACAGACTATTTTTATTCCAATATTTTTCTTATTAAAACATGCATGACTCTGCTTCTCACCATCATGTCTCCACTCAGAAATGAAGCCTCTATCTTATGATTATGGCATCAAAATCAATTTTCTATACGAAGCAACATTTTGTAAGTTTTTATGCATATGCCTAGAGCAGGGGTATCCAACCTTGACAACTTTAAGACTTGTGGACTTCAGTTCCCAGAATTGATGGCTGGCTGAAGAATTCTGGGAGTTGAAGTCTGCAACTCTTCAAAGTTGCCAAGTTTGGCGGCCCCTGGCCTACGGTATAAGAGCCTAAACATAAAGGGTACAAGAATGGAGATCTCATCTATTCCTTCACATTTGGGATTCAGGAGAACATTTAAGTCCTGATTATTACATTAAATGCAAGGAGGGGGATATGCTGTAACTGGATATTTGAATTTGGTAACACAAATGTTTTTGATTGATTGATTTATATTTTGTATTTGATTTATTTTGTGGATGGAACTTTATTTTTTTTGGGGGGGATTCTGATAATTCAGTACCATGTACCATCTAGCATCATGGCATACAAATAAATAAATAAATAATGTTGTGCTATGTTTAATAATTAGCCATTTTATTTTTAAAAAGTGTGTTCCGTTATGGTATCCATATTATGAAAATACCCACAAACACATTTTCAAAACTAATGGTTGCCTAATCATGCAATATATTATATTGTTTCAGTGTCTTTCCCCCAACTCACCTGAATGTTTTTCTTCCAAAAATGGAAAATTTGCTGTCTCGGGAAAATGCTTCCTCGACGTCACTGATTCAGATTCGGCAATACCTGCCATATTTCGTGAAGCACTTGCTCGCTTGGTTTGTATTATTTGAGATAACTGTGGTGTCATATTCACAGATCTGATTATTTTGGTGTAAGATGTGGTACTTCCTGTTGCAGCTACAGATGCTGAAGCTAAGTTGGTCCACAACGTCCTTACTTTATTATTTCCAGATGTACTGGTTGCATCTAGACTTCGTATATAGGAAGTGGAAATCTTTGCTTCAGTGTTTGGACTTTCTACATCCTTTTGTCTGGTCATAATGGCTAAAGATGAAATGAAGAAAAAGAGAACAGAAACAAGGGGTGAGGTGAAATCTAATGACTCTAAGCAAGTATGTTTATTGATGGATGGCAGACATTTGCATTTGAATCTTAATATATGACTGTGCCAAAGGAAATTTGGTGGAAAAATTTGGATGGAAACTTATCAAAGATGGATGGAAACTAATCAAGGAAAGAAGCAACCTGGAATTAAGGAGAAACTTTCTAACAATGAGGACAATTAACCAGTGGAACAGCTTGCCTTCAGAAGTTGTGGGTGCTTCATCACTGAAGGATTTTAAGAAAAGATTGATTAGACACTTGCCTGAAATTGTATATAGAATTTCTTCCTTGAACACGGCATTGAACTATAAGACTTCTATTCTGATTGATATAAGTTTGAGTGTATGCCTGTGTATATAGGACTAAGTATGGATGATAGGTTGCATATATGCTCATGAATGGTAAAAAGTAAGATCCATGTTGGTCGTCTGCATGTTGGTGGTATAGGATCTACTAAGTTCCATCTTATGCCTTTGCTGCCTTAGCCCTTGGAGTGTGAAATTCAGTGTACAAATGTCCCCGGTTCATGGAAACAGTTTCTGAAGCTCACTTAGGTAGCAGACTGATATTCATGGACTTTCTTGGACTTTCTTTTCCTGGGTCTGCTCCTGCCACTATGATCTCCTAAATCTTGACCTTGGTTATGCTCGAGCGCCTTCTTATTACCCTGTTTTTCTCCATGTTCTGGTTCTTTTGCAGCTGATTGCAGACTGAACTACTAAGCCCCTTAAACCAGATTATATGAACAATAGAAATGATTGTAAGTTCCTGTTTGTTTCATATTTCTCATTTCTAGAACATCCATAGGATTAAACGAACAGAACATACTGGGCTTTAATTAAGTTATGTTTTTTTTTCATAACATACCAGCATCTGTGGTTTTTTTTTCAAATAAACACATATCCCAACATCAACAGACCCTTTGTTTTTATATTTCCGCATTCTGTGAGAACCCTAATATTCATGAATGACAGGACTTTGGAATTTATCTTGGTTTTCTAATATCACACATACACACACACACGCACATACACACACATTTAACTATTTAACTATTTTCCCCATCCATACAATAGGGTGGTTAAAGAGCATTTGAGGGTAGTCACTAGAAATGGGCATTAATGAGAATTAAAGGTTATCTGTATGGAAAACTGTTTTGACTTCAAACACAGCAGCAGGAAGATGTGCATCCAAGCAACATATTCTCAGAGTCACAAATGTAAAACTCTGGGAATATGTTGCCTGAATGTGTGTCTTCCTGCCTCGCCCTTTGAAGTCAAGGTAGTTTTCCATCTGGCCAACTTAGTATCATGGATTTCCCTCGCAAGATGAAAATCAGCCTTTCAGAAGGGGAGGGACACACAAAACGGCTTTGCTTCTCAAAGTCGACATTCTGCAAAAATGATAAAATAGTTTTATTCCACTGCATGCTTAGGCCTTAAATTAAATAAGTTTAGTTTTAAAAGCACCTATCAATAGCTGGGATGGTATTATATTTAGTTTCTTAGAGCTTTTTGTCTTTGTTGTAGCCAACCCAGAATCCTAGTACTACTAGCACTGATGACGTTATCTAGTTGGGGTAATGAAATGTCTTCAAGAAAACAATCAAGCTCAGAGAGAGCAACAAGGACCCCTCATTTCAACCCTGAGAACAAATATTCTCCTTTACTCAACCTGGAATCCATTGGGATTTGGGTGAGTTATAAATGTTATTAAATAAATAATTAAAAAATAAAACATGTCCCCACTTAACAAACACTAGTTGGGATCAACAAACACTAGTTGAACACTCAGCAATTTGCCTGATACCTGAACCCAGAGCTCAATATCTGATGTGCAGAGAAAGCCACTGATCTTATCTGCACTTAAGCAGAATAAAGTAGCTATATGAGCACATGCAATGACAAAACACACACACCTTTCTCCCTTTGTTTTCAGAAAGAACCTTGATCTCAGTCTGCCTACTGGCAACATCCACAATGCCTTGTCCCTTTGGCACAGTCGAAAGTAACAGCATTACAACTACAATTTTTTGTTTTTACCCAACAGTATGTACAAGCCAAAGAGAGTCGGAAGTTGGAGCCTTTTTTTTTCTCCTCCTATTACACTATACCCCCTCTTTTTCCTTTCCTCTCTTCTTACTTTTCCATGTTTTTTTTCTTTGTATTTTATACTTCGATAAACTAATAAAAAAAAGTTAAAACAGAATGCCTTGTCCCGGCAAGTCTTAACAGTATGGTTTCATTCATTTCATTTCATCAATTACATCTAAGTGGTTCTTATGCCATTCTGGTAGAGAGCACATCTAATTCAGTATTTGGTAAGGCTCCAGAATGCTAATGATATTATATACACCAGCAAATCTATGTATCTGTCATTTTGTAATGTAAAACATTACATTTCACAAAAAAGAGAAGGATAAAGCTGAGGAAGTCTCCATTTTTCCAGAAGTATAAAAACAACCTGGGGTAAGAGGTATCAAAGAAAGGAAGTCCCAATCATCATCACCAACACCCAGTGAAGATGGTACGTGCTCAATAGCCACATAATGCTGATTAACAGCTGTGTAAGAATGGTAGGGTTTTTAAAAAAAGGATACGAAATGGAGTCTCCTTAAAAAAGGGCATGGCTGATTGACAAGAATCCTGAACAGAAGCATTCCGTAGGACAGTATTTTGCTGCAAGGTCCAATTTGGTTTGCAAATGTATTTCAGATTTATATATACGTGTTTTATATGCATCTCTCTCTTTCCAAGCATAAGAACTGTAACCTATACAACTCCATATTCTCCCACAAATATTAGTTTTTCTTATCTTGGGATTACTGACTTTTATGTGTGCAGCTAAGCTAATGGGAAAGTTGCAAGATTCAGCATTGGCCAATCATTTTGGAAATTTGCAAAAGCAAATTCCACATGAGTTTAATGATGCTTATGCTCAAGTTAGTGCTGGGAGATTTTAGCCTTAATTCAGGGATATTCAACTCACAGGTTACATTTCCTCCCTGATAGTGCCACTTTGATCAGAAAAGAGATACGTGGCCCACCATATAAGATCGGGAAGCTGAAACTGGAGAATGTGCTGCGGTGGCAAAACTGAAAGTACATATTCTAGAAGTTTAACCAAATTCAAGCAGGAAGGGCTGCTGTTGTATACAATTATCATAGAGCAGGGCAGATTTAGACATCTGGAATATGGTCTTTTAGGATTTAAATAGAAACCAACAACAATTACTGTTTGATGCAAAGTTTAAATGTTTAAACTGTGGCTAGTGGTTGGGAATACAAATGAAAGGGAGGATAGATCCCTAGAATGCAATTTATTTTCTCTTTTTTATGTTTTTTAAAAGGTAAATGTAGTAGGGTTTTTTGTTTTTTGCTTTATCTTGCTTTTTCCTACTTTCTGTATGTCAATATTTTAACAATAAAACATAGGGATTATTTAAAGACAAAGAAGAAGCAATTGCCACTCTGTGGACTTCCAAGCCCTTCGCTGAGCATGCCACCAACAACTCTGCAAAACAACATTTCTTCTCCTCTACTGGCATGCTAGTAAAGTAGATATTCCAAGAGTAGAAAAATCCACTCGTGACATCAAGCTTAATTCTAAATCAGGACTCTTCAACATTATTTCAGAAAGGTCAGCTACAAAAAACGGTTCAAGCCTGATCTCCTACTTAACGCTCATAGAGAAATAAATAGACTCACACTTCAGATCCTGTTCCTTGTTAATCTGTTGGAAAAGCTCAAATTAACTTTAATAAGCAACATTTCCCAGAGTGGGATTACTGAATGGAGGCAATGGAATGCAGCAGTTGTTAAACAGAAACATCACAAATATTTGAAGAATGTTCAATCCCACTTTTTTTAAAAAAGTGGCTTACTTTTTTTTTTAACCACATAGATGCAAGTATCTCATTATGAGTAAACTGCTCTTTAGTTTTGCAAACCTAGGAGCATCATTTTCAAACGCCCTTCTGGCCTCTGTGGACCTTTATCACCTGTCTGCCTTTTCTGCAAACCATAAAAATATTTTCTTATTCTTTTTATTTTTATGTATTACTCCTATTTACAGATCATCCTTGCTGCAAAGTTTCTTGCATGTTGCTTTCTGATATATAACAATATTGCTGAGTTTCTCTGTTTTTGTTTTGATCATGTACACTGCTGAGTTACCCTAGAGTTTTCGAAGATAAATAATAAATTTGTTACATGAAGTGTTTCTATTACTGTTAGAATATTGTCTTTTTTAAACAAATTGTTACTAAGACCAAAACATAAAACAGGTTTTTATTAGAATAAAATATGAAATTCAATATGGAACAAGGTATTAGGAAAGACAATCCATAAATAACTGCATATGTAGTCACAATCTTCAAAGTTTGTATATGGTACCGTAATTAACTTCAGCACCTATCCTTTAAAAATGAGTTAAGAATTTAAGGTCAACATAGAAACCAAATTGAGCAAGATTCCTTATGAGTTTTTTTTAAGAGTGTAGGAGGGCTTATGGAAGAGCAAGAACCATTTCCATATCTTTGTCCTTTCATAACAACTTTTCCATTCTAGAAAAAAAATAAAAGCAAAACTGTTATGATACCATTATACATTTTTGCATGTAGCAACTCATTTGGCCAAAAGGTAGAATTATATGGTCAAAGAACGAAAGCATCAATCTTCAAGCCATCTATTATTTTACAGAGTTACATAAACACAAGGAGGGCACAAGTTTTTGGTGAGCACCAATGATTAAATATTCAAGATGCATTTAAAATATTTTTATTTAAAAAATATTTTTAAATACATCTTAAGAAATCAAATTAATACTAAAGAGATCAAATTAATATGAAATAAACAAAACAACCCAAGCTGGAATAATAATTTTCACAAGCTTAACTTCAGCCAAAAAAGTAGGTGAAACCAGAACATATTCCTAGAAGATTCATGTTCTGAGAAAATCTGCAGAGGAGAGAAGTGTCATTAACAAAGGGCTTCGGAAGAGCTGTTTATTCCATATAAAGGAACAACTTGAAACAATTATCCTTATGTACTCTCTATTTTTGCACGTTAGTATCAGTGGAAGACAATTGCAAATGTCTACTGAAGAGTATTAGTGGGACATGGTTGGTGGGTATCTTGGTACTGAGAACTAAGAAACCCCATGTGATGTTTTACCTTTAAAATACAAAAGGATTTATCTGAATCCTTTTATGTAGCCAGTTTCTCACTTAAATTACCACACGGATATCCACTATTTGATCACAAAATAGAACTTAAGAAAATAGAAAAGCTGTGTGGGGTGTATTTTATATCTCAGATGTGTGTTATGCTTGCTATTGAGAGAACATGTGTGGCAGACACCATTACAATGGCAAGTTTTATCATCTGGATCCTCACAAGGTATCCACACAAGCTGGTGTTATATCTATAGCCCTCAAGAAACTCAGAAATGATATACTCTTTCAAAAATCCAAAAGGCTCTTCACATTTTATAGTCAAAAGATACATATTTAATTCTTAATATGTAATATATATTTAGACTGGCAACTGCTTCGTGACCTGGAACATGAAAAAGCATGCCCCGCAGCTGAGCCTCAAACTCTTAGGCCTTAAAAATATCTATCGAAAGAGATAGATGTCTGCCATGTTAGATAAAAATTAAGAAATATTGACACCTCATTTCCAACAGGAAGATACCTTTAAGTAATGAGAAGGCACATTACTCAACCTGTCAGAGAATCACTGAATTGTAAAGAGCTATTCGCCTGCTGAAGCTGGCATTTTTTTTTTTTCATTGCAAGAATCCAAATTAAAGTGTTCCAGGCAAGTTAGATGGCTTTCCGGTCTCTATTCGAATACATTGAGGGCTGTTGCATTTGTTCTTTCGCTTTTTAAAAATCCATTTCATTTCTATCCCACGGTTTCTATCCCAGAGGATCATGAATTACAATGGAACAGTAGCGCAGTTCTTGTTAGTCTTAAATAAAATCTATACAATGACCAAAAATAAAACCAGGAAGCCTAACTACATTATCAAATTTAGCTATTAGTTACAGGCATTTCCTCTGCCCCGCCTTCCTACCTTCTCAGCCCCATGCGATCAATGCAAATACCTTTTAAGTGCTCTCCCCATCTTTAGAAGAGGAGACTTCAGGGGTGGGGGGGGGGGTAGAGCAGGAAAGGAGGAGGGCTTGGAGAAGTCACTTTCCACTTTCCCCATTGAACAGACTTCTCCGCCCTTTTAGATTCTGAAAAAGAGGGTGTGTCGGTTTTGCTGCAAAATTGTTGCCCGCATCTTTGAACTGGATCCTTTGAAAAGAATCCTTTTAATGTTGTAAGCCGCCCACAGTCTCCTCGCATTGAGATGGGCAGCAAACAAATTTAATAAATAAATACTTTCTCGGTGAACTGGCATCCTTTAGAACAAACATTTGAGCTGTTCTTTGTGTCACTAAAATAAATCTGGTTGGATGAAAAGCTTTGTCCCAACCTGGGAAGAAAAGAAAAAAAAAAAAATCTCACGAGAAAAACAATTAAAACCTGAACGCTGCCCAGAGCATTTGCAATCTGGAAAATCAATCCCAGTGCTCAGCCCTTGAGAGACCCAGTCCCAGAGGGAAATCTCAACTCCCTCATTCCTGGAGTCTGTTCAGGAAGTCTTTAGGAGTAAGATTGAGGCTGAGAAAGAAGAATAACAAAAAGGCTCAGCCTATCCTGCCTCACTGGTGAGGGCACAGTCAGCTGGCTCCTTTATCAGCTACTAGGGAAGCGTCTCTGGGCTGTGTTTTTCAAACATTGCTGCGGATGTAATGATTATGGGTGGAGGCTGTTTGGGAGCCAAGGGAGTTTATCCGAACCAAAACCTCAGTCCTAAATCTGGACTGTTTCAGTTTCCTTCCTTGTTCTTTCCCTGAAAAAAGCAGCTCTGAGAAGAGAGGAAAAAGATCCCTTCAGAACAGAAAAGCAATTCTATAGGCCTGTTAACATGTGGCTAATAATCCACTGTATTCATTAGCAACCAGGAAATAGAAGTAACCCCCCTCCCTTTTGGGGGGGGGGCAAACCGGCAACATGTTCAGCTGGGCAAAACCCAATTATAAGACAGACAGGCAATATACAAGTATTTTTATTTGCATGTAAGCTTCCCAATGTGGTCTCATGTCACACATCTGGCTTGAACCCTTACAACCACAGCATAGTTATTTTGTAGTAGTTGCCAAACTAGAACAAAGCCCAAGGTTTGAAATCCCCCAAATGTAATTAGTTGGACATCTGGGAGGTGGAGGAATATTAGATAGGCTAGGATGGTGAGCGTTTCTTCAAAGAGTCATCAGGGGTCAACCCAACTCAATAATACCTTCCATTGAAAAAGTCCCCCCAGCCTCACCCTCAGGCCATGCATTGGATCACGGCCAAGCTAACAGGCACATATATAGCCACGTGCCTGCTGCCATTTTCATAAGTCATGGTAACCATCGCCAGAGCAACTTTCTTGATCATGGTCTCCTGAACTAAAGGCACAAGGTTGCGGGTAGCACTCCTGGCATTTTTGTGTGGGCAACACTGCATCACTTAGATTAAGGGTAGTTGCAGATCCGTAACGTACTTCCTGAATGACATTCATCTATAGCGTGATATGACTTTCCTAGGAAGGCCATTCCATATCTGATCCATATTGTCTTCTACAGTAGAAAAACCAGCAATGCAAAACACGCAAAAGCTAGACAGACTCACGCAAGTCACAACTATGAGATGGTCTAAAAGCTAAATATTGATTACTGTTGAAAGGAAAAGAGAGCAGCTCCTTAATCAGTTTACCAACTATGTCTTAAAAGAATGAATGAAGAGTTGCTACATGACAAGTACATTATTAAAGGACCTGGTTTATCTTCCATAGTTTCTGCTCACATTCTAGTAGAGTGTGCATGTTCTCCACTATTAAGCAGTACCATCTGCTAGACCTTGAAGGTAAACTTTCTCTTGTCAAAGCACTTTGCCCCTCAGAACAATGCTCTCTCTCATGCACCCCAGATTCTTCCCCCAAGGACCTAGAACGGAGAAGGGGTTTGATAGTGTGATTGTTTATTTGCTTTTTGGATATTTGAGATTTCCATTTGTGTTATCTGCATTTTGTTGGTATTTTTATTATGCACTGCCTCCCCCAAGTCTTTGTAAAATTTGGCAACTTTATAAACGTAATTGTCATTATTGTCACATAAATGAATACTGTGTCACAAACTGGAGGTTGACTCCAGTGACTTGTGCCTTGTTCAAGGACCTAAAAGTCATGAAGGTACTACCACAAAATGTATGCTGTTCCAACAAAGAAAATCTTTTGCAAAAATTTGTAGTGATGAGTCCAGGAAATTCAAAATTTCTAAGTATTTGGTGAATCCTTTTGCTATTGCCTCAAGAATTCCAATTACGATTGATATAACAACTGATTTTTTTTTACCTCCATAATCTTTCCACCTTGGTTTATAAATCACAATATTTTGTTGCTTTATCCAGTCACTTTTTGAATATCCCCAACTGAATAAATTAAAAACTGCCATGGTAGTCAATCTTTCACTGCTTCTTTGCAGCTTTCATTTGGTTTTAAAAGGATAGAGAGGTATTATGCTCTCACCTGAATCAATGCCTTCTTTCTTTGTTCCATACCAATCTCACAATCATCCAAGCCAGTCATGAATTTAGCTGTGCTTTTAACTCTTTTGTAAATAATTAAGAAGTGAAAAAGAGTCAAATTTTCTTGCAATCTGGGGAAAGGGCTTAATTTTGCCTCTCCTCATGGTCCCTACTGAAATCTTCCCCCACACATCTGCTGTTCCTACAGAGAGAAACACCAGTTCAAACTTTCTTGCCTTGCTATCAAAAATCCCATTTAAACAATTGCAGTGTTAACTTTATAATATGGGATATAAGACATAAGGGATGAATGTTGAGCGGGTGATACAAGCTATATTTTTCAAACCAGTGCTTTCAAGATAATTTGATCAGGAATTCTCTGGTCTCTCCAAATTCCCAGTTTGCCTGACAATCCTGAGAGTGGGAGTTGCAAGCCCTTATACAGTATATCATATCTGGACAGACCAAAGTTAGCAGTGAAGGCTATCTGAAAATAAAGGGGGAAAATACTCATGTTGGTAAATATAGTTTCACTCATTTGTTCGAAGTCTTACCCACTGATTTATCTCTTTTTGGAAGTTTTCTGTAAACCTTTTCCTTCCTGGGGAAAAAAAAGAGAGTACTGGTAATTTGGGCTAGAGAGAGAGAGGGAGGGAGAGAGAGGGGGAGGGAGAGGGAGAGGGAGAGAGAGAGGGAGAGGGAGAGAGAGCCAGGGCTGATGTGGGTGTGGCTGGGTGGAAATGGCTCTTAAAAGGGAGAGACCCTATTTTGTCCCAGCCTCAATTCCTGCTCTCTCTTGATGGCAGCCTGGTTGGAGTCTGTCAGACGGCTTGGAGAGGAAGTCAGAGTCCGCTGGTGCAGAGTTGCTAGGTCACTGGAACAATAAAAAAAGGCAAGAAAAGAAAACATCCTGGCTGCGACACAGACCAGCCGAAAGTATAACTCTTTGTGTGTGTGCATGCATGTGCATGTCTATGTGTGTGTGTGCAGGCAGAGAGTGCAAATAAGTTGGTGCTTTGATGGGTGCTTCATCACTGGAGGATTTAAGAAAAGACTGGACAGTCATTTGTCTCAAATGGTATAGGGCAGGAGTGTCAAACTCAAGGCTCAGGGGACTAATCCAGCCCGTACGGTGCTTAGATCTGGCCCACGGGGCCACCCTAGAAACAAAAAGACCAGCCTGTGGTACCTCTGCCAGCCAAAATGGAGCTCGGGAGGCCTGTATGCAGCCCTCCCAGGCTCCATTTTTGGCTGCGACGGCCTCTTGCCAGCAAAAATGGAGCTCGGGGAGTGTGCCCCCTTGAGCTCTGTTTTCTCTGGCAGAAGGCGGTAGGAGCTGTTACAACTGAAAATGGAGCGTGGGAGCCCATTTTCACTGGCAGAGACCTTGGGCCACCACAGACACCCCTAACACGAGTGATGTCGAACTGGCCACACCAACCCTCGCCATGCCCACCCCAGCACATGAGGTCAAACACAACCCTGATGCAGCCCTCAATGAAATCAAGTTTGACAAACCTGGTATAGTGTTCCCCTCTTGAGCAGGGGGCTAGACCAGAAGTCCCCTCCCCAAGTTCCCTTCCAGCTCTATTCTGATTGATTTGAGGTTAAAAATCAATATAGTTCTCTGGATGTGCAGGGAACAGATTGACTGGAATGAGAAATACTTTCAGGCCTGAGTGACTAGATCACTGATGCCCAGTGATCTTGCAAGGCTAACTTGTACTGGGATAACAATAAAGGAATATAGCAGAGGTGCTATTCAGTTCTGGAGAACCACTAGTGGAAATTTTGAGTAATTTAAACAACTGGTAAATACCATCTCTGGTTGGCCCCACCCCCATCTATTCTCTGCCTCCCAAGTCCCAGCTGATCGGCTGGGTCTTCTTTTGTTGCCCTGCACAGGAGAACAGAGCTGGAAATCAGGTTAATGGGGTGGGGAGGGAATGGAAATTTTGCAGTATCCTTCCCCTGCCACGCCCACCAAGCCACGCCCACAGAACCGGTAGTAAAAAAATGTGAATCCCACCACTGGAATACAGGTAGACTTCAATTTACAACTGTTCATTTAGGCTTTGTTCAAAATTGCAACGGCATTGAAAAAAAGTGACTTAGGACCATTTTTCACACTTATGACCATTGCAGCATTCCCATGGTCACATGATTTACATTCGAATGCTTGACACCTGTTTCATATTTGTGATGGTTGCAGTTCCCGAGGTTATGTGATCATTTTGGGTGACTTTCTGACAAGCAAAATCAATGGGGATGACAGATTCACTTAGCAATCGTGTTACTAATTTAACAACACTTAAGAAATGTGGCAAGGAAAGTCATAAAATGGGGCAAAACTCACTTAACTAATTTCTCACTAAGCAACAGAAATTCTGGATTCAATTGTGGTTGTAAGTCGAGGACTATCTGTACACATCTGTCTAACATGTTCTTTGCCATGAGGAGATGCCTTTCAGAGCAGATGGGCTCTGTTAAATGATTTTCCATAGATGAAGATTTCCTCTATCATCCAAATTCCAATCATATCATACTATGCTGAGCCTGAGAGTCTGCTCAGGAAATGTCTACATTCTCATAATCTTTGATTGGCAGGAAAACTGTCATTAAACAGGAACAGATCTGAACAATAACAGGGAGCAAACTCTTGCGAGAGGCTCC
Organism: Bungarus multicinctus; assembly: GCA_023653725.1. NCBI lineage: Eukaryota > Metazoa > Chordata > Lepidosauria > Squamata > Elapidae > Bungarus > Bungarus multicinctus. The sequence goes on along the minus strand of CM042838.1, from coordinate 43,288,910 downwards.
AGGATCAACCAGATGGCATGCTAAGCTATTCCAAAATTAGATATTTCAGGGCTCGCATTTGGCATGACAAGAGATTCCTGATTTTGATCAAAGATCTCTGTGTTACCATACTTGGTGAGAGTGAGATCCTCATTTAAATAGGAACTGAGAAAACTGAGGTATTCCTATTCAGGGTCTTGAGTAATCATACCATTGTCCAGAATACTTCGTTTTCTTTCCAGTGGTGGGATTCAAATTTTTTTTACTACGAGTTCTGTGGGCATGGCTTGGTGGGCGTGGCAGGGAAAGGATATTGCAAAATCTCCATTCCCTCCCCACTCCAGGGGAAGGCTACTGCAAAATCCCATTCCTTCCCCGTCCCACTAACCTGCTTTCCAGCTCTGTTCTCCTGTGCAGGACAACAAAAGAAGACCCAGCCGATCAGGGACTCGGGTGGCAGAAAATAGATGAGGGCGGGGCCAGTCAGAGGTGGTATTTACCAATTTTCTGAACTACTCAAAATTTCCGCTACCGGTTCTCCAGAACTGGTCAGAACCTGCTGAATCCCACCTCTATTTCTTTCCCTTCCCAGCCTCACTATCTCCTCCCTTCCAGAGAATTTTACAATAAGAAAATGAAATACAGATTATAAAGCATACAAATACATTTCAAACTAGGGAAACGAATGTCTCCCCTCACTGACAATATGGTAACGAAGTTTGATTGCCAAGCCGGTCCAAGGAGGCTTGTGCAGAAAGCAATTCAAAAGCATCTGCTTATCTCTCTCCTTGAACTCATCCTCTTTCTCCAGTGGTGGACCCCAGTAGACTTTGTGGGCAATTGGTTTCCCCACTGGAAGGAACCCTTGCCTCACACTGCCAACAGAGTCTTCAGCCTTGACTGCCACAGCAGGGCCTGCAAGGAGAATGATGGCTTGTCAAAGGAGCCATCCTAGCAAGGAGGAAATGGGAAAGCGTTCTGTTTGTTTTTTTTAGTGCTTGTTAGGAAGGCCTGGGCATGTAAAGCATTGGTTTGTATTTTAATTCTTTTCTTTTTCTTGTCATGGAACTGGGAAATAAGTTGAACTTGGTTATCTTGGAGGATGAGAGTCAGTGGCAATACTGAAAGGGATTTTACAATGATTTCCATTTCTTATAATCTAAAAAGAACATATTTTGCAGGATCCAATCTGAGTCGGTCACTGGGACTCGAGGTTTATTCTGCCAAGCCTTTGGGCTCCTCCAGGAGCCCGTCATCAGGGAACCACATCTCTCGTCTACTCTACTCTCCCTCTCTTGAGAGAAGTTCCCTGATGACAGGCTCCAGCCTGAAAGCTTGGAAGAACAAACCTTTAGTCCAGTAGTGGATCTCAAATTGTTTTGGTTCAGTGGGCGTGGCTTGGTGGGTGCGCTTTGCAGAAGATTTCCTACTGATCTTCTCCTGCAATCCTGCACTCTCCCTTGTGTTCAAAAACTGACACACGGCAAATCCGCCGGCAAAAGCAGGAAATAAAGGTCATTATAGAACTGGGACAGGAGGGAAGGCCCAGCAGCTGATCATCAGAGAGAACCGGTTCTCTCCCAGATGATCCTTGGAGCTACCGGTTCAGCCAAAGTGAGCCAAACTGGTAGAATACCACCATTGCTTTGGTCCTGGTGACCGACTCAGATTAGATCCTTCAACATTATCTTGGGACATGTATATTTATCTTCATTCCAGAGAATACATTTTGCTTAGAACTCAACATCCCCCTTTTCCCCTGCTTCAGTTTCTACTGCACTCTTAAGCATAGTTTGAGAGACAGGGGTTACAGAAAGCACACAATTACCAAAACACTTTCACAGATTTTGGTGGAGCCTTTAATTCAAAAAGAGATAACTTGGTGGCTTCATAGTTTTAACTTGTTACAAACAATCGTATACAGAAAGCATGAATGATGCAGAGAGATAGGCTGAAACATATTGGCATTAAGTAATTAATTAATGTCCTATAGGTGGAGTGTAGGCTGCTCCAGGACAGGCAGTATCTTGGATTGGATGCTGATTAACCTGAAATAATTCTCGTTCCTTCTTTCTCCCATGTTCTGCAGCATGAGCTGAGAACAGAAAAAGAAAGGAAAGGAATTAATGGCTTTGTCACAAAACATGGCAAGTCACCCAATCTTTGAGGCTGGTCTCCAGTAAGATCCGATTTCTACTTCTACTGAAGATCTAAAATAATACAGTTTTCCTAGTTTAATGCACTTCAGATATTATATTGGCCATGCTGAGTGGGACTAATGGGAATTGTAATTTAATATTTCACAAGAAGAGTTTTATACTCCTCTACTCATTGCAGAATACCTTATGCCACCAGACTTGAAATTCTAGACCTAGAAAACCTAGAACTACGCTGCCTTCGGTCCGATCTAAATATAGTACATAAAATCATACATTGCAATGTCCTACTTGTCAATGAATACTTCAGCTTCAACCATAACAATACAGGAGCAAACAATAGATACAAACTCAAGGTTAATCGCACCAAACTTGATTGCAGGAAATACGACTTCAGCAACAGAGTGGTCAATGTCTGGAATACTCTACTTGACTCTGTGGTTTCTTCCCCAAACCCCAAAAACTTTAACCTTAGACTGCCTACTATTGACCTCACCCCTTTCCTAAGAGGTCTGTAGGGGCCGTGCATAAGCACACCAACGCGCCTACCGTCCCTGTCCTATTGTTTCTTTTATTTTTCTTATATGTACCCATTTCATATATTCATAACTATGTTTATCCTTATAATTATTATCCTGTGATTGACAAATCAAATAAATAAATAAGTAAAATAAATAAATAAAATTAAGTAGGAGCAAGGAGTATGTGGGATTCACACTCATTATACTTGCTCTGTTAAAATCCGCACAACTTCAGTATCTTATTTCTCCAGTTTGAGATCCTGAGGTTGTTAAAGTTTGGCCACAAAGAAGTTGGTGGCCAAAAAGTTTTTGCTGACTTTACAAGAGGTGATTTTAACCAGAAAGTCAAAAGCAGAGCAAAAAACACTCTTTGGATCCCAGTCCTGCACTTTAAACCTTAATAGTGCCCTTATTCCTCTTATTAAGCATCTGAAAAGCCATTTAACTTTAAAGCACAAGACAGAATATCACATTTTTATCTCTTCTGTTGTTCTCCTCCTTAGGGCAATATGCTGACTCTGTAAGCCGCTTAGAGAGGGCTGTGAAGCACTGTGAAGCAGTATATAAGTCTAAGTGCTATTGCTGTTAAGAAACTCAGGTAAGAAGAATTGCCCACACTGTATTCAGGCATTGCTGAAGACTGTTTTCCTGTTTTCACAAAGTGCAATTCTCACTGGTTGCCTATCAATCTTCAGGAGCTTCAAACTTTTCTGGACTGTCCTTGCACTGCACATTATGCCATCTATACAATATAACTATTAATGTTTTCATCTTCCTTCATCTGGCATTTTGAAGGCTGTGCTTCCCGGTACCATGTTTACTGCAACTTTTCTTCCAAATAAGCATTGACAGCAATGGGCATATTTCACAGCTCAGCTAGAAAACTTGCCTGCGCTCTGTGAAATCAATTTCAAAGATCACCTGTAAGGAAGATCACATGCCACCATCACCCTCATCTTTCCAGCACACCATCTCCATACGATACAGCTGCTTCAGCTGGAAGATGCATTTGATGGTTAGCATCATATTATTTCCATCTCTCCTCCTTGCCATGAACCTTCCTGTCACCTAGTATAAGTGGCAAGGGAAAAGAGAGTCACATTTAGGAAAGGCTTTTCCTGTGCTAATCAAAAACCCCAAGGATTCTGTTCAGTGGTGGGATTCAAATATTTTTGCCACCAGTTCGGTGGGTGTGGTTTGTTGGGCGTGCTTTGCACACGTGCACACACTTTGTGTGCATGCGCATGCCAAATACGCACTTTGCAGAAGTGTTTGCTCAGGCACAGAGGCATTCTAACTCATCTCCTGTAAGCCTGCACGATCCCGGTAGCTTCAGCAGCTGCCGTGCAGCACTATTCTGTGCTGCGCAAAGCAGCTGTGCTTCAAATTCAGAAAATAAAAATGAGTATGGGAGCCCAGGTGGGTGGGTGGGCCCAACAGCAGAGCGGCGGAGAGAACTGGTTCAGTCTCCGCTGCTCATCGCTGCTACTGGCTCGCCAGAACCGGGCCGAACCGGTCGAACACCATCATTGTTCTGTTTCAATCCTGAATGCTAGCATGACAGGGCCAGCAGGCAGTAGCTAGCAGAGGGCTAAATATCCCCTGTGGTTTAAGAATAACAGAGTTGGAAGGGACCTTTCTAGCCCAGCGGCCTCCAACCTTTGCAGCTTGGCGGTCCAGCATGGAGGGGGGAGAGGGGAACTGGGTATGCGAGTGATGGGCCGGTGCGCATGCAGCTCAACTTGTGCAATAGGCCACAGCCTGGTAATAAGCTTGACCCAGGGGTTGGGGACCCCTCTGCTCAAGCAGGAGACCCTATAGCATTCTGGACTAATGGCTGTTCAAATTCTTCTTAAAAACCTCCAGTGATGGAGCACCCCACAACTTCTGGAGCAAGCTATTCTACTGATTAATTGCTCTGTCAGGAAATTTCTCCTTAGTTCTAGGTTACTTCTCTCCATCCCATTACTTCAGGTGATTTGGATAATAGGTTGGGCCTATTGGCAGTCCCTTAGATATTGGGAAGCTCCTAGCATGTCACCTCTAGTCCTTCTTTTCATTAGACTAGACCAGGGGTGTCAAACTTTCATTTCATTGAGGGCCACATTAGGGTTGTGTTTGTCCTCAGGGGGCCAGGGTAAGCATGGTCAGGATGGGTGTGGCCAGCTCAATGTCACTCATGTTAAGGGTGGCCTGAGTGCTCTGCCAGCAAAAACGGGCTCCTGACCTCCATTTTCGGCTACAGCGGCCAGCAAAAACAGAGCTCGGGAGTGCCACCTGCAGCCCTCCTGAGCTCCGTTTTTGCTGACAGAGGCACTGCAGGCCAGTCCTTCGCTGTTTCCAGGGCAGCCCTGTGGGTCAGATCTAAGAACCCTTTGGGCTGGATCTGGTCTACGGGCCTTGAGTTTGACACCCCTGACTAGACATACTCAAATCCTGCTTTTACTGCCACTCATCCCCCAAAAGAACCAAGTTGTTTTGGCTGGATCAGGGGTATCACTTCATTCCAAATGCAGTTGGAGGACTAGAACAGTGTTCTGCAAAGGCTTTTCTCCCAACAATCCACACATTTCTGATTCTGCCAGGAATCCCTCTGCTCCTTTGACATGCTGGGCAGCCAAACCCTTGGCCTTCCAGAAGTGCTGCTGTCCACCTGCCAAACGCCACCTTTTCCCCATGTGCGTCATTATTGGTCCTCGTCTGTTTTGAAGATAACCACTTCCTCCAAAGATTGTGGATCTGTGCTTGTGTTCTGTCTCTTCTTATATTTATTTTAAAAGCTTGTATATTTATTTTATGGTACTGCTTTTCTCCCATGAACTGATATGCAGACTAGTTGATAATATATCAATACGACAGCCCGGGAAAAAAACAAAGCAAACCTACCATTACAATGAACAGAAGCTTAAAAACAAAAACTAAGGCAGCTGTCCCCACCCAAGCATATTCCAGATGTGTTGGGAACACAGATATAAGAATTTCAAGCCAAGAGAGCCATCCAAAACTTGTTTGATATTTTCTCTCCAAAGCAATGGAAAATTATGTCACTAATGATATATATATCATGATATATATATCATTAGTTTCTTTTACAGAAGTCATACACTGTCTTCTTCTGGGGCTGAGGGAAAGTGACCGGCTCAGGATCAGCCAGCTGGTTTTATTCGTAAGGCAATACTAGAACTCATGGTCTACAGGTTTCTAGCTTGGTTCCTTCATCACTACACCAAGCTTATACAAGTGTATTGTATTAATACAGTGGTAATTCAGTGTACTGTATTCATTATTGTACCTATGACTATTATTAAGTGTCGCACCTTATGATTCTTGACTCTTGATGAATGTATCTTTTCTTTTATGTACACTGAGAGCATTTGCACCAAGACAAATTCCTTGTGTGTCCAATCACACTTGGCCAATAAAGAATTCTATCTATTTATCTACAATCCCAGAAACTTCTGGGAACCACAAGCTTCAGGGATTGTTTGGTGGTTTATTTATAATGTGCACATTTATCAGACTTTTTAAGCAGAACAATAAGCTAGCCTGACTCCCAATATCCCCTCTTTTCCACCAATAACTCTTTGTTTATACATAATATGTATCTTAAGATAAATAACATGATGCTTTGTTGATATCAACGAGCACAGGATCTATTCACACAATAATTTTGATTGGGTTGGTGCAAGTCAACTAACCTGTGTAATTTTAAATTTAGCTTTAAGCCGGCCTAGTAAGGTCACAGATTCAATCAATTATGTTATGGGGACTTCTAAGCCAGTATTTCCCAGTATTTCCATATTTTAGTTTATTTATCTTATTTTTTATTTTCACAAACAGTCCATATCTAATACATTTTCCTCCACCTATTTTCTTCACAACAATGATCCTGTGAAGGGAGTTGGACTGAGATGTATGGAAAGTTTGGCTCCCAGAATTCCCAGTTAAGGAATTTATTTATTTATTTATTTATTTTATTTTATTTGTCAATCGCTTACGAGATAATAGGTATAAGGATAAACATAGTTATGAATACATGAATACATATAAGAAAAATAAAAGAAACAATAGGACAGGGATGGTAGGCACGTTGTTGCGCTTATGCACCAACATCTCTATATCAGGAAATGGTCAAAATTGGAAAATAGGGACCTAACTCCAGTCAACTGACACATTCTACTTACTCATCCAGATGTGAATAGTATCTAGTTTCTAGGTTTCTTTTACAGAAGTCATAATATCTAACCCATAGATATTTAAATTACTTCTAGGCTGGTCTATGACTGTAATAAAGATTTTTATTTAATTCCTGAAAAAGATCTCGGAGATCATGAACATCAGCTTTGATACATAACTAAATGGAAGTCAATAAGTATGAAAAAGTATCAGTTTCAGCTGCTACATTCCACTGGGGGAAAAATGTACAATTAAAAAAAACGGCTTTTAATCATTCACCTCTTTACTAGTTTACATTTCCCATTTTTCTTCACAGCTATTCCAAGCTGAGATCATGTTGCTGCTTTTCAAATCAGTGGCTGAAAAGACCCTTTGTTATCTGCCAGTTTAACTCCATATCACATCCCACACTGGATAAATGAAGAGATTGTATCACCAAGGACCAGAATTTAGCCATTTAAGCTGGGAACAAAAAACTATGAAATTTTAAAGGCACCTTATAATATGGTTCTCTTTCTACTGGGCAAGTTGAGGGGGGGCAGGGGTTGGCAGGGTGTGTGATGAAGTTTTCCACAATAGCCTGTCCTTCACCTTTGGGCTGGCAAGTGCATGAGCACAGGTGCAGCCAAGGGAAAGGGTTGCTATGTGAGCCTGGGGAAAGGCTCACGTGGTTGCATGTCTGTGTTGTTTCTAGTAAATGTATTTCTTGGATAATTGGTGGATGAGAGGGGTGAAAGAACCTCTTGGCCTGTAAGAGGTGAGCGAGGGATCAGAGAGGGATGGGGGAAGATGAGAGGTCAATCTGGAAACATGATGATAGACAAAGGGAAGGCAGGCTATTAGATCCTTGTGGCCTTGGACACAGTGATCTGTGGCTGGGCCATGTAGTGGTGTCACCTTCCTAGAGTAAGAGGCTAAGGGAAGGCAATGAAGAAGACAGTTGGGCTTCAGCTCTAGAGAACCTGAAGAAAGCAGATTATCTGGACCCATTTCAATTAGATTTCAGGCCAGGGTTTGGTACGGAGACATCGTTGAGCATGTTTGTTGATGATTTGTGCCATAGTCTGGATCGGAATGATGCATCTACCTTGGTGCTCCTAGATATCTCAGTGGCTTTTAACACTATCAACCATGATATGTCTTAGGACTGGCATTGGGGTCTGGAGATGGGATGTACCATTTTGTGTGGTTGGCTCTTTTCTATGAGTAGTTTCAATCTATGTTGACAAGTGGGGAGATATCATGGTCCTAGCTCCTTACTTTGGAAGTATTGCAAGATTTGATGTTTATTCCCTATTACATGAACCAGTGAGCGAGCTCATCTATCAGTTTGGAGTCACATATTTTAATGGGTATGTTAAGAAATGATCTGGAGAGTCAGGAGGAAGAATGGCTACCAAGGCAATGGCCAAATGAAAGAAACCTGAATCCAGAACAGAATTATAACCCAAGAAAGCATCTAAGACAAGTTCCTATTTCTAGCAAAAATAGAGAGCAGGGAAGCATATTCAGACTTTTCAGATGTTGTTACTATAATCTTATAATAAAAATAATAATGTATTAGCCTGCAGCATTTTGATTTCCTAGTCTGGTCTATCTCAGAGATCAGACATATATTATTAGTATGCTGATGATATCCAGATATACATCTCAACCCTTGGGCTGGCCAACCAACACTGTCAATATCCTAGCCCAGGGCCTAGAACTATGGTATGCAGGTGTGAATGGGCAAGAAGAGACTCCGTCTCTGTCTCATTCCATCTTTCCCAGCATTAGAGTCTTCTCTAAAGATTTGTATATTGTGTCCACAGTAGTATAATTTGAGCCTGGTCATTTTTGTCTTGAATTAAAACTCTAGGTTGATTTTATTTATTTCTTGGGCTTACATGCAACTAATTCCTGATGGCTCTAAACAGCTTATAGAACGCCATACAAAAGGTTCAAAATATCATACCATCATACCATGACAGTTCTATCCCTGGGTAACTAAATTTACACATCCCAAAAAGACTCACTGAGGAGTCTTCTTGGATTGGGGGTGGGGGGGGAAACCAAAATATCTGGGGATCAGCAATGTATAGAATCAGCAATATGCATGGATTTACTTACAGTGGCGATAAGTACATTCTTGAAAGACTTGAACCATCAGATCATGGAGAATAACTATCTACAGTATGTTGTCTCTAAGAATCATCAATGGCTTGATAGGTCATACAGGTAGTCCTTGACCAGTTGCTTAAAGATCAGTTGCTCAAAATTATGACAAGCCCAGAATGGGTAGTTTATAATCATGTTAAAATATTGTGGTGCCCCCCCCCCCCCCATAGTTATGTCACCATGCCTGAGATGTTGGCAATCGGTTTGCCTTATTTACCAGTTGCAACATCTCCCGGTCACATGAACAGAATTTGCATCTTTTTTGTCAAAGAATTTCCAGGAAAAAGCACACGCTTAGAAGAGTGTGTTTGAACCATTGGTATTTACTAAACAACCACGGATCTGCTCAACCAGGATAAATCCTCTTCACAACCACCACCAAACAAAATGCTGTAAAATCAAGCCCACTAATTAAAGCACCAAATTAAAACATCCGTGCATTATGACTCTTGTGCAGAAAAAAGTGTTTCTGGGATTTTCTGCCCCAGTGGCAAAATAACTCTCAGATGATGAACTAGGACATTGAGTAGAAGGCCTTCGCTGTTGCTTCTGCTTGCTTGAACAGTTGCTTGAAGCGCTGTTACTTATGCTTGCTGCTTTTGGAGCAATATCATGGCCAGGTTTTTAACAACTGATCAAAGTGAAGATCAAAATCCCCTCTGATTCAGGTGGCCAAAGGACTGAGATCTGTCCTCCTTAGCCAAGATGCCCCAGAAAAACTAGAGCTAGGTTTATGTGGTTGAAATGGATGTTGTTTGGGACATGTGAAAATCCACCTTAAAATAATACATTCTCTGTGAAACAAATTCCAATTATAAACTGCAGGACACGAAAGGTTCTTACACCCTCACCTGACAAAACTTGGACTTGGACATTTACAACAAGGCTTTGTCTTCTGTTTTAATACGGAGCAAGCAAGCCCCATGACATTTCAGAAGTCTGGATCTGAAGACCGATGGCAGCCAGAGAAGCAACAGCTATTTTAATGTCGAAGTGGAATGCTACAGCTTGAGAACTTCCTCACGGGAGATGCATTCTTCTAGGATTATATTATTTCTTGGGCTGACTGCCTCAAGACTACAGCCTCCCATTTCCCTTTTGGGTGGGAAAGTTTTTCTCCTTGTTCAGGGACTCTGATTCTAATTTCAGCCTGGACGGCTAAATTAGACATTCTAACAAGAATGTCTAGCTAGGACTTGTGTCAAATAAGAGGATGATACAGTGATACAGCATTTAAGTTGCAATCATACATGCCAGGGTCGTTTTGTTTGCATTTTCATACAATTTGTCTATCCACAGGTCTTTGCTTGAGGATCTGCTCCATTCCACAACCTGTAGTTGTAAACAACTATATATTCCATGGGTCACAACTCCAGCATTCTCTAACTTTTGCTCTGTTCTGATTACAGGCAGAAAACTCTGCTGCATTTAATGCTCACGTTCTTTCTTCAAGAAGAGGTGTCAAGTATATAAATAATAAACAAGTCACATGTATGGTATATCACAAAAAACATCCAAGGTAAAATTCTCCAAAGGAAGGAAAGATAAAGCTTATGGAAAGTGCTGACATTACTCTAGATCAGGGCTATCAAACTCCCGGCCCGTGGGCCAGATGCATCATACATTGGCCATGCCCACGCTCAGTTAAGCGAAGGGGGGGAAGTCCTGATACATCACATGACATTGCCGTGACAATGTGAGTTGGACACCCTGCTCTAGATGGTAAGATTCAATACAAATAAAAAAAATGTACAAACCCAGAGAGAAACCACAAATTGTTACTAAAAATAATAAACATTACCATCCTTATGAGCATCAGAAACCAGATTCTTAATTTCTTATTCTACTAATGCAACATTACTCCATAAAGATTAAACACAATTTGTTGAGCCTGTGTGATCATTTTTGTGATAGAGACGGAGTCCGGTGGTTCTTAAATTGGAGGTAATTATCCCCAAAAGAGTAAATTGGGCATATCCTGGAGAAATGAAGCTATTTGTAACTACATGTTTGTGACTTGAGGTTCCAGTGCGAGACTGTTGCTGGTGAGACACTTCTGTAAAACAACGGAGTCTGATATATTTTTTTTTGTGGAGATAATGACATTATTCGAGGCTGCTGAAAGTGATAATTGAGTCAACCAGCTTAAGAACCACTGGACTAATCCTTAAAAAGAAGAGCCAGTGAGTTTTAGCTCGCCACAAGACTGCAATTTTGCTAAGCAGGCATAAATTGGTGGTCATATGGGTGGGATCAGCTGTTCCCCATCCAGAAGGCTACTCCTGACCAACATGCCTTGGTTCCTGTTCCTTCTGCTATGTGTGTCTCATGTGGAACAGAGAGACACAACAGGTGAGAAAACAATTGTAAGCAATCTCTCCCCTCAAGTCTTTCCCTCTTCCTATATATAACATTGTTGTTGTTGTTAGTTGCAGAATCGTGTCCAACCCATCGCAACCCCATGGACAATGTTCCTCCAGGCCTTCCTGTCCTCTACCATCCCCCGGAATCCATTTAAACTCATACCAACTGCTTCAATGACTCCAGCCAGCCATCTCATTCTCTGCCGTCCCCTTCTTCTATTGCCTTCCATCGTGCCCAGCATTAGGCTCTTCTCCAGTGAGTCCTTCCTTCTCATTAGATGGCCAAAGTATTTGAGTTTCATCTTCAGGATCTGGCCTTCTAAAGAGCAGTCAGGGTTGATCTCCTCTAGGACCGACTGGTTTGATCACCTTGCAGTCTAAGGGATTCACAGGAGTCTTCTCCAGCACCATAGTTCAAAGGCCTCAATTCTTAGGATTTGGCAAAGGTGAGTGAAAAAGTACTTGATGGCAATGACTTTTTCTTTCTGAGATATGGGAGTGTGTGAGACAGTGGTGGAGGGAGCAGTAGTAATGGGGGAAGTGAAGAGTACCAATTCATCCTTCTGGTATTCTCAGTTCAATCCTAGTGTTTTTGATGGACAAAGAGTCCAATTGCACTTTCTAACCAGAAATTCTTCAAACTCTGCTAGCCTCACATATTGTTTCATCTTTTATTGGCTGAGCAAACTAGAATACAAGGACTCTTCGACTTACAAAAGTTTGTTTAGTGAGTCAAAGTTACAATGGTACTGAAAAAAGATGACTTATAATAACTGCTGCAGTATCCCCATGATCACATGATCAAAATTTGGACACTTGGCAACTGGCATTTATTTATGACAGTTGCTGTGTCCCAGGTCAGGGGATCCCTTTTTGTGACCTTCAGACAAGCAAAGTCAATGGAGAAGCCAGATTCACTTAACAACCATGTTGTTACTAACTTAACAACTGACGTGATTCCCTCCCTTAACAACTGTGGCATTAAATTGTAAAATGGGACAAAATTCACTTAACAAATCTCTCTCTTAACAACAGAAATTTTGGGCTGAATTGTGATAATAAGTTGAGGACTACCTGTAGTCAGGTTCACAACACCCTAAGCTGTAAACCTTGGATTCATTTACATTTCCTTGCAGTGTGACTTTTCCTATTGAAGGAAGAAGATAATTTTTTTCCTGCAGAGTTTTTGCACAAACGGCTCATCTCCTGATAGATATTACATAAGAATAATATTGTATAAAGATAGTTCAACTCGTAAAACCAAAATGATTACTTGTACCATGGCTTTAAAATGTCTTGAAGAATATTACGTGTAGCCTGTTTTCTTCTTATTGAAAGAGCAACCGGAACCCATTCATTCATTTCTGAATCTCAAACTACAGAAGCTGGAAGACTCTGCTAAAGTCTGAGACTAAACTGGATCTACACAAGTCTTGCTGGTCAATAGAACAGTTGCTTCTAATATAACCATGTTTTGTTCTTTTTTATTTAATTCATTATATTTAATCTTGAAAGATGTGGCACATAGAGGGTAAGAGCATTTGGTCCATCATCATGTCTTAAATAAGGAATAATGTTGGGCCATGCTTCCTTTCAACTTTGAACTGGAATGCATATTCAATAAGGCACACTTTATTACATTTTCTGTTAAACATAGTTTCCATCTCTTATCCAAGGAGACTAACACATGTTGATTAAATTGAATGAACCATACTTATATAAATATAAACAGTGTGGGAAAGCCATTTATAGAACCGTAAATTTATGAGAATTTGATTCTTCATTCAACCATGACTTATTTTATCAGGCATTGTAAGTTTTTGGTCAATTCAGTCATTTAATATGTAAAGTATTAATAATGGTCACCCACCAAATGACTGACATTGATTGACTCACGGTCAAGTATTCCAATAAGTTCCAAATATTCCTAAGATAGTTGCAGCTAACATTCAGTTCCATCCTGATCATCACACAGAAGAGTTCTGTGGATCTTAGACATAGTTAAGAGCTGTTTGTGTACTTGATATATGCAATTTGTAACATATTAGGGCACAAAGGAATAATTATTTTAATGTTCAGTGGGACATATCTAGTAAATGTGCTTCAGAAATAGTCTTAGAAACAAATTGTTTTTATGTGCTGACAAATGAAATATGTCTTCTTGATCATTATGGATGTTTAAATCAGTAAATTATCATTTAATGATACAGTATAATACTTTAGTAGATTCCCAGGTTATTCAATTAATAACAATCTCTTTCTGTGGACTATAATATGCTTAGGGAAATTTTCAAAAATGAAAAGTTTGAATGCATTTAAATATATCTTCATTTGTGGATATTAGTATTTCAAATTGCTGGTCTCATTAATATAAAAAATGAAGAAAAATAATGATTTTTATATGAAGAAAAATGAATAAAATGTGAAAGTATAGATGAGATATTTGTACTGATATGGATTCCTATATTAATGCTTTAAGGTGTTTTAAGCATATTGATAAATTATTAAAAAGGTTTTTATGGAATGATCTAAGTCCCAGAATTTCTATATATAAGCTACATTTTTCATATGGTGATGGGGAATTTAATTCTCTTGATTTTCAGCTTAATTGTAGTTTTACTATTATTTCTTTATGGAATTCAAGTGTTTATATTCAAAAGCTATTATATGATTCTTTCAATATTATGGCAGTAAGTTGTTTCTCCTTTTAGTCAAAATTGTACTTCTAGCATTAAAGGCCACAAGACAAATTAGAAAAAAAAGGTTACAATAGCTTTCTAATTTTGACCTTCGTTTTCATTAAAATTTTACATTATATAATCACCCCAATAGAGGGATAATACATAGCATTGGAAGGTTAAACCTTATTCAGAAGAAACAGAAAGGATGAGAGTTACAGTGTATAAAACAGAGTTATAATCAGGCATGGAAATTCTGTTGAAAGAAGCTTTGTAAGTGATACCATTGGGGTTTATTGCTGACACTTGGCAGGCAGAAGATGCAGTTAAAATTTTCTGTGCTAAATAACGAATCTTTGAAAGAGGCATGCAATAGTAATAATGAGAGAAATCCATTTCGCTGACATCTGTCAAAACTATTGACAGAATAGTTTTATTTTCTATTCTCTTGGTGATAACTCCATGTGTCAGCAGGCAGTAGAAAAACAAAAGATATGGTATCATGGCCCCAATCCTAATCAATAGGATGGAATTAATTGAAGAAGTGAAGATGACTGAAACCTTGGTGGATAGTGTTGATTTTTTGATATTCTCTTGAGGAAGAACTAAGAAGAGGCAGATCTGCAAACTGGATTTCAGAAGATTTTAATAAATTAAAAATGTATTAAAATTACAGGAAAGTAGATTGGACTCAGTAACTTCAAAGGCTTAAGGAGAAAAATATCCATGAGGATTCAGAAATCCTTTGAGATATTCACAGCATAATTACAAACAATTCTTACAACAAGGAATGATGGAATTTAAAAGGAAGATGTGGACATACAAAGGGCTTTCTAACAAGCTGAAGTAGGGAAAAAGCCAAACAGGTATAGGAAATAAAATAAGGAAAACAAAATCAAAGAAAAACACAAGTTTATGCCCAGAAACTGTAGGGACAGGGACAGAAGGTGTTGGTGCGATGGCTTGAAAGATGTAACAAAAATAACAAAAGAAAAACCTATTTTGGGGAGGATACACTGGGAATTAAAATAAAAACAAAGAAGATGCAGACCCATGGTAGGGTAAAAATAATGAATGATGGTTGATGGTGAATTATAGTGCGAATAGAATTTCCTAACTTAAGACTTTAATTCTGTAACGGAGCACTAGCTGCTTATTATAATATCAGTGGGAAAAGAGGGAACTGCAGCTTAGAGAGACAAGGAAAGACAAGAGAGAACTTAAGTCTTTTTAAATGAACTTAAATCTCCAGGACCAGATGAATTTCACTGTAAAGGCTTGCCCCATCGTTGTCCCATTCTGTTATGATGTCTATACACTTCTTAATAACATTTAGACAAATGCAGTTAAATATGTTGGACAATACTGTGCATTAAAAATGGAATTTATTTCTGTGTGAAGAATGTGAATTTGTTGAATATGGTACAAGGGTAACAAAGAAGATCATTCTGTTGTGATGGAAAGATAGTGCCACCCCCATCTTAAGGGTGCTTGATAGATCATGTCTTTTGCTCTCTGCTTATAAATTGTCTTTAACATAATGGAATATTATTTTAAGTGGTTAAGATAGAACGCTATTTTTAATAGTTCACAGTTTTAAATTTCTAGGAACTCATATTTCCGACAACCTTACTTGGTCGGTCCACACTATGGCCACTGCAAAGAAGGCCCAACAGCACCCGCAGTTTCTGAGGCTGCTGAAAAAGAGTGGTCTGGGTGAGAAGGTTGGTTGCTTTTTACCGTTATACCATCGAGAGCATTTTGGCATACTGTGTAACGGTGTGGTATACTGATGCTCTGCAGTGGATAAGAAGATGCTGTAGAGAGTTATAAACGCAGTACAAAAAATCATCGGTTGCTCTCTTTCTTCTTTGGAAGAGATTGCGAAGACCAGACTCCTCTCTAGAGCACTAAAAATCTCCACAGACCATTCTCATCCTCATATTTTGAAATGTTACCATCAGGGAGGCACTATAGGTGTCTTAAAATGAGGACTAATAGACTGAGAAACAGTTTCTTTTCCAAGGCAATAATTGTCTTGAATCAAACAGTGCATTTGTGATTTAGTCCTATTATTATTATAATTATTTTAATTTTTAAATACTCTGTAGTATGATTGTGATGTAGTGTTTGGGGCAGTGTGCTGGAGTAGCTTTCAAATTTCTTTGTATTCGTAGGAATGCAATGACAATAAAGGTATTCTATTCTATTCTATTAAAACTTATAATACATTTGGTAATCAGTTATTTTTTTCCTTTCTCTTTCTGTTGGCTGCTGCTTTTCCAATATATTTTCAAAGCAAGAACATTGTTTAAAGGGCATCAATCTTAAAGACCTGGATGCTCTTTTTCATTAATTTAATGGAAACCTAAGGACCAATTTTTCATAAGGAATCCTACACTAGCTCCAAATTAATATTGTTCCACTCAGTCTTCCTCTAGAGATCATTGCCACTTTCTACATTCCTAATATGTAAAGGTGAGTAGAAGAGGGGAGGGCTGTGAGTGGAGAAAGCTTGTGCAGCAAACTTATCAATTTTCTTTTAAAAATCACTGTCATTCAAATTGACGATATGCAAATTTGACAAAAAAAATTCAAATTAAGTGTCCTCAAGTCTATCCATTGGTACCATCCTGCATCACAGAGAAATACAGTATCCTTTTTCTAGCCAAATCACATGCTACCCTTCTGCTCTTTCTACATTTAGGTAATTTTTGGTACTGAATTAGAGATAATTTACTACATACAGAGAAATCATTATTTCAGAGCCATAATCTTGGCAAATTAAAGAAAATAAAAATGAATTGATTTCATAGCCTTCTTCTAGTGCACACTTGTCTGCTGATTTTAGCTTAAACCCAAAGAATTAGTCAGAAGTAAGTCTCGCTTAATTGATTGGATTTGACTCCCTCAGTCAAATCTATTGATGCCTACCAAATATGCCTCACCTACTGTAATTCAACAGAATATTATCTGAGTTCAGCCAATATAGGACTGTATTGGAAATTCAGAGGTTCCAACTACAAAGCTTGCTCTGCCAAAATGGGCATTTCCTTAGTTTTTGTTTTTCATGATACATCCTCTGGTTTGGCTCTGTTTCAGTGCAGAACAAGAATCTGGAAATGAAACTTTTATTTGCTTGCCATATTTTGGTATATTTGTATATCACAAATCCTTTAAAAAGCACTTTTGTTGAAGATACTTTGGTTATTATAAAGATATAATGATTGAAACAATAATGAATAAAGCTGTTCCAATAGTTTATAAATTAGTATTTTGGCATGCAAAATATGTAACAAAATTGCTTTCAGGCCATTGCCAGCATCAATTTTCATTCACTTAACTACAGAGGCATTGATGAGAGGGAGAGAATGAAAAAAAGAGAGAGGGAGGGAGGGAGAGAGGGAGAGAGAGAGAGAAGAGAAGAGAGATAGAAAGAATGAGAGACAATGAGAGAGAGAGAAGAGAGAGAGGGAGGGAGAGAGAGAGGGGGGGACCGCTCTAATTCAGTGATAGAAAAAAAATTCTACAAAATTTTAGGCAGATTTACTCAGAAGCAAAGCTTTACCAGGTACCAGTGACATTTTCTCCAAGTGAAGGGTATAAGTAAACTTGAGTAAGTTGCTGTATGAGTAGATTTAGTTCTTTAGATCTCACATTAGCAACAGTGTTGGATATATTCTCCCCAAGAATGTTCATACACTGAATATTATCAAATCATCTATCAAAAACACATTTAGAAATTCTTAAAATAAACAAACACCACCTTGCCTCTTTAAGCCATATGAAAAGTGACTATTTTTCTGGAAACAAAATGATTTGTTTGATGTAATAGTAACAGGAAGAAGCTGGCTTGTTTTGATCACATGATCATAATTAACCACAGGTTATTAACCAAACTAAAATCAGTTTCTACTGCACAGACCTTCCTGGGAATCTGTCTGCGGACGGACTCTTCAGATCCTGTAAACAAATCATCTCAAACCATTTTGCCAAGTGCATAATGCCACTAATCTAGAGTTAGCTGCCCTCCCCCATCCCACCTCCTCTATGCTCCTCTCTTAATACTTTGCAGTAGACAATTGGTGCTAAGAAAATGACATCTTCCCAGTAATCTCTCAGATGAAAATCCTCTTTACATTGGCTTCCTTCCTAAGACCTACTGGAGAGGGAGATTTAATATTTCAAATGGTGTGTGTGATAAACTCTATATACAATAGAGAGTGTGTGTGTGTGTGTGTGTGTGTGTAAGTACAATAAATGGAGATGTCCTTAATATTGTCAACTTTCTTCTAAGCACAACCCTTGCTGGGACGGACTTGTGGGTTGGGGGGCGCGGAGGGAGAGAGACAGGGAGGGAAGGAGGGAAGGAGAGGGGAGAGGGAGGGATGGGGAGAAAGAGAAGGAGAGAGGGAGGGAGAGAGAGAGGGAAGGGTAGAGGAAGAAGGAGAGAGAGAGGGAAAGGGGGAGGGAGACAGAAGGGGAGAGACTGACTTTCTATTGTGAGGAAACTGGCCACCAAGGAAAGGACAGAGAAAGGGAGCGAGAGGGAGAGGGAGCGAGAGGGAGGGATGGGGGAGAGAGAGGAGAGAGAAGGAGGGAGTGGGAGAGGGAGGAGAGAGGGTGAGGAGGGGGGAGAGAGAGAGGGAGGGAGGGAGAGAGAGAGAGAGAGAAAGAGAGACTTTCTATTGTGGGGAAAGTGGCGGCGAAGGGTAAGACCAGGACAGCTCTATAGCCGTTCTTTTTGATAACCTGCAAGGAATCTCCAGTCCAAAATGGGTCAAAATATGCTGCACCGGTGGACGGACGGATGGAAAGATGAAGCAGAACATTCTCCAGCAGCTGCTGTTGTCTGTGCACTCTCTCTCCTCCACATACACAAGAGTTTCTCTCCTCCCCGCCCTTTCCCCCCTTCCTACCCTTTCACTCACCCGGGCTGCCGCCGCCTCGATCCGTCGTCCGATCCCAAACGCTGACAGATGCCGCGGAAGGCTGCGGGTGTCCTTTCTCCCTCGGAAATAGCGAGGAGGAAGCCGCAAGAAAAGCGGGTCCCCCCTGGATGGACGCCGCTTCCCGAGGCCCCGCCGTAGCGACGGAGGGACGCTCGGAGGGCGAGGGAGAGGAGGCAGAGCCCAGGGAGAAAGATCCCACAAAGAGATGCGGCCCCAGCAGCAGCAGCAGGAGGCTGAAGGGACGGAGCAGAAACAGGCGCGTTGCTGGCATGATGCTTGGGATTTCACATGCCCGGCGTTGATGCTGAGCAGTAATCATAACAACCACTCCAAACACCACCACCACCACTACCATCATCATCATCATGAAGCAGTTGCAGGCAGCGCCATGCCCGGCAGGCGGGAAGGGAGCGGGCGCCTCAGAGGAGCACAACCACGGGCGCGCCCAAAGTTCCCCGGGTCAGCGGCGAAGCGGCGGCGTTGGCGGCCGGCCCCCGGGACGGCATGGTCGAGCGGGGCGGACGCGGCGCCGGCAGTGGCCGCTCGCGGTGGCGCGGAGCCTGAAAGTAAAAGCGCCCGCAAGGGCAGGCTCCACCTCGCGGCTGCTGACATCACACCCTGCCGAGGCTGCTCTCTTTCCCCTCAAGCGGCCGTCCCGCTCCCCTCCGCCCCTGCAGGCTGCTCCTCGGGGCATCCCCTAGTCGGGACCCGGTCCTATCTAGGGAGGGGCTGAGAATGGGCCATCGGGTAGAGAAGGGGATAAGAGAGGAGCGCGCGAGAAGCCCAGAAGCACAAGGGAGACCCGAAGCACAAGGGAGACCCTGGCGCGCCTGTTTTGAAAGGCCCGGAGGGAAGATATCAAGCGTGAAGTTAGCGGGCCGACTCAGATAACCAGAAAAGTGCGTGTGTGTGCTTGTGTATGTGCACGCGCGCATTCACACATCGCCGCTCTCTGCGTGAAGAATAATCTTTGAGAACTAGAAACCTGTTGGTCCTTTGCTTCGTTCCGATGAACTAATGCCCAACAATGCATTTTTATTCTTTCCCTTTTCTCCCACACATGGACAGAGGCAGCCAAATTGTGACTTGTGGGCTGTGAGGATTCATAAATCAGAGCAGAGAATTTGGCTAGGAATGCGAAAAGTGGAATCAGAAATTTGGATGTCCTGATGTGGACTTCCAGATACAACTGCATAGCTACAAACATCTCTTTGGGTATTTTCAAGAGTATCAATGCATTCCCCCCACCCCACTTCCTACCTCTGTAATTCAAAAGTATGTTTCATGCAATTTTATTTTCAAGCAATGGTTAAAGTACTATAAGTGATATGAAAATATGATGACAGTCTAGGATTATATTCAAAATCCCAGAAACAAAAAATTAATGTATTTACAAACTGCAGCACTTGCATAAAAGCAAGTTACAGAGTTTTTGGAAAAGTTTTTAAATATTGGTCTGATCTTCATCAAATGTACACTCTTTAATCCAGGAACAATAAATCATATTTATTTCTCTGAACAGTTATTTATCATCTGCTTTCTCTCATCTAAACTACACTTCAACATTGTTCTATTGTCTGCCTAACATTCACAAAACTATGACTTAAAGATTTAAGCAGAGAAAAGAGAAGGGAAAGGGGTGTGTGGTATTCATGCCAGGGGGTTGGGAAGAAAAGAGTAATGTGGATGTATTAATTATGGATAAATTAATGCAGAAAATAATTTAAAACATGAAAATGGCAAGATAACCATTTTAGCAAAAACCAATGATTTGGAAAATGAACCTGTAAGTGGTCAGCAAAATAATACCTGCAAGCATTCGTGCATCCATGAATGCTTCTTT
Source organism: Bungarus multicinctus (assembly GCA_023653725.1). NCBI lineage: Eukaryota > Metazoa > Chordata > Lepidosauria > Squamata > Elapidae > Bungarus > Bungarus multicinctus. Next base: position 43,268,085 of record CM042838.1, on the reverse strand, counting down.
TGTTTCTTTTATATATATTTTTATTTTTCTTGTATGTATCCATGTATTCATAACTACGTTTTTACTTATACATATTATCTTGTAAGCAATTGACAAATAAATAAATAAATGATCCTAAAATAATATTCAACATAACAAAACTAGAATGAGAATAAATTTGGAATCTCGTGAGATGAAAAACATCCACATCTTGCAAGATTCTTGAAGGGAAATTACCAATGATTCAGCATTAGGACTATTATGTGAGATTGTATAATGATGCCTTTAGATGAGAAAGTGATTGATGCTACATTAAGATAAAGCCAATCTTTATTAATAAATATTTTCTCAAAATTAAAATCATGCTGTGGAAGATAGCCAAAACTTTCCATTCGCTTCCCACTGATCACATCCTTCTTCCAGCCTTGCAATGTGAATTCTTACCTAGAAGTATTGATGTGGATTTAAACTCATTGCAACAGCAATTTGATATAACATTAAAGATAATCACTTGCAAAAAAAAACAAAACAGGCATAAATGATCGATGTTTGCAGCTTTTAGGAGAAAGTAAAATACCATTGCATTATCCTCAAAATATCCCACTGTGTAATATTTACTACTGAAAATGTTCTTAGTTTGTGCATACTGGTAGTTAGGAGAGTGGGGTACTTTTATCCTTGATTCTTTCTTTTTATTTTTCCCACTTACTCTCCTCACTGCTACAGAAATTATCATGCATATCCTTATTTTTTCAGCTTTGAAAGGATTTATTTATTCATTCATTACATCTGTATCAACATTTGCAGTATAAGAATTATCTGTGATTCCTTCAGCAGTTGTAATTTCTGCATGAATTTAATGCAATTCCACACTAACAGTAACAATTGTGTTCAGTTGTGCTGCTCTTGGCTTACACCATTTCCATCCCTCTCCTTTTATCTCCAGAATTTTATTTCCCTTTCAATTTTATCGTTATGGTGGACTTATAAAGTGAGATATATACAGGTAGTCCTTCATTGAGCCAAAAATTTATGTTTCTAAGTGACAAATTTGTTACGTGAGTTTTGCCCCATTTTATGACTTTTCATGTCATATTTGTTAAGTGAATCACTGCAGTCGTTAAAATTAGTAACATGGTTGTTAAATGAATCCGGCTTCCTGATTGGCTACTTGTTAGAACATCGCAAAAGATGATCACATGACCCCAGGACACCCCAGTTGCCAATCATCTAAATGTAAATCACGTGACCATGGAGCTGCTGCAATGATCATAAGTATGAAAAACGGTCATATCACTTTTTTCAGTGCTGTTGTAACTTCGGACGGTCACTAAATGAACTGTTATAAGTCAAGAATTACTTGTACTGAGATATAAGAGGGCTTTCGAGACTGGATGAGGTCCTTAAGTAAATTATCTCCCAGGCTCAACATACCACAATGTTGGCTATGACTCAGGGGTCAGTGTTGCTGGCTGAGGAATTCTGGGAGTTGAAGTCCACAAGTCTTAAAGTTGCCAAGGTTGGAGACCCCTGGGCTATGTATTACAGACTATGTAGCTGTCAAAGCCAAGATCTCAGTTATGGAATAAAATCAACTGTTCTTAAATTTATTTTTCACAGGTAGAATCTGACACAAGCAATCACATTTTCAATAGGAGGCAATGAAGGAGCCAGCAATAAAAAGAGTGCTTTGGCTTTTCTGCATTTTTTTCTTTCCTTCTTATATCTTGTCCCATATTTGATGCTCTCATTCCTTTCAATTCTTTGCACAAGTAGGATAACTTGAATGCCTTAAATGTAATATTCTAAAGCATATAGTCATCACACTTGAATTAGCAGGGTAATTCCTACATAAGGTTTAGGTATTGCATTCCTTCCTTCTGTCATAAACATTTTATTTCTGTGCCTCACGTACTGTGAAAAAGCAGCATTAACTTTCTTTAGGATCCAAGATGAAGGAAAAAAATTATTTTCACTCTCTCATTCTTTCATTCTGTCACTCACACACACACACACACACACACACAGACTCAGACATAAGACTTGTCATTCTGAGAAACCTTAAATCAAAATCACATATTTCTTCTTTCTCGGTCACAGAAACATACATAACCTAGTTTTGGTGATTAACAAGCATCGAATGCTTTTAATTATACAATTACCCATTTATCCAAATATGGAACAACAGATCATCAAACCAAGCAGTTCAAAGGAGCTCTTTAGACCATCAAGATCAGCCTGTACAAATCTAAAGCATTCCTCATAATGGGCTATTAATCCTCTGCTTGATCATATCTAGAGAAATGAAATATACTTCTGAAAGTAATTGATTCCACTTCCATTCCACACTTATTTTTATTGCTGAAAAGTAGTTTGGCTTGTTTGCTTCGCACACTTCAAGCATTAGTATGTAAATAACAAAAAACAGGAATGTTAAAAGCTATTTTCCACCCTGGTTTTTCATTGGTTTAATAGCCCCATTATAGCCAACAGCCTACTTTTTTCTGCTGTATACACATACATTCTAATCTGAAGTCCTCATATGTAATGGATCAACCCAATGATTAATTTATTTACTAGGATCTTTTAAAAAAAAAACTTAAGAAATTAATTCAGTAAATAAAATCTAACATTTAGAAAATGAAATTTCAGAAATTAGAATCTGAACTTTAACTCCAGAAGAAATTGTAGAAATATTTGCAACCTTTATAAAAAAAATTTAATTGGCAAAGATTTGTTTTTTTCAAGTACAAAGTGAAAGTGGATATATTTCACTTATGACAAAAATTTGAAAAGGATTAGCAGGACATCTTTTTTTTTTCATAGAACATAAAACCAAATCATAGTTCTCTTAGGTTGCACTGTGTAGTCAAATAAGAAGTGCCATTTACTATTTGTTTTAGTAATAATACTTATTATTAATCAAATAAAATAAAGGCAGAAAATAATGGAAAGAGATTGAGACAGCAAAAATAAAATAGAATATAGATATATAGAAAATAGATGATAATTTTTGAAAAGCTGGTATGTAAAGCTCTTAGATATATTATACTTAATAGTAAAATTATTATTTTATTACAGTCCCTCAAATTGTAAGCAAAAGAAAGGGAAAGAGAAATGAATAAGTAGCTTTTAATCTTTGTATAAATATGACAATTTATTAACCTCGAGGACTCTTACTACAGAACAAAACATGTTTCCATAGTGTTTCTAATTACTCAAAAATCAAATTTGGCAATGGTACTTTACTGGCATCAGATGCCAAGTCGCTTTACCAAGCACAGAAATTCTTGTCTCGAAGATGCTTTTTCAAAAGGCAACTGGACTGATTTTTTTCCCCCACTGAGGAAGAAAACATTTTGCTTCTCATCCACTGGGTTCAATTGTGGTTGTGACTATCTGTACGGCAAGACCTAGAAGGCATGGAAGTCTGAAGACTAAAGTGCAATGTAAGTTCTATGTCACAGCTAATTGTTTGTGCCTAACTTTTGAAATATAAATAAGGAAGCATCAGTATGAGTTTAAAGTATTGTTCAGGACAACTGCACGATTCAGAAAAGTTTGATCCAATTCCAGTGAAAGTAGAAAGCTTCTCTGTTCCACCCATTTGCATTGATTGTCCGTAATAGCTTTTCTCTCTTTATATTCTGTAACTCAGGAGGTCCCTAAATTCTTCCGTTCATTGACCTCTTCATTAAGTTTTAGATTGCTCATCAATCCCCAAATATTTATTATATGAAATAAACATTATTTTAATTAACAGTACTGCAAATAGTAATATTAACAATAAAACCAATGGATAGTCCCATTGATCTTTAGCGCTCAGTATCAACCACTTTGGAGAAGCCTAAGGTAATTCTAAGGTAATTCTAGATTTCAGAAGGACCTGCCTGTGGAATTGAATTTGTTCTCCAGCAAATACAGGTACCGTAAGTGTAACAAAACCACATTCTATTTTAGATTGATAGTTATTGTACAAAAATATCCGATGCCCTGGAATGAAAACCCAAATCCTCTTTTTTTTTAGATCGAGCAGGTTTTGAACTTGCCTGCCGCTCCTTTCCCCTAACTCCCCTTAATTGGAAGTTTCAACATTCATTAAGATCAGTTGTGAAAAGGGCAAGCCTTTTAATCAGGTGGTATGTCTGTACTCAGTCTTTAATTGGCTGGTAAAATGAATGGCCCATAGCTCTCTCATTGGAACTGATGGACCAACTCTTCTCGGGTGATAACAGAGGAATGATGGTAACGATCTCGGGAAGCAAAATCTGTATTCTCTTCAGTGAGTTGCGTGGTCTCCATGCCAACTGTTGTAAAGGTCGGTGTGACAACAAATCGCTCCTCCGGGGATGGCCTTCCCCTACGAAACAAAAGAACACAAAAACCTTCAGATGCCCCATTGTTTCCCAATAGATCTGCAGCTGCACTCTGAACTATGTAAATAAAACAAAGAAAGAAGAATGCATTCTGCAAAGCACCCCAAAACTCAACTCCAGAAAGGAATGCCAGCTTTTTTCTTATGGCTCTCACATTTGGCTGGAATTCTTTCTTATGTAACGGCTATTCTAAAAACATGCAAGTCAAAACTTTTTCTTTTCCACACGTATTTGCTTCTTCTCATTTATTGCCAAGTACTTTAGCTGCTCTGATCCATGCAATTAGAAGGTGGAGGTTTGTTCCTGTTACAATGTGCGCTTTATGGCAAAGGACCAACCTCTTAACATGATGCCTGCCATTTCCAAACATTCCTTGTTAGCAGGCAGGCAACTGTCCTGCGAAAAAAGTGAGAGGGGGAGAAAAAAGTAAAGCTCAGAAAGCTTATTGTGCACAATCTCCACAATGACCTCCATCTAATACGAATCATGTTCTGAATAGAAATGTTGAATATACATGTGCAGACTTCCATATTTCTCTTTGATTTTTGAAGTCTATATTGTTTTTAATTTGACTTCTTCACTCCTTAATAGTTTGATCTTTTGTTTAACTTCTTTTCTATTCTTTCAGAATAGTTAGTGTTTTGTTAATTCCCTACTAAATGAAACATTTTTGGGATGTGGGGAAACTAGCATAATGTTTAGTTACATTCACACATGTCTGACAGTAAAACAGCATTTTCCTTACTATACATCACTTGGTAGAGCACAAAAAAAAGCTGTAGCCATGAAAGTCTACTTCAAAAGTTTAAAATGACACACATTCACATGTGGTCCTTAGACAATTTATTTTAATAATACTGAACAAACACAGCTGCTGGAAAGCTTCTTTCACTTGTCCCATTCCCCAAGTAGCGCCATAGCAAGATAGTAAGATAGTAATGTTTTCCTGGATGTTCCCATATCACCAGCCATGGTCACCCATGGCTCAGTTTTAAAGACTCAATGGGATGTCTGAAAACTAACTGCGGAACCCAGGATCTTTTTTACAGTTTGCTTTGAGTTAACATTCAATAGTAAGGTGCTTCCATTTTATTTTGTTTTTTAATAGGAAAATGATTCACAAATGTTATAACTAAGTAAATAAGCAAGCAAGTAAGCAAGCAAGCAAATAAATGAATGAATGAATAAATAAATAAATATGCCCGATCCAATGCAAGCACATATAGATGAAATTAGGGATGGATAAGGTAGGATAAGTTGTTCATTATCAATGTCCTGGGTTCATATTCAGGCAATGATTGTCCAGGGAACACATAGCTGCTCTATAGCTAAGAACTATATTTTTATAACCACAATACAGTCTATTGTCATTTGGATTCTTACCTCCCATATAGATACAGTTTCTGAAAGGGGAGATACCTAGTTTTCTGTTTATGTACTAGTTCAACTTCTTGTGATACTTGGGTAATTAATAACAAATTTCTTATTCATTCTTTGTAAACCATTTGTTGATTATAAATGCCTTAAAATATAGTTTCAGGTCATACAAGAAACACATAATTAGTAGGATGATTATAGGCTCTAGAGAATAACGCTTTAACATGTGAGAAGATAAGTGAATTGGCAGATGTCTCCAAAATGTTTTTAATATCTCTATAAAGCTACTGGAAGAAATAATAGAAAAATGTGAGCCAAACAGTTATCCGTATGTAGATGATCTATCTGTGTCCTTTTAAATTTACTTCCCTTGGGAAATTGTACAACTTTCCGGTGGAATAAAGTTTGTGTTGCATGAGAAGGAACAATGCTGGAGCTTTGTAACTGCTCAGAGTTGGCTTACATTGACCTACAAAATAAGTACCGTGTTTCTCATATAATAAGGCCGGGTCTTTTTTTTTTTTGAGCCCCGAAAAAACGGCTAGGATGTCTTTTTTGGGGTGAATTAATTTCTTCCCTCCCCGTGCACCCTCGCCTAGGGCGCCCCACGGGCAGTCACCAGCCTCTCCTAACGGTCGATCATGGTGAAGCGCAGCTGGCTCCCTACCCCTGCCAAGCGCAGACCCGGGTTAGCAGGCAGGCTGCGTGGGCGTGGATGTCCGCCGTAGCGTTTTAGCCGCTTCTCGGGCCTCTATAGCTTCCATGGTTCCCGCCAGTGCTGGCGCCTCTCTCACCAGTGCCGTCTCCAAAAACAGCATCTGAGTCGCTTCCGCTTTTTCCCTGTCCCCTTCCACGCAACAACAGGGAAAAAAAACATTTTGAGGTACCTGGGAGCGCTGGACGCTGCGTTTTGGTTTAATCCCGAGCGGCTAGTTGGGCGTGAGAAGAGCCGAGCGAGTATCTCTACTGCTGCTACCCTTGATGCTCCAGTCTCTGGCTCTGCAAGTTTCTAAAAGTCCCGGTGTGCAGCTCGTTCCTGCATTACAAGCATGCCCAGGCCGAGCTGCAGCTGTCCCTCTCTCACCAGCACCATCTCCAAAAACAGCGGCAGCAGCGGTGGGAACCATGGAAGTTACGGAGGCAGCTCCCCCGCCCGAGAAGTGGCTGAAATGCTTCCACAGTTTCCGCCGCTGCTGCTGCTGTTTTTGGAGACGGCGCTGGCGAGAGAGGGAAAGCTGCAGCTCGGCCTGGGTGCGCTTGGAATGCAGGAATGAGCTGCACACCGTTACTTTTGGAAACTTGCAGAGCCTGAGGCTGGAGCACAAAGGGTAGCAGCAGCAGAGACGCTCACTCAGCTCTTCTCATGCCCAACCAGCCGCTCGGGATTAAACCAAAACGCAGCGCACAGCGCTCCCAGATACCTCAAAATGTTTTTTTTCCTGTTGTTGTGGGGAAGGGGACGGGGGAAAAGCAGGAGCGACTCAGATGCTGTTTTGGAGACGGTGCCGACGAGAGGCGCCAGTACTGGCAGGAACCGTGGAAGCTATGGAGGCCCGAGAAGCGGCTAAAACACTGCTGGCGGACATCCACGCCCACGCCGCCTGTCTGCTGACCCGGGTCTGCAGCAAAGGCGCTTGGCAGGGGTAGGAAGCCCTCCCCGCTCCACTATGATCAGCTGTTAGGAGCAGCTGATGGCAAGGCGTAGCTGCCCGCGGGGCACTCCTAATGGCAAGTTCTCCCCCGCCTCCCCCCCAATTTTGCATGTTTTAAACTAGGCCTAAATTTGGGGGGAGGGGCTTAATTTCATTTTATGTCTAGAAAATATGCTGGGTCTTCCTATTGGGGGGGCATATTGTTGGAGAAACACAGTATGCAATTTAATTCTATTGCAATTTAATTCTGAAGTCTAGGTTAATGGAGGGCTTTCAAGGGGCACCAGAAGCCTAGAGTGCTTTTTTACCTTGATTCAATTATCCTCCATTTCAGTCACCCAGACCAGACTATTCTAGTGTGGCAGTGTCTTTAAAGATGATTTGGAACTTCAACTGATATGGCAGTCTGATTATTTGGTAGGATCACAGCAATCAGAACATGAGCACCTCTGTTGCACTACTGGTAGGCCTCAACATACAACTATTCCATTTAGTGACCATTCAAAGTTACAACAGCACTGAAAAAAAGAGTGACTATTTTTCACATTTACAACCACTGCAGCATTCCCATGGTCACGTGATCAAAATTCAGATGCTTGGCCACTGGCCTGTGTTTATGACAATTGGATTCTTTGGCAATTTTCTGACAAGCAGTTAATGGGGAAGCAAGGTTGACTTAACAACCGTATTACCAGTTTAACAATTGCAGTGATTCATTTAACAACTGTGGCAAAGAAGGTTGTAAAATGGGCAAAATTCACTTAACAACTGACTTGCTTAGCTATAGAAATTTTGGAGCTCAATTGTGGTCATAAGTCGAGGACTACCTGCAACAAGTACTGTCCTGCACTAGACTTCTGAGCTCAGTGTAATGTTCAGTCCTTTAAACTGGAAGCCATATGTTACTGGGTTTTTTAAGTTTACAAAATTTACAAAATTCACAGAGAAAACAAATGTGGAGATATGGAGAGTCTCAATAGGAGCAAGGTGCATTCAGTAGGTCTTAGCATGTATCTAGTTAGTTCAGAAATGGCTTTCACTGTTAAATAAGTGTATTAAGGGTTCACTGGAATGCTTTTATACAACCAGAAAGCAAGACAAAAAGTCACAGTGCTGAACTTCAGTGATATGGTCCAGGGACAGTCAAAGGGTTGTTGGTTTCCTGCCCCCGATTAAATCATATATGGCTGAGCTGTTGAGAAGACAGCTTTTACTAATATTGCTTCATTTCTCTTTTGATATTAACAGCTGAAGCCCTGCTCCAATGCCAGATTGACTCTGAAGGCAGTGCCAAGGGATGACCATGTTAGTTGCTGCTGACATAAGGCCCAAGAGTTGAAGGCATTTTGGAGAAGTCTTGTGATCTTTCTTTCTTTCTTTCTTTCTTTCTTTCTTTCTTTCTTTCTTTCTTTCTTTCTTTCTTTCTTTCTTTCTTTCTTTCTTTCTTTCTTTCTTTCTTTCTTTCTTTCTTTCTTTCTTTCTTTCTTTCTTTCTTTCTTCTTCCTTCCTTTCTTTCTTTCTTTCTTTCTTTCTTTCTTTCTTTCTTTCTTTCTTTCTTTATCTTTTAAAGGAGTTTTAGAGCTATGAATAGTTAATACTCAGTGTTCAATATTTTAGTAGTGCTTAGTAATAGGATTTTGAACCGTACTCAATCACACATTTAATTTTTAGCTTATTTAGTAATGTTCCAAAATTTTTGTGGCTCAAACTTATTATTTCATAATTGAAAGTGAGTCCTATAATGCACTAAATGGGGTGTTTTTTTACACAAGGACTTTAAACTACTATAGGTATTTTATTTTTCATTACAAAATTATTTGTGACTATTTAAAATCATGATTAACAGGGACTGATCCTAATTTCCATTAGACTCAACATCAGTTGTTTATCAGTTTTTCTTAAGTCACCAAGACCAACCTGCAGGCATTAAGCAAAAGGAGTTTAATCCACTTGAAAAGGCTGAAATTAGCTGCCACACCTGTAGAAAAATGAAACAAATTCAGATGATTACAATTGTGCAAAATGTTAAAGAACGGTGCTAGGCAAAACATGTTAGCACAGGAGAAATTTCTCTCTTTAAAGTATAAAAGCAGCTGTATATTTTGGAGAATTTGGACATCTGTTTCGTGCAAAGGGAACATCTCTGAAGGGAAGAGTTACAAAACTAAGAGTCCTTCTTTAAGCCTTAACAATTAAAGTTAGTTTGAGCAAGTTCAAACATGTAACCATAATAGAAATGTAGTTCTCCAATGTTCTTTTTAAACTAAGTTTAATTAAGTAATGCAGAATCTAAATATTAACTACATTAGGAGACTTTTTAACTTTTTCTCCATGATGCAATGCTATGTTTCTAAAATTGAGAAAGGTTTAACCTTTATTTATTTTGAATTGCAATGTTGAACAGCTGGAATAAATTTTTAGTATAATTCATTATACCTGCATAGAAAGCAACAAAAAATAAAATTAATTGTTCCTAAATATTTTTTTAAAGCCTTTAAAGATTCTGCTGTCAAATATTGTTTGCAAACTAGCTGAAGCTGAAAAATGGAATAATTGTCAACACTTCTGTTCACACCACTGCACTTGTAATTTATGGGGACAAAATTAAGACTGATAGCTTTAGTTTGGTGATTCTTCAGGACTAGTGTCAGTTTTTATAAAAGACAGCCACTGAGGTTATAACTGGAAAAGTGGAAAAGATCCACAATCTTTTCAGGTGAAATGTGATATTCCAACCTACTGGTATTATATTTTGAATTCATGGTACTTTTTCTAATCTGCAGTGCAGTAATTAATTTATATTAATATAAAAAGTATTCTAGAAATATTTATTTCTGGGCTGTTGGTTTGAGTTCCGAGCTTGGCAAAATTTGGTTGCAAATTTGTCAGTGCACTTTGAATCAAGAAAAATCTTGACTCAAGGGTGACAAAACATTTGCAACCAAATTTGGCCAAGCTCAGAGCTCAAACCAACAGCCCAACTACCCACCTGAGCTACTAATATTCAAACACATATTTAATTCTCTTTACTTTCTATTTCAGTTTTTAACAACCGTCTCATTTTTAAAAACAGTTTATTTTCCTAAAACCAAATTGACAGTGAAGAATAGGCATCTTCATTTTGATCTGCTCAAGCTCTATTCTACATTCATTGAGTATTGTAGCCTTAATTTTTACCATCATCAATGATTCGGAATAAGACAAATTTATAAGTGGAAGTAAAGACTTTAAAGGACTTAAATTTATCTAGCAAGTGAGATGAGGAGAAGGTCAAAGAACATGCGGCAAACTCAGAAAAAGATGGAGAAGCAAGAGCTAGAACTTTGAGAAAATATATATATTTACCAGGTGGTAGTCCTGGACTCACTTTGTCAATGTAGAAATACAAAATAATTGCTAGTCCCAAATTAACGAAAGTATAAATCCATTGAATAACGAACATAATCACTAATGAAACTATTGCCTGTAGGAAAGATGATATTGATGATTAAGCTGTGATAAATTACTGTTTTTGTTATTAGAATGATAATTTCTGTGGGAAAAAAAGTAAGAACTTTACGTTCAAAGGCAGATGAGATGTCTTAGCATCTTCTATTTCTTGCCTCATTATTGGCAAGGTTTCAAAGAATTTTTGATGCAAGAAAATGAATTTAAAAATTATTTAAGTGATTGGGTGAGTAAGCCTTGGGGACGTGAAATCTTTAACATCAGAGGCTATATATACCTTTTAGAACCAATTCCTATGAATTTGAACTTGTTATTAGACTGTTTGAATTTCCAGAGTTGAACCATATGGGAAAGGCACCATCAATAGCTATCCAGCAAGGAATGAAATCAAATCTTTAAGCCTTGTCTTACATTCTCTGACTATGACTGAAATCATTCACCCATAAATGAAAATGAGAAAGTTCTGCAAAATTCTATTCTATGGATAATGGTTTGAAGTCTACTACTGGATGAATAGTAATATTTATAACTTCTTGCCTACCATGTTACAAAGAGTTTTGAAATATTAGAAGGTGACTCACACCAAAAAAGGAAACCCGATGATCACAAAGCTTGGAATAGAAAGAAACTGGTATTTTCTGAATTTCTAATTCTTGTCTTTGTGGTTTTAGATTTAAATCTGCAGAATAAGAGAGAAAGGAAAGCTTTCAAAAAATTATAAGATGGATACATTAAAAAGCAACATTTGTGTAGTTCTAAAAGAAATCAAAATCCACTAGGGACTGAATAGTTTTCCTGAATCAACAATAACCAAAAAAAATCCATTCTACTTGTAATTGGGCACAATTTTACCTTCGATTCCCTTTTAGAAATTAAGAGTTGAGGAACTAAAACTCTTAGTTCCAAATCACCCAACCCTCTTATCTCTTTCAAAAATCCTGCCGATCTGACTTTCTCCCTTTTCTAATCGGAAAAAATCTGTGTGTCATGTATTCTGCTTTAAAAGAAACAGGTTCATGAAGATTTGGGGATGTGGCTCTGGAGAATAGTGTTGTATAGCTGCAAGCAAACATTTAGGCACATAACATACAAATTGTATGTTCCTCAGTAAACAAAGACAGATACAACATTCCACAATATGGCAATAGCACTTATATACCGCTTTACAGTGCTTTATAGCTTTCTCTAAGTGGTTTACAGAGTTAGCATATTGCCACCAACAATCTGGGTCCTCATTTTATCAACCTCGGAAGAATGGAAGGCTGAGTCAACCTTGAGCCTGTGTGAGATTTGAACTGCCAAATTGCAGGCAGACGGCAGCCAGCAAAAGTAGCCTGCAGTACTGCACTCTAACCACTGCACCACCGTGGCTCATGGCTTAATATGAAATTAAACGTGATATCTTTCTGCATATTGAGATGCATATTACTTTGTAATTCTCCCTTTGGAAATATTTCTAAATGTTTGCTGTAGTCAGCTATGAGTCTCTCAATTCTTGCTTTTAGAATTTATTCCCACTTTTCCTTGCAGAACTCTTCTAGTTCGTTGTTTTGATTTAGGAGATATTTCACTTAACATAGTTACTGGGTGAAATTCTGCGTTCTGCAAGCAAACTTCTGTCTATGCAGTAGTTCATCTCTTTCTATCCCCCTTGATAATCAGCTTCAGACAGGGAAGGAAATATGGAGCATATTTTGAAGGAATATAGAGGACCTCTTCTAGCTCTCCTAATGAAAGCAATTCTAGCAATGGAAATATTCTAACTGGATTTCACCCAGAGAACGCCGCATGCCTCAGATTCTTTTTATACAATTTCAGATATATATAAAAAAATATCCAGCTATGCAATATAATAAATTCCATTTTAACTCAGAATTGTTTGTAGAATACTACAGCCATTTGTTCTTACACACTTTGAATTAATGTTCCAAGTCTTAACATTTGGAATGTATTGCCACCCATGTAAGGATTAAAAATAAATACATCTCACATTGCTGTATGGATGAGAGATGCATCTGTAGAGCACTGGAAAAGAGACAGTAAGCAATAAATTATCTCATAGTGAATTAATTCTGGGCCACTTTTCCATTGGCAAATTAAATCAGAACAGTCTCTGTGCTCAGTTGTAAAAAAAAAAAAAAACAGTTTGTCACAAGGGATAACAGCCTGAACACATATAAATGATCACTTCCCTTACTTAGAAAAGCAAATGAGCATTCTTCATTTTCAAATACATAGCAATTTAATGCGCTCCAAATCTTCTTACCCTCCATCTGTGGACTGGAGGCTTTTCGCATTTCATCCAAATGCTGGTCTCCATCTTCCTCCTTCTGATTGTTTTCTCTAATAACAGATGGAGATGCATCATTTCCATCCACGTCTTGGCAATTTGGCTGTGAAAAATGCTGCACATTTTTGACACTGGATCTTAGGGAATCATTGCAAGGCTCCTGAATATGAGCAATGTTGTTCTCAAGAGCCAAACAAAAGCTGTCTTCTAATGTTTGCTTGGCTGCCTTCTTCTGTTTTCTCTGCTTGATCATTTGGACGGCATCCACACTGTTTTCTTTTAGTTCAAGATCAAGATCAATTCCTGGATCTTGACTGACAGGCTTAAAAAGATGGTTCATATCTTTGGTGAATTCCAGCAAAGTTCCATCTAACCTGTGCTGATCTGTTCCATTTGATCCGTAACAAGTCGATTTGCTGAGTATTAAAGGTCGAGAGCAACTTAGCACAGCCCTGGCATCCTCTTGCCGCATCTTTTTGGAGTTCTGCTTAAGATTGTAGCTCATGGAGACTGAGAAATAGGAATAATCCACAGCAATATATGTAAGCATGAAGTTGATTGTAACTATTGAAGCAAGAACATTCACTTGGCCAATGAAAATGAAAGCCATGGTGATGAGGCTTGTTAAGCAGATTGCAGCTATTGGAGTTTTGTTCGGTCCTTTCTGCATTAAGAACAAAGATCTAATCACATAGGTTACGTATGGACAGTAATCTGTCATAAAATATTTCTGGATAATGTTTAAATCGTATATATATATATATATGTATGTATGTATGTATATATATATATATATGTGTATGTGTATATGTGTGTGTGTGTGTGTGTGTGTGTATGACATTAAGATGATTGAGCGGGTTCAGAGGTATTTCTCGAGAAGAGTACTCTACTCCTCTACTCACAATGTAATTCCCTATGCCTCCAGGCTTGAAATGTTGGGTTTGGACAATCTGGAACTGCACTGCCTGCGGTCCGATGTAAACATAGTTCACAAAATTGTCTACTATAACATCTTGCCCGTCAATGACTTCTTCAGCTTCAATCACAATAATACACGGGCAAACCACCAGTACAAACTCAAGGTAAACCGCTCCAAACTCGATTACAGAAAATACAACTTCAGCAACAGAGCAGTCAACGCCTGGAACACCCTACCTGACTTCCATTGTTACAGCCTCAACCCCTCACAGCTTCAACCTCAAACTGTCTACTGTGGATCTCACCCCATTCTTAAGAGGTCCTTAAAGGGGGTGTGCATAAGCGCACCAACGTGCCTACAATCCCTGTCTTACTGTCCCCATTTATCTCTATTTACTTCCTTTGTTCATATTTATGTTCATACCTATACTTGTTATCTTGCACATGTTTGACAAACAAATAAATAAATCTGCTTGACTGAGACGTCCTCAGATAAATCCTCATCTAAGGAAGGACAACACAATGAGTTTGCTGATCACCACCCTGAAGAACCATGTACTGAAGAGAATTGACGGCAGCAGTGACTGTTGCTTCCTTTGACTCTTTGGATCCAGATTACAACCTTAATGTTATTCCTGAATAGCCTGCATTTTGTTTCAGGATAATTAGTATTGTTGGTCTTAGAAGAAAATTAAGAGCTCCCTATACAAAAGTCTTGGCAGACTTTGAACATCAGCAACAAACTCATCTTGTATCCACTGAGCCATGAATGTATATTTGGTAACAATTTTCTGACAAGTGACCTTTACGATTGCTTTGATCATAACTTTTTACTCTAACCTTTGAACTTCCTACTTTTACTTCACCATAATATAATGAATTCTGGTTGTGCCTTGAACATTTCTGTTGTACTAAATCAATGGTGAATAATTTGATAATTCAACCTTATTTGAATATTTATTCATATTGGTTTGTTTATCCATTCATTCATTCAATTTTTGTAGCCACCCATCTCAATCAATGGCTAAAAAATAATAATCTATTATTGGGCACCCGAAATAAGGCAGGACTGTTACAAGGCTTAGTGTGAAAAGGAGATGAGAGAGGGGTGCTTGCAAGTCAAAGGGTCATTATATCTACTTCTGTTAATGGGAAACCACAGTTGCCATTTACAGTATGAACTAAACTGAGCCACACTAAAAAAAATGTTTTTATGTAAGACATTACTAATGTTTATTGATATCACACACTTTAAACAATATCTTTAATTTATATTTTAAGACCAGAAGTTCTGGAGAGAAGACTGACTTTGCAAAGCATCGACATTCAGTAAAAGATCCTGGGAAAATATTACACAAAGAAGACAGTGTATGGCATTACAATAGCTTGTTTGTTTTAAAAATTGAACAGAGATATGTTGAATGGTATTAGCAGTGTGGAATGAAAGTCCATTCTAAATAAACTTCATGATTTGAAAATGTTTTTCAATATAATATCACAGCCTTTCTTATTCAGAATGACCAAAGGTCTAAATAATGCTTATCAGACAGCTGCTAAGGGTAATCTATCATGGATGACAGAATATCTATACACAGAAAATAAACAGAAAATGCCTTCCTTGTTTACTAACCCCATGTCCAAGAAATGCAAGAAGAGGTATCACTTTTTCTTGAGCAATGCACTGAAGGATTCGGGGTGCTCCGTAGAGACCTCCCATACAAGATGCCAAGGATGAAATGTACAAACCAAGTAAGAATAAGAAGCCCACCAAGGATACCTAAGAAAAAGAGCGAGCAAAACAAATTTCTTGATTAATGGAAGACACATTTGATAAAAATCACTGTGGTTTTCATGGATTATTGATATAATACAATGACTGAGAATATGAATCAGATAATCTGGTGCCTAAATCTCATCAGCCATTAGTAGAAGCATAATATCCTTATATCAAATTGGGCCATCAGTCCATCTAGTTTAATACAGTACTGTCTACATTGATGATTGGTTAATTTTCTAGAGTTCTGGTCTGGATTCATTCCCAGCCCTATTTTGAGATGATGAGTATTAAACTTGAGATAATCTGAACAGGAAGCAAACCCTACACTCATTAGCACTGATGATGGTACCTACTGGTAATTGGGTAATGAAACATCTGTAAGCAAACAGCCAGGCTTAGAGAAATTCAAGGACTCCAGAGTTCAGCCTTGTGCTACATACATTATCTTCTTTACTCTGAATGCACAAACACTGAACTATAGCTCTTTCCTTAGTAGATTTCTCTCAGTCTCATTGCCCATCAGAAATAGGAGAGTGACAGCATATTTTACAATGCTGGTATAAAGATTGTTCAGATAATGCATGTACAAAACTTGAAGAACTGTTGTTTAAAAAAATGTCCTAATCAGCCACATACCAGTGAGAAGCACTTTGCTGCAAGAAAAGATTGGTATTCCGTTGGTATTCTGTCCCTAATTAACAACACAAAAGAATATGCTTTAATTTGCTTTGCCCAGAGTAAAGCAATCCAATGGGAAAAGCTTAATTTAGCAGCAATTTCAGAAGAAACATGTACACCTTACAGAAAAATAAAGGGAGTAGCAGATATTTTATTTCATTTACATACCTGAACAGAGTTGCAGTTCAGGAAAATGTCCTTATGCAATTTCATTTAGACTAAATTCAGATAATATACTTTAATTAAATAACATGTTTTTCTATGACATATTTCAAATGAGATCCTCCAGCAAATAATTTTGGACAGCAATCTAAAGAGGCAGTTACTTCTGGACCACTTCAGTGGGGCATGCAAATTGAATAACGGATTTTTGCCCTTACTTTCCTAATTTAAACCTACAAGATTTTTTCCCCTTGAAACAACAAAATCTAAGAATTTACAATCCCATACTTTTAGCTGGTTATAAATCTTATTGAGTTCATTGGGTGTTAATGCTAAGTAAGTGCTCAAGTTTGCAGTGTTATCAAGATATTGTTTCCAACTCTTGGAACCTTTGATTATAATCTTTCTAGGTAATTTGTGTGTGTTAACAAATAAAGCCTAGCACACTACTCCCTCTTTCTCCTCCTGTTCTCTTTTATCAGATCATTACTGAAGGCTTCACCTTGGCATCCTATTCTGCATGATTAATTTTTCCTCCTAGACAGCAACACCACAAATCCTGATGCAAAGGAAAGTAGGTTATATGGAATAATGTCTGTTAGTTCAAAATAGCTAACACCAATCATATTTGCCCTATTTTCCAGGGATGATAAATTTGCCTTCAGTCTCTAGCTACAAATCTGTACTGAAAATGATTATACCAACTATAATTAGGAATGCCAAAACAGTAACAGAAAATTGTGGGGTATACTATCCTCTGAAGTTTTACTCAGAGGTAATTATCACTATGCTCTATACTACAGGACTTTAGTTGGTAAGTATTATAGCTAAATTTTGTTTCTGGTTAGGACAGCAGTCTGCAGCAGAAGAAAGAAGTACTGGAAGTCATTTAAGGGTCAGAATTCATCAAGTCCCACCAAACCAAGCCAACTTAATTTTTTTTAAATAAAAAGTGTGTCACTAACACATACAAAGTACAGAGAAGATGTGATGATAGGTGGGGAATATATGGAAAAGAATCAAATAGAAGTAATTTGAAAATGGTATTGTTGAGTAGTAATAGTACTTTTTTGGTGCATTTGAAAATACTATGACTAGTATTCAAAGTATCATGACATTCCACTCACACTTTTTGGGGAAAATGCCTTTTGCATTGAGACAGTCAAAAGTATATTTGCAGGTGCAACTCCTAACATATAGTGCTGACAAATTCTTCACTGTTGCAGCTTAATCACTTCATATATTTCCTTTTTGTCTCTGGATCAGGCTGAAGGTAAACCCTGAAACTGAGTTGCTGTGGATACTTATGCTGCCACCAGAGTTTTTCCCTGACTGATAAGTCCATCAAGGGGTAGGTTCATGAAAAGGAGGGGTCCTTCTAGATTTATGACTCCTGCTGGAACAGCAGGTAATAAGAACTGTTGCCAGAGGGCCCTATCACCAGTTCTTCTTGGTACATCAGCTGCAACCTACCTGGGGCTCTATAGTAATTATTTTATCACTATCTGTTGGAATACTGTAATAAACTCTTTTTGGCTCTGTCATTAAAGACAATTAGAAAACTACAGTTGGTCCAAAATGCAGCAACCCACAAACTCCTGGGTATCACTGTTGGGAGCAAATAGCACTGCTTTTCTGCATTGGCTGCCAATTGGTTTTTCCAAGTACAATTTAAAAAGCTAGTTTAGTTTGTTCTTCTGCCTACAGTATTGCTATCAGTACTTTACTTGACCAATTCGATCAGGGTAAAGGGAAATTTCTATTGATCCCATATTTTGGAAATATCTGGAGAGCTAAAACGAAAATTTTAAAGACCAAGTTATTAAGGACATCCTTCTCCTGGTTTTGTTAAGCTATTTA
The DNA here is from genome assembly GCA_023653725.1 of Bungarus multicinctus. NCBI lineage: Eukaryota > Metazoa > Chordata > Lepidosauria > Squamata > Elapidae > Bungarus > Bungarus multicinctus. The sequence goes on along the minus strand of CM042838.1, from coordinate 43,249,569 downwards.
TATTCTCTTTTTTATGGTCTGTAATTTTTGTTTGGGTGGGGTTGTTTCATCGTTTATGATTGCATTGATTTTTATCTGGTTTTATACTGCCTGTAAGTCACCAATAGTAGTGGGGTAGAAATGGGATTAATAAAGAAATATAAATAAATAAATATCCAAATTGCATTTGAAAATAAAAGTCTCCCTAAAAATAATGACATACATATCCTATTGATGTGTAGAAATTGAAATTCTGCTATGCATGGTGAAATCTAATTCTGCCGGAAGCAAATGGTAGTTTAATCCTCTTGTCACATTACAGCAATTTCTTCTGCACAAAATGGAAATAAAACTCTTGTTTCTCATTTTGTTTCATGATGCATAAAGATGGATGCAAGAATTCCATTGAAAAGAAATTGTTAAACATTTGCTTTCTCTGAAAGAAAAGTGTAGACCGACCTTGCATTTTGTCTGTATTCCCTGTTTATTTATTTAAAGTAACATCTATGCATATGTCTTCTTCTTATATCTGTTAAATACACATTCTAATAAGGCTAGCTACACAGTATAATAGGTGCCGAATTCTCAACTGGGACAAAGAATATAGCCTTTCCATATAAAGCAAGAGAAATCCATCAAGAGTAGCTTCTGCCTATAAACTGAATGGCAGGACTACCCAAGCACACAATGTGATGAATTTCCTGGTTAGGTATGCAATTTATTGGATGAGTCAGACATTCTTTGTCAGCTTAATTTATTTTACGGAGTTGTTAAGACAAACATGAAACAACTCCACTCTTGTTGTTCTGAAAAACTGGCAAGAAAGGCAGTATCGCAACTATGGCAATAGTTGAGGAGATGAATCTTCGAGTCAAAATATTTTTAAAAGCCTATCAGCCACTTGCAGATGCCCAGAGCACAATCTGATATTCTCAAATGCATACTTGAGAATTTGGTAGGCTGTTATAAAGTCCATGGGCCACAGATTAATAACCTATGATTTGAAATTAAATTTTTTATTATCTGTATGAGAAAGAATGTTTCATATCAAGCAACCTGTCTCTCTGTGTTCCAGCTTAATGTCATAAAATCTGATTTAAGGCTACAGTGAAAAATAAGGTTCAAGGCTCAGTTAATACAATGGTAAGAAAGTAAAAAGGCATTATATTATGCCTCATATCATATACACATTAAGACAATCAAGTATACCTAAGGTTTTTAAAAGAAAGAATAAAAAGAAATTTCATTTTGAGAAAAAATAAAGGTTCATTCTTAGGTGGTAAGAATAATCTCTTTCCCATTGTATTATTTTGAGGAAGAGTTTTCAGTTAGAGTCTATTCTGGGTTACCTTACAAAACACAGCAATGCAATTTGTTAATGGAGCAAAGTGGAAAAAAGTGAGGCTGATAAGATGGTAGTAAGAGAAGGTTATCATTGAATACCACAGTATCTTGAAGCAGAAAATGCCCTGGAATGCACATGTTCAATTCTGTGGCAGGCTGTACTCAAGATGCTTCCCAACTATGTTGAACACGTGGAGGCAGAAATTAGTTTGGAGAATCTCTCCAAATAGTAAAGGCTTTTTAAGTACCTCCCCACCTACGCAATAGACTTTATAACAAGACTTTTTGTTTAGCAGGCCTTACTTTGGCAACCAAGGTCTTTTAGTTTCTGACTCTAAGTTTAGATAAAACACCAGAGAATTTCTGGAAGCTTGGCATTCTAACAAAACAGCCATCAGCAGACATATAGAGATAACCCCTATCTACATACTTTTTAAAAGATAATGTCAAGAAAGGAAACAAACATCCTCTCTAGCAACCAAGTCAGATATGCAGGAAAAAACACTAGCTAAACAATCAGAGAAAAAGTAATACCCTAATCAAGATATTACCAAGAAAGAACCACATCCCAACCAAGTCTAGCAGGGCAAGCTACTATATACAAATAGCCTGCAAACTTCATTCTTCCATTTAGCCAAAAATTTTGGTTGTAATATATAGGTGGAACAATGGGAAAATAAGTGGCTGAAAGGATTGAGATTTACATTATGCTATATTCTTAATGAGAACTTTTATAAAATGATGTACCATGAGTATACATCATCAGAGAAATTGTTTAGAATGTATAAAAACATTTCCAAATGTATGTTGGAAATGTAAACAACATGAAAAGAAGTTTTATTGTGTTTAGTGGATATGGAAAAAAAACTAAAACATTCTAGATTCAACTACATACATTGATTCAGGGTTTTTAAATATTAATATACAATTGAGACCGGATGATTTTATTTGGGATTGATGGACAGACATTTGAAAAAAGTCGTGGAACTTTGTTTTTATACATGATAAATGCAGCAAAATTACTGTATGCATAAAGAAAACTAAGGTATGAAAAGAGAACAAAAGCAGGGACAATTTATTCATAAATTGTAGAATAAAATAATCATGATATGCTCCAGACACAGAGTGAAATCCAGTGTTGTGTGTAACTGGTTCTTTTTGTTTCCTTCTCTCTTTTTGGCTCTTTTATTCACAAACTATACCCTAGAAATTCTCTCCTAACCATGGGAACAACTTTGGAGCATTTCCAAGGGGCTATAGGAGAGAGGATTTAGAGTAGATTATGAGAAGCAATTTGGCCAGTAAGTAAACATTATTACTCTTCATCAAGAAACCACATAATTTAATTCAGAATTAAAATATTTGCCTTATATATTCAAAGTTACCTTTTCTGCTATCATAAAATTATAGCGGAGTGAATCTCGGGTACAGATAGCTCCCAGTAAAAAAACAAAAACAATGTATAAAAACCACCTGCAAAGAAATAAAAAAATAACAGCTTTTTTTTAAAAAATAATGTCTTTAATAGCATAAGCTAGTTCAGTAAGCAGTAAATTTCCTTTGCTCCAAACATATTTTAATCATTTCAGGTACATAGTGTTTCTTATCTTTAGCTGCCTTAAGATGTGTGGACTTCAACTCCCAGAATTCACCAGACAGCTGGGGAATTCTGGAAATTGAAGTCTACACACCTTAAAGTAGCCAAGGTTGAGAAACACTAAACGTTGTGGATGCAACTGAAATAGAAACAAGTTTGAATGCAAATGCTAGAGAAACATGATTTCAATTTCACTCTGCAAGAATTGAAAGGAGGGCCCAACTATGAAATAGCAGATCCAAAGTTGGAAATTCTACAGTGGTACTTGACTATTTCATAGGTTGTCGAATTTGGTTTTTGATGCATTTTGATGTAAAAATATTGTCCTGGTACTTGTTTGTTTGGTATTTGATGTGTTGCGATAGGGAAAAGTGGACGACTGCAGAGAACAGACAGGAAGTTGCCTGTGCTGGGAAGGTCACTGCAAAAGTAAGTGGGAACAGCCACAGGAGGCGGACAGAAAATTGGCCATGTTGGGAAAGTCGCTGACATAGAAAAGGGACAGACAGGAAGTCCTTTCTGGCTGAAACAAGGTGTCATGTGGAAAGTCACATGATTTGTTTGGCCCTTGTCATTTTTAGTACTCGTTACTCCTCCAAGAACCAATTAATGATGAGTACCGAGATACTACTGTACAACATTGAGGACAAGGGCCCGGTCTACCTTTTAATGGGCAGATGTAGGACTATCAATTGTTCCTCTACCATCCAAATCTAACTCCTAGAACAGATCCTCAACTTACCAGTCTGGATCTATTTGCTTAGGACTAAGGATATATTGCTAAAACATTTCATGAATTATGTTTATTATAGCTTTTTCATGACTGTAACAAAAATGCCTAGGAACTGGATTCAAATTAAATTGATTTTTGAAAACAACAATGTTCCTCAAAACAATTAAATCAGAGTCAGAGAGCTAAGAAAGCTATTTGTATTTCTATTTTATTCCGATTATTGTGAAAGAGACAATTCATTGCCGTCATGCGTGTACCAGAAGCTGAACTGAGCAGTAAACAAAAAGACAGGATATGCCCTTTCAAAGATGCAATATAAAAGTTGGAGCATTGAAAACAATTTAAAGAAAAAAAAAAGAATGAGGAAAGGAAAAGGAACAAGGAATGTATTCACATGTGTACAGTATATCAGACTAGCATTGATGATGTTACCTAGTTTGGGTAATAAAAAGACTGCAAGCTCAGAGAGCACCAAGGACTCCTCAGTTCAATCCTGAGCTACAAATATTCTCCTTTATTGAAATGTATTCAGGCTAATGTTACACATTTTGCAACAACTGTAAATGATGATAAAGAGTCAAATCCTTATTTTAAAATATGAATAGCTGAAAAGTAGTTTAAAGGAGAGAGGTGACGCCATATAATGAGGGGGAGTTCCTATGAGTTTGTTTTCCTTTTTCTTCCTGAAACCATGCTCTGGCTTATGAATATATGATTAAGGCTGATAATCTTCTTTCTATGTTCACACATAGCATACCATTCAGCAGTTGGATCTAACTTCTCTAAGCCTCCAAATATTAGATCCTGATGTTTAACTACTGTGTGGAAGTAGCTATCCAGCAAGGAATGAAATCAAGTCTTTAAGCCCTGTCTTACATTCTCTGACTACGACTGAAATCATTCACCCATAAATGAAAATGAGAAAATATCATATAAACATAAAAGAATCCCATTTACTTTGGGGCAAGATTGGCAGGAAACAAATTTAATGAATTCACAGGTAATAGGCCTGCTTTATTTAAGAATTCTTCCTAAAAATTCAGTGTGCTGTAAAACGTATCTAGGGATTTGTAGGAGCATAAGAAAAGGCAGCCTACGCCTTGCATGGGATATTCCCTACCAGGAAGGAGAGCTAATTATTTCTTTGTTATTTTTATTTATCAGTCCTATAATTATTCTGAAAATGTTCATGTTCTCTAAATTTGGAAAAGTGAAGAAGAGGAGAGGATATTAACTAATTTGTCTCTTTGTAATGTGTCCAGGGCAGAAAGCAATCAGGGATAAACAGCTGAATCCCTGTCAACTTTGATAAAGAAGAGAGAGAAAAGGAAAAGTTATTATAATAGGAAATGGACTGATTATAGAACAGAGATGAGCAGAAAGTCAGACTGAGCAGAAAATATTTTTTTTTTCCAAGGAGGTGTTCCTCTTTATTTATAAGGACTTACGAAATGCCAATGGCAGATAAAGATCCTAGAGGGATATCCGTTGCGGGTTTCCTGAGATCTCCACTCATATTAAACCCAGCCATCACTCCTGCAATTTGAAACACACACAAAAATAAACACAACAGTGTTAGTGGGCTGTAAGATGATGACCTTTTTTTAGGAGGGGGGGAAATAACCCAATCCCGGTGCACATACTGATATCGGTGCCATGTATACAGCTTCATGATTAAGCAACAAGGTATCCACTGGCAACAGGATGCTAACCACATACCCACAAAGAGATCCTTTGTTCTAAATTGGACAATGTACTAGAAGAAAGGCCCAGATTTAGACAAAAACAGCTTATCTGAAAACTATCACTTGAAAACAGTCCCTTTCCAAATGCCTGCTAGCACGGAACTTGGCAGACCTTTCATTTAGGCTCCCCATTACATGAGTGGTTATCTCCAAATACATGACAGATTCTGACACTTTCACAGGAAACTTTTGTTCCCTGTTTTTTAAAACAATAAGCCTTTAGATTGTTAACGTCTGAGGACGGCTGCCCACTCCTTACCTTTTGGATAAAGTGGTTCTTTATACAAATAACTAAATTAATTAAAAAAAATAGTAATAAATTGAACTACAGGTAGTCTTCTGCTTATGACCACAACTGAACCCCAACTGTCTGTTGCTAAGCGAGGCAGTTGTTAATTGAATTTTGCCCCATTTTCCATTTTCCTTGCCACAATTTTTAATTATATCACTGTAGTTATTAAGTTAATCACACTGTTGTTAAGTGAATCTGGCTTTCCCATTGACTTTGCCTCTCAGAAGGTTACAGAACGTGGTCACATGACTCCGGGACTTATCATAAATATGAATCAGTTGCTAAGCATCTGAATTTTGATCAGGTGACCATGGGGAGGCTACAATGGTCGTGTGAAAAATGGTCATAAGTCACTTTTTTCCGTGCCGTTGTAACTTCGAATGGTCACTAAATGACTGTTGTAAGTTGAGGACTACCTGTATTTGCAAAGTCACACTCCCACAATTAATAGGAAATGGAAGTAATTATTCAGTAACTCGAATACAATTTTATCTTTCAGTTAAAAGACTATTGAACCATACTTCCAGCCCAAAGTCAATTAATAGGATCAATATCCACTATCTACTTAAGATCCATTGATCAGTTAGATGTGTCTTTATTCAAATAATGCTTTTCCTTTGTTTTAATTCACTCTAGTTCCAACCAAGAAATAATCCACAAGTGTTTGACATATTAAATATAGTTTGCTGCTTTCTACATTCACCCTCTGTTAAAGCAGTTAAGACCTCCATAGGAATAATGACCATCAACTATAGTTTTATGAGTCTTTTTATTAATACTTAAGCTTTCACAGAACTAATCATATTTATATAGATCACTGAATTCAGTGGGCCTTATTTTAGAGTAATTAAGTTTAGGATTGCTACGCAAGTAAAATACTTCAGTCAAAAAACATCAGACAGAAGAATATATTCCACTTCCGCAAATAAATACATGATAAATATTTGTATACATCCAAAACAACTTAACAGTACTTGAAAATCACCTATGGTTGTGACTAATCTAACTGAAAAATCAAGACCTACAAGTCTGCATACAACTCATTTAACCGTTTTATTACTTAGATGATTAAAAAAGTCAGTTCTTAATTAGCACATGACAAAATATTTGGGAAGAAAGCCAGAGGCTTCCTCTGAAATGCTTAAGTATTAAGTACCAATTTCTAAGAAATGAGCTGTTTTGTGTGATGGTATTGCTTATATAACTATATAACAACATTAAATTGTTATCCTTGTGTTACTGGGGCACATGGCAAACAAACATACAAACAAAGTACAGAGGTATTCAAGGAAAAAACAATAACATTTCAGTTCCTAATAGTGCAATTATTTCCCTTCAAGGAAATTCCAAACCTAACTTAACATTGGAACATGGAGTAACTTAGTTCAGCGCTATGGATTAGCTTCAATGACACCAAATCAAGACCTTGAATTCTGGTACAGTGCAATGAGAGCTAGAGAATGCTTGGCCTGTGCAGCCAGAGATCAAATGGCTTCTGTCACACCACCAAATTTAGTTAAATTCACATCCATTTTTATAGAAAATGGCTCTCTTGCCTACATTACTCATGCTGCATTCTTCCTCCCAGGGCATAAGAGCAAATTTGTGTTTACATTTTTTTTTTTCTAAAATGAAAAGAGACAAAGAAGCAGGCAACAAACTACAGGAACAAAATCTCTACCCCAAAAAACTTTTGCTGAACAGCAAGCACAGATCTATAGAACTGTGTTAGCAGAAAAAGGTGCTAAAAATAATACCAATGCAGTTATGGCTTCTGATTCCTATTCTTCTTTTAATTAGTTTTCTACCTGTGCATATGAACATGAAGTAACTTTTATCCCTTGCATCTTTTACATTCATTATAGACCTTTTAAAAAATGGAATCATTTATTGACTACCAGTAATCTGGTAGAAGCAGAAATCAAAACATTTGCTCTTTCTTTGGCCATTGCATATTCTAAAGCAGTGGTCACCAACCAGTGGGCCGGGGACCACTGGTGGGCCGCAAGAAAATTTTGGTGGTCTACAGAGAAATGTCCCCCCCAAAGCACTCCCCCAAAGCAATTAATCCAGGCTGTGTGGAAACACAAGGCTGGGTCACCCACATGGCCCACCTACCTGCTGGCCCCCACCCTTCGGCTGAGCGCAAATCTTACCTTGAGTAGAGCCAAGCAAGCTGGAACTGGAAGGTAAGACCAAAGCTCCTCCAATGGAGCAGCTACTCCGGGATGACCAAAGGGCCAGTCCTGTGACTATTGCAGCTCTGGAATATGTGACCGACTTTCCCACCAACGTCAGCACGTCACCGTCAGTCAAAATTCATATTAGTGGTCCGCAGGATTTAAAATTATGGGTTTGGTGGTCCCTGAGGTCCAAAAGGTAGGGGACCCTTGTTCTAAAATAGATTTCAATAACCCCAGCCTTACTCCCTCCTATTATCATTATTGTACCTTTGAGTCAGTATTTATTCCTGGCGAATGACTGCCTGAACAAGTCCCTGACGTTCTCAAAGTGGTTTCTCCTTGTCTCCTCCTTCCTGGAGCTGAGAGAGAGAAGGACTGGTCCAAGGTCACTTGGCTGGATTTGTGCCAAAGGCAAAGCTAAAACTCACAGGTCTCCCCGTTTATAGACAAACTGATTCTTCTAACACTTCTAATCAGTTTCAACATCTTCTGACTTTAACCACTGCAGAAATACCTATCTTGATATCTACCAAAATACATTGCAGTGTGCATCGGGGATAAGCAAATTATTTTATTTTGCACTCAGTTATTTTTTAAGACAACCCTATAAGAAAAACTCACAAGGCCACACATCTGAAATATTTTCTACTCAATGGTGCAAGAAAGCCATGACTCTTTTATCTTAAAAGCAGCTGGCGGGGGGGAGGGGGGGAGATTCTACAGAAAAAAATAAGGCAAGAGGATAAATCAGAACATGTTTTACATGCTCCATAAGCGAGGCAAGGACTAGGAGTTTAGTCTTCCAAGCATTTGGACTCGTTCCAAAGCCCATCCTTAGGGAACTTCTTTCTACAAGAATGGTCCTGGAATTCTAGCGTGATTACAGGTTCCAAAATCAATACACAGAGACAATCTGTACTCCACAAAAGATAGGACAAATACTTAGAGGAGGAAACTGACTTTCTACTAACAGTCCAAAAGAATGTGCTGGGTCTAGAATAGGAACAGGAATCTAAGAAGAAGGAAAGAGCTTAATGGAGAAATACATGCAGGAGATTAAAGAGTTAGAAAAGAAAATAGCTCTTACGTAGTTCAAGATTAAGTTGTGGAATTTCAGTCAGCAATCGAAGTGATAAAAGGTAATTTGGATACTTTTAAAGGGACATTGGATAATTTTATAGAAATGCTGGGTATGCCTACAGTATATGCTGAAACTTAAGCTTTCTTTACATGCTGCATCACAGACACTCAACAGGAAGTTATTTTTTAAAAAAAAAACTTCATGGGTTCAACCTGAATATAATGAATGAATGAGAGGCAGTTTATAGCATATTAAGTTGAATATAGGTGAGTACATTTATTAACAATACATTGAATACATTTAGTAACAATCACAGACAGTGACTGTTTGGAGTTACAATGGTGATGACAAAGTAACTCTGCACCCAGTCTTTGTGTTTATGACCTTCACAGGTCTGCAAAGCAAAGGAAAGCTGAGGTAGTATTGTAAGAACAGTTTCACTTAATGATCATTTCACTTAACAATTGTCAGTCGCAACTGTGACTGCTAAACAAGGGCCATCTGTTTAGCATATATTGCATATATGTGAGGCTCTCTCACTGTTCAGGAACTCTGTCCAGAGGGAGCTGTTTACAAGACACAATCTGAACACTTAAAAAGAGTATGGCAAAATAAAACATCTATAAACAGCACTGAGGAAAAAGTGTTCCATTAAACTGATGCTAGTCCCTTGAAAAAAAAGGCACTTTCTTAGCTCTCATCTGACTGACACTGTGATACTTGGACAGACTTATTTATTTATTTTATTCAATTTATATACCGCCCTTCTCCCGAAGGACTCAGGGCGGTGCACAGCCTACTAAAACAACACATATACAAAAGTTAAAATTAAATTAAATATGGGCTGCTACCAAATCTAAAATCCCAACATTAAAATCATAATTAAAACCTCATTAAACAATTTTTAATATTCTTGTTCAGTCTCCAGAGAACAAAAGTTTAACCTGCATTTGGCAAATTGTTCTCTTCCATACCTATAGAGACAATACATGCTTTTCCTCTCTTCTTTAAACAACTAGAGAAAATTTTCTACTTGCAAGCTTAAAAGAGGATAAATAATATTTAGGGGGGGAAATGACTTTTGAGAAATACACGACGGTTGCACAAAGCTTTCAACAGATTCATGGGAAACATTCCTGCCATGCTGCTTTTTAAAGTAACTGATCCTTCTTGTGTCTACTTCTAAAAACTAAGTGACCACACAATTTCACTCTATGTTTGTAAACAACCTGTTTATAAGTCACAGGAAATATGAGATGTTCAATCTGCTGAGTAATTAGGGCTACAAATTTGTTTTTCAAATGTTGACACTTTTTTGTCATTGTGGCTAGTAGTGGATGCCTACGTATGAAGACTGTTTCTAGTCTGGCCCTCAGCCTCCAGATCACTCACTGATTCATGCTGATATTAAAAAAAACAAGAGGAAAAAAAGAACAAAACTCTATGGGTATTAAACACACAAACTGGGGGTTTGTGGGGTAGGGTGGTGAACAGAAATCTTCCATTACCATTTTTCAGTGTGGTTCAGAATGGGAATTCATGCTTAGGAGACTGGATATTCATGTATCACAGTGTTTGAATGCAGAATATTTTCCCTGAGTAAACCTTTGTGGCAACCATGTAAACTGAGCTTGCTTTAATGGCACTAGGCCTACACCTGAAGCATTCTGCATTATGGTATAGCCTCCACTGAATATCCAGTAAACAGCACAGTTTCTCCACACATGCTTTGAAATAGGGATATCAACCTCAAGGCCCGTGGGCCGGACCCAGCCTGTGGGGTACTTAGATCTGGCCCCACGGGGCAACCCCGAAACAGCGAAGGACAAGCCCGTGATGCCTTTGTCAGTGAAAACGGAGCTCAGGAGAACTGCATGTGGCCCTCCCGAGCTCCGTTTTCACTGGCAGAGGGTTGAAGGTGGAAACGGAGCTCAGGAGCCCATTCTCTCACAGGTGCCCCCGACACAAGTGACGTCAAGCTGGCCATACCACACACATCCCGCCCCCCCCGAGATTAAACACAACCCTGACCACACACATCCCGCCCCCGACACAAGTGACGTCAAGCTGGCCATACCACACACATCCCGCCCCCCCGAGATTAAACACAACCCTGATGCAGCTCTCAATGAAATCGAGTTTGACACGCCTAGTTTAGAATATTCTTACACTGTTTCACACTGAAACTACTGGATTTTCTGGAATCCACTGGCTACTGGATTTTCTGGAGAAGACCATTGGAACAACATGAAACTTATTTATTTATTTATTAATAAAATTTCTATACCGCCCTTCTCCCTAGGGACTCAGGGCGGTGTACAGCCAATCTAGACCCCAACAATACAAAAGTTAAATATTAACTTAAATATTAACTTAAATATTATTTAAATTAAATATTGGCCGAATAAGAAAAAACCCACCCCACACCCTTAAAACCCCAATTTAAAATTACAGAACAAATGGAGACAAATTAAAACCGTCTCAACTTATAGAAGACAAGCCAACAATTTGTAAATAGATTTAGTAGATTAAAAAAAATGGGACTGCCTGTTTCGTAAAGCAATGGTCGCCAACCAGTGGGCCGGGGACCACTGGTGGGCCGCAAGAAAATTTTGGTGGTCCACAGAGAAATGTCCCCCCCCCAAAGCACTTCCTCCAAAGCAATTAATCCAGGCTGTGTGGGAACACAAGACTGGGTCACCCACATGGCCCACCTATCCTCTGGCCCCCACCCTTCAGCTGAGCACAAATCTTACCTTGAGTAGAGCCAAGCAAGCTTGAACTGGAAGGTAAGACCAACAGCAGGGGAGGGAAATCTGCCCCAGGTGGCTTGCTGACATTGGTGGGAAAGTCGGTCCCATATTCCAGAGCTGCAGTAATCACAGTACTGGCACTTTGGTCATCCCAGAGCAGCTCCTCCAATCCATGTCAGGTCGGTGCATCTGGGTGGAAGAGCAGCTGCTCCGGGATGACCAAAGGGCCAGTCCTGTGACTTAAAATTCATATTAGTGGTCTGCGGGATTTAAAATTATGGGTTTGCTGGTTCCCGAGGTCTAAAAGACTGAGGACCCCTGTCGTAAAGAGTAGGAACTAATGTTTTAGTAATCCACTGATCAGTATTCAGCTGATTAGGGGATATTATGTGTATATGTGTTGGGGTTTTTTTATGCATTTTTAAAATTGTTTTGTGTTTTTTGTCTTTTGTCTTTTTTTGAGTTCTGTATTTTGTATTTTAATCTTGTTTCGAACAAAATAAAACATATATATTTAAGGGGAACAACATGAGACAAAACCATATAGCACTTTCATGTCATCCTTTAGAAACAGGGAGCTGTGCTGTTCCATGAAGCAATACAAAGGGTGCTTTGTTTCAAAAACTACCAAAGGAAGGGCAGCCCTCTAAAAGTTTGTAAGCCAATATAATGTCTCTTGTAGAAAAGAGTGAGAGGGTTTAGGTATTGCATCAAAGTATAATTTTGGCTATTTGGTTTTAATCTAGCATATTTGGCAAATCCAACCACATTGAATTTGTTTAATAAATCAGTTAACTAATGTTAAGCATACTATATGAATCCTGCTAGCAATTTGACTGATATCGTGCAAGGCTTAACTGGGAGAGTTAAGATACACTGGCCTCTCATGTATCAGCTGATAAAAAGTTGGGAGCAGTACGTTTCCTATCTCTTGTTAGTCTGACTTCACTAGTTAGAGAAGATATACAATCCCATTTCCTGATGGGAGAAGGCCAGGCCTGATCTATCCTGCAAGGATGAGAAGGGATCGGTTTGAGATTTAAAGCATCTAAGGCATTCTTGAATGCTCTGGGAGGTTTTCCAGCCTTAATGCATTCCAATTCTATTGAGGCCCTTGCCAAACCATAAGATAAGAAGAAGCACTTTATTCGTTTAGCATATGACAAATAGAAAGAGCACTAATTCTAGGACTCCCAAGAGCCCTCTTGGGTTATGGAAAGCCTGTAATGCCCACTATTTGCTGATGAATCTGGGCACTGAATCAAATGGTTACAGTTGAGGTGTAGTAAATCTTGAGGAAAATACAACCAAATAGCCATTAGAGTACACACTGAATATACACCTGTTGAATAAATGTGGTGAAAACACTTTCTTTTCATATCTGCCCCAAATTAGGTACAACGTTATTACAGAATCAATGTAGGTTTTAATGAGATTATTTGGTTAGAGTTTGTTGGAAGAGTTTCAAATATTCCAGCCCCAGAAAGTAGAAAAGAAGATTGTGGGTTTAGCCTATTACTTATTCTCTCTTAGCTACTGGATCACCTCAGGAATGCTGCAGTTCAGAAGAAGGGCAGAACATTCTAGCTTTATCCAGAATATTCTGTTTTGGAGAAGAAGGTATTGTACAAACCAGTTATTGTCCCCAGCACCTTTCAGAATGTCCTAAATGCATTCTTTGCTCATTGTAGGATAAAGAATGCTAAACTAGATGGCCATATTCTGGTTCTTTCCAAATTTTGCAGTACATCCACTAAATCTCCCATCAAATTCCATGGTACCTGTGGCAGCTGGGAAAAAGACACCAAACACAGTGAAGAAAGATTCTTCTGGATTGTAGTCTGGCAGTGTGTTGTTTAATAGCAGCTCCTCTGAATAGCCAATGAAGCCATTTTCTGTGGGTATGAAAATGGAGGGGAGAACAACATTAGCATCACAGACTTGTAAATTTCTAATTCTCCTAGAAGCATACTCAAAAGGAAACTATTGTTATACACCAGTAGTTTGGAAATTAACAGGATATTCTGTACTTAGAAGATTGAAAAAAGCGATTAAGGGTTCACTGAAAGATAACCTTTTCTTTCTTCTAACTTTAATTACATATTATTCATTTACCACTGTTTGAAGTTACAAAGCACTGAAAAGGGTGGCTTATAACTGGTCCTCATCAGAGATGGTGTTCAGCAGGTTCTAACCAGTTCTGGAGAACCGGTAATGGAAATTTTGAGTAGTTTGGAGAACTGGCAAATCCCATCTCTGACTGGCCCCACCCCCCATCTATTCTCTGCCTCCTGAGTCCTAGCTGATCGGCTGTGTCTTCTTTTGTTGCCCTGTACAGGAGAACAGAGCTGGAAAGCAGGTGAGGTGGGATAGGGAGGGAATGAGGTTTTGCAGTATCCTTCCCCCAGGAGTGGGATGGGAATGGAGATTTTACAGTATCCAAGCCATGCCCACCAAGTCACACCACGCCCATCAAGCCACACCCACATAACCAGTAGTAAAAAAATTTGAATCCCACCACTGCTCCTCATACTTATGACCATCAGAGCATCTCCAGCATCACTTGATCGAAATTTGCGGGCTGGGCAACCACCATGTATTTACAATGGTTGTAGTGTCCTGGGCTCACATGACCTTCCTTTGTGATTTTCCCAGCCATTCCCAACAAGCAAAATCAATGGGGAAACTGGATTCTCTTAATGATCATGTGTTTCACTTAACAATTGCAATGATATGCTTAACTATCATGGCAAAAAGGTTGTAAAATTTGGCAAAAATCCCCATTGTGGTCTTAGATTAAAGACTACTCTATATAAAACTCCAAAGAATTCAATTCTCTATATCTTGAAAAGATTTTATTACTGAGACTCCCAATCAGTGAACTATTTAGAAATTCAGGCTGTACATAATATCTATACACTTATTGCTCCATTTTCTATTGATAAATAATTTGGTTTAGATGTAGGGGTGTTAATTGTATAACACAGTGTGAAGATATATAAAGTCTATTTTTGTTCAGAAACATGCGTTGTAGTTTTTATCTCTACTCTCTTCATTCCCTATGCCTGTTCTTGTTTTTAGTCTTTACAGATCTTTGAGAGTGGCCCATTTTCCATAAGCTCACTTGAAGTCAACAGCATCATTCCTAATCTTCAAGGAACATTACACTGAAATATAGTACATCTACCAGGCTTCTGGAACACAATGTTTTAGAGTAAGAAGAAAACTATCTAACTTGGCTGAACAAACACCTCCAGTGGTTATTAACAAATAGCTCCCCATTGCCTTGGAAAATAGCACTCAGCTGATGCCACAGAGATTGCCCATAATGTCTTGGCCCTGATGCTATTTAACTTTTTTGTTAGTGACCTGCATGAAAAGAGTGAAGGAATGTTTATCAAATCTGCAGCTGCCAAGAAACTAGAGGAATAGGACAGGTTCTTCAGAAAAGAATGAGAAGATTCAACACGTTCTAAACAGGCTTGAATGATGGGCTGAGAGAAACAGGGTGAAATTTAACTGGGAGAAATGTCACACATTCCGGAGTAGGGGAAGGAAAGGTACACTTATTGAATGGGGCGGGGAGACACCACACTGTGTTGTGGGATATGGAAAAGAGTGTGGTTGTTCTAGTGTAGGGTTCCTTCAGCTGGGTTTCTCAAGGACTGGAATAGTTTCCTCAGAGTTATGGGGGCCAAAAATAAATTTATTGCAAGGGAATAAGACTGAATGGGGGAGGAGGGAGAAATCCTGGGCCTTGCGGAGATGTTTTTTTCTCCTCCCTTAGTTCCTTGAAAAGTTTGTAAGCTTTCTAATTTTTGCTACAGTAGAAAGAAGTTGAAAATGACTTGATAATACATAGTTAATCTACGTTTCACTTGCAGAAGAAGACATGAAATAATTATTAATAGTCTTCTGATATCTAAAGGATTGTCATATAGACAGGAGAGTGGACTAGTTTTCTATTGTTCTGGAAAGTATGATCAACAGTTCTCTGTTGAAACTGCAGGGAAATAGAGTCAGGTTAGATCTTAGGAGCAATTTCCAAATGAGAGAGTTATCAACTGGACGAGCAAATTGTGTCCTTAAAATGTTATTTTCACTGGAGAGCCTCAAATACAGGCTGGATATTTATCTGCCCAAAATGCTTTAGCAGATTCTACACTGAGCAGAGGGTTGCACCAAATGATCCTGAAATCTTTTTGAACTGTATGATTAGATTTTATTTGTTTATTTATTTATTTGTTTTAATTTATATACCGCTCCCCTCTCCCAAAAAGGGACTCAGGGCGGTGAACAGCCATAGTAAAACATACAATTAGAAAAGTTAAAATAAATTTAAAAGGTATTAAATAACTGGCTGAAGCTGATAAAACCCCATAAAATTTTTTAAAATTGAATTAAAAATTTAAGACCTTCTCATAACGTTAGGCCAGACCGGCCTGTTGGAAAAGGTGGGTCCTTAGTGCACGTTGGAAGGCTCCCAGGTCAGCAATGGCTCGCATCTCCGTAGGTAGTTCATTTCAAAGGGAGGGTGCTCTCACAGAGAAGGCCCGTACCCTTGGGGCCGCCAGCCGACATCGTCCAGCTGGCGGCAACCCAAGGAGGCCCACCCTGTGGGAGCACACTGGCCGGCGGGAGGCCGATGGTGGCAGTAGGCGGTCCCGCAAGATGAAACAGTTGGAAAGAAACCCACATGTACTAGCCAGAGATATTTAACACAACGTTTTAAATGAATAGCAGTAAAATTATATATTTAGAAAAGGGAAGTGAAGATTCTGGAGTTCAGATACTGCTGAAATAGAATTTCCAATCTTTATCACCCTAGGAAAAGAATGGCAAAGATATTTGGGCGATACCATTACCTTCTTATTCAAGTAAAGTTGGCCTCAGTTGTCTGGGCCTTGTGACATCTGGCAGAGGTCAAGGGAATCACAGTGGTCATTTCTATCTCCATTGTTAGACATTGCAAAAAACAAAATTGTTCCCATTGTCTTGAATAATGATTACTGAGCCATGGAACCTGAGGCATAGTGACTATTATTCATTTGTGAAGTTTGAAGAAGGCAAACACAGTAAAACTTTATTTTTAGCTCCCTGAGCAAAATTATTAGGATCATGCCTCCTCATAAAATATGCTGAACAACCATATTTTATCCCACAAATGTCATCACATCCCAGATCAAGAGCAGGGAGGGTGTCATTACCAAGAACTCAAGCAACGAGAAATAAACATCCATAATCCCCACTAGTTTTCTTAAGTAAATAGAGAAACTTCCTATTTGCTCTCTAAATCTTACTGGAGGTGTTTGTTTTTGCACATATTTACGAGCCTGTATGTGAGGAAAAAATGTTGTGTTTTAAAATTTTAGAAATGTTTAGTATTTTGCAGAATATGTCAGGTCTCCACACTTTGGAAAAGTATTCAATTTCTTTCATACTGTATGAAATTTCTTTCATACTGATTTGAGAACTTGGAAAATAACTCAAGAGGTGAAATCCCTGCCAGTGAGCAATGGTTATATGGGAAGAGCTGTTATGTAATTGCAATGAAGATACTGTATCCACCATGGCAAGTTCTGTGAAACTTCACAGATTACTCAAGTTTTGGGTCGAATTCAAGATAAAGCCAGTTCAAAAGTTAAAGCTTTGCAAATCTTGGCACTGGGGCCGTAGTGCAAAATCTAATAACACAACATTTAAAATATTCCGAAAGGATTATCGCCATGCCAAGCTGTTCTTATAATGGGGGTTGTGGGGTAGGGAGATGTTGAAACAAACAAACAAAGAAGGCTGTAAAGGAACTTAAATCAAAATTCCACAGTCTGAAGAGAAATACCTGACTCAAGCATTAAATGTTTTCAGATGCTAGGATGAAGGGATTTCAATTAAAACTGGCATGCAGTATGCATCTTAATGGATTTATTTTGTGCTATTCAGCAGTATAATTTCAACTCTTTATAAATCAGGTCTGTAATACGTAAGATATTAGTAAATAGAAGCATACCTGTGCATGATGCCCATGTCTCTATACCTGAATATTTTGTTATCCTTTCGAGAGCAAGCAAAGGGTTTTTTTATTATGGTTTTGAAAACTCTTGAGAACCTAAATTAATAATGCAATTTCTATACTTCTATAATGCTATTTTTTATTTGATTTGATTTATTGTGTGTGTGTGTGTGTGAGAGAGAGAGAGAGAGAGAGAGGGAGGGAGGGAGGGAGAGAGAGAGAGAGAGAGAGAGAGAGAAAGAGAGAGAAAGCTGCTCTGGAGAACGTGTACAATCTAAAAATTGTAAGGGCCTTGGTGGTGCAGGCTGTTAATCATCTAGCACTTAGCTCAATTGCCTGCAATTAGTGCAGGTTCGAATCCCACCAGGCTCAAGGTTGACTCAGCCTTCCATCCTCTCGGGGTAGGTAAATTGAGGACCCAAGACTTTTGGGGGCAATAAGCTGACTTTGTAAAAATGCCGCTGGGGGGGGGGGGGGGCAAAAGTAATAAGCAGGCATATACAATGGAATGAAGGCTATTGCCGAGTACTTAGCATGGTGCTCCATAGACTGTAAGCCACCCTGAGTCTCCGGAGAAGGGCGGCATATAAATGCAAATAAAATAAATAAATAAAATAAAATAAATAAATAAAAATAATTAGAATCCAGCACTCACGAGCTTCCGCTATATCTCAGGAGACAAAGAACAAAGTTTCTACACAGCGCACCTTAGAACCAATTTAAGTAACTCACCATAAAAAATAAACATCATAATCTATTTAGTTCTTGGACTGGAGAGAAAATTTTCATTATTTTAACTGTTTTATTTCCATCCAAGGACATTCTTGCCATTAGTTTCAGATAAAAATATTTGCTAGCAAGTAGTTACCCCATCATCAGGAATAGCCAGCAACCATTCTTTGCTGATGTCATTCCTCACTCATCTCCCTTCCATTGCAAATATTATCTATACTCCCATTTTCCTGCTTGAGTTTTAAAGTACCAGTTACTTCTTATGATGCCTTGGGCAGCTCTATCCATTTTTGCTATCGCACTTTATTTTTTTACAAACTAGGCCTATCAGTTCATTGGATACTTTGCAGAGGAAATAATATGCCCCCCCTGCCCCCGCCCAACTCATTTTTTCCAAGAAAGTCTTTCGTTGCTTTTGTTACAAGGCTCACTCTGCCACAGAATTTAGAATGCCGGTTTCACATGCAGGATGCCCACAGTCATAAACATCCAGCAACAACTTTTTTTAAAAAAAATACTGTTTTTTTTCCCCTGATCTCATTATTTTTCCCTTTAAAAAAAAAAAAAAAAGTCCAAGGGAACTCTATTTTTGCTTCATTTCAACTTAGGGCCATTTTGCATGAAAATCAAGTGTTGTGCCACTAAAATAACATGGTAAGAAAGGAAGCAAAAAAACCCCAAACCTGTGAAAAACTCTGAAAATGCAAAAAAAAAAAAAAAGGCAATCTTATTTCAAAGGTGGCTGTGCCTGCAAATATGCATTTTATTTATTATTTGTATTTATTAGATTTTTATCTAATCTCTCTCTACTGTGTACACACACACACGCACATGCACACATGATATTTCTGTGTATTAAAGTGAGTCTATATATTTATATGTAGTAAGACTTGCCTACAGAAAGGATAATGAATGCTTTTTATTTATTTATTTTATTTATTTATTTCATTTGTCAATCGCTTACAAGATAATAGATATAAGTATCAACATAGTTATGAATACATGAAGTGGATACATATAAGAAAAATAAAAAGAAACAATAGGACAGGGACGGTAGGCACGTTGGTGCGCTTATGCACGCCCCCTACAGACCTCTTAGGAAACGGGTGAGTTTTCCAGGAAAACTGGCCTAGAACTATCCAGGTTAGAATTAACCTTCAAAGAGTGGCAGGAAAGTAGCAAATTAAAATACAGGAAGTATATGCCCTACAATATTCATCATCATCATCATCGCATATTTTCTGTAATTATGTTTATTTCATCAAAAAGAGGGCAGGGTTATTCACAATGTAATTTCAAACAGTTGTAGTTAACATCCAGAATGGTTTATTTATAAATAATAAGCATCAACATTTTAAGAAGTTTGGGAATGAGTTCCCTTTGAGTTCTATGCCATGTTTTATACCCAAACAAGTTCTTTTAAAAAAAGGTTGGGGTATCAACAGTTTGGCATTATTTAATTATGTCCATTGTCCCATTGCTGAATTTTAAACAGAAATTCCAAAACTATACGTTACTGATCCTGGGCTGTAATATATTGATTAGTGTATATATTTGGTAATAATCTTTAAAGTGAAATATTATAATCTTAACACCTCTTAAATCCAAATGAATTAATTTTTAAAATATAAGTATGAAGATCAGTATACTGTTCTACTTTTGTGGTTTGGGACAAATCTTCAGGGAAAAGATGATACATAAAAGCACAATCAATGGATCAGACCAAGGTTCATTTTAGTCTTTTTCCTGTTCTACATCTTCAACCAGATGTTTCTGGGGTACTTATAAGCAGAAAATGATTATTACAACATGGCACATTAAATACAAAACAAGCATTGACAAGAATGCAAGATTGCCAGTTCTCTACACAGATACAGCACTGTAATTAATTTGTCTTAAGTGGCAGAATTTTGAAAGAGAGCGCAGAGTGAAGGCTTCACTTATTGTTCACTTATGTAGAGTATTCAACCCAGTGAATTATTCAATTACTAGAGTATTGATTCTAAATTCCAGAGGCCAAGCTGAGCAAAAGAAAATGAGCAGAGTTTAGGTAAAATGGCTTATAACAATCCAACTAGGCTGAGTGGTGAGAATAGCAATTCAGCCTCCTTATCTATTGATGAGAAAGAATGTGCTCCCTCAGATGAATGATGTGTTTACCCAAAAGGAAATCCCCACCCTTCTGAAGTACTATTTTTTCCCTCCAAGTTACTGTTTGCTGATTCTGACTGGATCTCCCAAGTCTTCCCATTTAAAGCCAATCTCCACCACTACCAGCAAAAAAAAAAAATTCAGGTAGTGGCTAGGTGCCCATAATCCCTAAAGCTACATTTTAAGGGAAAGGTACTTCATGGCCATCTCAGCTTCTGTCAGTGTCGGGGAAAATGGGATACAGTTGGCTTTAGAGATTGTCCTGCATTATTTATATCCAGAGAGGCAATTATTTGCAGCCTTCTCCAGAAGCATCTCGGCTCCAACTACAGCTTGCAGTTCAAAGGGAAAACAATCTCCGTACTGTACACAACCCCAGTAGAGTAAAAATGAAACATAATGTTGCTGCATCTTAATTTAGTCTAGGCAATGTTGTACCCTCCACTTGTTAATGATTGTTTTTCACAAACACAAAAACAGAACTAAAGCATCCCAAGGAACATCAGACTGCAATCCTATATTCAATTTAGGCAGGCAAGGGAGTTGCAATTATGGTTTCCATTCAAAGAAAGCAAAGTTAACCCTTAGGAGAAGGGACATCCTTCAGTGAGACAGCATATGCTTATTTGCAAAAGCTCCCAAGCTAAATCCTAAGCATGTGTCTTCAGGCAAGGTAGGAAAGACATCTATGTTCTCAAGCTTGATGGAGATTGGGGTCGCACAGTGCACAAACTATCATTTCTGTTCAACAACTTAGTTACTGTTCAATATATTGCCTTAAGTAATGAAACAGGCTTTACAAACCACAATGGCCAGGTTCATACTAAACCAAAAACAACCAAGCCACGTTACAACATAGCATGTGTGAATCCAATTTATGTTTGGCTGGAGTAGAATGGAGGTTTGTATATAACATGATACCTGTTATGAGTTACAGAATGCAGTATTTCCACAGTTCTGGCTTTGGTATCAGCAAATTAAGAATATTTCATTTATTTTAATTGGCTTATCCAACTAAATATTACATAAAACATATGGGTGCTCCAAAAGCAACATTTCTCCTGCATTTTTCCTCTATATATCTTGTTTCTTTTTTAATGTATAAGAAGTCATTTCATTCAACAGTTTCCCAACCCTCAGTCCATATAATCGATAGTTGCTTGTAAAAGGGAAAGAGAGATGAAAATTCATCATAGAGTGAAAGGCTATGTTCCTATTATTGAGTTGCTTTGAATAGTGAAATGAGCAGCATATAAATTTAAAGTATTGAGAAGACAAGAGTAAGCAACTAGTTAGTTCCATGCAAAGTAATCATCAATTAAGAGATGGATGAAGCTATAAAGAGGGATGGATCCTGGGAATTGAGTATGGTTTGAAGGCACATCTGTTATTGCTATTACTAAGTTATGACAATATATGTGCATTATACCATAGGTTTCCAGTATAATAATGCTTTTAGAAAAACTGAAGAGTGCTTGTGGGCAAATCTGACATGACCCACATGCTCTGGGCTGTTCCACCTTTCCTACATTGTATGTAGACCTCTTGAAATCACTCTACCTTCCTGCTGTTGCTGTATGACAGCAACAGCAGGAAGGTAGAGTGATTTCTATATATGTGTGTGTGTGTGTGTGTGTGTGTGTGTGTGATATTTAGATTTCTTCGGGTATTTTCCCACGTAATATTTGTGTTTTTATTATAGCGACGTTTCAGCAGAATCTCATCTGCCATCTTCAGGCTTTTTAATTTTTAATTTTGTGTGCCAGGCTAGGCAGTCGTTTTTTGTAATAACTGCCTAGCCTGGCACACAAAATTAAAAATTAAAAAGCCTGAAGATGGCAGATGAGATTCTGCTGAAACGTCGCTATAATAAAAACACAAATATTACGTGGGAAAATACACGAAGAAATCTAAATATCACACATATAAATACCCGCAAAAACATAAGAAAACAGAAGCCATAGCACAGCTGCATCACTACCTGCTTCAAACCCTCCCAACCCATACATGAAGGGAACTGACGCCCACCATGAAGATGTGGCACGACCACGAACACGAAGACAAACAGCAGGATCACAGCTCACCAAATCCCCCAGCAACTAAGACTAACCTGAGCACAACTAAGCTCCCACCTGAATAGAACACACACCCAGCCAATCAGAACGCAGCCAAGCCCCCACCCAATCAAGTCACCCCCACTGACAGTTAAAAGGAAGAATCAGCTGCAAGCTCACATTACTCGAGAAGCACAAAGCCGAAGACACAAGCCTGAAGATGATGAATGAGACTTCATCAAAGCGTCGCCTAGATACTTCCAATTTTACGCGGGAGAAAACCCGAATTACCAAAGATCCACATACAAATACCCACGAAAACCTCAGAAAACAAATATTGCACCTCTACAGGGAGGAAACCCACCATCTGACCAGGACTTATGAAGAACTTGAAGTCCAAAGAGCTTCCATTTTATGTAACCTCGCATTCCTACGCAACTGCCGAGATCAAAATTTAATCCCCAGAAGCTTCCAATTGAAATTCCATACCAACACAGCAGCCACCAAACGCATCCTAAAAAGAACAGAATTGGCCCTAATTAGAAATGAACTTCATACAAAAAGATTCCTCCTAGACCAAATCAACAAAGATCTCCTCACACTTCACCTCAGACTCAGCAACAAGATTCACCCCGCACTTTGGGACAAATCCAAACAACTCGCTGTCTGGAGAGCCGAAACACAGACCACCCTCAAGACAGACACACACACCAACAAACTCAGAAAACTACAACAACGCCAGAAACAAACTCCTCCCCCCTTACAGCCACACATGAAACAAACAGTGCACAACATCTCAGACAAGATCCTCAGCGAAGCCAAAACCAATGTCCTTTCAAAAGGATTCAACTTTGCTGTCGCTCCCAAACACATCCCCACAGAAACCATCATATGCTGAATTGAAACCAGCCTGACCAAAACCAACCCGGATGATGCTAACAGAATCAGACTCGAAATCAACAACATCCTCTGCACTAGCAAACCACCCAAAAGCAACTTATCCAAAGAAGAACAAACTGCACTACGTAACCTGAAAGAAGACACCAACATAATAATCCTACCAGCAGACAAGGGCAATGCAACAGTGGTTATGAACACATCTGACTACCAAACCAAGTTAACCAACCTACTCCAAAACCCCACATACAAACCCCTGAACACAGACCCCACCACCTACCTAGAAAAAACCACCAGATCCAAAATAAAAGCCTCCCCCATCAGCGAAGAAATCCAGCAAAGAATCATACCCAGAGAGAAATCATCCAGATGCCCTAAGCTTTATGGTCTCCCCAAGATACACAAAAAAGGAACCCCACTTAGACCAATAGTCAGCTCCATAGGCTCACCTCTAGCCAAATTTCTCGCAAAACAACTACAGCCCTATGCAGAATCCATCAACTCACATGTAAGAAACTCATTCCAGTTCATCGAGATCATAAAGAAACAAAACTTACAACCCAGCGACCTACTAGTGAGCTTCGATGTCATATCCCTCTTCATCCAAGTGCCTATAAAAGAAGCCTTGACAGCCATCCAAAACAAATACAACCCCCCAAGCACATCCTAGACCTGACTAACCACTGCCTATCCAATACATACTTCACCTACAACGGACAAAAATACAAACAAATAGAAGGAGCACCCATGGGATCACCCCTCTCACCTGTCATCGCAAACCTCTACATGGAACACTTTGAAACACAAGCTCTAGAAAAATATGAACACAAACCCAAACTCTGGCTCAGATACGTCGATGACACCTTCATAATCTGGCCACACGGGAAGGAAAAACTGAACAACTTCCTCACACACCTCAACAGCATACACCCCAAAATACAATTTACCATGGAAACAGAAGCTAACAATCAACTTCCCTTCCTAGACGTCTTAGTATACAAAAAATCCAATGGCTCCCTAGGACACACCATCTACCAAAAGATAACACATACAAACCGCTATCTACACGCACTCTCACACCACCACCCAGCACAGATCAATTCCGTAGCCGAGACACTCATCTCCAGAACAAAATGCTTAGCTGACGAACAATACCTAAAAACCGAACTACACACTCTCACTAATGTACTAACAGCCAATGGATTCCAAAGAAAGAAGATTATCCACCTAATCCAAAAAGAAACCCCAACCAAAATCCAAGACAGAGAACAAGAGAACGGCAAAGCCCTCCTCCCATATATAAAAGGCACTACAGGTAAAATTAGCAAGATCCTCCAAAAACACAACATTAAAACAGCATTCTGCACGAACAGAAAAATATCCACCATCCTAAGAAACCCTAAAGACAAAATTGAGTTAGAAAGCCAAGGAGTATACGAAATCTCTTGCACCTCCTGCCCCACCACGTACATTGGACAAACTAACAGAATAACTGCACGCATTGAAGAACACAAGAACTCAATCAAAAAAGAAGAACCAACCTCTTCCCTGGTCCAACACCTCAAAACCACAGGACATGAGATTGACTTTAAAAATACCAAAACTATCGCCAAAATCGAACACTTCAACAGAATAATCAGAGAAGCCGTAGAGATAGAAAAACGCCCACACAGCATGAATAAACAAGATGATACCTCCCGCCTACCAACCATTTGGAAACCCGCCCTCATTAACAAATGAGTACCTAACATGAAGAATGACACCAGACCCTCACCCACGAAGGCCACACAAGATGTTACACCACACTTCCACATAGAAAGCAGACTCACACCCACATAGAAGATGAAACATGACCATGGACCAGAAGCCATACCACAGCTGCATCACTACCTGCTTCAAACCCCCCCAACCCATACATGAAGGGAACTGACGCCCACCATGAAGATGTGGCACGACCACGAACGCGAAGATAAACAGCAGGATCACAGCTCACCATCTCAAATCCCCCAGCAACTCAAACTAACCTGAGCACAACTAAGCCCCCACCTGAACAGAACACACCCCCAGCCAATCAGAACACAGCCATCCCCCCAACCAATCAGAACACAGCCAAGCCCCCACCCAATCAAGTCACCCCCACTGACAGTTAAAAGGAAGAATCAGCTGCAAGTTCACATTTCTCCGAGAAGCACAAAGCCGAAGATATATATATATATATATATATATATATATATATATATATATATATATATATATATATATATATATATATATATATATGTTTTCGGAGGTTTTCGCGGGTATTTGTATGTGGATCTTTGGTTCTTCGGGTTTTCTCCCGCGTAGAATTGGAAATATCTAGGTGACGTTTCCATGAAGTTTCATTCATCATCTTCAGGCTTGTGTCTTCGGCCTTGTGCTTCTCAGAGTAATGTGAGCTTGCAGCTGCTTCTTCCTTTTAACTACTAGTGGGGGTGTGACTTGATTGGGTGGGGGCTTGGCTGTGTTCTGATTGGGTGGGGGTGTGTTCTCATTGCTTCATACATGAAAGGAACTGACGCCCACCATGAAGATGTGGCACGACCACGAACGCGAAGACAAACAACAGGATCACAGCTTACCAGCTCAAATCCCCCAGCAACTGAGACTAACCTGAGTACAACCAAACCCCCACCAGAACAGAACACACCCCCAGCCAATCAGAACACAGCCAAACCCCCAACCAATGAGAACACACCCCCACCCAATCAGAACACAGCCAAGCCCCCACCCAATCAAGTCACACCCTCACTAGTAGTTAAAAGGAAGAAGCAGCTGCAAGCTCACATTACTCTGAGAAGCACAAGGCCGAAGACACAAGCCTGAAGATGATGAATGAGACTTCATCGAAACGTCGCCTAGATATTTCCAATTCTACGCAGCAGAAAACCCGAAGAACCAAAGATCCATATATATATATTATATATATGGATCTTTGGTTCTTCGGGTTTTCTCCCGCGTAGAGTTGGAAATATCTAGGCGACGTTTCGATGAAGTCTCATTCATCATCTTCAGGCTTGTGTCTTCGGCCTTGTGCTTCTCAGAGTAATGGGTTGGGGGGGTTTGAAGCAGGTAGTGATGCAGCTGTGGTACGGCTTCTGGTCCGTGGTCGTGTTTCATCTTCTGTGTGGGTGTGAGTCTGCTTTCTGCGTGGAAGTGTGGTGGTAGTTTCTTGTGTGGCCCTTGTGGGTGTGGGTCTGGTGTCCTTTATGTTAGGTACTCTTTTGTTAATGAGGGCGGGTTTCCAAATGGCTGGTAGGCGGGAGGTGTCATCTACCTGCTTCAAACCCCCCCAACCCATACATGAAGGGAACTGATGCTCACCATGAAGATGTGGCACGACCACGAACGCGAAGCCAAACAACAGGATCACAGCTCACCAGCTCAAATCCCCCAGCAACTGAGACTAACCTGAGTACAATCAAACCCCCACCAGAACAGAACACACCCCCAGCCAATCAGAACACAGCCAACCCCCCAACCAATCAGAACACAGCCCAACCCCCAACCAATGAGAACACACCCCCACCCAATCAGAACACAGCCAAGCCCCCATCCAATCAAGTCACACCCCCACTAGTAGTTAAAAGGAAGAAGCAGCTGCAAGCTCACATCACTCTGAGAAGCACAAGGCCGAAGACACAAGCCTGAAGATGATGAATGAGACTTCATCGAAACGTCGCCTAGATATTTCCAACTCTACGCGGGAGAAAACCCGAAGAACCAAAGATCCACATACAAATACCCGCGAAAATCTCCGAAAACAAATATATATATATATATATATACACAGTATATATAAATACCAGTCACACTCACAAGGGGGCTGAGGTGCTATAGTGCTTTGAGTTGTAAATATGATGGAAGCATGGAGTCAATAGTACATACACCTGAAGATGATGGACAGGAATTAAGGAACTAAATGTTTCCACATCACTACTAGATTGTACTGTTTGTGTCATGCCTGTTTTTTTAAATTAGAGAAATCCATTTGCAATTTTGTTGCACAGAATTTGCCAACTGGTCTGCTATTCCCATGGCAGGAAGCATAAGCACACCATAACCAGTATCATACCACAAAGAGAACTGAACTACCAATACAGTTATGAAATAAGATTTCATGCCTCTAGGTTTGTCTACATATTTCCTTGATTGAGTCAGGGGAAACTATTTGGGCATTATTACATTTGGAATAAAATGCAGCTACTAGATAGAATAGCATGGCTATTACACAGATTTTGTGTTTCTTTTTGTGAAATTGCAAAGTGGTGGGGGGAAGAACATCACATTGAAAAAAAAATGTGGAGTTTGTAGTACTGACTTTGGAGGAGGGGAAAAGTTGGATGGGGAAATGTAGTAATAAAAACGTGCAAAGAAGTAAAACCGGAAAAGAACAAAACTTTTTAAAGTCTAATCACAGGGCAGTACAGATGGAAAATTTTACAAATACAGAAAGTGATAAAAGTTTAATCAAAACATATTAAAGAAGACTTAAATGTCAGCTATTTGATCAGCATAATGTAGAAGGTCATAGCTTGAGAATGATAAGGAACTTTAAAGATATTGTTTGCTCAGCTTAGTTAACTGGACAACTCCCATCCTATGACCAAAGTCTTTTTTTCCCCTAATAGACTTAGCTATCTCATTCCACATCCTTTGAACCTCCCAAATTATTCTGTAAGAGGACATTGAGTTCCCATTTTTCCATCAAGTCAATCCCATTTCTACATGAAATGTATTTAGTGACATATTTTGGCACAAACTTACAATATTTGCCACTAAACATATATTGTTAGTATGATTTACAAAGGGAAACATAGAAATTTAAACATATTGCATTGAGTCAATGATGTGATACTTAAGAAA